>OY728160.1:1023896054-1025119536 GCA_963277665.1 Viscum album | reverse complement strand
AAACCTATTTTGACATATTGATTTCTTAAAATAAGGAAAATAAAAGGAAAAAAATTATTCTCTAGAAATAAAAATAGTATAATAAAATTCATGAGTTTATTTAGAGATACATCAAATGATTTCATTATCAAAGCATAATCATAAATAATCCCAATAAACCATGAGATTGTAACATAAAATTATTACCACTTTTGTAAAATTTGAATCGTAATCCCTATGAAAGAATAACATGAAAAAAAATATTAGATATTATGTGAAAAAAATTCATGATATAAACTATCAATGGTTTAGTATATACAACCCATTAAAAATAGGTTCATAAAATAACTTATGTTTTAAAGAAGGCAATTTAAGATAGAAATCCCTTACCTTAAGTGTTGAATTCCATCATACATGTTCAAACCTCCTCTATAATAAATATAGGTTTATTATAAATATATTATAGACCCATAATAATATGTATAATACCGTATATGATCTACTTATGACATTTTATTACCCGTTTATTAACTATTCATTGTAAAAATCATGTTTTGGATAATAACTGCTTCATTTTTTATGTATGTTTTGGTTTTCTACCTTTAATCCCTTTATTTTGAACATTTTTACTGAATATAAATAATGTTAATCATTATATAAATATAATATATTTTTATTATATAATTAATTAGTGAAATATTTTAAATTCAGAGATAGAAATTGAATCACACCATTCATGGAGATGATAGACCGTACGTATGCATGAACGCTATTTCTATTTTCTCATCGGATGAAAATAAAGGATGAAAAATAATTTATTATATTTTTAGAATAATTATTATTTCAAATATATAACATATATTTATTAATTTACCATTATTACCTTTCATGTAATGTGTAAGTGAAAAATGATTCACATCACTTCATGAGTCGGTTGTCTGTATACACATGAGCGACGTTATTATACACCCATGGAAAGGAAATTAAGAAGGCTCCTGTGATATTATAATTCCAGAAGTTTAATAATATAATAAATATCATATATAAACATTAAATACAATATTATATCCATATGTGATAGGTTTTTATGGAAAACAAAAAACATTGGTTCTTGATATAGTAGTCCGCCATAGACACAATTGACAGTTACATTTATCATTTGAAGGAAGTGTAAATAGATATAGGTAATTAAGTAAAAATAATAAAATATAAGTATATTGGAGATAAGTTTTTTATTATATTAGTATATTTCAAGAATATTTTAAGCTGGTGTAAAAAGAAATAAATCAAAAATAAAAGTTTAATAATTTTACCTCTTCTTCAGAAGACCTATTTAGGTTTATACATAAATCCTTAATACGAGGGTTTTATAATAACAATAAGGACTATAGGATGTGTATAAGAAATTATGTAAGTTATTTAGGTAGGTATTGGATGAAACAAAGGTTTTTGAATGTGTGAATGGGATAGTACATGTGACAACATTTTATAAGTGGGGGAGAGGATACACATGGAAAGAATAAAGTATACCCACATTTTTAACAATAAAAAGGATCCAAAATGTGTAATCATCTACATTTTATGTTATAAAGTCTAAATATGTCCATAAAATTGGGTTTTTAAATATTTATTAGTCATTTTACCACTTACATTTTTAATTTAAACCTTAGTAAAACCGTTCTAACCTCAACCACGATAATTAATTTTTACTATATTTACTATTTATTTTGAAAAAAAATTTGTTGAAAATATTATATTTTAATAATTATTATGATTAAAAATATTTAATCCATTTTACAAATTACATTCACATAATTGAATAATTTTAATTTAATATTAAACCTACACTAAAAAAAGTTGTTTTCCAAAGAGAAAATGTCAAAATTTTAAAAACTTTTTATATCAAAATTCAATATGAAATTGATTACAATGTCCTATATTAGATTAATTAAAAAAAATTTGAGATAATTTTACTCCTTAAACCATTAAAAAAAACCTTATAAATTCATTAAAATAAAATTATGTTTCAATAAAAAATATTGAATTTTTCACTACACATCGAAAAATTAATATTTTAAAAAAAATACTAAAAAATTACCCAGAGATAATTTTGACTTGTTGATTCTAAAAATGAAGTTAATTTTTTCTATTAGATTTTCTAGAAGTGTAAATAACTAATTCTATTATTTTCTCACAAAAATCAACATAAATAATATTTTTGAGAAAAATTGTTCTTTTTGATGAAAATAATGTCATTAAAAAAATTAAGTATTTTTTTATCAATATGATTTATTTTTTGTAAAAATATTATAAATATTTGTTTAAAAGTGGTTATTACTATTAATTCCTCCACTTTTAATGGATAGGTAATTAATATCATTCTTAAATAATTATAATATGGGTTTTTTGTGGTTCAATAAAGCCTAATATTTCATGTATCATAAGATATCAAAGAAATTAAATTTGAAAAAAATAATAAAATAATAATATTTTACTTGTAACACCATAAATAATATTTTAAATATATATATAAATAATTATACATTTAGGATAAATAGATAATATAGAACTATGAACTTCATCCAACAAAACCTTCTTCAAATCTGATATGGATGGAACACATATTTGATTCATGAAACTTATCATTACATAGTAACCAATGTTGAACATAGGAACATTTATGACATTATTTTATATTTAAACATCTTCATTTTTTCCCAATTTAATCCTCACATGGATAGATTTTTGAAAAATGATTTAATAAAGATATGATTTCACCCCTTTTTTTAAAATTACTAGATCAACCCTTTAAACATATAGAAATATTATATCTTTTGTGATCCCCATAATAGATAATCTATCAGGATCCTTTCAATTAAAAGTATAAAAAACCTTGTTTTCTTTACTAAGGATTAAATTTATTAAGAAGTCATATTGTTTATTCAATTCCAACCATATTATCTATTTCATATTCCTCTCTTTTTGAGTGAATATAAAATTTAAAATTTTATGATATATATTTGTATCACATTTATCCATAAAGATAATTCCACCATATTTTTAACAAAAAAATTACCATAGCTAACTCCAAATCATGATTTGGGTATTTTTTCACATAAACCATAACCTTTTTTGATGAATAAGCTATAACCATATCATTTAACATGAGGATGAATCCTAGTCCCTTATTTGAAGCATCACTATAGATAAAAAACCATTATCCCTTATAAGTTAGTGTAAAAATATTTGTACTGACTAACCTACTCTTCAGTTCCTTGAAATTATATTCACATTCATGTATCCAAAGAGACATGGATCCCTTCCAATTTGACTTAATGAATATAACACCCCGAGATTTTATGAAAAATATTATTTTAATTTCATTAATGTCTTATGTTTTATTCTACACCAAGATTACCCTGCGCTATACGCAACACCGTATTAGCTTGCAGTATACGCAACACTATTCTTGGGCCGTGTTACACATAATTTTGATAATAGTTATTCTACGCAACATTGAGTTTATATATATATATATATATATATTAAATGTATAAATGAAATATGGTTGGATTCTGTTATACGAAACAACGAAGGATTCTTTCACAACACGCAACCATGACATGGCTTGCATTACACGCAATCACGACCTTCCTCGATAGCGTGTGTTGTACGCAATACCGGGTTTTAATAAACAATGTAATATTATTATAATATTGTCATTAACTAGCTGTTATGAATATTATTAACTAAATTTTGAATTTTATAACACTATTATTCATCTTACACATTTCTAGAACATGGTATAAGAACAAAATAAATTTTTCGGGTAAAATAAGTATTTTTCAAAAAATGCAGTTTTACCACCTTTTGATGGCGCACCCAATTTAAATATAGTTTTTGACATGTTTATATGTTCAATTTGAAAAAATAATATTCTTCTTTTGAATCAAGATATAAAAATTTACATTAGATAAAGTTTTGATATTTTTCCGATAACTTTCATATTTTAATGAATAGTAAAAACACGCTATATTTTAATTAAAAACAACTTTTTTCATCGTAATATCTTATGTGGTTAAATTATAATATTTAATGGTTTTAAAGTATAAATATAATATATTTTTACCATTTAATATAATGTATGTCCTTAGCATTGATTTTACCTTGAATTCGTAGGTTAAATCAATTCAATCTTTTGCAATGTTTTAAAGAAAAACCCGTTTTCTTTGGACAACGGGATTAATTTTAATTTAATTTCTGCATCTTTTGTGTATTGAATTTGGAAAAATGGATTCCATATTTGGAATCAGTGGGTCCAAATTATGTTAATAAGATACTTTTTATTTTTGGGAATTATGAATATTAACTACGGTAAATTTTATTTACCATAGTTAAAGGTAAATCGGGTAATTAAGGGTAAATACAATATTTTAAAATTACCCTAACAAATGTCAAAATCCTATTGGATGACTAAAAGTCGACCCATATCACCTAAGGGTCGGATTAGAATCATTTAATGGACATTTTTCTATGAAAATAACTTAATTATTATTAAAACCAAAGAAAGTGACAACATGTCACTCTCTTAAATCTTATAAGTATATTAAATTTAATTTAGTGATAAACATCATGAAACTTCGAACATGAATAGTCTCCAGAAAGCTAATGAAATTATCTACATCATATAAATTTATTTATAATTTGTAGGGATTAAATAATAATCATTAATTATGACACAATAGTGATGCAGAAATTGTTTATCTAGTGAAAAATCAAGAATATTGTTTTTATTAAACTAATAGTGACCATAAAATGCACAAATACCTAACCAAAACTTATTGGCCATGTAAATGTAAACCATAAGAATAAAATGGTCGAATATTTGACCATTTTGAGCCTTATAAAAGCGATTATGACACTTATATTATTTTATTTTAAATGATGCCAAAGTTGTCACCTTCATAATTTAATAAATATAACAATTTAAATATTGTGATTTTAAGATGATAAATTCGAGTAAAAGAATTATTGTTAAAGTTAATAGATTTATTTTCATCATAGGACTTTATTTTTAATTTTTATGCAACAAATAAGTATATGAAATAATTATACAAAAATGTTGTAGTATTTATTTTATTAAGAGATAAACCAAATAAATGGTTTCAAAAATAATAAAATAAATATTATATGAACAATTTAATGTGATCCAATAATTTTTAAGATAAATATGACATTTTATGAATCTATTAAAACTTTTAGTTCGAACATATCTTCTGTATTTATTTTTTTTAAATTCAAATAAATGAATAGTGTCAAAATTGAGACTATTGTTATTTTAAAAAAACATATTATAAAATTGATTAAAAATCACAAAATATTTCAAAATTATAAATTTAAATTTATATGATCTAAAATGTTATTAAGAATCCAATTATGGACAATTCACAACAAATAAGTAATTATTTGTTATAATTTAAAAATTATAATGTTATTACCACAAATAAAATTAAATTGATTAAATAAGGATAAATCATGTTGATAATGTTTAAAATAAATTCCTAACATATCTAAATTATATTGGTTGATGATATTACAACCTTATATTATCTAATATTCGAATATGAGTCATTTTTGGAGGTTTTTATGTGGGGTTAGATTTATTATAAATTAATATTTTTAAGAATTCCAAAGGTGCCCCTCTCCTCCCTTATAAAAGGGCACCTCCTCCCTCTCTTCCTCACACAACTTTGAGCCTTCATGCTCGGCCAACCCCTGCCAAAATCTCTTCTCAACATCCCTAGTATCATCCTAGATGTCCTGGTCTTCTTCAAAGACCAATCTTAGTTCCCTAAGTGGAGGATTCAAAGAAGCGTTCCAAAGAAGAGGTAATATCCATTACCGATCTTTTCAATTTCTTTCTTCTTCAACTTCTTCTTCTTTAGTTGTTTCATGATAAAGTAATAACATCAGTATTTCTTATATACTGATATGTTATTATAAATATGAAACAACTCTAATTAACCTTCTATCCATCCTACGGAAAAAGGAAATCACCGCGCGTGCGTACGTACGGAATACCGTCTCCACCCCGTGGTGTAATCTATTTTCCACCATCACCTTAAAAGGATGGGTATAAAGGTGTAATGAGTAACTATATATGATTATTATAAAGTGATATTGATACTGAAATATTATACATACACTTCAACACAATTCCACGACCATGGGAACGATATCATCACTCGTGCGTACGTACGGACTACCGTCTCCACGACGCGATGAGATTCATTCTCAATGATTAACCATTCATGAATGATTATAAAGTATATATAATATGTACTAATGAAATATATGACATAATAATGATACTGGATTTATTTATATATTTATATGTATGTCATCTACTTAATTCCATTCAATTCAATAAGGAAACGAAAACAGTGTTCATGCGTACGTACGGACTACCGTCTCCATGAACGGTGTATTTCTTTCCATTTAATGATTTATTATATATATGTATATCCTGAATATATATATATATATAAATCATGTTTTATGTTCTTGAATTAAGTAATCATGATCTAAGTAATCATATGAATAATTAGAAGTCAAAACACGGACGACAAATGAAACAATTTTACCCAAAACGCTCTTTAACATGGAATTTACAAAAGAACGGGTAATATAAAGTCATAAGTGAACCACATATGATATCATAATAATTAATATGATTCTGTAATAAGTAAATGACATTATTTAAATCATTATACAGGAGGTTCGGACACTTATGAAGAAAATCGGACCTAAGGTAAGGGAAAATATCACAATCTCATTTTTATCCGAGATTGTTTTTACTTTGGCATTTACTGGGGTGTATTTTATCATCCACATCCATGTTCCATAAATATGTAATATTGTTTCCATCCACTTACAATAGTTTAAATCCAATTTTACCCTTCAGTGAATTTTTAGTAAAGAATATGAAAGGAATCTTTTGTCGTTTTTTCGTACGAGGTACTTTTTGACTTTTCCGACAAAAGTACGAAGAATTTTTTTTAACTTATATGGCATGAATGGATTCATAAAACATTATTTCCAAGAAGCTTCCTTTACAAGTATTCATGTTTATTTTTAATCAACTTCTTTTAGTTTAAAATTGTATGACATGTTAAGAAAGTAAAAGTGTTTTTGAATTAGAAAAGATATTTTCCTCAAGAATGGAGTTCAAGTAATTTATCAAAATTATTTTCCATATAAGATAATAAAAGGGTTCTATTTTTATCCCTATTATTACATTGATTTGATTATGTTTTGAGGGAATTATTTTTATGAAGTCATTTACCCTATATGATTTGTTTTATGATGTCATGATGTTTCAAGAATCCCATTTTTGTTACATGTGTTATGCGATGATGTATGATTTATGATTATGTGGCACACATAATAAAGGTTTCATTATAAGATGGGTGGGACCTATATCTCCCTCCAATGCATTGGGTAAAGATTTTATATCTCATGAGATAGACATGGCTGAAATGGTAGGTTATACCGATTCAGTGAAACAGGACTGAAACGAGGGTTACTCGATTCAGAAAGGGACTTTGTCCACTAAGATAGTCTTGGCAATGAGTCTTGACTAACAAGAAATTATTCTCTATGATTATGTGTGTATTCCACAAAGTTTCATGTTTTAAGTTATGATTATTGGGATTTCATTTCACTACTATGATTTATCCCATGTTATGAAATTATGCTCTCTTTTGCAGGTTAAGATTTCCAAAATTTATGTTCTTATGAATATGATGTGATTTATTTCTCGTTTGTTTACCCTTACCGAGCATTTGAGCTCACCCTTTTATGTTTTCTTTTCCCCAGGATATAAAGAATGGTTTTAGGTAAAAAAAGGAAGATCTTTATGGGAGATATTGAAGATCTTTCACCACGATTAGAAGATTACGTTCCGAGTTTCCAAAGACACTAAACTATTATGATCCTTGTGTGTGTGTTTTTGTTATGTACTAAGTATTCCGCAAAAGTAATGTAATGTCCATGTTCGTCAAGCTTTGGGTCTCTACTGTTGGTATCAGAGGAAAGGTTTAGTCAACCTTTGGAAACTAGGATGCGAAAACGTTAGTGAGATCCCTAGAGATATTTCTAAGGTATGTCTAGGGATGCCCCTAAGGATAAGTATACGTATAGGATATAGTCCTAGAACTATGGTAACGATATTAGATTAAACCAAAGATGTTAGATATTTAAGTTACTCCCCCTTTATTATGATTTTTTCATCTCACACTATTCTTTTTGGGTTTTAGAAAATGGCTGGAAACAAGGTGATTCATGATAATGGAGGATATGATGGACAATGGAATGATATTCTTCATGAGAAACCAAATGAAATGGGATTTGGAAGTCCAAACATCATTATTATGCCGAATCAGCAATCTCATAATATTAATTAATAAAGTAAAATTTGGTAAGTTTCCTGACTCTACTAATAAGAGAAAGATGGAGTTTCGTGATGATCATAGAGGAAAGAAAGTTCAATTTCCCCTATGTAAATCATGTGGGAAGAGGCATCAAGGAGAATGTTTCAAAGGAACTAGAAGATTCTTTGGGTGTGGAAAAGAAGGACACAAAGCAAGTAAGTTCAAAGGAAAAGGTTCAGTTAACACCATTGATGAGGATAATGGTATTGCTACGACATCAACAATGGTTAAATGTTTTAAATGTGGAATGTACGGGAATTATGCAAACCAATGCCCTAAGGGGAAGTCTCATCAAGATAATCAGTATGGTCGTATGGGAAGTATTTATGTTGATGATGATGAAGAGACTATAAATGATATGTGAGATGAAAGAATTGTTGAATCTCGGTCAATGGTTTAAGAATGTAGTGGAATGATTACATGTTTATCATGTGTAATGTTGTATAAGAAATCTCATGGTACTATGGAATAAAGAGACATATAAGGATTGTTACACTGTTATCTTTCCTTGAGTTATGAAAGTGTATGATTAATGGTACCACTATCCATGAAAGGTTATTCAGATATTTTTGGAATTTAGATGATATGCGCATAATGAAGGAATAATAAGATAATGAGGTGTTTGATTGTATTCATGAGCTCATGACTGATATAAGGAGAAGGTTATATCATGGTTTGAGTATATAGAATTTTTGGATTTTGGTATGTGGAAAGAGTTAACTTTTGACAGCATTCATGTTTTCACTAAGGTTTAATGGGTATTCATTTTTTTTCAAGAGAATACATCATTAAGGTATTCACATGATTGGAATATGACCAACAAGATATATGGGGGATAAATGATGGTATTCACATGCTTGGTTGACGACATTTCAAGTAATCATTTTCTTTATACTATGAGCTTGGACCGAAGTATTTTAGATAAGCCTAACGATTGTAATGGATTATGTTAACCATAAATTAGTATTGTTTAAGTATAGAACTTTTTTTTTGATATTATTTATGTGATGTTATAGTAATGTAGTTTTAGAAAAAGGACAACCTGCAGGAAGGGTGACAACCCATCG
Organism: Viscum album; assembly: GCA_963277665.1. Taxonomy (NCBI): domain Eukaryota; kingdom Viridiplantae; phylum Streptophyta; class Magnoliopsida; order Santalales; family Viscaceae; genus Viscum; species Viscum album. The sequence continues at coordinate 1,025,109,998 of OY728160.1, read as the reverse complement.
CTTCGGACAAGGCTGTGGGAATCGAACCCACAACCGAAGTGCGACTGGCCTTTATCGCCTACCACTGACCTACAGGAAGTCCCTGTTTAGTAGAAACTAGTTTTATTATATTAAGCAGTATGATATGTGAAGTATAAGTTCATTTTAGGAACCATATATGATTAATCTCACTATAGATGGACTTATGTATTTTTTTGATAACATTTCTAACCTTTTGTTTGAGACAGATGGAATGACCCATCATTCTATCACATGATCTGATAACACATCACAAATGACAAATTCAACTTCATTTCTTTAAGGGATGAAGTGGAAATTGTCCAAAGAACGACAAACGGTGAGACTATACCAAAATCACAAAAGTATTTCTTCTAATTCCAATTTCATCAACTTTAGGGAAATGATCTTGAAAACCAAAAATGTTGTCCTAGTGCTCTTATATCTGATGAATCAGATGGTACCTTAGATCGTCACAAATTTATGGCTTTGTGATTACTGGCTTTTCCATAGCCATGTTCTCTACCACTCTCCGTCAGAACATGATGGTTAGATTTTTCTTCCATATCCAAATTTTCACCTATGTGGAAACCCAGTGATTAGTGTATTTGGGTAACCGTTACATTTCATACTTTTGTTTTTAAAGATAAGTTTTGGTATTCCTTTTTACGATGTGGTTTTCTATCAAAGAAACTTTCAAATAGTAAACCATTTATAACCCCGACGAATTTCAAGGGCGAAATTCATTTTAAGGGGGGTAGAATATAACACCCCAAGATTTTATGAAAAATATTATTTTAATTTCTTTAATGTCTTATGTTTTATTCTACACCAAGATTACCCTGCGCTATACACAACACCGTATTAGCTTGGAGTATACGCAACACTATTCTTGGACCGTGTTACACATAATTTTGATAATAGTTATTCTACGCAACATTGAGTATATATATATATATATATTAAATGTATAAATGAAATATGGTTGGATTCTGTTATACGAAACAACGAAGGATTCTTTCACAACATGCAACCCTGACTTGGCTTGCATTACACGCAATCACGACCTTCCTCGATAGCGTGTGTTGTACGCAATACCCGGTTTTAATAAACAATGTTATATTATTATAATATTGTCATGAACTAGCCTTTATGAATATTATTAACTAAATTTTGAATTTTATAACATTATTATTCATCTTACACATTTCTAGAACACGGTATAATAACAAAATAAATTTTTCGGGTAAAATAAGTATTTTTAAAAAAATGCAGTTTTACCGCCTTTTGATGGCGCACCCACTTTAAATATAGATTTGAAATGTTTATATGTTCAATTTGACAAAATAATATTCTTATTTTGAATCAAGATATAAAAATTTACATTAGATAAAGTTTTGATATTTTTCCGATAACTTTCATATTTTAATGAATAGTAAAAACACGCTATATTTTAATTAAAAACAACATTTTTCATCGTAATATCTTATGTGGTTAAATTATAATATTTAATGGTTTTAAAGTATAAATAGAATATATTTTTACCATTTAATATAATGTATGTCATTAGCATTGATTTTACCTTGAATTCGTAAGTTAAATCATTTCAATCTTTTGCAATGTTTTAAAGAAAAACCCATTTTCTTTCGACAACGGGATTAATTTTAATTTAATTTCTGCATCTTTTTTGTATTGAATTTGGAAAAATAGATTCCATATTTGGAATCAATGGGTCCAAATTATGTTAATAAGCTACTTTTTATTTTTGGGAATTATGAATAGTAACTACGGTAAATTTTATTTACCATAGTTAAAGGTAAATCGGGTAATTAAGGGTAAATATAATATTTTAAAATTACCCTAACAAATGTCAAAATCCTATTGGATGACTAACAGTCGACCCATATCACCTAAGGGTCTGATTAGAATCATTTAATGGACATTTGTCCATGAAAATAACTTAATTATTATTAAAACCAAAGAAAGTGACAACATGTCACTCTCTTAAATCTTATAAGTATATTAATTTTAATTTAGTGATAAACTTCATGAAACTTCGAAAATGAATAGTCTCCAGAAATCTAATGAAATTATCTACATCATATAAATTTATTTATAATTTTTAGGGATTAAATAAATATCATTAATTATGACACAATAGTGATGCAGAAATTGTTTATCTAGTGAAAAATCAAGAATATTGTTTTTATTAAACTAATAGTGACCATAAAATACCCAAATACCTAACCAAAACTTATTTTCCATGTAAATGTAAACCATAATCATCCAATGGTCAAATAATTTACCATTTGGAGCCTTATAAAAGCGATTATGACACTTATATTATTTTATTTTAAATGATGCCAAAGTTGTCAGCTTCATAATTTAATAAATATAACAATTTAAATATTGTGATTTTAAGATGATAAATTCGAGTAAAAGTATTATTGTGAAACGTAATAGATTTATTTTCATCATAGGATTTTATTTTTAATTTTTATGCAACAAATAAGTATATGAAACAATTAAACAAAAATGCTGTAGTATTTATTTTATTAAGAGATAAACCAAATAAATGAATTCAAAAATAATAAAATAAATATTATATGAACTATTTAATGTGATCGAATAATTTTTAAGATACATATGACATTTTATGAATCTATTAAAACTTTTAGTTCGAACATATCTTCTGTATTTATTTTTTTTAAATTCAAATAATTGAATAGTGTCAAAATTGAGATTATTATTATTAAAAAAAAAACATATTATAAAATTGATTAAAAATCACAAAATATTTCAAAATTATAAATTTAAATTTATATGATCTAAAATGTTATTAAGAATCCAATTATGGACAATTCACAACAAATAAGTAATTATTTGTTATAATTTAAAAATTAGAATGTTATTACCACAAATAAAATTAAATTGATTAAATAAGGATAAATCATGTTGATAATGTTTAAAATAAATTCCTAACATGTCTAAATTATATTGGTTGATTATATTACAACCTTAAATTATCTAATATTTGAATATGAGTAATTTTTGGAGGTTTTTATGTGGGTTTAGATTTATTATAAATTAATATTTTTAAGAATTCCAAAGGTGCCCCTCTCCTCCCTTATAAAAGGGCACCTCCCCCCTCTCTTCCTCACACAACTTTGAGCCTTCATGCTCGCCCAACCCCTGCCAAAATCTCTTCTCCACTTCCCTAGTATCATCCTAGATGTCCTGGTCTTCTTCAAAGACCAATCTTAGTTCCCTAAGTGGAGAATTCAAAGAAGCGTTCCAAAGAAGAGGTAATATCCATTACCGATCTTTTCAATTTCTTTCTTCATCAACTTCTTCTTCTTTAGTAGTTTCATGATAAAGCAATAAAATCAGTATTTCTAATATACTGATATGTTATTATAAATATTAAGCAACTCTAATTAACCTTCTATCCATCATACGGAAAAAGGAAATCACCGCGCATGCGTACGTACGGAATACCGTCTCCACGCCGTGGTGTAATCTATTTTCCACCATCACCTTACAAGGATGTGTATAAAGGTGTAATGAGTAACTATATATGATTATTATAAAGTGATATTGATACTGAAATATTATACATACACTTCAACACAATTCCACGACCATGGGAACGATATCATCGCTCATGCGTACGTACGGACTACCGTCTCCACGACGCGATGAGATTCATTCTCAATGATTAACCATTAATGAATGATTATAAAGTATATATAATATGTACTAGTGAAATATATGACATAATAATGATACTGGATTTATTTATATATTTATATGTATGTCATCTACTTAATTCCATTCAATTCAATAAGGAAACGAAAACAACGTTCATGCGTATGTACGGACTACCGTCTCCATGAACGGTGTATTTCATTCCATTTAATGATTTATTATATATATGTATATCCTGAATATATATATATATATAAATCATGTTTTATGTTCTGGAATTAAGTAATCATGATCTATGTAATCATATGAATAATTACAAGTCAAAACACGGACGACAAACGAAACAATTTTACCCCAAACGCTCTTTAACATGGAATTTACAAAAGAACGGGTAATATAAAGTCATAAGTGAACCATATATGATATCATAACAATTAATATGATTCTTTAATAAGTAAATGACATTATTTAAATCATTATACAGGAGGTTCGGACACTTACGAAGCAAATCGGACCTAAGGTAAGGGAAAATATCACAATCTCATTTTTATCCGAGATTGTTTTTACTTTGGCATTTACTGGGATGTATTTTATCATCCACATCCATGTTCCATAAATATGTAATATTGTTTCCATCCACTTAAAATAGTTTAAATCCAATTTTACCCTTCGGTGAATTTTTAGTAAAGAATATGAAAGGAATCTTTTGTCGTTTTTTCGTACGAGGTACTTTTTGACTTTTCCGACAAAAGTACGAAGAATGTTTTTTTAACTTATACAGCATGAATGGATTCTTAAAACATTATATCCAAGAATATTCCTTTACAAGTATTCAAGTTTATTTTTAATCAACTTCTTTTAGTTTAAAATTGTATGACATGTTAAGAAAAGAAAAGTGTTTTTTATGTAGAAAGGATATTTTCCTCAAGAATGGAGTTCAAGTAATTTATCAAAATTATTTTCCATCTAAGATAATAAAAGGGTTCTGTTTTTATCCCTATCATTACGTTGATTTGATTATGTTTTGAGGGAATTATTTTTATGAAGTCATTTACCCTATATGATTTGTTTTATGATGTCATGATGTTTCAAGAATCCCATTTTTGTTACATGTGTTATGCGATGATGTATGATTTATGATTATGTGGCACACATAAGAAAGGTTTCATTATAAGATGGGTGGGACCTATATCTCCCTCCAATGCATTGGGTAAAGATTTTATATCTCATGAGATAGACATGGCTGAAATGGTAGGTTATACAGGTTCAGTGAAACAGGACTGAAACGAGGGTTACTCGATTCAGAAAGGGACTTTGTCCACTAAGATAGTCTTGGCAATGAGTCTTGACTAACAAGAAATGATTCTCTATGATTATATGTGTATGACACAAAGTTTCATGTTTTAAGTTATGGTTATTGGGATTTCATTTCACTACTATGATTTATCCCATGTTATGAAATTATGCTCTCTTTTGCAGGTTAAGATTTCCAAAAGTTATGTTCTTATGAATATGATGTGATTGATTTCTCTTTTGTTTACCCTTACTGAGCATTTGAGCTCACCCTTTTATGTTTTCTTTTCCCCAGGATATAAAGAAAGGTTTTAGGTAAAAAAAAGGAAGATCTTTATGGGAGATATTGAAGATCTTTCACCACGATTAGAAGATTACGTTCCGAGTTTCCAAAGACACTAAACTATTAAGATCCTTGTGTGTGTGTTTTTGTTATGTACTAAGTATTCCGCAAAAGTAATGTAATGTCCATGTTCGTCAAGCTTCGGGTCTCTACTATGAATGAATTAGGTAGATATGAGAAATTATCCACAAATCATTAATAATATCCATCCGAACCAATAATACTAAAAATATCATCTTTAGTGGTTTGTATAATTCAATAGTCAATAACTTCCATGTTTGATTGATCCACTAATATACCATTACATGAGATTATATTTCAAAAAAATGCAAATATTTGTAGCCAAAAATCAAAAAATTTAAAATTTTATTACAAATTTTCTTTCCTTAGAGTCATTAGTAAAATCCATAAGTGATCTTAATTCTCTTCCTTTCACTTTGAATATATTGAATATTATCAATAAATACTTCCAAAAACCAATCATAGTAATCTCTAAATAATTTAATAATTCAATCATTGAAGATATAGGGGGCATTAGTATGTCCAAATAGTGTGAGAATAAATTCATAGTCTCCATACCTCTTATAGAAGACCATGATGGGTGTGTATTCACTTTTGTCAATCAATTGATAGTATCTAGATCTGAGATAAATCATGGAGAAATATTTAAATCCTAATAATTGATCAAAAAAATTATTAATAAAGGGTGGAAGATAATTATCATTTACTATGATATTGTTAAGTCATCAATAATCAATGCAATAACACATTGATCCATATCTATTCTTAACAAAATGAACAGGTTCACCCTATGGTGACATACTTATCCAAATAAATTATTTTTTATTAATCTCTTACAGTCATGTCTTTAATTCATTTAATTAAGTCAGGGATAATCAATATGTATTATTTCAAATAGTTTTATCACCCAATATGAGTTTTTTTGAAATCCAAACTTCATAATTTAGTGAAGTACTGTGAAACATTTCTAAAAAACATAAAAAAACTCATATAATAAGTATATCTTCTATTTTTAGTTTCTCCTAAACCATCTGAGATAAAAAACCAATTTTAATAGAGGTATAGACCCATATAATGGATTTAATTCCCAATATAAGTTAATATTTATTGTTTTATTGGTATAAAATCATATATTGGTTCGTAATATCAATTGTGTCTCCCCTTCATCGAAAATTGAGGTGGGCTTTTTGCAAATAAATCCTATCCATGCCTAAAATAACATCAAATTCAACTATAGTGTGAATAATGATAATTACAAGAATCATATTCCCCAAGCATAAAATATAGATAAATCGTAGACTTGAGATGAAATCATCACACCATTATGGATTTTCACTTCCAATTCAACATCTTTTAATTGAGGTAATGGATTAACATTCCTTGAGAATTTTCCAAACATACATAAATTCATATAACTATGTTCAAATAAGGTACTTAAATATTTTTGCATAACTCTAACCACATAAACATTGTATTTCTATCTTTATTCCTTTAGTAAATCCCAAATAGTTAGAATGAACTTTAGGAATATTTTACTAGGGTGGTAAATCATGAAAAATCATTCTTAGGATATCTAAATAATAACACCTTCTTTTTAATCTATGAAACCTTAGGTTTAAACAAGGTTATACATTGTCATCATTTATTAAAATCCTTTATGACGGTTTGTAAATAGAATTTGAATTACCCAGACCATATCCCCTAAGAGTGTCAAACTATGTTCATAGTAAGGTCACACACATCATTAACTACAATGACATTCAAGATATAATATACCAAGCCTTTTTTGGAGTTATTACCCCTAAATTCATCTGTGCTAAAACAACATCCACTTATAGTCTTAGAATATCATATTTTTATTGGAAAACCACAATCCTTTCATTACCATAACTTAGGCTGTTCTCATATACATGGGACTATCCTAAGGGTTCTTACTAAAGCTTCATCATCTTAGTTTCCAAATGCAACTAAACCTAGATATGATATCAACTATAGCAACGCATAATTTTCATACAATAATATTGAATCTTATTAGATGAATAATCATTATATAAAATTATGATCCATGGTAGAATAGTAACAGATTAGTGACTTAAAAAATATGGATACAAAAATAACTAGTTCATAAATGATCTACATTATCTTCCACATAGTTCTTGATAACCATAAACCATATTAGACCAATCATACATAATTTTTCTCTTCATATCCTAGGGAAAAGAAAACCTTATAAAAGGTGAGATTAGATGTATAATAAGGGTAAAAAGGATATATCAATGATAATTTCAGCATAAAATGTTCATAATGTCATGATAACTTGAGATTATCCTTTGAAAATCCCACCCAACACTTATTACATTATAAACATGATTCCTAGAATGAATCTATGAATTTCGTGAAACATTAATTTTAATGGGATAAAATAACACTATTCTCAAGAACAAAACATTGGCATAAAATAACTTCATAAAATTGTGGTTCATGTGTGTAAAAATCATAATCATAGAAATGGTATGTCAAGGCTACCCACCCAGATCTTAATAACATGTTAGGATTGGTATAATAACCCTTATACCTAATTTGAGCATAGGATAACCAACCATACCACCTATTTCAGAATTGGGATAACCTTTAATGTACCCTCTTTTGGTATTTGTAAAAACTCTAGTGTAACATAATTCTATCATGGGATGATCTCCCATTCACCATCTTTAGATCTTGGGATAACCACCCATGTACACTTTGAGCTTAGAAAAAACTAATCTTTAACCAATAAATCAGAGGGAAGAATAATTCTTGTCCCAACCATCATATAATAATATATAAAATTATATTTATTCCATAAAATCATAGTAAAATAATTATAACATAACCCATAGAAAATAAAATAGGTTTTATTGATATTTCATCATTATAACCACAAACCATCAAGAAAAATAATAAAGGTGGCATCATTGGATCATATCCTTTATAAATCATAACTAACATTAAAGTATTTATTCTATAGAAATAACCATTTGTGAATAAAATTAATTATTTTCTTGAGAGTTATATAATAAAACATCATCATTATCTAAAACATAATCATATACAACCCCAATAAATAGAGAGATTATAATATAAATCCTTTACCTTAAGTTTAAATTGATTAAAAGCTGATATAACCCCCTATATAATAAATTTAGATTGATTATAATTATATATATGATTCATTTATATACTAATAATATCCAATATGATCTACTTATATCATTTTAGCACCAATTTATTAATAATTATTTATTAAAATCATCTTTTCAAGGTGAACTATTTTTTTCATGAAAATCCTCATTCGATAGTTATAGTAATAATAATATTATCATGATTAAATTATATCAATAATTTTATTTGTGATATATATATAATGTATAATCATTAAATACATATTTTTAATGTTCAATAAAATGTAGAGATCGAAAAATGAATTACATCATTGATGGAGATGGTAGGTCGTATATACGCATGGGGAATGAGCCCGTAAGGGGAACCATGATCTAGGGTTTCCCTCTCATCACCGCCACCTCCTTTCATCTTAGACTGGCATGATGCTCCTCCTTATTCTCGATGAGATCATGGTGGTGCTCTCCCTATCGCAGCGGCGTCGCTCTTAGGCTTGGGTATCTCGATTGCACCATTTCTGGCCTTTATTCACTCGACTCCCTCTTCACTGGATAGGTCTCCTTGGCGGCACGGTGATGGTTCACAGCTTAGATCCAACTTCAGCGACCTGTGCGATGACGCCTTGTGTCTGGTGGTTACATAGGGCTGCTCGTCGTGGTCTCTGTGAGCGTCACAGTTGGCGGCGACGAGACATGGTTGCATTGGGACTTCTTTCCGGCATGCTTATGGTGATCTGTTTTCATTTTGTTTTGCTCACTAGTTTTTGGATTCTAATGATTTTAGAGGTTCGTGTGTTTGTGATGGCATCGGTGATGCTCTTACGGTGAGATTTGGATACGTCGATGATTTTTCATGTTCGGGTGTTGGGGTTCCTATTCATCTGTGTTTTGGAGGCTGGTTTTGTTCATTGTTTTTTGATTTGGTTTTTTGGTTTTGGATTTCTATTGTTCCTATTTCTGGGCTTGAATTTGGCCTGCTCTGGCATGCCTGTCGAGATTCAACAGGAACCCCTTGACATTAGTGATCTGTGTTCTCTAGTAGTCGGTGGTGATTTTCTGTTTTTTTCTACTAATTTGGTTCAATGTTCTTGGAGTTCTATTTCAGACGGTGAACAGGTTTCTGTCGAGGTGTGATGGCATGAAAGTGTTTTCATGGATTGCTCCAGTTATGCTTCCGTTTTTTTTGCAGTTGTCTAGTTTCGGATTTGCTAGTTCCTTTGTTGAGTTCGTTCATTGATATTGGTAATCCGTGATCTTCAAATTTCTGATTCTTTGGATTTTTACGTGTATGGATGTTTCTCTTCGAAGGTTTTTGAAAATCGCATTTGTTGGTAGATTGTGTGCTGTTTGGTTCTTGGTTGATTTTGCCATGTTGTTTTATTGGATTTCGAATGGAAGTAGTATGATGGTAGATGCATTCAAGGTGTTGAAGGACGATAAAACTTTTGATTTCTTATGATTTGATAAAGGTTTATTTGGTTTACGTTTATGTGCATTGAAGATGATTTTGTGATTTAAATTTTGTTTGTTCAGTCGTGGCACTAAGACTTTGGTCTTTTTAAGACAGTGCATCCAGTTTATTTTCAAGAGACTGTTCCAGAAGTTTTTCAGAGCAGGAAGAGTTCTCCTCATCATATCTATCTAGAATTGGATGTTTTGAGAGGTTATGACACTTGCCATCGGTATCGGGACTGTGCATCTTTGCACATGACAGCTAGCCGAGCAGCGATGGGAAGGTGGACGCTGATCATATTGTTTTTGTTTCTTGGGTGGAGCTTTTCCTTGCTTTTGAATTGGGTTGTATTGTCCTTGATGATCTTGGTTGTGGATGCATGGTTATGTATTATTTCTTTGATGTTATTCTGGTTTCCCACTTTCTCCTCAAAAGTTCTTTTGAAATAAAAATTTAATTTTTAGTCAGGTCGTATATACGCATGAATGTGGTTTCCATTTTTTTATGGATGTAATAGAAGAAAGGTAAATAAAAATTCACCATTAAATAATAATAATAATATCATAGATATCATAAATAATCATTAAATATATCATTATTTCCATCCATTTAATTTACAATTGAATAATGTTTCACATCACTTTGTGAAGGTGGTAGTCTACAAGTACGCTTGAGTGATGTTATCAATTTACAAAAGATTGGTAGGTAAGACATTAGATGTGATATTATAATTATATAAGAATAATTATTCCATAAATATCATTTAAAAATAGTAAAACAATAATAAAAACCATCCATGAAATATTGTTATGGAAAATTAGTTGTATTGTTATGTGGAGGTGGTAGTCCACATGTATGCACAAAAAATATTTTCTCTTTCCATTTGAAAAAAATTCAATAGATAATGGTATTTTGATTATCATAATAAAATTGATGTATAATTATGATACTTAATTTTTTATTTAATGATGAATAACACATATTTATAGGAGGTATAAGAAGAAATAAATTGGAAGAGGTCGGGTAAAATGATTAACTCTTCATCAATGGGCCTCTTTTTGGTACCTTGTTAAAAAATATTGGAATGATAATTAAAGTATACCATCTCCTATAATTCATGTATATGTAATTTTAAAATATAATTGGGTCAGTTTTGGTCAACATAGATGGATCAATGTGTTTTAAATAAAAGAGATATGAAGTCTTTTTATATAAGGGATAAAAATGAAACACATAGTTTTTCTAAAAAGATTCAAATATAATTATTTCATTATCACGGAGAATTCCTTATAATGGAAGAGATTCAAATAAAAGTAGGATAAGATATATATTTAATAATCTAATGAAATTTATTTTGGTTTTTTGTGATTTTAAATATTATCTTCAGGTTTAACCCATGGGTTACCCAATTTTAATCTTAACCATTGTATAAATTTTTTAATAATAAAGTGTTATAGTTTTACTTATGATGAAACAATAGACTCATTAATTACCAAGTGATTATATTTTATAACATTTCTAATCCTTCTTTTATTTAAAATATTAATGATCTTTAAATAATTTATGAATTTATTATTATCATAAAATACTATAATTTTTATTTTAAGAACTATTCACATAATTTGACTTTGAAAACAACATAAAATTAATATAATTATAATTTAACCCATTAAAAATCAATTATATTTTTTAATTAATCATTAAAATTCATTTTTATCTATAAATCTTCCAAAACATATTACTTTTAGAGTTTTTAAAAACATTTATATGATTTTTATACTACCTACACAAGAAATGTGTCGGTGTTGTGTTAGCATTTAAGGTAATTATTTAATCACAAAAAATTTAAAATACAGTACCTTGATAAAAATAATAATTTATTTGTCATATAAACATTTATAATCGAACTAATTCACTATTTATCCTTAGATAATTTTCTTTAAAAATTATAGTCAAGAGGGTGAAAATTGATATTTATTATTTTCTCGAATTAACATAAAGGCACTAATCAAATAAAAATGAAACCAAGTGTCTATATATTTGATAATTTCAAGGGAATGGCCTAATGAAACCCATATAATAGGATAAATTCAAGTGATATAGAAATTTTAATGACTTGTCCCAATGTTTTATCCATGTTTTACCTATTTTCCACTTACTGCGGTGACACATATTTTCCTAGATTACGAATCATAAGGATAATAAAAAAAGAAAACTATTTTCCAGATTTGATCCTAATAATTCAAAAATTGGAATAAATTTTTCAATATTCAAATTCAATTAATGCCTCCAATTCATTTTAAAATAAGTTCAAAAAAGTTGATACAAGCTTTATTTTTAAAAAGTGTATTTTAAGCACCAAATTGTATTTATTCTTATCCAATTATCATAAAAACATAATATAAATGTTAATTTTTTTATTTAATATATAATATGTAAATTTCTTTAAAATAATTCAACAATTTTTATCACATAAATTTATAATGAGATAAACACATTTCACACATAAAAATAGTTTTTAAGTAAAACATATCTTATACTTTCAAATGATCATTATATTATTTTCCAATTAATTTATAAAAAATGAATTCATTTTATACATTTGTAAAAAAAAAATTTACACTTTGTTTATTCCTATTTATAACATCTTATATAACATATAATTGATAAATTCCACATTAAATAATAATATGTCAATAGTTTATCAAGGTTAGTTTAAACTCAATATAGCATGTAAAAAATATATTAAATAAATCCAAATTATTTTAGAGAAGTATATCATAAAATAACAATGTGTTACACGAAAATCTAATTTTCCCTAGTAACTTGGACATCAGTCCATGCTTCTGATAATAAGGAATATATAATTTCATCCATACCAAGATAATTTCCCAAAACAATATTCCTAAACTTCTCATAATCTTCAACTACCACAATCCAAATAATAAATAAGAATCACTCTATTATCCCCTATAACCACCCTACTATGATACAATTTTATAACATATTATTTTGGATCACTCTATAATAACCATATTGGAGTGACAATAGACATTGGGAAAGCCTCCCTGTAAGCTAAATACTTTCAAATAGAAGTGAGGGTATACGAGGAGATAGTGGGGATACTATAACCTCTAAAAGAAAATTATAACAATAACCTGAAAAACATCTATTTTAATTAACCGAAAGGGAAAAATGAAAACTACACAGGTAATAATCCATATAAATAAGTATAATTCCATTACAGACATATAAAAATCAATATGGATTCCTCTAAAAAAATAAAATCAATAAAATAAATATGTAATGTATATAAATCATTGTCTCTACACTGAGGTACAACCTAGTCCATAAAAAAACCATATGATATAGCTTATGCACCATCAGCACATCCATCACTATTAGGCCCCTGAATAACATCCCTTACCCTTATATACTATAATTTCTTCCCACACTTATTCATTTTTTTATAGTTGGATACTCTTACATATGGGGTACTCATTCATAAGACTAACTTTACATATGGTATTTTTGAGCACTTGACTATTTTTGTTCAAACCTGTAAAAGGTTACTCTTATAAATTCGAATAATTTTTTTCCAAACACAAGGATCATTATGAAATATAAAAACAAGATATCCTAAAATGAATCATATATAAAGGTTCATGATTATTTTTTATAAAATTATTACAACTCCCCCTTGCTAGGCATAACCGCATTTCACCCCAGTTTTACCACATAACTAAATCCCTGTATTTCGTTAAATACCTATAATTTATTCTAAAATTTTAAGAACTTATAATTTATATAAATTCATAGAAAAAATTCACATCTTATTTTAAAAACTTTCTCAAGTACCACCAATTATTGAATTTTATTAAAATTTAAACCATAATCACCGGGATACACTCAAGACTCATTTCCCAACCTATACCTATATTATACCACCTTGACATGGTATAAATTCATTGGATTTATCCAATATATAACCCAAAATATAATTAAAAAATATTTATTACTTTTCAAATAACTCTTTTTAATACTTAATTTGATTTTGGAAAATTTCATTTTCTATTTGATAATACTTTAATCAAATAAAGTACTTGAGTTCACTCACAAAACTCATCTCAAGTTTCCTATAAATTTCTATAAAAAACCTATTTCCAATGATTCAATAAATTAACTAGATACTATACCATCTATATATATATATATGAACTATTGAAATATGATTTCAATACCTTTTGATAAACAAAATAGGATCCAATTTTCCTTTATTAAATCCATTATTTAATGGGATTTTTTTCTACCTATCATAGCCTGATCATGGTGCATATATAAGTTTATATAAATATTTTTACAACATAGACACATGATTTAGTTTATTCTCATGCTATAAAAAAACTGTTAGTTCACTTATATATCCATATAATGGAATCCACTCACAAAAAAACCTTTACATCTATATGATATAAAATTAATATTTTTTGTTCTATAAAAATATTTAATATTAAAATAGATTTAAATTCACTTATTGTTGAAAAGGTATCACCATAGTCAATGGTGTTCTATTGAATATATATTTGAGAGACCAATGTCGCCTTATTCCTCAAAACTTTAGAAGACATTTCTAGTTTATTCTTGAATATTTATTTATACCAATCAGTTATTAGGGTTTTTGTAGACCAACCAACTCCCATACACGATTTCTTGAGAACTAGTTAATTTTATATTGTGTAACAATAAACTAAATTTTTTCTTTCCTATTGTTTTTATCAAAATTTGGAAAAACAGAAAAATTAATGAAGTACGTACACATATATTCATTGCCAAATTTCTAGTTTGAACTATCAAATTAATGTTAGTAGTGACTCATTCAAATGGGTGTTATTGATGTGTATTGAAATTAATATACTGATATGGTTGATTATAACCCTTAATAAGTTATTATAATTATTCAGTTAGATTTTAATTTTTAGGGAATATTCTTCATTGAGATCTTTAAAATCATTACAGGTGAGTCATTGTGTGGCCATAGACTTCATTGTGTGAGGGGATGAATATAGTAGAATATTATTCCTCATGTAATAGTTCCACAAGAAAGTGAAGGTGTTTTTTTTGAGTTTTACTAGGGAGTTTTGAGATTTTCATTGAAGGGGGATTCATAGTGCAACTTGAGCTATCATGATAAGGATTATACAATTTCAATTTATAGGTTCTTCTAGATGGTGGGTTATCGAATGACCATCCTAATCATGATATATTCTCATTGATTAGTTTATATAAGTTCTATCCTGCGTGGTTTGACACCCTATGTTTTGATCATGAAAGAATACTTCTTTAATGATGTCATATTTAGAAAAATTTTAGAGATTAGTACGGGAATATATGGGAGATTCACTATGAAAATTTTAAGGTGTTTATTGAAATTTTACTATCATGATGTGACTATAGTCTTTCAAACTATGTTGTAGTGTTTTCTAATATTGATAAATTTTTTGAATTTAATCTAATGTATCTATATTTACAATATTTATTTAAACCTTTAGTGACCATATGTGATACCGTATAGATTATTGAACCCCCATTGATTGGTTTTGCATATCAGCATCAAGATATTGACTGATAACAACGTAAGGTGAGTTCCCATCTTTGTTTCTCTTGAGGTTTCCCCTTGTCTTAATTTGAGAAGGTTGTGGAATTATTTAAGGGTTTTTCATTTTTGGAATTGATTCTCGTTCCTAATAAGTATTGTTATTTTATTGTTTTTGGGGGTTTCTATGCATGATTCTATATTGGGGATCATATCTTACTCAATTTATCATTGCATATTTAATTTTGAAGCTTTGATTTATGTTTAAGATTCAATAAATCCCCATATATGCGTGAATCAGGGATGATTAATGATTTTAATCTCTTTTTTAGATGATAAGGACTTATTATAAGAAGATAATTAATTAAACTAATAAGTTAATTTATGTGATGGGATGTTTCACATGCATTAATTGGATTATACAATGTTTCCCATGTTATAAGGCCTAAATTACTATTATTTGTGAGTATTGGTGTTCCTAAAAATATTTATGTGTTACTTATATGATTTTACTACTTAAATCACCCAACATAAGTGGTTGATAAAATAAATATTGTAAATAAAATAGTTGTATAGAATTTCATATTCAAGTGGTGATACTTGTGAAAGGATAGTGTGGGAGTGTATATATGATAAAAATGTATGATGAATATATATCTTTACCATGATTATATAGTTGTGTATTACATGGCTATTGTGTGTGTGGGGGGGATGAGGGGTGTTGTATGGAAATAATTATGGTTGATTTTAGGATTATTGTGTGTTTGTGTAGCGAGTATATGCATTCCCTTCTATAATTATAAAGGGGATATGTAGTGGTTGATGTGGGTTTATGGAATAAGATATTTAGTGAAAAAAGGAATTGATGTGCGTTTTCCGATGAATTTGGTATATGGTCGGTACGAGATGTGTTTTAGGAAGGGTTTTGGTGGTTAGTGGATGGTTATTGGATTATTTTATAGTTTAATTATAGTTGTGGAATGTGATAGAAAATAATAAAATGGTTAATGGGAATGGGATGAAATTGAAAAAAAGATGGTTAGTAAATGGAATATTAATAAATGAAATGAATGGGTAATTTTTGGGTTAAATGTGGGTGAAGAATTAGAATATTTTTTTTATTAAATATAGATTTGAATGGTATAATAAATGTAAAATTATTGGTAAATGGTAATTTTAGAACCAATTAAATTATGTGATTAAATCAAAATTGTGAATGGTTTTTAGGTGTGTTGTTGTAAGAAAGTGGACTGGCTGATAAGAAAAGTGTGGTAGTGGTTTCTAGTGGAATGTGGTGGGGGTATAGTAGTGAATTATGGTTGCGATAGTTATATTTTGGTGGGAACAAATTTGTTGTTCTTATCTACACATTTATTATTTGATGTATTTTCTTATGATTTCATATACACCCCACCAAGGTAGAAAATCCTCACCAACTCCCAAATGTTTTAGGTTCTATGTGTTTTCTCCAAACATACAGGTTAGTTTGGGAATGAATGATTGATTACTACCTTACTCTTTCTATCCCTTCAAAATATATAATGGGTTGTGATGACTCAAGATAGGTTTATGAAAATGGGATGTAAAAATTCAAGGTACAGGACGTGATATACTGACTGAATGAGTTATTTAGATGTGATGGTTATACTTAGTTGGGGTAGTGTATTATAGGAGGAGGGAATGAGGTGTATGACATTCATGTTTATAAAACCCAATTGTGATAGATGTGAATACATTATCTTGTTTGTATACTAATTCCACTGAGAGAATTGGACCGAATATGGGTTGGGGTATATAGGGCAATGGTCCAACCTATATTAATGGTGACATGAGTTTTTAGGTTGGTTCTAATGAGAACATTGGACCCTAAGTAGGTTATAATAGGTAGGTTTATATTCTATCATACACCAATTGTGACTAGATATGTACATATTATGTGATTTCATGCGAATAGAGAAAATAGAAGCACAAGATGAATTTCATTAGGACTTGAGACCGAAAAAACTTGTGGGGATGTGCTATTGGGAACCCTTTTACAATATTCATACATTATTATTTTATTATAATTCTATGTGATATTTAGAGAGATATCCTTGGTTATTCTTAAGGATAGTTGATCTGTCATGTGCTTGTTGGTTCAATAATTTATTCACTAAATCATTTGTATAACTCTTAGATAATAGCTTGAGTGGTCTTGTGGGGGATCCAATTGAGTATGAATATTTGCTAATCCCTATATACATATATGTCTCTTTTATAGTTTTCCTATTGTAATTTTCTGACTGAGATATATAATATGAGCTTGGGGCCATGGTTGGAGTCCCTTCCTAAGAGTTTTACTTTTAGTACATTACATTAGATAATTTTACTCCTATAACATAACATGCATTATAATTTATTATGGGATATTGTTTTTTATTTTATGGTTATGATAGGTTGTTTCCTTATCTTTTTGTTTGGAATTATAAGGGTAATTACACCCAATTTTAAGTTTTATACCCCTCGGTGCTAGTCTCCAACTTGAGGGATATTGTAGGGGGAGTTGAGGGTAACTCTCATCTTCATTGCATGTCCAAGAGGGGTTCCCAGTGGTGGGGGTCCTAAATATGTGATATTAGATATAAGTTGGGAATTTATATGGGGATTGGTGATAAGAAATGGTGAGGATTTCATGGGATTGATAAGAAAACAATGTCATCTGAACCTAGTGTATATGGTAGCAAGGGAGATTAGATATGTATTATGTGACTAGGTTTCATTATGATCTAATGGAATTACTTAAACTTTCTAATCAACATAGGGGAGGTAATTCTAATTTCATTGTAGAGACTTAGGAGATGTACACGAATCATGGTTTTTCTCACTTATTATTTAAGTAGTGTGATTATAGGGAATGAACTGAAATAAACGTCACAAAATAATCCATAATAAATTCCAAGATACTAGATTTTCATATTCTTTTATCACTGGGGACCAATGATCATGTTTTAAGTATATTAATGTTAGATTATTTTGTCCCTCATTTATATTCTTTTCTATCTAGATGTGTTGTTTATGTAGTTATCTCTCATGTACAAAGTTGATTCTTTTCAACCTTGATTTTTATATGTGACTACATAAACAATGATATATTTGTGAAATTATGTATTTTTATTTTTTAAAGTAATAAAATTTATTATTAATTTGGAACCATAAAGAATAATGACTTTCATCTATGGTAAATGATAAATAGAAATCATGTAAATGTTTATAAAACCACATGTTTTTTTGTAATTTTGAGTATTTCCCTTACTGTATTCTTAATAATTTTTGATGTTCTATTACCCAAAGGACCACTGAACTAGATAAAATAAATTATTACCACCCAATGTTTTTGAAATTATCTTTGTGTTAATATGTATTTCTTAGTTTTAATGATATACATGTTGATATAGATTTGAAAAATAGAATGATAGGTTTTTAATGTTTAAACAAAAAAGAATAATATGTAATAATGTAACATTTCTTAATTCAGGACATATGAGTTATTAAAACTATTTTCTATACCTTAAATTTATTAGGTTTGTTAGTTAGATTAACATAAATATTGATAATGTTTTAATTTTGAAATGGTTGAACTATTAATATCTCGTTAGATAAGATAATTTGATTCATATAGAATATTGGGTAAATGAGTTCATTTAAATTTGTTATGTGAGGTTTCTAGAAGAATGAATCAAATTTAAAAGTATTGATTTTTATATTTTCTTCCATGTTGTGTAGTGGGGTATGTTATGTTTAGTTCAGTTTTTTTCACTTAACTTTATTAAGTGGTTATGGTCTTGTTAGAATAAATTTTCATAAATAAGTTGAATATTTTCATTCAATAATGATTGGATTGATTTCAAAAGTGGTATCTCTAAATGGGTTTGGGGTTCCCTTGAAAAGGGTTTTATTTTATAATTTTTTTAATTAGAATATATTTACAAAGTAAAAAATTGATTTTTTATTTGAAAATTTTTAATTTCATGGGTTTCTAGAATAGTTTTTCATGTTTAAATTTAATATTTCATTTAGATTTCTTGAAAATTCTTAATGTGATTAAATTTCTAAAGAGTGGATTACAATTTCCAGGAAAATTTTTGATGAGTTATTTTATTTAAAAACAATTTTTGTGTTTGTTTGGTTGTAGATATGAATAGTGGGGATAATAGAAGATTTTTTTTTATTTTTGAATGGATAGTGGCATGGGGGAAATGACATAGTTGTGTTGTGAGATAGTTGGATGGTAAAAATTTTAGATGAAGATGTGGTCTTATTATAGGGTATGAATGATTAAAATTTTAGGGGTGTGTGAGTTTGTGTTATTCTTGTACTGTGGTTGTATTTTGTTTACTATTGTTATGTGATTTGATTTTTTGGAATAACTTTAATTATTCTTATGTTAGAATTGAATACATGTCGTCTGAGAATCATAAAGTTATTATGTTGGAAAATTTGAAGGATTTATGGGATGATGTTTTTTAATTATTTCAATAATTGAATGTGTAAAAGTTCCTTATTGGGGTGAAAGGCGCTGAGGGTGAGGATTGATAAGAATAAGTTAAATATTATTTCGAATTGATGAGGAATCCTTATTAGTTTTGGGTTTTCATAGCAGTGGGTTCAATTTATGTTGTAACTAGAGAATAGTGAAATTGAGTTACATAATGAATATAAAATGGTTGGTAAATGGTTAATTTATAGATTTTAAAATTATGTTATTAAATGGGAATTTCGAATGGTATTTATGGTTGTTTTATATTAAAAATTATACTATTTTATTAGGTCGGAGTGGTAGAGGTTTTTTATAGAAAGTAGATGAGGTACAAAAATTCTTATGGGATATAATAATGTAATTTTAGTGAGAAGATATTAGTTTATAATGTGTGTGCTTATATTATATTATGCATTTTATTATGATTTCATATACACCCCATATTAATTTGATCACCACATTGATTCCCATATATTTTGGGATTCTAGTTTTTTTACCAATCATCCAGGTTGGTTAGGGAATATATTCATGACTACTCAACCTCTCCAACTCTCTCTTCTAGATTTTGTATGAGCTATTATAGATCAATTTTGGTGTTAGCATATTGGTTTTAATAGATTATGGTATTATATGTGATATTTCATCTGAATTATTTATATAGATGTGATGATAGTTCATGGTGGGGATCATGCACTATAGGAGGAGGTAATGAGGATGATGTCCTTTATCTTCATGATACCCTGCTATGATAGATATAGATATGCTATTATGGATGTGGATAAGTTCAAATTAGAGAGTTAGACCATACACGGGTTGAGGTTAGTAGGGTTGTGGTCTGAACCACATCATTTGTGACATAAGTGTTTGGATTGGTTCTAATAAAAATGTTGGACTGTACTGGTGTTATTATAGATATGGTTATGGTCTAACCCACATTTTCTATCACTTGATATATATATATATTAATTTATTTTATGGGTATGGATGGAATGAAACCACATGGTGCATGTTGTTGGGGAGTGAGAGTTAAAAAACCAAAGTGGAAGTGGTGCGGGGGAAAATTTTGTTGCATCCTTTTAATATTATGTTATTTCAATTGGATGTGATATTTGGTGAGTATTATATAGTGTTGTTGGGTGATAGTTTCCTTAAAATGTTATTTTGGTTCTGTTATTTATTCATTAATGCAATTGAAAGCTTCTTCCACATTTTCATGAGTGGTCTTGAGGAAGACTCTATAGAGTATACATGTAGGATAAAACATATGTGTGTGTGTGTGTGTGTGTTTAAGTGTGTTTTACTAGTTTCCTTAAGGGTTGGAGCTATTGTGGGTGTTGCATCCTAAGAGTTTTAATTTTTGTACTTGACCTTAGAAACTTTTACATATATGATATATCATGAATTAAGGTTTATTATATACTTTTTGTTATTTATTTATACTATAGTGTTGATAAATGGTTTCCTTATATTTCTCATGTTAATTATGAGGGAAGTTTCTTTCATTTTCATATTTTATACATGGAATTTAAGTCATAAATCTTGGGCCTATTAGAGGAATACCTCATGGGTCACTATTTTCTTTTCTATAGGCCTACGAGGGGTTCCATGTGGAGAATGATCATGACACTTTTGTTTTAAACTATTTAATCTTTACTCTAATATAAATATCCGAAAAAATATCCTGTCATCAGAGATGGCATAAAAACTTTTTGTATTATCTTTGGTTTTTATAATGACCACATTGCATCCAAACACTCTTCAATCACCATGTTTTTGTTTTCTATCCTTATAAAACTCATATGAGGTTTTCTTGAGAATAGTTTTTCTAAAAAATAGTGACTTTAAAAGAAGAAATTTATATGCGATAGTGTAAAGGACACACAAAACTGATTTTATATTATGTTACATGCATACCTACGTTCAGGTTGAGTTACACTCAACAATTAATTTAGCATGCATTACATGAAACCCTAATATTTTTATGTTCTATATGATATTCAATATGCAACACTGAACATAAAAACCCTTGATATATATTACCATTATAACCCAGCTATTAAATTGCTGAGTATGATTAATATTATTTACTTTATGATATATATATATATATATATGTGCATATAATATAAATTATTTATATACTTTTTATTAAATAATAAATATTTTTTTAGTAAACTAATTTTATTCTTCAAAAATATTTTTTCTTCAAAGTTGTTATTTATTTCTTTTTATAAAAAAATATTATAATTTATTGGAACTTATAGAAAATTTAGTTCATTAATTTTAAAATTTTTTTGTAATTTTTATATTAAAATATACATTGGGGAATTTTTTTGGGGTTTTGCTAAAATATTGATTTTTCAGTTAATAGTAAACAATTCTAATTATTTTAAAAATTATTTTATTTTAAATAAATTATGTAATTTAAAAGATCTTGTATATTTTAAATATATTTACAATTAACCTAAATATTATTTTGTAATATTTAATATAATTAATTAATTTTAATCAAATATATATATATTTTATTATTAATTTATGTTTGGGTTTAAAAATAGGTTATTCGAAAAACTATTTTAAAATGAATAATGATTATTCATTTTAATTTATCAAAATAATCCTCACTGGGAATATTTTAAATTAAATTTATAGAATATATATCATTAAATATTAATTTAATTTAATTCTAAAAATAATTATATAATATTTGAAATAATAATAATATATATTTTATAAGAAGGAAAAATTAATTTTTGACCTGGATGATTAGTGAAAATAGTTAAAATTAATCATAGTGATAAAGGTAAAAACGTGTTTATCGATATATTAAAATTTAAAATTAAGGGGGAAATGACCTAAAAACATGTACACTGACATTTTTCAGTCTATATTTATATCCTTATGACCTTATTATGTATTGTTATGAGTTTTAGGGACAATTTTCAATGAAAATTACCTGTATAATATGTTATGGAAAGAAGAAACAAAAAGGAAGATTTTTTCCTTTTAAATTCTATAAATCATTGAGATAATGAAAAACATAATAGTTTCAATTTTAAATATTATTTTGAAATATAAATATGTTTTTTATATCATGATAATTTATTTTAAATTTTTATAGATGAATCAATTACTTTAAATACATAATAAATGCCAAATAAATATTTATTTTGTTAATAATTAGCTAAAATAAATGATACTAAAAATATTAAAAGGGTAGTAAATTATATGAATTATTGTCTTGAATTAATTTCATAGATTAATATATTATGTTTTTTTAGAATAATATAATATAATTATATCATTTTATTATTATTTCTAAATTCAAATTACCTGAATAATGTCAAAATTGACATTAATGTTTTTTTATAATAAATTATATTTTATTAAAAGATGTAAAATTAATAAGATTCCTATAATATTAAAAGTTATTTTTAGATGTTAATAAATATAAAATATGTTCAATTTATGTACCAATTATTTTTTATAATGACATTATTGAATGATAAATAGTAAAAAAACTATGTGAGCACAATTAAGGTTAAAACGATGTTTTAACACGATCATATACATGTGTTAAAATAAATTATCAACACCTATATCATTTTTATTTGATAAATTATAGTTCATATTTATAATAAGTGAGTATATATTATATAATAACTCTCAATTTCATTTATTATTAAAGGAAAAATTTCCAAGGTTATAAAACTAGTTACCATATTGAAAAAACGAAATGAAAAAAAGAAACATAGGAGTTATCAAGGAAAATGTATAAAAATTGCATTTTATTGTGTTTTTGACGAATTTTTATAAAATAGCATACCTAAAACCCATTAATTGTCAATATTGGAGTTCCATGAGGTAATATTTACCTTCCAATAGTGAACACATTTGGGTATTTACAAGAATACTACTCCTCATCCACTATAAAATCGCACTCACTCCCCTCACTTCATCACACCTCTCAGGCCATTTGGATATTAAAAAACATATCAAAATTAAATTAAAACTTCTATATAATCATAATATAATCAATATTTTTAGAATAAATCCAAAATTTAAAGTATTTAGTGAAAACCTAATGGAGATACCCAAAGAATAGGTAACGTTCTTCAATAAGATTCTTTATTTTACTCTTTTCTCCACCTCCTTCAATTCATTTATACCATAAATATATAGTATAAATAGTATATTAAATAAAAATTGATTTTATTATGTTAGTTTTAGGGCCTAAAACCACATACACTTCTATAAAAAGTGTTATGAAACCAGCATTTAAGTGTACGATATACTACCGCCATGCTAGACGATGTAATTATTTTTTCCATTACCAACTATTATAGTCGGTATTACGATGAATATAATGTTTATATTTTATATTTATAAAATTGATATACATTAGGTGTAATTATATCATATATATTATTTTACATTACATTTCTTAAGGGATATGATAATGTCTCTCATGTATACAGAGGAGTACCCCCTCATGAAGTGTGGGATTTTTTTTCACTAACTCGTTACATGCAACATAATAAGAGTAATTATAATAAATATATTAGATATACATGAAATATATTTTATATTTATGAAATATTTATAATTCTGAAAATATAATCATTCATTTTATTCATTTCTTTTTCATTCTATGATAAAATGATAGTGTTGTTCGTGGGCTTGTGGACTACCGCCACCTCAAAGTGATGTGATTCCTTTTTTTCAACACCACATCATATAAATGAAAAATGTAAGTATATATAATTAAATAATAATATAATTATGATATAATTATCATTTTGGAAAGAAAAATTTTGTATAAAATTATTTCTATAATGATAGTTGAAAAATGAATAAGTTAATCATGCGTACGTACGACCTACCGTCTCCATGATTGTAATGTTAGTTCATTTTTCATAGGAATATTTAATTATTATTTTTTAAATATAATTTATTTTTAAATATTATAATAATTTCAGGATTATTATTCTAGAGAAGTTTAAATAATGACCTCTTTGACCATAGATAACCTAACTAGTTCATTTTTGACACATAAGTTGAATATGGTCAATAATTCTGAAAAAAACATAATTGATTAAGTAATTATTTATAACAAGATAATTAGTGAAATAAAACTAATAATAAACATGAAAAAGATCCTCAATCAGGTAAATATGTTATATATGTATATTATTCTGGAAGATGAAGGAACACACGACAAGTCGCACTCGAGGTAAGGGTTTTCTCATCTCACGTTTATTTCTTTGAGAAATATACCAAATTTGACACTTATTATTTTTACGTGGTGTTAGTACATAAAATTAATGTATTTTATGATTCTTATTAATAAATTTATGGTTATTTAAATACCAATTTTATTTTCTCTCTTTCATGGGTTCTATGGTTGCATTGATACCAAAACAGTAACAGATTTTATCGCTGTTTTCCTTCATTGAGACATTGTTATGTTATACACACATATTTTTTTTATAATGTGTATATACATTCCCTTTGGAATTTCATATCACGAATCATTTTATTTTTCATTATATTTAATGTTTCATTTAATGATATTATTTCTCAGGGATTATGATTAAAAGTTAGAAAAATGGTAAGAGTCCTTTTTTACAATCTCAGCATTTATCGAGATTGTGTATGATTATGTATTGAATGTTGAAATCAAATATTTCACAATAATTATCTTATCCCCTAGTTATTGATGATATTTTAATGTCAATTTACCAGTTTTACAACCTATTTTCTTAAAATGTTGGAGAATGTGTTTTTAAGAAAATCACACTTCATTTCTCTCTTTGGTCATAAATATGTTTTCTTTCAATAACTTGTTTTCTAAAAATAACATAGAAAATGTTTTTATAGTTTTAAATACGATTTATTAAATTCTCTTTGAACCATTTTTTATTTAAAAGAAAATTTCAAATGAATCTTCATGTCATTTTCCAATCAAGGAAAATTTCTAAACTTTTTACTGTGTAAAAGTAATGTTCGTTTAACATGAATTAGTTGTTCATATTTATGTCCATTCATGAGAATAATTTATTTTACACTTACTTTTCCAGTTTACAAGTTTATATTTAAATAAATTTTTTTAAACTACTCTGAAAGTTTGTTGTTTTTAAAAGTGATTTTCAAAGAAAAAGATTCTCAAAATGTTTTATGTTTTAAGAAGTTATTTTTAAAATGAAAAGTATATTTTCCTCAGGATGTTTTGAATGATATTTTAATGGTATTTATATCCATTAATGAAAAAAATTATTCTTAATCCAATGGGTATATATCATATTGATATCATCCTTCTTATTTCTGTGGATGGATAAATATTTTTTTGAAGATATTATTATGGGACCCGTTTCCTTTTCATAGGTTATCTAAGTTTCAAAGTTATTTTTTATAGGAATATATTATTTTCCACAAGTTAAACATGTTTCAATGTTATTTTAATAAAACCTATTTATTTTCTTTAGGTTAACCATGTTTTAAATATATTTTTATGAAACTCACTACTTTTCATTTGGTTAATAGCATTTGAAAGAGATTGACTTGAAACCCACTAATTTTCCATTAATTGAGTAGGTTATAAAATAATAATTTTTTTCCTTTATTTTTATGCTAAAATATTTATTTATTTTATTCAGGTTTTGGTTCTTGGACATTATACAAGATGGATATGCCCAGATAGCAGCAGGTGAGGGAATTATTAATTATACAATGGGTGCACACAAATAGAAATCCAATACATTGAGTAATTATTATATTCTAAAGAAAATTATATTTGGAAGTTGGAAGAATGATTATTATAATCTGAAAGGGTTTTACGAGATGACATTCCAAGATATCATGATTTTTTATCTATTCATTCTATGAGTTTATGATGTTTCATTAGATTAATATATAAATTACATGGATCGTGATTATTAATTCTTATGACTATTTATTTTTTAATATCCTTATTCTATTTTTTCATCTTTCATTATCCAGGTATTAATGTGTTTGAATATTTTCTATTATACTCATGATATATGATTATATCATCATACTTATAATCCCATATTATGTTTATTGAAGGCATTCATTTATTAATACGTACATTTTTCCACACTAAGCATTTGATCTGACCCTTTTTATGTTTCCTTTTCCATAGGTTAAGAATAATTAGGTTCAAATATTTATTTCTAGATGTGATTTATTATGGATGATGATGATGTATTAATGTAAAAAAATCTAGGTTAAGTGGGATAAATACACATTTATAGTTTTGTTAATAATTTACATATAATTTTGTAAAAATTCTCTAAAACTATTTAAATAAAAGGTCATATAGGATTTAATTTATCCAATTTGTCCTTTTGATGTTGTATAGATTGGATGGAAAAAATTTGGTGAAAATTATCAACATTAAAGACAAAAATGTAAAGTTAATGACTTTAGAAATGAATCCAGGAGTGTGGGTTTTGGGACGTTATAATTAGAATCAAAGCCTAGTCTTGATAAATTTGGATATTAGGATGACATCATGTGAGGTTATCATAATAGTTATGGATACCATCTTAGGTCTATAAGATTATGGTTGATCATATGTCAAAATTCAAAGACACCCCTTTTGAGATTTTAAGCAACAAGAAATTAATGCGATAAATGAAACATGTAAATAAGACTTATTATATTATAGTGTTGTTAAATATTCAGTTCAATGAGATGAATTCCAATAAATTTTGTGGGAATATATTATAAGTTATTTTTAACCATTATGATTTATATGATAATTTATAATGAGGTAATTATAGAAACACAAGTTTTATCATATAGATAACAATAAAATTAAGAATTGATTAAGTTAAAAATTGATTAATGATACTTTAAAAATGAGATATTATTATATTTTGGTGTTTAGTATCTAAAAGGTATGAGATAAAATTTGAGGTCAAAAATTAATTTGATTTTGAGGTTATTTTGGAATGATTTTGTTAGAACATTGGGTACTACTATTGAATTTTTATGATTAATGTATCATATGAACATTTACTTATTTTATGATTTATCAAACCATGGTATAATAATTTTGATTATGTTCAATTTCAAAATAATAATTGAATAAATTATTTTACCTTTTATGGTAATCTGATCCTTTAAAAGTTAACTATTAGTACTTTTGGAATGCCAATTTCATCTTGAATACTCAAATTTTAATGAAAAATATAAGATTTTTGTAAGACCCCACCTCCAGTAGTCTGGAGTTGGTGCTCTGGTTATAGTTTGTAATTTATTTCAAACAAACAAAACAAACAATTTACACATGATAACCCATCAGGAAGAACTTTCTGGTTTAGATCCTGGAGAATCAGAGTCAACTGCATCACTTATTCCTTACAAAGCTAAGATCAAAATCCCAAAACATGGAAAGACCCCATCAACATGTAAAAATTTCATCGAAAATGTAGGGTGAGCATTGAAGTACTCAGTAAGGGGTTTAGAAATTACTTAACTCAAACTTTTTAAAACAACCTTTGAAAATAATTTTCCATACTTAAAATGTTTTCTTAAAGGAAAAACTGCAAGACAAATCAAATGTTGATATAATAAAGTCAAATCAATTCATAATTATTCATTAGAACACTTAGATGAATCCCACTTAATAAACAAGATAAGCATGATAATAAAAAGGAATGGGTTATACTATGTAAAGTGGGCATAAAAAAGCAAGGTGTGTACGAACAATTAGGCGTAAACATCATCAATGTCACGCACAAGCACATTCTCTACAAAAAATTCACATCATGACCTGATAAATGTAATGCAACATTTGTAATAAAATTCTGGAAAAGAAAACTGGTCATGCATCAACATTTCCACATCATATGTCATGTGTTTTTTTAATCTGATACTCATAGGTAAAGGTTATATAACCACAGATGTTCCTCTAGAAGGAGTAACCATTTGGTTGGTCATATACTAAGAAATGTATGCTGAAGGACTCATGGTCTCTATGTTAAGGCCTTGTGCCATGACCTAGGGGTAATAACCCAATCTGGCTGATTTGAGAACTATCGATGCATCAAGGAGCTTACTTTTACGGGTCTTTAACCTAGAGGGCTTACTTTAACTAGTACCCAAACTGGAGGGCTTTCTTTTAACTAGACCCCATCCCGGTAGTCCAATACATTTCTCACAGTTTTATAAGGTCTAATATTCATGGTGTCCCATACCACTTTGAATATTTAATTTTTATTTCGTATTACCCAAGGTGTCCCATACCACTTTGGGTAATTTAATTTTTAGTTTATTAACAAGAAATGTCATATGCATTCATTATGTACGATAACAAATTTTATGAACAATGAAACCATTATACAAGTGGGTTTCAATTATAAGATGTGACAAAATCATGCAATTATGGGAAAAAATAACAAAATGAATACACAAGATAAGGGATACATGATTACTAAGTAAATATGGAATTATGGTATACATGTTTTAGTAATCATCCTACTTCACTAGATAATCACTAGAGTATGATAAATAGTAGAATTTTCTACAAGAGATGAAAAATGATAACCCTTTTTAAAAAAAAATGCTTATTTCATGGAAACAAAGTACTTAAAGAGAACACTTGTCATTAGTAAAGGCGTCAACCCTGATATTGAACTTGAATCTAAACCATAACCCGATTAACCACTAATAAACACCGTATCAGGTTTAACATCAAATAATAAATGGATGATGATATAAACCCATGAATTCTTAGTCCTTTAATTTAAAATTGGCAAAAGTTCATTCTTCTAAAACATAAATTACATCAAGGGTAAATGGCAGTATAACTACTTAATTTATCAGGCTCTTTAAAGTATGCTCATATATGAAACACATATAGGCTTAGGAAAACACTAAAACCTCACATGTGTTAAAACATCAATTAAATCAAAATAATTGTATTTGAAAATAGTGTTTATCATATATGAACACATAAACATATAAAAACTATGGTTTTAAAACTATAACATGGTTGCACTTGAACCAAAGACCTAGTTCGCATAAAAAAGTTGTCATTCATAAATGAGTATTTATACCTAAAAAACAAAACTAGGTTGTATTGAATTACATAGTCCAAATATATATAAATTCATATATATAGTTGAACATATAAAGCATACATAAAGATCTTCCATGTTAGGAATTTATTTTAGAACGACCCTTATCAAACGTATATTTATTAATATAATATACTAAATTATATGGAAATCTTAGAAATAGATTTGGATTGGATATCTATATATGTGCATACTTAAACACCATAAAATACATATAAATAAGTTATATAATGATTTTTCTTAAGAGAAAAACCTATCTCAACTAATCTTGTGTAATCATTTGAGTACCAAAAATATCAACCTCCTTGAAATCCCTTAAGAAGGAATAATTTTATGGTGTATACCTATACATATATAATATTATATCAGTACACATATTGTATCATACCAGTTACAAAATATAGAATCAATGGAAACAAAATCTTTAAAACATTTAGTGAAACACCCTTCCGAACCCACACACACAGGTTTTGAAACAAAGAGTGAATCAATTTTTATAATATATAAAATATATATATATTTACAAATATCTTTTAACCAACTAAACACAGAGGGTTTATAGTAGGTTTTGTATTATAAAAAAATCGGAGTACCCCTCGAAGGCAAGCACCCTTGGAGTCCTCTATTTAAAAAGAAAGGTTAGCATGGAATATATATATATATATATATACCTGTAACTATAAGCCGTATATATATTCTTGTATATATAAAAAAAGTACCAAGGATCATGGGTAGGTTTGGAAAAAACACGTAAACAGGACACCCTTACCTGGTTGTGGAGGTCGCTCGGATCAGAGGAAGCTTGCTGGTTTTGTTGGAGAGGTCGGGAGGAGTTTAGGTGCAAGAGGAAGTCCATGAGGAGAAGGCATATATAGGGGTTTCGGTGCACCTAAAAGAATTGGATCCAGGAGTTAGGCCGAGCCTACGACGTCCTAGGAAGGTGGGGTGTGCAAGTTCAAATGAAACAGTGGAGAAGGAGGTGACGATGGAATCTTGGGTGAACCAGTGTGCTGGTTAGCGGGACCCCGACGTGAGGTAGGAGATGATGGGAAATGTGGTTTAAAAAAATTAAAACGAAAGCTGGGATTAGTCCCAACTTTGATCAGACGGATGAGGTTGCACGGGGTCGGGATTAAACTCATGAGGCCTGGGTCGCGTGATTGGAGAAAAAATAATTAGATAAAAAATAGTATAATAAATATTAAAATTTAACAGTATACTACTTCCCTTTTAAAAAACAATATAAAACATGAACATTATAATTTGAACTTGTATACAATTTAATAAATACTTTTAACTAATAATTTTCAAATCCAAAAAATCCCATTTTAGTTTATGTAAAAAAAGATGCTATTTGATATAATGTATTTTTAAATGATATATATTTCATACTAACATTTTATAACTTCTAGGATCTTATAACCTTTAAAATCTTAAATCCAATTTATAACATACTTCACTAGTTGATTTATAAAATTCTTTTTAAAAGACATATAGTTTTTCCCTAATTCAAAACACATAGTTTTAGATATCCAATAAGATATATTTTTCAATTATTACAAGTACCCCTTTAGACATGAAGTTAGACACATTTTAAAATACTATGTTTTCCACCATATAGATATCATCAGGATTTTGAAAAATCATAATAGATTCATTTTCAAGAATATTCTTTTATTTCAAAATAAAGATACTTGAAGATATAATTACATTATTTTGTACATATTAAAATATTGAAAAACCATTAGATTATAAGAGCGTTATAAAGACCAAATATTTATAAAAAGATGCACTTTATCCATGGAAACCCAACAGTCGTATAATGGTCATATTTCCTTAAAGGACCATTAAAAATACAGGGGGTAGGGTGTTTCACATTTTAAAAACACTTGACCCTAGGTGGATGGCCCTCCTCATTCCATTGGTGTTGAGTTCGTGTGTTGTGGTTCTGGAAATTATATTTTTCACACTGTCAGACCCAGAAGATGAATACTATATGATTTCTGGAGTTATGATTCTTAGCCGTCTTGTTGTGGCCATGTTGAGTCTTGCACATGGTGTTCTTGGTTAGTTTGAGTCTTTGTAAGAATGTAACATTTTAATATAAACCAGTTCCCTTTGTTTTTCATCTATTTAGTTTTAATTCTTTTATTGGTATCAAAAACCAACCATTTAAAACAAGAAACATCATTATAAAACATATCATTGTTCACATAATCAAGTTCAAAAATCTGGGGGTGTCACATTATCCCCCACATAAAAGAATTGTGTCCTTATAATTCGATTGGTGTACATACACTGCCTTGTTCACACAGCATCCTAGACACCCTTGGTGATGTCCCACTACCTCCACCACCCATGGAAGAAGGTACTATTCAACTCTATTCCCAGGATAGAATAAAGCTTTTGGTCCCCCTCTTCCAAAATACATTCTTTGAAAATTGGATCGGGGTTAAAACCATGCTCTGATTTGATACATGTGGTTTTCCAGAGATGGGAACGAGTGACATCAAGCTCCGTGACATCCGCATGGATTTGGTTACAAAAGATCTCTCGAACCATGTCATATTTAAAGGATTCGGTGAAAGATCCAAAATCGTAGAGGTCCCCAAGCATGCTAAAACACAGGATTTGGTACGTAAAGACTGCGCGAAAGTCCAACTCATTTACAGCTTCTCCGAAGGCTATGAAGGCCAACCATTTATTAATCTTGGTGAAACAGAGGAAGAGTCCCTCGTAGTACTTCCCTTTCTTTTTATAATTCTTGAACAGTGCATTGGCCATTTGGTTATACACAGCTCCCGACCCATGGAAGATTCCAAGGACATTTCATATTTTCGATATTTCATAGAGGGTTTTGCACGTGAGTCGTAAGTCAAAAAATGTTTTGTAACATGTTGAGTAGGATTTTTCTACAATAGTCTCTATGATCTTTTTAGGGAGAGTCAAGAGTCTAGGTGTGGTTTGCTGGCTTGCCATCTGAGAATTTTAAGAACAAACCCTACTTCGTAAAACATTATTATTGTTTTTGTGTTGTATTATTTTTCCAGGGATGCCAAAACCATTCCTCTAATATAAACTTTATGGCCCCCTTCTCCGGTAGCCTGGAGCCGGTGCTCTGGTTATGGTGTGTAATTTATTCCAAACAATAAAAAAACAATTTACACATCATAATCCATCAGGAGGAACTTTCTGGTTTAGATCCTGGAGAATTAGAGTCAACTGCTTCACTTCTTCCTTACAAAGCTAAGATCAAAATCCCAAAACCTGGAATGACTCTATCTACCTGTAAAAATTTCATCAAAAACATAGGGTGAGCATTGAAGTACTCAGTAAGGGGTTTTCAAAGTACTTCATTCCAGCTCTTGAAAACTACCTTTCAATATACTTTTCTATTCTTAAAATTTTTTCTTAAAGGAAAAAAACTTCAATACAAATCAAAGATTGCTATAATATAGTTAAAGCACTTCATACTTATGCACTAGAACATGTAGCTGAAACCCACTTAATATACAAGATAAGCATGCTAATAAAAAGGCATGGGTTATACTATGTAAAGTGGGAATAAACAAGCAAGGTGTGTAAGAACAATTTGGTGTAAACATCATCAGAGTCGCACACAAGCACATTATCTACAAAAAATGCACATCATGACATGATAAATGTAATGCAACATTTGTAATAAAATTCTGGAAAATGAAACATGTCATGCATCAACGTTTCCACATCATATGTCATGTGTTTTTTTAATATGATACTAATAGGTAAAGGTTCTCTAACCAAGGATGTTCCTCTAGTCAGAGTAATCACTTGGTTGGGCATATACTAAGAAATGTGTGTTGATGGACTCATGGTCTCTATGTCAAGGCCTTGTGCCATGACCTAGGGGTAATAACCCAATCTGACTGTCTCAAGAACTATCAATGCATCAAGGATCTTACTTTTACCGGTCTCCAACCCAGAGTTCTTACTTTAACCAGTCCCCAACCTGGAGGGCTTTCTTTTAACCAGACCCCATCCCTGTAGTCCAATACATTTCTCACATGTTGATAAGGTCTAATATTCAAGGTGTCCCATACCACTTTGAATATTTAATTTGTATTTCATATTACCTAAGGTGTCCCATACCACTTTGGGTAATTTAATTTTTAGTTTATTAACAAGACATGTCATATGCATGCATTATGTACGATAACAAATATTATGAACAATGAAGCCATTATACAAGTGGGTTGCAATTATAAGATGTGACAAATATCATACAATTATGGAAACAAATAACAAAATGAATACGCAAGATAAGGGATACATGATTACTAAGTTAATATGGCATTATGGAAGACATGTTTTAGTAATCATCCTACTTCACTAGATAATCACTAGAGTATGATAAATAATAGAATTTTATACAATAGATGACAAATGATAACCCTTTTTTAAAAAAAATTCTTATTTCATGGAAAAAAATTACTTAAAGAAAACACTTGTAATTAGTAAAGGCATTAACCATGATATTGAACTTGAAACTAAACCATAACCTGATTAACCACTAATAAACACCGCAACAGGTTTAACATTAAATAACAAATGTATGATGATATAAACCCATGAATTCTTAGTCCTTTAATTTAAAATAGGCCAAATATCATTATTTTAAAAACATAAATTACATCGAGGGTAAATGGTAGTATAAATACTTAATTTATCAGGCTCTTTAATGTATGCCCATATATGAAACACATATAGGCTTAGGCAAACACTAAAACCTTACATGTGTTAAAACATCAATTAAATCCTGAGAATTGTATTTGAAAATAGAGTTTATCATATATGAACACATAAACATATAAAAACTATGGTTTTAAAACTATAACATGGTTGCACTTGAACCAAAGACCAAGTTCTCATAAAAAAATTGTCATTCATAAATGAGTATTTATCCCTAAAGAAACAAAACTGGTTTGTATTGAATTACATAACCCAAAAATATATAAATACATATATATAGTTGTACATATAAAGCTTACATAAAGATCTTCCATGTTAGGAATTGATTTTAGAAAGACCCCTATCAAACGTATATTTCATAATATAATCTACTAAATTATATGCGAATCTTAGAAATAGATTTGGATTGGATAACTATATATGTGCATACTTAAACACCCAAAAATACATATATATAAGTTATATATTGGTTTTTCTTAAGAGAAAAACCTATCTCAACTAATCTTGTGTAATCACTTGAGTACCAAAAATATCAACCTCCTTGAAATCCCTTAAGAAGGAAGAGTTTTATGGTGTATACCTATACATATATAATATTATATCAGTACACATATTGTATCATACCAGTTAAAAAATATAGAATCAAAGGAAAAAAAATCATCAAATCATTTAGGGAAAAACCATTTTGAACCCACACACACAGTTTTTGAAACAAAGAGTGAATCAATTATTATAATATATAAATTATATATATATATATATATATAGCATGTAACCGACTACACACAGAGGGTTTATACTAGGTTTTGTATTATAAAAAATGGGAGTACCCCTCGAAGGAAAGCACCCTTGGAGTCCTCTGTTTAAAAAGAAAGGTTAGCATGGAATATATATATATATACCCGTAACTATAAGCCGTATATATATTCATGTGTATATAAAAAAGTACCGAGGATCATGGGTAGGTTTGGAAAAACACGTAAACAAGACACCCTTACCTGGTTGCGGAGGTCGCTCGGATCAGAGGAAGCTTGCTGGTCTTGTTGGAGAGGTCGGGATGAGTTCGGGTGTAAGAGGAAGTCCGTGAGGAGAAGGCATATATAGGGGTTTTGGTGCACCTAAAAGAATTCGATCTAGGAGTTAGGTCAATCCTACGATGTCCTAGGAAGGTGGGGTGTGCAAGTTCAAACGAAATAGGGGAGAAGGAGGTGACAATGGCATCTTGGGAGAACCAGTGTGCTGGTTAGCGGGACCCCGATGTGAGGTAGGAGATGACGGGAAACGTGGTTTAAAAAAAAATAAAACGATAGCTGGGAATAGTCCCGACTTCGATCGGACGGTTGAGGTTTCCCGGGGTTGGGATTAAACTCAAGAGGCCTGGGTTGCGTGATTGGCAAAAAAATAATTAGATAAAAAAACAGTATAATAAATGTTAAAATTAGACAGTATACTACTTCCCTTTAAAAAATACATTATAAAACATGAACATTATAATTTGAATTTGTATACAATTTAATAAATTCTATTAACTCAAAATTTTCAAATCCATAAAATCCCATTTTAGATTATGTAAAAAAATGATTCTATTTTATATAATGTTTTTTTAAAAGATATATATTTCATGCTAACCTTTTATAACTACTAGGATCTTATAAACCTTAAAATCTAAAATCCAATTTATAACATACTTCACTAGTTGATTTATAAAATTCTTTTTAAAAGACCAATAGTTTTTCCCTAATTCAAAACACATAGTTTTAGAGATCCAATAAGATATAGTTTTCGATTATTACAAATACCCCTTTAGACATGAAGTTCGACACATTTTAAAATACTATGTTTTCCACCATATAAATATCATCAGGATTTTGAAAAATCAAAATAGATTCATTTTCAAGAATATTGTTTTATTTCAAAATTACGATACTCGAAGATAAAATTATATTATTTTGTACATATTAAAATATTGAAATATCATTAGATTATAAGAGCGTTATAAAGATGAAATATTTATAAAAAGATGCACTTTATCCATGGAAACCAAACAGTCATATTACAGTCATATTTCCTTAAAGGACAATTATAAAAATAAGGGGTAGGGTGTTTCACATTTTCAAAACACTTGACCCTAGGTGGATGGCCCTCCCCATTTCATTGGTGCTGAGTTCGTGTGTTGTGGTTCTGGCGATTATGTTTTTCACACTGTCGGACCCGGAAGATGAATACTATCTGATTACTGGAGTAATTATTCTTAGCCATCTTGTTGTGGCCATGTTGAGTCTTGCACATGGTGTTCTTGGTTAGATTGAGTCTTTGTAACAATGCAACATTTTAATATATACCAGTTCCATTTTTTTTTCATCTATTTAGTTTTAATTCTTTTATTGATATAAAAAAAACCATTTAAAACAAGAAACATCATTATAAAAAATAGCATTGTTCACTTAATCAAGTTCAAAAACATGGGGGTGTCACATTATCCGCCTCTTAAAATAACTGTGTCCTTGTAATTCGATTGGCGTACATACACTGCCTTGTTCACACGACATCCCAGACACCCTTGGTGATGTCCCACTACCTCCACCACCCATGGAAGAAGGTACTATTCAACTCTATTCCCTAGACAGAACAAAGCTTGTGGGTCCCCTCTTCGCAAATACATTCTCTGAAAATTGGATCGTGGTTAAAACCATTCTCCGATTTGATACATGTGGTTTTCCAGAGATGGGAACGAGTGACATCCAGCTCCGTGACATCCGTATGGATTTGGTTCCTAAAGATCTCTCGAACCACGTCATATTTAAAGGATTTGATGAAAGATCCAAAATCGCAGAGGTCCCCAAGCATGCTGAAACAAAGGATTTGGTATATAAAGACTGTGCGAAAGTATAACTCATTTACATCTTCTCCGAAGGTCATGAAGGCAAACAATTTATTATTCATGGAGAAATATAGGAAGAGTCCCTCGTAGTACTTCCCTTTCTTTTTATAATTCTTGAGCAGTGCATTGGACATTTGGTTATACACAGCTCCCGACCCATGGAAGAATCGAAGGACATTTCCGCTTTTTGATATTTCATAGAGGGTTTTGAACGTGAGTCGTAAGTTAACAAAAGTTTGGTAACTTGTTGAGTACGATTTTGCTACAATAGTCTCTATGATCTTTGTGTGGTTTTCTGGCTTTCCATCTGAGAATTTTAAGAACAAACCCTACGTTGTAAAACATTATTAATGTTTTTGTGTTGTATTAATTTTCCAGGGATGCCTAAACCATTCCTCTAATACCAACTGTAAGGCCCCCGCCTCCGGTAGCCTAGAGCCGGTGCTCTGGTTATGGTGTTTAATTTATTCCATACAAAAAATATTACACATCATAACCCATCAGGAGGAACTTTTTGGTTTAGATCCTGGGGAATTAGATTCAACCGCTTCACTTCTTCCTTACAAAGCTAAGATCAAAATCCCAAAACTTGGAAAGACTCTATCTACCTGTAAAAATTTCCTAAAAAACATAGGGTGAGCATTGAAGTACTCATTAAGGGGTTTTCAAAGTACTTAATTCCAGCTGTTGAAAACTACCTTTGAATATACTTTTCCATTCATAAAATTTTTTCTTAAAGGAAAAAACTTTGATAAAAATCAAAGATTGATATAATACAGGTAAAGCACTTCATACATATGCACTAGAACACGTAGCTGAAACCCACTTAATAAACAAGATAAGCATGATAATAAAAAGGCATGGGTTATACTAAGTAAAGTGGTCATAAAAAAGCATGGTGTGTACGAACAATTTTGTGTAAACATCATCAGAGTCATACACAAGCACATTATCTACAAAAAATGCACATCATGACATGATAAATGTAATGCAACATTTGTAATAAAATTCTGGAAAATGAAATTGGTCATTCATCAACATTGCCACATCATATGTCATGTGTTTTTTTAATATGATACCCATGGGTAAAGGTTTTATAACCAAGGATGTTCCTCTAGTCAGAGTAGTCACTTGGTTGGTCTTATACTAAGAAATGTATGCTGAAGGACTCATGGTCTCTATGTCAAGGCCTTGTGCCATGACCTTGGGGTAATAACCCAATCTGACTATCTCGATAACTATCAATGCATCGAGGAGCTTACTTTTACCGGTCTCCAACCCGGAGTTCTTACTTTAACCAGTCCCCAACCTGGAGGGCTTTCTTTTCATCGGACCCCATCCCAGTAGTCCAATAAATTTCTCACATGTTTATAAGGTCTGATATTCAAGGTGTCCCATACCACATTGAATATTTAATTTTTATTTCATATTACCCAAGGTGTCCCATACCACTTTGGGTAATTTAATTTTTAGTTTATTAACAAGACATGTCATATGCATGCATTATGTACAATAATAAATATTATGAACAATGAAACCATTATAAAAGTTGCTTGAAATTATAAGATGTGACAAATATCATGCAATTATGGCAACAAATAACCAAATGAATACACAATATAAGGCATACATTATTACTATGTTAATATGGAATTATGGCATACATGTTTTAGTAATCGTCCTACTTCACTAGATAATCACTAGAGTATGATAAATAATATAATTTTCTACAAGAGATGACAAATGATAACTCTTTTTTTAAAAAAATAATTCTTATTTCATGGAAACGAATGACTTAAAGAAAACACTTGTCATTAGTAAATCCTTTAACCATGATATTGAACTTACAACTAAACCATAACCTGATTAACCACTAATAAACACCGCAGCAGGTTTAACATCAAATAATAAATGGATAATGAAAAAAATCCATGAATTCTTAGTCCATTAATTTAAAATAGGTAGAATCTTATTCTTTTAAAAACATAAATTACGTCGAGGGTAAATGGAAGTATAACTACTAAATTTATCAGGCTCTTTAATGTATGCTCATATATGAAACACATATAGGCTTAGGAAAACACTAAAACCTTACATGTCTTAAAAAATCAATTAAATCCTAAGAATTGTATTTGAAAATAGGGTTTATCATATTTGAACACATAAACATATAAAAACTATGGTTTTAAAAATATAACATGGTTGCACTTGAACCAAAGACCACATTCGCATAACAAATTGTTATTCATAAATAAGTATTTATCCCTAAAAAATCAAAACTAATTTGTATTGAATTACTTAACCCAAAAATATATAAATACATATATATAGTTGTACATATAAATCTTACATAAAGATCATGCATGATTGGAATTGATTTTAAAAAGACCCTTATCAAACGTATATTTCTTAATATAATATACTAAATTATATAGAAATCATAGAAATAGATTTGGATTGGATATCTATATATGTGCATATATAAACACACGAAAATACATATATATAATTTATATAATGGTTTTACTTAAGAGGAAAACCTATCTCAACTAATCTTGTGTAATCATTTGAGTACAAAAAATATCAACCTCCATGGAAACCCTTAATATGGAAGAGTTTTATGGTTTATACCTATACATATATAATATTATATCAGTACACATATTGTATCATACTGGTTACAAAATATAGACTCAAAGGAAACAAAATCATCAAATCATTTAGGGAAACACCCTTCCGATCCCACACACCTAGTTTTTGAAACAAAGAGTGAAACGATTATTATAAAAAATAATATATATATATATATATACATAGCATGTAACCAACTACACACAAAGGTTTTATAATAGGTTTTGTATTATAAAAAAAACGGGAGTACCCCTCGAAGGCAAGCACCATTGGAGTCATCTGTTTTAAAAGAAAGGTTAGCATGGAATATATATATACCTATGACTATAAGTTGTATATATATATTCATGTATATATAAAAAAGTTCCGAGGAGATTGGGTAGGTTTGGTATAAACATGTAAACAGGACACCGTTACCTGGCTGCGGAGGTCGCTCGGAACAGAGGAAGCTTACTGGTCTTGCTGGAGAGGTTGGGAGGAGTTCGGGTGCAAGAGGAAGTCTGTGAGGAGAGGGCGTATGTAGGGGTTTCGGTGCACCTAAAAGAATTCTATCGAGGAGTTATGCCGAGCCCATGACTTCCTAGGAAGGTGGGGTGCGCAAGGTCAAACGAAACAGTGGAGAAGGAGGTGACCATGGCGTCTTGGGTGAACAAGTGTGCTGGTTAGTGGGACCCTGACATTAGGTAGGAGATAACGAGAAACACGGTTATAAAAAAAATGAAACGACGGTTGGGATTAGTCCCAACATCGATTGGAGGGATGAGGATGCGTGGCATCAGGATTAAACGCAAGAGGCCTGGGTTGCGTGATTCGTGAAAAAATAACTAGATAAAAAAGCAGTATAATAAATGTTAAAATTAGACAGTATACTACTTCCCTTAAAAACAATATAAAACTTGAACATTATAATTTGAATTTGTATACAATTTAATAAATAATTTTAACTCATAATTTTCTAATCCAAAAATCCCATTTTAGTTTATCTAAAAAAATGATACTATTTGATATAACTTTTTTTTAAAAGATATATATTTTATACTAACCATTTATAACTACTAGGATCTTATAACCTTTAAAATCTAAAATCCAATTTATAACATTCTTCACTAGTTGATTTATAAATTTTTTTTAAAAGACCAATAGTTTTTCCCTAATTCAAAACACATAGTTTTAGAGATCCAATAAGATATATTTTTCAATTATTACAAATACCCCTTTAGACATGATGTTCGACACATTTTAAAACACTAAGTTTTCCACCATATTTATATCATCAGCATTTTGAAAAATCAAAATAGATTCATTTTCAATAATATTCTTTTATTTCAAAATTAAGATACTTGAAAATATAATTCTAATATTTTTTACATATTAAAATATTGAAATATCATAAGATTATAAGATCGTTATAAAGACCAAATTTTTATAAAAAGATGCACTTTATCCATGGAAACCCAACTGTCATATTTCCTTAAAGGACCATTATAAAAACAGGGGGTTTGGTGTTTCACATTTTCAAAACACTTGACCCTAGTTGGATGTCCCTCCTCATTCCATTGGTGCTGAGTTCATGTACTGTGGTTTTGGCGATTATTTTTTTCACACTGTCGGACCCAGAAGATGAATATTATCCGATTACTGGAGTTGTGATTCTTTGCAGTCTTGTTGTGGCCACGTTGAGTCTTTCACATGGTTTTCTTGGTTAGTTTGTGTTTTGTAACAATCTAACATTTTAATATATACCAGTTCCCTTTGTTTTTCATATATTTAGTTTCAATTATTTTATTGGTATCAAAAACCAACCATTTAAAACAAGAAACATCATTATAAAACATATTATTATTCACTTAATCAAGTTCATAAATACTGGGGTGTCATAATTTTAGTGGAAATTGACACAAGGAGGAATTTATACTAATTAATTAAGTATATTTCCAAATTCTATTAGTCTATATGGTAAGCGAGTTCCCTAAATTTAGGAAAAATGTACTGGAACTAAAATTTTATCCTAGTATTTTCAATTATGATGAATCAATGGTATTTTTGATCCTAACATATTTATGGTTTCGATACCCTGATCTTTCCATTGATCATTCAATTTTTTTATGATAAATGTCTTCAATAAATCTCTATAATTATTGACACATTTCCTTCATCCCACATATGTTAGACAATATAGAATTCTAGTTACCTATTATTCCATGTGGCCTTCGTACTTCTCTTTCTCTCTTATTAAGATGATATTTGATTATCGTTTTTTACAATGTGGTTTTACAAAAAATTTATTTTCAAATTTCTAACCATTTATTATCAATAGGGAGATTAAATTATGAGGATGAATTTTTTTAATGTGGGATGTAACTCCTCGATATTTTGAAAGAAAAAAATTATATTTGATAGTGTAAAGGACATGAAAAAATGAGTTTATATTCTATTACACAAAATACCATGTTAATATTTTTTTTACATAAAACACTTAGTTTATGTTTCATTACATTAAATGATGATTTTTTTACGTTCGACAGCTTATTCAATATGCAACACTAAACTTAAATAACAACTGATATATATTACTATTATAACCTTACCATTAAATTGGTATGTATGAATTGTATTAAATAAATTATTATATATATATATAAATTAATCATAAATATAAATTGTTTATATATTTTAATAAATAATCAATCATTTTTTAGCAAAATGATTTTATTCATCAAATATATGTTTACTTCAAAAATGATTTTTAATGATTTTCATTAAAAAAATATTATAATATGTTTATGGACCCTTTGGAATATTTATTTTATTAATTTTTATTCATTTTTATAATTATAATATCTATATATACTTTTTATAAAATTTTGGGATTTTTCGTAAAATATTTATTTATCGGTGAATATTGAAAAATTCTATTTTTCAAAAAAAAAGTATTTTATTTTCAATAAATGACGTAATTTAAAAGTTTTAGTATGAATTGAATATGTTTTAATGTTACGTATGTATTATTTAGTTATATTTAGTCCACTTAATTACTTTTATTCAACTTTGTTTTGGTTTTTAGTACAAGTTTTTTTGGGTTTAAAACACATTTTTCAAAAAACAATTTTAAAATGAATAATGGTTCCCCATTTTAATTAATTAAAATAATCCCTAATTAGGAATTTTTAAATTAAATTTATAGAATATTTATGGTTAAATATTAACTTATTTTCATATATTAATAATAATTATTAATAGAGTTAATATAAAATTATATTTTTCGAAAAAACTCTTCTTAAATTCTTGTTGTCTCACCGCATTTGGGAGATTGATATTGAATTAAATTCATCCACTTATATGAATAGAATTTCAAAAAAATGGGTTCCATATTTGGAATAAGTTTAAATTAAAATATATAATTATTCCATCTTAATTTTTTTACCATAATATTTACTAAATAAATAATATTAATCACAACAATTTAAGTAAAAATGAGTTTACGGTAGGAATAAAATTTTAAAATTAACAATATAAATGAATTATAAACTTTCTAAAACCCCATTTTACAGCCATATTTAAAAAATTATGACATTATGAGTGATTTATATGAGATTATTAGACACCTTTAAATGAAGGTAACTATTATAATAAGTTAAGTAAAGAGAAAGTAAAAAAAGAACCCATTTTTCCTTTTAATTTCTAAGAAGCTTTGGGATGGATAACATCAATATAGGCTTGGTTAGAAATATTATTTTTAAATATAAATAATTTTTTTATATAAT
The DNA here is from genome assembly GCA_963277665.1 of Viscum album. NCBI lineage: Eukaryota > Viridiplantae > Streptophyta > Magnoliopsida > Santalales > Viscaceae > Viscum > Viscum album. Next base: position 1,025,065,806 of record OY728160.1, on the reverse strand, counting down.
ACCAATTTATTTTTATATTTTAGGGATGAATTATTTATTTTAAATTATTAAGAAATGATAATGCAATAATTATTTTACTAAACAATTTACTAAAATAAATGATACAAAAAATATTAAAAGTTATATAAAATGAATGAATTAATATATTAAATTAAATTTATAGTATAATATATAATTTTTAACTAGTGTGAGAATAACATATATTAATTCAATCATTTATTTCTATTTTTAAATTTAATAAAATGAATAATTGGAAAAATTTACACTAATGTTATTTTATAGAAATCGACATTTTATTAAATGATTTAATTTTTTTCAATATATTTTTAATCTTATAAGTGATATTTAAATGTTAATAAATATCTAATATGTTATATTCATGGAAAAATTGTTATTTTATAATGACAATATTAACCTCTAATGAGTAAAAATACCTTATTAGCGTAATTAAGGTTAAAATGATGTTTTTGTACGATCCTGTTCTTATGTTAAAAGTGATTTGGAACACACATTGGAATTTTTTTTTATAAATTTGATTTAATATTTATAATAAATGGGTATAAATTATTTAATAAGTTTCAATTTAATTTATTTTTAAAGGATAAATTAACTAGATTAGAAAAGTAGTTACCATAATGAAAAACCAAAATAGAAAAAACAAGGAAACATAAAAGTTAAGGAAAAAAATGATTAAAAAATGTATTTTATTTGGTTATCGAGGTCTGGATCGCCCATATAATCCCTAAAAACCAGTAAATATAAATATTAGGGCCCTGTGATGTAATATTTACCTCCTAAAAGTGAATACTTCTGGGTATTTACAAGACTACCACTTCTTCTGAAATAAAAAATGGAACTCACTCCCCTAACTTCTTCACAACTCTAAAGCAATTTGTCTCATCCAGAACCTATGCAAATAACATAAAAATTTCATTAACTCGTCCTATATTCTATATTTTTGTAATAAATCCATCCTTTAATGTATTTTGTGTAATCCTAAGGATTATATATGAATATGATATAATGTTTTTCAATGAGCGTCTTTATTTTACTCATTTCTCAAACTCCTTAAATGCATATTATACCATGATTATATAATAAAATAATAATATTTCACTTACATAGAGATATTTTTATGTTATATTTATTATCTAATACCACTCAAAATTCCATTATATTGGTTACAAAATCATCATTCGTGAGTACAAAGGACTGCCGTCTTACAAAATGATGTCATTTGTTTTTCCATTTCCACCTATAATGGTTTGGGTATAATAATGTATAAATATTTAATATGTTATACTTATAACATTATCATACATTTATATTCATTATATAATATATAAACTTTTACATTCCATTCCTTAAGGGATACGATAACGTTGCTCGTGTGTATGGTGGATTACCGCATCCGGAAGCGAAGCGATTCGTTCTTCACTAACATGTTACATGGAGGTTTATAAGGGTTAATATAATAAATATATGTCATATAGATGAAATTTTTATGATATTTATTACATATTTATCATTATATAATTACAATATATCATTTTGTTTACCTTTTCACTCTATAATAAAATGATAACGTCGTTCCTGGATGTGTGGACAGTTGCCTCTAAAAAGCGACGTGATTATTTTTTTCATCATAACATCATATGAATGATATATATAAGTTTATATAATTAAATAATATGGTATTTATGATATTATTATAATTATATAAATATAAACTCTTCTTAAATTATTTCTACAATGATCATTGAGAAATGGAAATGTTACTCATGTGTACGTACGACCTACCATCTCCATGATCATAATGTTAGTTCATTTTCCTTACCATATTTAATGATTGGTTTTAAAAGTATATTGTATGTATAAATATTATTATTATTTAATAATAATAATAATAATAATTTATATTTAAATAATTACCTCTATGACCATAGTCAACCTACATAAGTTTTTTTACCACCTAAACTGAATAGTGTCAAAACATCCAATGAAAACATAATCGATTAAGTAAATGTTTATTAACTGATAATGAGTGAAATAAAACTAAACATTAAATGAATTTTTTTTTTCTATAATTTAATTAATTAACATATTTTTATTATTCATGAAGATAAAGACACACACAAAATGTTTAACTCACGGTAAGGGTTTTCTCATCTCTGTTTTATTTATGTGAGATATATTCCATATTCACCACTTATTTTTATTGTATAGTGAATATAATTACAGTTAATTTATTGAACAGTTATTATAAATAAATTTATATGGATTTAAATATAAACATTATGATCTCTATTTCATGGGGTTGACGATTTCAATGTTTCCAAAGTGGTAATGTATTTTTTCACAAATTTCATTCTTTGAGACATTGTTATGTTATATGACCATGTTTTTTTATATGGTGTATATACTAACCATTTTAAATGAGATCTCATGAATATAATTATTTTTCATGATATTATATTTTCTATTTAATCTTATTATTTCATGGGTATTGTGAATCAATGTTACAAAAGTGGTTGGATTCTTTTGTTACAATATCATCGTTTATCTGGATTGTGTATGATTAATTCTCTGATGTTGAAATATTATAATTATCATCAACGATAATATACCATGGTTATTAAAATAATTTTCATGTAATTATACAATTTTTATTCCCTTTGGTATGATTTATTAATGAGAATTTTCATGATTATTTATTTTTTTAAAATGTTTTTAAAGGAATCACCTTGTCATTTTTCAGTCAGGTAACTTTCTAAAATTTTTACTATGTAAAATGAATGTTCATTTAACATGTATAACATGTAAAGATATACCATCCACCATGAAAATAATTTCCTTTAAGATTACTTTAATATTATAAAAGTTGTTTTTTTTAAATCCTAATATTATTGATTTTTTTAAAAAGGGGGTTTAAAAGAAAAATATTTTTGAAATGTTTTAATTTAAAAAAAATGATCTTTTATAATGAAAAGTATATTTTCCCCAAATAAAATTTTGAATATATTTTAATTGTATTTGTATTCATGAATGAAAGTAAAACTTTTATTATTAATCCAGTGGGTGTATGTTTTATTTATACCATTATTTTTCTTTTTTTGGATGGATTAGGTTTTTAATGATATTTTTATAGTACTCATTTCTTTTATAGGGGATAACTATGTTTCAAATGGATTGGTGTAGAAACAATTTCCTTTCCATTCATTAACTATATATCTATTATATTGTTATGGAACCCATTTATTTTACAAAGGTAAATAATGATTTAAAGAGATTGTTATGAGACCTGTTTCTTTTCCTTTGGTTAATTATGCTTCAATGAGATTAGCCTGAAACCCATTTATTTTCCATGGGTTGATCTCATTATAAAAGAATAACAATTGTTTCTATGAGTTTTATAATGAAAGAACTATTTGATTTGTTCATGTTGTTATTCTTAATCATTATATATGATTAGTTCACCCAGATAGCACTGGGTGATCATATTAGATCTTATACAATGGTTTTTCCCATATAGATCTCTAATGAATTAGGTATAGATTATGTTCTCCAAAAATTATATTTTAATTTGTACATAGGGTTATTTCAATTCATAAGTATTCTATAAGGGTTCTATGAAATGATGCACAATGATACCAATATGGTTTATTTAGGATTTATATGGGTTTGTGATATTAAATTTGATTAATATTAATATCACATGGATCAAGATTATTGATTCTTATGATTATTTAATTTATTAAATCCTTATTCCATGTTTTCATGTTTAATTATCTATGTATTGATGGGTATGAATCTTCTAATTCTATACACACGAACTTTTTTTATATCATTATACCCTTATACTATTATAATGTTCAATGAAGATTTTGATTAGTTAAATCTTACTATTTACCTTACTGATCATTTGATAACAAACTTATTATGCCTCCTTTTGCTCATGTTATACATAATGAGGCCGAATGAGTTATTTGTATAAAGGATTTCAAATCGATGATGATTATTTCTTAATGAGAAATAATAAATATGTGTAAAGTGGGAGAAATTACAATTTAAATTCATTTTAAATATTTATGTATGTGTTTTTAATAATTATATTAAACTCTCAACATAAAAGGTACTTGGGAATGTAAGTGATCAAAAATTTTCCTTTTTATTTTGTGTGGTTTGGATAGAAAAAACTCGGTTACAATTATTAGCATCAATACAAGAAATGTAAAGATTATGATTTCAACACCGAATCCAGGATAGGTTGTTCATGGTTATTATAGTTTTGATAAGAATTAAATAATAAACATAAATGGTTGTGTGTATAAGTTCTACCCAAAACATATATTAGTATTCTATATTTAATCAATATAGCACTTTCTATTTTATAAAGTCTTATATTATTCCTCTTCACTACCCAATTTTATTATGGAGTCTGAGGTGATAATGAATTATAAAAATAACCATTCTTCTCATTTGAATATTCACACTCAATGATCAATTCAATTTGAAATAATCATATGGACTCCTTCATTCTGAACATAGTTTCATTTGGTAGAGAACTTAGATAGTGTATTACTTTTTGGAGCTAGAAAATACATCTAATTAAAATTTCAATATTCATTTACTATAATTGGATTCTTTTTCATTCTTCTAATATAATTCATTTGAGTAAGTATAAAAAATTTAATATGGACAAACCAAATTAGTTTTCTAGTTTTTAAAATATTGATTACCTTAAAATACTTCTTATGCTAATTGAAATTCATGAATGGATCATAAAAATGATAATTTTCTATATAAAGTTCAGGAAATTTAACTACCTCTTAATACTTATAAAACTTATGAATAATTTTAAATTTTATTTTCCCAAGCATTATATTCCATGAAATAATTTTGGTCTATATTGAATTCAAGCACTATATATGTTTTATAGTTAGATTTTCATGATCAATAATGTAAACATTCTCATTTTGGTTTTCTTAAAAAAAGAATATCTTTTTATAATAATAAATTCATCATTTTGAAACATAAAACTCATTCTATTATAACATAATTGAGATATACTAATCTAATTATAGTTTAATAATTCAATATATAAAAATTTATTAATAATATTATAATCTGATATACTAACCTCACTATAAATCATTTTACATTTCCTTTGGAATATTCTTAAAATGTAAAATTTCTTCTATCACATTTACGAAAAGATATACAATTTTATTGGTCTCTAGTCATGTTCCTAGAATAACCACTATCTATGTACCAAAAATATTTCTTGATACTTCCATGATATATTCCTCGAGAAGATTAAATAATATATAATTTTATCCACAATTTTACTTTGATTAGAATAGAATTAGTCTTTCTATTAATATGGACCTCAAATAATTTCAAAAAAATATTAGTCGGTAATGTTATAGACAGTTATTTCAAAATATAGATTCTTTGTGTCCCAATGAATGTGGATGTCTATGTGAACATTCACTAGCTTAGTGTCCCTACATTATGCATATAAAATAAGTAATAATATATATACTAACATTATTGTTAATTATAAATAATTTTATATAGATCTTAGGAAATTACCATGTTTAAATATAGTCATTATTTTAAATAAATGACTATGTTGAAAACATTAAATAATAAATTAATTTTGAATCCCATAACATAAATTTTGGGCACTAAAATATCTATCGATTTTGTAAACCATAGTTATTTTATCCTTTTTCACACATTAGTGAAACCTAGTGGATTTTGGAACAATGATCATTGGAAGATATCTCTATAAATATAAATCAATACAAAAGAGAAACAAATTCCAAAACATTATAATCAGAAAAATGAATGTTATTATACTCCAATTCTTGTGAAATATATGTCTTATTGGGATCCATTATAAGACATGATGACGATTTTCCACCAATTAAATCTTTATAAATTTTTTCTGATTTTATTTTATTTTAATTTTAATTCATTTACTTAATTTTTTATGCTTCAATTTTTTTTTGGTTTAAAATATTCCTTAATAAATAATTTTTGTTATGGTTATATCTCTATAAAAGGTATTTTTGTGTATTTGTATGTGCCTACATAATCAAAGTATGGTTGTGTACTAGTTGTCACTCTAATAGAATAGGTAGGTTATAAATAGGTTCTGATTCCCATTGAAAAGTTCGGTTGATTTAGGATCATCTAAACCTCTTGATGTATAGAGGGGTGATAAGAGTAGTTGTCAGATCTTCGTGATCGGAAGTACGCCTCTACTTTACTTTCTTCTTTCTAATTTAGTTTTTAATTACTATCAATTCACTCCCATATTTACAATGTACCTTCTCTAAATATAATAAAACACCAAAATTTACCACACTTATAAAAATTATTTCCCATAAAGAAAATACAATAGGGGACACCATGTCACATTTGAAGTTGTGAAGAAATTTATTTTATCTGACCCAAAAATTAACCACAAGACAACAAATAATTACGAAGATAACTTATGTGGTCTAAAAGTAGTTATATAGAAATTTTTTTATCTATAGAAATTTATGTCAAAACTGAAATATTTTCATATTTTATTCTCACTAATAAATTTTATTTCAAATATAATTAAATTATAATGTACCAAATTTCTTAAAAATAATTGGTTATCTCAGACACTAAATAAAAAAATATACATATTAAGTAAAATAAAAATATGTTTCCAAATTTTTAATGTTCTATAAGATAAAAATTAATATAATAACATTCTAGAAGTAATATTTCATAACATAAAGAATGAAATTCCCCAAAAGTAGACGGTTTTTTAATATGTATTGAAAAACTTTTGTTTTCTATAAAATTCTTGGATATATATATATATGTGTGTGTGTGTGTGTGTGTCTTCTTCTTAAAGGATAGAAAGAAACCAAGTTCTCAATCACGAAAAAATGCATGAGAAAAATTTTAGATAGAAAAATGAGAAACATAGTTAATATTATGCATAACCTTTAAAAAATATATGTTACACAATTAATCAGAATTTAATCACATGTATCTATGTACCATTTTTTTCATCCTATAGTACTGATGTCTCATTTTTAAAAAGGAACTATGTGTTTGGAACCCAAACCTACTTGGGTCAAAAAATGTTAGAAATATGAATTCGAGAACCCAGATGTTCCCAATTATATGATGTTGAGAAACTACTAATTATTTATAAATAAAGGCCCCATAAGCTCCGAATGAAGTTTTTTCAAGGAACATTTATTTGTATAATTACCTCCTCTTTCAAACTTAGTACAAAAGGGTTCAATTTTTATATTAACATGGTAAGAATTAATATGAGAAAACTAAGAAAATAAATGTCCAATTTTGGATTGATCTATAGGTGGTTTGTACAATTCAAAAATCATATCATCGCTTACACTTCTAAAAGTAAAATTAGATAGCATATTCATAAAATTTTATGCTTCAAATATACATCCAGTGACCTCATTACAATATTTAGTTAACGAAAATGAAATAGGCATACCATTAATTTTAAATTTAATATTTTAAATTTCACCTTCAAATTTGGAAATATTTTCCTTAGCCCAATTATATTTATTTAAAATATATTTATAGGTGTTACCCGCTTATATCACATAATGTTTCATTTATTCATATAATGAATAAATTTAATACTCATTATCCAAATGATAAGGGTATCTAGAATCTAATTACATGTTTTTAAATGATTTAGGAGTTACCTTATACATGAATTAATTATCATTCTTAGTTAGGTTAGCTTTGAAATAAGTGGTCTTCCAACTATCACCAATATCCAAAGAACTATCAGAGGTTACATCATTACTCACACCATTAGTATCCATCACCTTCAAAACCTTCCTTAAATTAAAATTAGTTGATATTATAGATTCCTTATCATTTGAATTCCATTAAGACTAATAAATATTGATGTGTTTCATCATCTAACACTTATAATATATAACATCGAAATAATACATTTTTTCTTCTATTCATCTAGAAATATCTTTTTTTTGATTTTGATCATCATTTTAGATGATTCACTTCGAAAAAAACATTAGAAACATAGATAATACATGAATTAAATCAAAATTAAAATTTATAAGTATTAATTTTATGGATTCATTTTCATTATAGTTTCATAAATAATTTTATAAATGTTTCCAATAGAAAAAGGAATAGTTTTATTTACCTAAATTGTTTTCACATGAATTTCATGATTTTATATAAATGAAAAATTTCTATATTATAATAGATAAATTTGATAAAAATGAATTCATTTTGAAAATAAAATAAAATATATCTTTGGTGAAAATTTTGGTATTTTTTGAAAATCTGACTTCTGAGTGAATATTGAGAAATGTCGATTTTTGTAAAACATTCTTTCTTAATATAAAATAAGTAATTTAATAGTCTCATTATTATTTCAATATTTTTTTAATGTAAAATAAGTTATATTTTGCTAAAAAATTAAATAATTTTATATGAATCAATATCATATTTTATTTTGGTACAAGTTTTTTTTATGCTTAATACATAATTTTTTTAAAACTCTTTTTCACTATGTTTTTCAAAATTATATTAGAAGTAATTTTTTACAATTAAAAAAATTAAATCTTAAAAAATTGGGTCCATATTTTTAATCAGGAGGTTAAAATTTTGTAATTAGGCAAATTCCATATTTTTCCATTAGGAATAGTAACCGTGGTTAAAAAGTTGTCTCCACGGTAATGGATATGTTATGTTAATTGAGATAAAAATTAAGTGATTAGGTGAAAAAATGAAATTTTAATTCATATTGGATGACTTTATTTATGAAATTACCACCATAAATTATAAATTTTCAATATTTGGAGATATATTCCCTTAATTAAAAATTTATAATAGTTAGATCTTTAGAAAAATTAGTAGTGTTTGACTCACCTCACTTAATAAATTTAACCTTTTATCATCCCTTAAATACACATTTTTAGCACTTCATTTTATGAAATAAAATACCGAGGCTCTCCCAAACATCCCTCCACACATCCTATAGGTCCCAGTCTTCTAAAAGACCAATCAAGGAAGGTTTAATCTATAATCCATGTAGAGATATCCGCGGAGAATGTATAAGTCCTAACCTACATATTTCATGTTTATTTATTCTTCTAAAACCTTAAAATATTATTCATCCATGATAAAAAATAAAATAATTTTCTTAAATATACTAAAACTTTATTACGATCACTGTAAAACCCTTTTTCATCTAATTTTCCAACTTTTGTGAAATGAAAAATTTACTCAAGAGTACGTGTGAACTGCCACCTCCAGGAAGCCATGTGTATTTTTTCATCACTAGATCATATTGGTAGTTAAATTTAAAAAACAATTGAATATATATAATAATTATGAAATAATAATAATTCTGAAAATATAATATATTACTTAACTTATTACACTCTCCACCCCTTGGAAATTGATAACATAACTTTTGTGTACGTGTGGAATACCACCTCCTCTAAGTGATGTGATTAATTTTTCATTTTCACAATGAATTCCCTAAACACTATTTGATTTATTTTAAATGGGTAAATATGTATTTTTTTAAATCAAAGGTGAATATTTAACTACGTAATTAAGTATTTCATTTTAAATCAATGGTTTAAAATGTTTTTTGTGGAGTTGAAAATGATTCTTAGAGGATTATTATGAACTCATGAAATGTAATTGTATATCATGATAGTTATAGAATTTATGTAAATAAACAATTTGTTATGATGAAGCCATAATGAAGGTGATGGTGAAATATAATTGGATTTCATTATTGTTGAACCATCCATATAAATCTAAACAATAATGTGAGTGTGGAAATTCCATGTTCTATGAAAAAGGAATCCTTTAGTTAAAACATAAAAAACTTTAGTTAAGAAGTAAAATAAAATGTGTAAAACAAGTGTGACGATTATTAAGTTTATATTCAAATGAATCAAGATATGCGTCAGTGGATGAAGAAGAAACATATAAATCATATTTGATAAGTATCGAGGTGTTTGGTAAGGCCTTGAGTTCGCTAAATTGAATCTATGTTTATTCGAGTGAGGCCTCCATCTCTACAGTTCTATATGTTTTATTTTCAAAACATATCTATATTCTATTAGGTAGGCACATAAGAAGTATTAAATATAGATGGTCTCCCAGATATGTTTTTTCAAACACATGCCCAAAGGAATCACATATCCAATTTCTGCCATGGATGGGAATTATGGACAAAATATTCGATTTTAGCAGGGATCCAAATTCATGTTGGTATTTTGGGCTTACATAAGAATAACCTAAACCCTAGACGATGTGAACTATATAGATGAAGTGAACCCCATATCTGATTATTATGGTGTTGATTAAGTGAACCTCATTGGTGATATCATTCCAAGTATGGGATTTTATAGAGAGCCTATTTTTCATATAGACTATTTTCACCTGTTATCCTTTAATGATATTTTTGGGTACATATAGAATGAAAGAAAATTGGCTTACAAAATTAAAATATTCTGAAGAAAAAATGATATCATACGATTTTTGTAATTTTTTTCAATGATATATATCATCATGATTATACAATGATAACATCAAAATAACTTATAATCCATAAAGACCTCTTAAGATCATTTTTTGGTAGTTGATGAAAGATCCACACTTCAAGTAGGAGGTTTATATGGTAATTTTTGATGCTACCATACATGTAATAATCTTTAAAGGGGTTAAATGAAGTAGATTTTGTGGATAGTGACAACCAGATATTTGAATATCATAATAGGATGGATGACCTATTTATTTTGTGAATTAAATGATAAGGTGTGTATGCAGATATTTATATATCACATGAAATATGGAAAAAATCCTATTAATTCAAGTGATTTCATGAATGATTTGAATAACAATTCAAGAGATTTTAAATGAGGAATTAATCTAGAATATTTTTAACCTATTTGAATTGGAAGATCCTACAACTGAATTTCGTTTAATTTCTATAATTTTAATTTGAAAATAATGACTGTGGTATATATTAAGAATAATATACATGATGATTTTGTTAATATAAATAAGTTCCATGTATTAGAGAAAAAAGAGAATCGAGAAATATTTTGGACATTAAAGGATCATCACAGAGACCGATACATCTTGTTTCAAGGTTGAAGAAAATAATATTTTAACTCTATGATATCAAGAGTGGATTTTTAAGTCATGAAATTATGAGAATATATAGATCTATACTTTGAAGGTGATTCTATATATTTCTTGAAGCCTAAACTATAAAAGAAATTATTAACCCTTTGACACAAATATTTCTAAAGAAACAAAAAACAATTAAATAAAGTGAGATCTGAACATATTAAGTAGTTCATGTGTGTTGAGGAAGAATATAATGATGGATAACGAGAAGTGATCAATGCTTCTGTTATTTTCTAAAAAATTTCATCAAGAATATTTTAAATTGAAATCTACTATGCTTCAAAATGACAATGAAACTATGTGAAGAACAAGGAAAACTTGAATGAAGTTCAATTGATTATATCCTAGAATTTGATGTCCTATTTAGTTGTTCAAGAAGGAGTCTTGAACAACATTTGGTAACTTTCAAAAAAACACCATTAAATAATTGGTGGATCTAGTATAACAAACACCATATTTATTATGGGGATGGCAGCTCATTGACACTTGTCTGTGACAAGAAGATGACTTGTAATCACTTCAAAATTTAGTGATAATAAATTTTTTTACTCGAAATAATTCAAACACAACAAGTAGTAAGGTCTAACATTGACGATATACCTTGAGAAAATACAAATGTGTTGTTTACATTATTATTATACCTACATAGGTGAGGGTATCATATTCAATAATAGATTCATATATCTTAAATGGGATAGAGGTTAATGTACAATAGGGTATGAATGAAAACAAGATGAATCATGGTAAAAGGGGACACCTGATTCACCAGTCATCTTAGACCTCTGAATGATCTTACTAGGTTCTACAAATAGTATCGAAGGGAAGTTTTTCCCTTGATTGGATATAATTTTTCTAATTTTTTTACATTGTTTTATATGTATTACAAATTTGAAGAAGTTGAGGTAATGCCTCAGATGAAAAAATAATTCTCTATAACTGTCAATTACAGAGTAAAATAAATGGATATTTCCTCTAAAACCTTAATGAATAATAATAATAAAGTGGTAAGGAAATTGAGAAAAATCTTGAAGGATGATAAATCACTATTTGAAGATAATCAAATTGTAATATGCTCATGTTTCAATTTTTTTTATGGCGATCATTTTTAAGACACATGTTCAAGTTGTGGAGAGTGTGGGGTGGATGAAAACATTAAAATAGTGGTAGGCATCTACCCTCAATTTGAATGTTATGTTAAGAAGTTATTATTTAAGTAATGACATATATACTTAGTTTTTCTGTGGAAATTATTTAATAAAAAGAGAAACTATGAAATTAATTTGAATAATAGAGTATTAAATAATATGTAAATTCAAAATGAAATTATCTCATAGAAATCATTGAAGAAAATTTATAATATATGAATTTTGGTAATAAAAATGTTTCATTGATTGAATAAATATTTAAAACTAATTATTATGAGAATGAAATAAAAGATTTTGTGTTTAGAGAAGTTTCCAATGGATTTGAAAATCGTAAAAAAACACTAATAAATGTTATATTTGAAATAATAGAAATAAATTTTAAAAATATCATGGACCATGATTGTTATATACAAGAAAATAATAGAAATCATGAAGAATTTTTGGAAAATATAAGGGGAGGGGGGTTTTGAAGAAAGGATGAGTTTAATTAAATATGAGAATAACTCTCTTGACATGAAGGATATTAAACATGATTTTAAAATTTAAAAACTGAAATCTATGAAACTTTTCAATAAATGAATTTAATTTATTGTAGAATAATTTCAATGGCATGTTCATGAGAGTGTATTGGAAAATATTATCTTTGTTAAAGTAATTAAGTCTCTTGAAGCATTTTTTTGTGAAACAATAAATGTAAACAATGCTTAACATTAGTATAGAACTAACAAATTGAAAGAGCATGAAATGTTGGCAGAATAAGAAAATGATTCATAAATATTACATTATAAAATCCAAACTCTATAAGAATCATATAAAAAATATATTTTAGTCATGTAAGATCAAATAGAGGATAACTATAAAATAATAAAGGATCTTGAAAATTCTTTGAATTAAAGTTTCCTTAAGTAGAAAGATTAGATTTAAAAATTGAAGAGTGAATGAGATAATAGTTTAAAATTAGTTGAAAGTGAAGAGAATAAGTATATTATACAAATATATGACGATATATATGTATCTAAAATGACCCATTCAAGTGTTTGGAAATGATTTGGATTATTTGCATATTCATCTACATCAATCCCTTTTAATAATGTACCCTATTATCCTAGTTTTTTTAATTCACTAATGTTGACACATATTCTAGTGAAAGTATTTTATCTTAAACATGTCAAATATGGGGGGATACAAATGACACGAATCCTAAACACCATCAAGCGTGTATTTTTAAACATCCATGAAAAGTAGTTCCCCATGAAAAACTAAAAAGGGATGCGTTTCTACCCCAAAATTATAAGGAATGCATGTATGAAGACCTGGGTATGTTGTAACTAAAATAAAGAGAAAAATAATTGGTTATTGTTGGTATTATTGGTAGTTTCGGAAAAGTTCCATTTATTTTTTGTATAATAAAACATCTTTATAAGATTATTTGAGGACCATTTCTCATGGGATAACACCTATGAATAGAATAAAAATTGTTTATCTAAATATGAATTCACAAAAAATGTAGAAAATATATTATAAAAAATATCAAAATTATTGGAATATTTTATGTGATTTTTACAACTTATATGGTCATTATTATTAGGATTATGTGTATGGTTCAGCATAGCACAAATCCTATGTTAATATGATAAGAAGACTTCAGTAGGTGATAAATAATAAAAGGAAGAAGGATGAGCCTATCTTGTTTAAGAAATAACCAAATAAAGGTATTTAAAAAGAAGAAAACATATCATGCTACTGTTGAAGCTCTATTCCATCACATAGTCCAATGATTGACTAAGGGAAGTACCTCAAGAAAAAAAAGTGGTTATAACATCATGAATTTCACAAAGGAATTAAGGCACACAAATGTACATGTGTGTCAACCTTGGGCGCACAAGTGAAATGAGTGCCAGTCATAGGCGCACAGGTCACTTGTGCGCCCAAATTTGTTTTTCTCCCAAACTCAAGTGGCCTATAAATAGCCCCTATTACCCCCCCATTATGGGGAAGAATTTTAAAAAACTCAGATTCAAGCTCTTGTCACCCAAGTCTTTTCATGACGCCTTCCAAACACTTATAAGGTAATTATTTAACTATAATAGAAGTTATCAAGAGGAAAAATAAGGCATAAGTATTAGAACTCATCAATACTTGTGTGCCTAAGCGTCCAGCCCTTAAGGGAAGTGAAGACACTTGCGCGCTGCCTTTCCCTCTCAAGAAAACTTGCACGCCACACATCTGAAAGCCTCTAGGGATGATACTAAGGGCTCCAATTCAAATTTTCCCATGTATCAATTCATGGATTATTCGTCACCCAAGTTGACTCATGTCCAGCAAGTATACTTGCGTGAAAAAGAGTTTCACGCCAGAACAAAACTTGTGTGCCTCCTTCCTAGTCACCTCCTTTCTTAAAATCCACTTTTTTTTCTTCAAAGACAGCCTTCAAAACCCTCTTCACATCCATTTGTGGCATGGTTCCTTTGTTGGATTCCATATATGAAAGGAATTATGAGATGATCTTTTGATTTGGGCCTCCTTATCAGGAGTAAACCCTAAATTAAAATTCCCCTTAATATGGGAATCCTCATTAGGAGTAATCCCCACATATTAATTTATTTTGATTTGGGCATCCTTCTAAGGAATAAAACCCAATCATAAGTCCCTCTTAAATTATGGATTCCTTTTCAGGATTAATTCTTAGGTTAAAACCCCAAATCTCCATAAAGTACAAACACATTTATGGACCCTGCTCTTAGGATTCTTTCCTAAACGTCTTTGTCTTTTTTTACTTGGGCAGTCATACATATGTAAGAACCACATCATTTATTATGATTTCATCTTTCATGGCACAATCGTCAGGTTTTACTAATACCTCTTGTTTCTCACACCGATCATGACTCACGTGAGCTTAGAGTGTAAATGTAATCATGAAATCTCTCTTTGAGCCATTAATCATGCATAAACCTAATTCTTCTTCACTCGAACTACGTGGGTTCTGATTCCTTTTCTAACAAGGATACGTAGGTATCCGATCTACAGGTACGATCCCAACTCTAAAATAATCCATGTCTTTCTGAATGACAATAAACATCAAGTGCCCCACTGAGTGGCTTTAAAACCGGTATGGTCATCATAATGACCAAGAGTGTTCTATATAATGTGATTAAGGATACCATTGAATAAGAATCACAAATTCATATGGATGATTCTATATTGATGAATAACCTCAAATACATATAGAAGATTCTCTAAATCCCCTACAAATCAATCATTGATTGCAATGTCTATAGGAAAAACTCATTTTCTTGCTTTGTAAATTAATAAGGATTCAAAAACATAACTCAAATTTATAAGAGAGTCCCGGAGTGGAAAATAATTCCCCCAAAAAAAGTGAGATGAGTCTGACCTCCCATCCTCTCGACCAATGAAAATTCTTATGCCTCATCGGTCCCCAACTAATGGGCACCTACCTTTGTAAAGTAGGTCCAAATGGATATAGAATCATTGGATTTTACTGGTTCTATGAATAAACCCATTAGAAACCGATTGGAAAGTTTGAACCTTAAACAAACAAGGTTGTAAGAACCTGAATCTTTGTTTCTGGTATGTTATTCCTTTTCTGGTCGTTTTTGGGGAAAAGGGGAAAATCTGGAAATTTTCAAAGTACACGCCGTGTACTTTATGAGTACATGCATTGTACATTGATGCAGCGTGAGGCCGTGTGATGGCCGTGTCCGGGCCACACACATGGTGTATAGGGCCGATGTGGAGGCCTCTTAAAGCGGAGTACAGAAAGGCCAAGTACATGCTGTTTACGCCAGAAGTACACACCATGTAGTTTTTTTACATTAAACAGACTGAGGTCACTCCTAATTGACAAAAATGTCTTCTTCTCCATGTTCTTTGACCGAGAGCTCCCATACGACTACAAACACTCTCAGAGTCCCCAATCCTTCATCCACTCTCTGAATTGACCTCCGTCAATTGTATTAGAACCACAACAGTATGCTCTTCCTTTTCCTAGAGCTTTGTTTTCCAATTCCTCTACTTCCTCAGGTTATCAGGGGTTGAACGTTTCATGTGTTTTCATAGATCTACGTCATTTTAAGGAGAGTCAAGCCTCGTGGTTCTAGTATTTGGATCTCATAGCATCAAGGTAGGTGGTTTGTGCCTTAAATTTCGAAGTCTTTGAGTTTTATGTGCAAATTCCACCAATAACCGTGAACGGGGTATTGTGGGTTTACCTTTTTGACCCTGTTGTTTTCCTGCCTTTCTTGTATGCTTGTGTAGAGGTAATTTGATCATGTTTGTGGATAATTTCTATGCATGGATGTCTTTACCATGCCTTGTTCTTGTTACGACCTTTGGGTCTTGTTAGCCTTTGGCCATTATACTGTTTTCCATGCCTTGTGACCGTAGGATGGAATGATTTTCTGGACATGCTTGTTATGCTGTAGACTGGTTAGACAAGTAGCTCTATAGGTGTACATTGAACTTATAACATTATTATGCACTAACTGGCACAAGACCGTGAGAACTTGGTGCTATAGACTATAAGGGGTAGATCGAGTGATCTTCCTAGAGAGTCTTAGACATTATAAACTTCATGGGATAGACCGAGTGAGCTTCCCAGAGAGTCTTGGATATTATTGACTATAGGAGGGTAAACCGAGTGAGCTTCCTTATAGAGTCTTCACTTTGTTTGAATTTCTTTAAAACCATTCTAGGATAGAGAAGGAATTGATTGAGCAAGATTCCTTCAAGAGTCTGTGATGGACCTAAGACTATAGGAGGAATTGACCAAGAGAGCTTCCTCAGAGAGGTTCTAGACCATTGGGCTATAAGAGGGTTAGACTGCGTGATCTTCCTCAGAGAGTCCCTGACTACCCTGGACTATAAAAGGAATTGATCGAGAGAGCTTCCCCAGAGATTCTTATAATTTTGTGTTTGAACAAACTAGAGGGGTTAGGCTGAGTGCACTACCCAGAGGGTTATAGGTACTTTCTTGGATTATACCAGAGGGGTTCCAGTTGTGGTTATTTGTTTGATTCACTTCCGCTTATTGTTCTGTGGTTTGGTTACTCTTGTATATTATCCTGTTACTGCTTGCTATTTACTGTCTGTTGTTTACTGCTTACTGTAATATTACCTGCCATATACTCATAGACTATAAGGCACAGTTCATCGGGTGGTTTCCTATTGGGATTAGTCTCACACCCTATTTGGGTCATTCTATTGGGCCAAAACAGACTATGTTGTTGCAGGTATAGACAAGGGAAAGTGCCTTTCGACTTCTGATACTTGATTGCTTCGGAGTAAGAGAGGATGGGACTGAGCTGAGGCTTGTGATGCTGAGGAGTTGCATATTTTTCATTCTTTGTACTTTGGTTTAGTATTATTTTCAGTATTGTGACTTGTTTGGCTGCTTTCCTAGACATATGTATTGTTCATCATTTCATATATACATGTGTGTTCTAGTTTTTTATTGGTTTAGTCTTATGCTGTCTATTATTGTTTGATATTTACTACTTCTGCTATTGTATTCTTTGTTTACGTCTACTGTGTACTCTGCCAAAGAGGGCATAGTTTCCCCACTATGACACCCAAGGCCCTTGCTATTAGTCGGCAGCCTCTGGCGATTGGGGAAATGCGCTTGAGGTAATGTGACCAACTGGGTATGTGGTGCCTCTGGGTGTCTTCTAGAACCGGGACATTCCAATGTGGTATCAGAGGAATTATTTTCACTTGATTTACTGTTTGGAGCCTTTATCCAGGGATAGGATGGATTCGGTTCCTGGTAATAAGTTGTGCCTGGGATTAGCTAACCTGTGTACAGGGAAAATCCAATTTACCTCATTTATTGCAGTTTTATGGTTTTGAGATTTTACGGTTGATATGATTTCACATAGAGTGATTCACATGACTTCAGTTGTTATTATCATCGCTATTGTGGTTCTATTTCTGTCGTAACCTGATGACATGAGGGTATGCCATCTCATGCATCATATAGGCACTTGTTAGAAATCACATGCCATGCATTCTTTCCATGCCATCTAGGGTGAATTAGCAATTTCATGTTTTTGTGATAGACTTTGCTTAGATTATGCATGCTATTGTGATAGATACCTTGATTAAATCCCTATAGTTTGATTGAGAAATTTTTTTAATGTACCTTTACATAAATGAACGCCACATTTTGATTCTTGATGTGTTATGGGCCCTCATGAATCGGAGTTGGTGGGTCATTGATTTTTTTTCATTGTATTTGATATGTGGGAGATTTCAAGCATTGATTCGCGAGGAGTATGGGCCCTCACAGATCAGAATTTGGCACCTCCATTCTTGTTTTTCAGTGTTTTCTGGGTTTCGGTGCATTTTCTGAGCTACTGGCCGGAAAAAACCAGAATACACGGTGTGTACTTGACTAAAGACCATGTAGTTTTAAACCGGGTCCCTAACTATGTGTTCAGAAACACAGGGTGGTGAAAAAGTTTTCGAAAACACGCCGTGTACTATAGTTGCACATCGTGTAATTGTGAGCCATGTACCCAGCTATTTCAATAACAACACGGGTCGGGGAAGCTCGTGTAGTACACGCCGTGTTGGTTATGAGCACGCCATGTAGCCTTGCTCTAGATACCTGGTCGTGTCCTAAACAACACGAGATGTTTTTATCTCTCATATACATGCTGTGTTTTTTCAGAACATGCTGTGTAAGGGTCAGCCATGTATTCGGCCATGTAACTAACAACACCGGCTGCCAAAACCAAGTATGGTGCACGCCGTGTCCTTAGTGAACACGCCATGTAGTCTAGAGTTAAGAGGACTGTGTGGGCTAGCTGTGTAAGGAGACTCAGGAAAGGGAATGGAGATCAAGTACCCGCCGTGTGAGGGGACAACACGTCGTGTAGTCTGGGGTGTTACCCAACCAGTCATGGAAGAGGTACACGCCCATGTGTATGGCATAAGAGGACACACCGTGTAGTTTTATACACGTCATGTAGTCATGTTTTGTAGAACTTGTTTATTCTTTTCTCCTGTTTCTGTCTTCTACTCTTGTGTTCTCAGTCTTTGATAATCCTGATCTAAGGTGTGCTTTTGATCTTTTAGAGGTATGCCTCCGAGACGTGCCCCGGTTGTACGTCAGCTACCAGACGGTGATCAGACACCAGATATGGCCGATCAGGGATCCCCTATAGATCCTCCTACAGATCCTCCTACAGATCCTCTTACTATTCCAGCCATGGAACCAGCAGTTATACCAGTTGCAGGTGCTGATGCCCAGTTCAGGGAGGACTTCCTGAGGATGATGCATACCTTTTAGGGAGTGTCGCCTCCTACCCCATCGATGGCTGAGTTGATGCGGGTTTTCTAGTAGCAACATCCTCCTATGTTCTAAGGGGGTTGAGGACCCCAGGATGCAGAGTCATAGTTAGAGGCCAGGCCGACAATCTTCGAGCACCTGGAGATACCTCCAGAGAAAAGGGTGAAGCTTGCTACTTATATGCTCCAAGACACTGGAAAGAGGTGGTGGGAGGTGATCTCACAGTCAGGGCACCAACGGAGTATTACTTGGGATGAGTTTTAGCACATATTCTAAGATTACTTTTATCTGGAGACCTTGAGGGATGAACAAGCACATGTTTTTATAAGTCTCGAGTATGGTACTCATTCTATTATAGAGTACTCATCTTGATTTACTGAGCTGGAGCGCTCTACTCCGATTCCAGCAGGTGATGAGTTGTTACTTGCTAGGAAGTTTGAGGAAGGTCTCATACAAGAGATACATTCCCAAGTGAATATCTTCAGGTTGAATTTGATGTCCTCTATCATCAACCAGGTGCTGATCACTGAGCTCGATATGAGAGATTCTGGAGCAGTGAGCTAGGGTGGTTCGACATCCAGAGTCAGTGCTCCTCCTACAGATAGTCGGAAGCACTGTAGGGAGTCTGGCTCGAAGAGAGTAGGGTAGGTGGAATGTATCTTTGGTAATCCAGGTTGTATGAAACCAGTGATTTAGGAGTGGGAATACTAGGCCTTTGTGTCAGAGAGACCCGATGGAGTGCCGATCTTGCGGCAAGATGGGCCATCTTTAGCATTTTGGTCAGATCTTCTCGCATACAGTTGGGGTAGGGGTTCTTATACGACCCCGCGTACAAGATATGTATTCCCAGTTTCTCCCCAGTCTGGGGACTAGAGTTCTTCCAACCATTCAGGACGAGGTGGAGGTCACGACCGTGGTGGCCAGTCACCAGGTTACCAGTGACAACAGAGCGGATCAGCTCAGAGTGGTCATCCAGGGGCGCAGGGCCGCAGTAGTGGCCAGACATTCACGGTGGAGTAGACCCATCAGGAGAAATATCCCATCCCTTCTATAGTTCTAGGTATGATCTTAGTATCCTCAGTTTTATCTTCAGCCCTTTTTTATACTAGTTCTTCACATAGTTTTATCTCTGTTTCTATTGTGGAGAGCTTTGGCCTCTGTATCTTTTCATCTGCCGAATTTTTTACACTTGATACACTGTTGGGAATGAGAAAATCTACCGTAAGTCAATGCAGAGAGTTCTCGATTGAGGTTGCATCGTGTCACTTCTTATGGGACCTCTATGTCCTAGAGATGATAGGCTATGATGTCATTCTCGGTATGGAATGGTTAGTTACCTTCCAGGAATTAATCGATTGTTATCGCTGCAGGGTGAGTTTCATATCACCTAAGGGCGGATCTTTTCTTCATAGAGGTGAGTGGGATGTCCAGGAAGGTAGAGCTAGACCAGAGCATCATGCGTTAGGAGGAGTTACCGCCCAAATTTCTAGTATTTATCTGGATGACTAGGAGACTTCACAGTTAGTCTTTCTGCCAGTGGTGGATCGTTTTGGGGATGTCTTTATAGGGGACTTTTTATGTTTGCCTCTAGAGCATGAGGTAGACTTCTCGATTGAGCTCATTCCAGGAGCGGCACCAGTGTCTATTCCTCCTCATCGGATGGCTACACCTGAGTTGCAGGAGCTTAAGAAGCAGTTGGAGGAGTTGCAGGAAAAAAGTTTCATCTAACCCAGTACTTCTCCTTAGTGTTCACCTGTCTTGTTTGCTAAAAAGGAAGACGACACCCTTCATCTTTGCGTGGATTATCGGAAGCTGAACCAGTGGATGGTCAAGAACTGATATCCTTTTCTGAAGATCGATGACCTTTTCCATTAGCTTCGAGGAGGCCAGGTGTTCTCGAAGATCGATTTGAGGTCCGGTTATCATTAGTTACACGTTAGACCTTTAGATATACCTCTTACATCCTTCAGGAGCGGTATGGTCTATACGAGTATACAGTCATTCCATTCGGTCTCATGAATGCGCCAAAATTTTTATGGCACTGATAAACTGAGTGTTCCATCCATACTTGGATTCTTTCATGGTTGTTTTCATGGACGACATCTTGGTGTACTCTCACACTCGACACTACCATGCTACCCATCTTGAGATCGTTCTAAGTACATGGAGAGAGCATCAATTATATTCTAATCTCTCGAAATGCCACTTTTGGATGGATCATATTCACTTCTTGGATCACGTTATCTCAGAGGCAAGAATATCCGTGGGCCTAGAGAATGTGAGAATTGTAGTTTCCTGGGAGAAGCCGAAGAATGTATTTGAGGTTAGGAGTTTTCTAGGGCTGGATGGACACTACATGCGTTTCATATAGGACATTTCACGCCTTGTAGCACCACTGATAGGTATAACCACAAAAGGTGTGAAGTTATTATGGTCATATTTCTGTGATTTATCCTTTCAGGAGTTGAAAGGGAGATTGACATCATCACCGATACTAGTCTTTCCGGATCTGGGAAAGAGTTATATAGTCTATTGTGATGATTCAGGTGTCGGATTGGGAGCTGTGCTTATACAGGGAGGTGGAGTCGTTGCGTATGAGTCTTGGCAATTGAGGCCAAATGAGAGGAACTACCCAACACACGATCTGGAGTTGGTAGCTGTTGTTAATGTGTTCTGCTATTTGAGATATTACCTTCTAGGAGAGAACATTATGGTTTTGACCGACCACAAGAGTCTCATGTACATCTTCACTCTGTGGGATGTTAATTTTAGACAGCGTAGGTGGGTTGAGTATCTTTATTCCTTCGACTTTGAGATTTCCTATACGCCGGGAAAGGGCAACACAGTGGCTGATGCGTTGAGCAGGAGAACTCAGATTCAGGTAGTTCAGGAGGCCAGCAGTGAGTGGAATATTATTGCTCTATTCTATGGGATGCACTTGGAGTTTCATCATAGACAGGGACAAACTTTTATTTATTTTTTGGCTGTTTCCTCTACCCTTCTTGATCGGGTGAAAATAA
Organism: Viscum album; assembly: GCA_963277665.1. NCBI lineage: Eukaryota > Viridiplantae > Streptophyta > Magnoliopsida > Santalales > Viscaceae > Viscum > Viscum album. The sequence continues at coordinate 1,025,043,106 of OY728160.1, read as the reverse complement.
GGCAGCTATCATACTCAGAAGGCCTAGTCCTGCAGGAGAGTGTGTCAGGAGAGGATCCTCTTCCTAGATGGAAAGTGGGCGAGGATGAGATCCTACATTTCCAAGGACGCGTATGGGTGACAGTAGACATACGCGAGGAGATGATGTAGGTTTTTCATTATTAGGTTTGGGAAGTTCATAATGGAATCACCAATATGTATCGTGATCTACACCGCCATTATAGGTGGCCAGGTATGAAAAGAGATATTTCTGGGTTCGTCATGAGATGTTCTACTTGTCAGCAGGTGAAAGCATATAATTAATGTCCAGAATGGATTTTAAATCAGTTTCCCATCCCTGAGTGGATGTGGAAAGATGTCACGATGGACTTCATGACTGGGTTACCGAGGTCACCTAGGGGGAGTGATGCTGTTTGGGTTGTCGTCAATAGGCTTACGAAGGTTTCTAACTTCTTGCCGATCAAGGAGACCTTCAGTGTTTAGGAGCTGGGGTGGTTGTACATCTGAGAGATTGTACATCTGCATGGATTTTCTCACTCCATTGTTTTAGACAGGGATGCATGTTTTACTTCTCAGTTCTAGCAGGGGCTTCAGAAGGATTTAGGTACATAGGAACTTTTGAGTACATCATTCCATCCCCAGATAGATGACCAGTCCGAGCGTATGATCTAGGTTCTTGAGGATATTCTCCGAGCTTGTATTTTAAACTTTGGAGGTTCATTGGAGAAGCATATCCCTCTTTTGGAGTTTTCCTATAACAAAAGTTTTCAGGAGACTATTCAGATGGCACTTTACAATGCTTTGTACTGTAGGCCATGCCGATCACCTTGTGCTAGATAGAGGTAAGAGAGGCAGCTTTGTTGGGACCTCATCTTTTTCAGGAGACCTCAGTGCAGTTAGAGTTGATTTAGAAGAGGATGGCTACAACACATCCTCAATAGAAGTCTTAAGCTGATCAGTGGAGATGACCTCTGGAGTTCAAGGTTGGGGATTAGGTTTTCTTTCATGTCGCACCGAGTTTGGGACAAAAGAGGATTCAGAGATAGGGTAAGCTTTCACTATGGTGCATCAAGCCATTTGAGGTGTTGGATAGAGTTGGACCAGTTTCCTATCGGTTGCAATTACCTTAGAGGTACCAGGATATGCACAATGCCTTCCAAATTTCTCCGCTCCAACGTTACTTTCCAAACCCATCTCATGTCTTTCAACCCGAGGAGGATGAACTTGAAGTAGAACCGTCGTTTGAGGAGCATCCTATCCGGATTTTCGATCAGAGTACGAAGGTTCTCCATGGTCAGTATGTTCCTTTGGTATGGTTGCTATGGTAGCACAAGCGAGTACAGGACGAGAACTGGGAGAGGGAGGCCGATGTGCAATCACAGTGGCCAGAGCTGTTCGGGGTTTCTTCTTCTACACCTTGCTAGGGAAATTCAGAGACAAATTTCATTAAGGGGGGAAGTTTGTAAGACCCCAGATCTTTGTTTCAGGTATATTTTTCCTTTTCTGATCATTTCATAGAAAAAGAGTTAAATCTGGAAATTTTCAATGTACACGCTGTGTACTTTATGAGTACACGCCGTGTACTTTGATGCAGTGCCAGAACGTGTGATGGCCATGTCCGGGCCACACACATGGTGTGTAGGGGCAATGTGGATGCCCCTTAAAGTGGAGTACAGAAAGGACAAGTACATGCCATGTACCCCATAAGTACATGTCGTGTAGTTTCTTTTTTTTCATTAAATGGTCTGGGGTCATGCCTAATCGACAGAAATGTATTCTTCTCCAGGTTCTTCGACCGAGAGTGCTCTTACAGCCACGAACACTCTTCGAGTTCCCGAGCCTTCATCCGTTCTCCGAATCGACCACCTTCAATTTCATTGGAACCGCAACGGTAACCTCCTCCTTCTCATAGAGATTTTTTCCCAATTCCTCATCTTCCTCAAGTTATCATGGGTTGAACATTTCGTGCGTTATCGTAGATCTACGCTGTTCTAAGGAGAATCAAGCAATGTGGTTCTAGTATTTTGATCTCCTAGCATCAAGGTAGGTGGTTTGTGCCTTACATTTCAATGTCTTTGAGTTTTATGTGCAAATTCCACCAATACCCGTGAACGTGGTATTGTGTGTTTAGCTTTTTGACCTAGTGGTTTTCCTTCCTTGCTTGTATGCTTCTGTAGAGGTAATTTGACCATGTTTGTGGATAATTGCTATGCTTGGATGTTTTTCCCCGGACTTGTTCTTGTTACGACCTTTGTGTCTTGTTATCCTTCGGTTGTTTTACCTGTTTTCCATGCCCTGTGACCGTAGGATGGAATGATTTTCTGGACATGCTTGTTATGTTGAAGACTGGTTAGCCAAGTAGCTCAATAGGTTTACTTTGGCCTTATACAAATATTATGCACTGACTGACACAAGTCCGTGAGAACCTGTTGATATAGACTATAAGGGGTATAACGAGTGACCTTCCCAGAGAATCTTAAACATTATATACTTCAGGGGATAGACCGAGTGGGCTTCCCAGAGAGTCTTGGATATTATTGACTACAGGAGGGTAGACCGAGTGAGATTCCTCAGAGATACTTTACTTTGTTTGAATTTCTTAAAAACCTTTCCAGGATAGAGAATGAATTGACTGAGTGAGCTTCCATAGAGAGTCTCTGATAGACCTGAGACTATTGGAGGAATTGACTGAGCGATCTTCCTCAGAGAGTTTTTAGACCGTTGGGCTATAATAGGGTTAGACCACGTGATCTTCCTCAGAGAGTCCCTGACTACCCATGTAACGCCCCGACCCCAGCTACCCAGAGTCGGTGCATTACTTCATAACATTGGCATGATCACAAAAGATCAATTCTCGAAAGACTGATTAGTTTAGTAGCCTTGGAAACACTAGATACATTCATAAATGTTACATTACAACATAAGGTGAAAAACTACAATAACAAAGTCTCCATAGTCCACACTCATATCCTCTTCTGACTATCCCTACAGGTCATTCATAAAATACTTCTTCACATCCTGGAAAATATTAAAACATTGAAAGGGGTGAGCTCAGATGCTCAGTAAGGATAACAATATTGTGGAAGCTTTCATAAATAAACATAAAAATTTAAGGTAATGTATAACTAAAACAAAAAGCCTTTTAAACTTGAACATCAACATAATATGGACAAATTAAAATGAGATAATGCCATTCAATTATTCACATGGATATTCTACTGGTCGAATAATCACATGCAATATCAATAACCACTTTCATAAAGAGGGAATGTATAATGCCAGACATTCTGAAATATTTTGTCAAGGCCTCGGCCAAGACGTCTAAAATGATTAAGGCCTCGGCCAAAACCATAAATCAAATTGGGAAAGGGCCTCATCCAATTCCACGTCTAGTTGTCTCATGAGACCTACCGATGAATCGAGGAGCTATTGCGGGCTCCACCCGTCACTTATTAAGTCCAATACATTCCTCATATGAATAGGTTTAAACATATCATAAACCATAACATAATCGTATCACATAAAACATGCATAAAGGAAACATATCATTTCCACATTTCAATCACAAGATATCAATACAACACATTGATATAATAAAAACACTTTCAAAACCATTTTCAATAACAAAATAAAAGAAAGTTAAAACTTTGTATTTATTTTTCCTTAAAAAAATGATGGCTTGTAGAGGAAGCCGAAACTCAAATAATGGTCACGACGGTGGAGAAGTTGTTGTCGCCGCATAAGTATGGAAAGAAAAACATTCCCTTTTGTCATTTTGCAAAACGCTTCATATAAAAAAGATTCCTTTTGAATAAACGTAAAAGTCAAAGGGGTTTATACACCATATAAAAGAAAGTTGTGTATAAAACCAAATATGCCTCAATGAAAGGGGATTGAGACGAAGTCCATAAAAAGATCATTTTTTTAAATAAAGTACATCTATAATGTGTATTCACTATAAGTACACATAAATAATGAAAAAATACAATATAGGACATAATAATATCATGACAGAATTTGAAAGTAGGAGATTAACCCAAAGAATAGAAATTGAAATGAATGTAGCGTACAATGAAAGACATTGTATTATTGAATGAGAAGCGTTTCTTGGAAGCTCGGGGTGTTACAACCCAGGAATATAAGTGCAACTGACCGAGCGAGCTTCCATAGAGAGTCTTATAATTTTGCATATGACCAAACCAGAGGGGTGAGGCTGAGTACACTATCCAGTGGGTTGTTGGTACTTTCTTGGATAAGACTAGAGTGGTTCCTGTTATGGTTAGATGTTTTCTTCAGTACCAGTTGTTGTTCTATGGTTTATTTACTGTTGTATATCAACCTATTACTGCTTACTGTTTACTGTCTGCTTTTTAATGCTTACTGTACTATTACCTACCATATACTCACAGACAATAAGGCACATATCTTCAGGTGGTTGCCCACTGGGATTAGTCTCACACCCTACTTGGGTCATGCTTTTGGGCCCAAATAGACTATGTTGTTGCACGTATAGAAAAGGGCAAGAGCCCTTCAACTTCTGGTACTTGATTTCTTTGGAGCCAGAGAGCATCGGACTAAGCCGAGGCTTGCGATGCTGAGGAGTTGCATATTTTTCTTTCTTTGTACTTTTTTTAGTATTTTTTTCAGCATTGTGACTTTTTTGGATGCTTTCCAAGACAGATGTATCATGAATCATTTCATATATACATGTGTGCTGCAGTTCCTTATTGGTTTAGTCATCCGTTGTCCATTGTTGTTGAATATTTACTACTTTCGCTATTGTATGATTTGTTTACTTCTTCTATATACTGTAACACCCCGAGATTTTATGAAAAATATTCTTTTTAATTTTATTGATGTCTTGTGTTGTACGCTACACCAAAATGAGCTTGCACTACACGCATCCCTGACTTGGGTTGCATTACACGCAATCGCAACCTTCCTCGGTAGCGTGTGTTGTACGCAATACCGAGTTTCACTAAACAACGATATATGATTATAATATTATCACGAACTAGCCAGTATGAATATTATTAACTACATTCTGAATTTTATAACATTATTATTCATCTTACTCATTTTCTAGAACATGGTATGAGAATAAAATAATTTTTCAGGTAAAATAAGTATTTTTCAAAAAATGCAGTTTTGCCACCTTTTGATGGCGCACCCACCTTAAATCATGTTTTTGACATGTCTATAAGATCAATTTGACAAAATAAAATTCTTCTTTGGAATCAGGATATAAACATTTACTTTGGATAAATTTTCATATTATTCTGACAACTTTCATATTTTAATGAATAGTAAAAACACGCTATATTTTATTTAAAAACAACTTTTTTTCATCACAATAATTTATATGGTTAAATTATCTTTTTAATTGGTTTAAAAGTGTAATTAGAATATATTTTAACCATTTAATCCAATGTTGTTCAATGGAATTAATTTCACATTGAAATTGGATATAAACAAGTATCAATCTTTTGATTGTTTTTGTTTCTAAAAAACACGCTCTTTGTTTTGATAATAGGAATTAAATTTAAAATTAATTAATGAAACTTATATGTTATGAATTTGTAAAAATAGAAATCAATTTTGAATTTGGAATATCAAATAATGCTTCGGCATAATTTTTGGTATTTTTCTGAAAAACATCAATTTTTGATGAATAGTGAAACCACTTAGTGGTAGTTAAAAAACTGACTTTTTTTAATTTAAACATAATTTTACCGCTTATGTGAGTGGAATTTCGAAAATCAGAGAGACACGGTTAATATAAAGGACTAAAATGTGGTTCAATGAGTTGAAAATAATTTTTTGTGAATAGTAACTTTTTACTTTTTTTTACCACTGTTAAAAGTAAATAGGGTAATTAAGGGTAAAATTGATATTATTATTACCATAATACATGTCCTAATTCTATTGGATAAGTTTAATTCGACCAAAAATAACCCTAGGAATAAAATATGACCATTTAGGCCCACTTGGATTAGATTAAGACATTTAATATTAATTTATATAAAGAAGGGTTAAAATAGTTAAAATCAATGTTTTATAAGTAAATAATTTTTAATATAGAGTTATAAATAAGATAAATTCGACTATAAATATTCATTAGAAAGATAAAAAGTTTTCCTACAGAATGGTATTTTATTTATAATTTTTAGACATTATATAATTTAATTTATTTATGACACAAAGATGATACAAGAATTATCTTATTAAAGAAATATTGACATAATTGATGTTATAAATACCCAAATAAATGTAATTTGAGACTTTTTATGAATTCCACTAATTTTATAGGTTAATATGACATGTTATTATTGATTTAATTAACTTTTTTTGATCTAAAAATTTTGTTATTATTTTCAAAAAAATCAATTACCAAATAGTGTCAAAATTGACATAAAATAGTTTATAAAAAATATTATATTATTAAATATTATTTTATTCCTAAAAATCTAAGGTTCTGAAAAATGACATAGATAAGGTTATATATATTAATAATAAAAAATTGGTGTTCTTTTGGCTTGTTATAGTATGTTTATTAAACTTATAGTGTAAGAAAATAAGAAGACACAGTAAAAGTAAAATTATTTAACTAAAGGTTAAATCTAAATGATAAGGTTAAAATAGAATCTTAAACTTGTCTAAATTCTATTGGATGAGAGGATTTTGAGCCTTACCCAAATTATATTCGAAATAAATCAATTTTGAGCTATTAAAAACTGAATATGACTTTATAATAAAATAATATTATTTGTTTTTCCAAAGGTGCCCCTCTCCGCCCTTATAAAAGGGCACCTCCTCCCTCTCTTCCTCACACCACTTTGAGCCTTCATGCTCGGCAAAACCCTGCCACATTCGCTTCTCCACTTACATATAAACATCCTATAGGTTCTGGTATTCTTCAAAGACCAATTTTAGTGCCCTAGGAGGAGGACTCAAAGAGGCGCTTCAAAGAAGAGGTAATGTTCGTTACCGATTCTTTCATCTTTATTTCTTCTTCCACTTCTTATTCTTTAGTTGTTTCATTATGATGTAATAGCATCAGTATAACTCATATACTGATATTTTATTATAAGTATGAAACAATAATATTTCACCATCTATCAAACCTACGTAACACGAAATCACCACACATGCATACGTACGGAATACCGTCTCCACGCCGTGGTGAAATCTGTTTTTCCACCAACACCTTACAGGGATGGGTATAATGGTGTAAAGAATAACTATATATGGTTATTATAACATCATACTGAATCTGATATATTATACCATCCACTCCAATTCTATTCAATAATTATGGGAACGATATCATCGCTCGCGCGTACGTACGGACTACCGTCTCCACGCCGCGATGAGATTCATTCTCCATGTTAACCATACATGAATGATAATAAAGTTTATATAATGAATAATAATGAAATATTTGAAATAATAATGCTAATGGATTTATGTATATATATATATATGTCATCTGTTTAGTTTCATTCAACTCAATAAGGAAACAAAAACAGCGTTCATGCATACGTACGGCCTACCATCTCCATTAATTGTGTATTTCATTCCTTTTATTGATCTATAATATATATATATATATGTATATGATGAATATATATTATATATAAATCATGTTTTACATTATCTAATTATGTAAATCAGGATATAAGTAATAATATCAAGAACGACAAGTCGAAACACATACTATAAATGAAATGATTTTACCCAAAACGCTGCTTTAACATGGAATTTACAAAGTAACGGGTAATATAAAGTCATAAGTGAAACATATATGATATCATAACAATGAATATGATTCTATAATAAGTCAATGACATTATTTAAATCATTATACATGAGGTTCGGATACGTACGAAGCATATCAGACCTAAGGTAAGGGATAATTTTGCGGATCTCATTTTTTTATCCGAGATTACTTATACGTAAGTATTTACTGGGGTTATTGTTATCATCCATGTCCATGTTTTCTAAAAGTTTTTTTATTTATGTTTAATTTTCTTTTTACCCATTTTTACTTTTACTACACTGTATGTATGGAAGCATTCTTTTGTTTACGTTAGGAGGTACATTTGACCTTTCTGAAAAAAGTACGAGGAGAATGTTTTTTAACTTAAATAGAATGAAAGGATTTTTACAGTTTTATAAAGACTTATTTTCATGAAGCTTCCTCCACAAGATTTCATGACATTTTGTGAAAAGAAATTGATTTTGAAGAAGAAAAGATATTTTCCTCAAGAATCCACTTCCAGTGTTTTATCAAAAACATTTTCCATCTAAGATGACATTATTTCATGTGTCTATGTTTCAAGTATAATGTCTTAATGATTTACATGGTTTCAATGTCCTTATTATGAAATGATATCCATTTCTTTTATATAGATTATGTGTTGATGGTATTATGTTTATGAAACCAATTTTATTAGTTGGGTTATTATCAATGATGTATGTTTATTTTGTTGCACAATTAAGAATGATTTCATTATGAGATGGGTGGGACCTATATCTCACTCCAATGCATTGGGTAAATATTTATATCTCATCAGATAGACATGGCTGGAATGGCATGTTAAACCGGTTCAGTAATACAGGACTAGAACGAGGAGTGAATTCGATTCAGAAAGGGACTTTGTCCATGAAGATGGTCTTGGCAGCAATTCCTTGGCTACTATGGAAATCATAACAAGTGATAAATGGTTTCCAAAATTACATGTTTTATTCCCATTATATTTTATCATGTTTGATGTTCCATTATGATATATGCCTTATGTACTTCCACGATTTATGTCTTTGCTCAAGATTTTGATGTTTAATTTTAATGTTCAAGTTTTTGCATTCAAATGTTTATGGATTGTTTTATGTTCTCTATGTTTTCCCTTATTGAGCATTTGATCTGACCCTTTTTATGTTGTATTTTCAACCAGAAGTAAAGAAAGGTTTTAGGTAAGGAAACAAAAAGGGGAAGATCGTTATGAGAGTTGTTGAAGATCTTTCAACATGATTATATGTTTATATTCCGAGTTTCCAACAACACTAAACTATTACGATCCTTGTGTGTCTCTTTTTCTTATGTATTCCGTAAAAGTAATGTAATGTCCATGTACGTCAAGCTTCGGGACTCTACAGTTTGTATCGGAGGAAAGGTTTAGTCAACCTTTGGAAACTAGGATGCGATAACTTTAGTGAGATCCCTAGAGATATTTCTAAGGTATGTCTAGGGATGTCCCTAATGTTAAGTATAAGTATAGGTTATATTCCTAGAATTATGGTAACAATATTAGATTATACCTAAGATGTTAGATATTGATGTTACTCCCTCTTTATTATGATTTTTTCCTATCACACTATTCTTTTTGGGTTGTAAAAAATGGCTGGAAACAAGATGATTCATGATAATGGAGGATATGATGGACAATGGAATGATATTATTCATGAGCAACCAAATTAAATGGGATTTGGAAGTCCAAACATCATTATTATGCCGAATTAGAAATATCATAATATGATCAATAAACTCAAATTTGGTAAGTTTCCTGACTTGGCTAATTAGAGAAAGATGGAGTTTCATGATGATCATAGAGGAAAGAAAGTTCAATTTCCCCTATGTAAATCATGTGGGAAGAGGAATCAAGGAGAATGTTGCAAAGTAACTGGAAGATGCTTTGGGTGTGGAAAAGAAGGACACAATGCCAGTAAGTTCAAAGGAAAAGGTTTAGTTAACACCATAGATGAGGATAATGGTATTGCTACGACATCAACAATGGTTAAATGTATTAAATGTGGAATGTACGGGAATTATGCAAACCAATGCCCAAAGGGAAAGTCTCATGAAGAGAATCAGTATGGTCATATGGGTAGTATTTATGTTGTTGATGATGAAGAGACTGCAAATGATATGTGAGATGAAATAATTATTGAAGCTCGGTCAATGGTTTAAGAAGGTAGTGGAATGATTACATGTTTATTCAGTGTAATTTTGTATAAGTAATCTCATGGTACTATGGAATAAAGATACATCTAAGGATTGTTACACTGTTGTCTTTCATTATGTTTTGAAAGTGTATGATGAACGATACCAGTAACCATGAAAGGTTATTCAGATATTTTTGGAATGTAGATGATATGCGCATAATGAAGGGATAAGGAGAAAATTAAATGTTTGATAGTATTCATGAGCTCATGACTGATATAAGGAGAAGGTTATATCATGGATTGAGTATATAGAATTTTTGGATTTTGGTATGTGGAAAGAGTTAACTTTTGACAACATTCATGTTTTCACTAAGCTTTAATGGGTATTCATTCTTCAAGAGAATACATGATTAAGGTATTCAGATGTTTGTAATTTAACCAAAAAGATATATCTTATGATATATTGGGGATAAATGATGGCATTCATGTGATTGTTATGTGACATTTCAAGTAATCATTTTCATTATACTATGAGCTTGGACCGAAGTATTTTAGATAATCCTAAAGATTGGAATGGATTATGTTGGACATAATTTAGTATGGTTTAAGGATATAACTTTTTTTTAATTATTATTGATTGGATTTTATAGTAATGTAGTTTTAGAAAAAGGACAACCTGCAGGACGGGCGATAGCCCCTCGCGTCGGACAAGGCTGTGGGAATTGAAACAACAATTGAGGTGCTACTGGCCTTTATCGCATACCACTGGCCTACAGGATGTCCTTGGTTAGTAGAAACTAGTTTTATTTTATTAAGCGGTATGATATATGAAGTATAAGTTCATTTTTGGAATCGTATATGATTAACCTCACCATAGATGGACTTATGTATATTTGATAACTTTTGCTAACCTTTTGTTTGTAACAGATGGAATGACCCATCATTATATCACATGATCTGTTAACACTTCCTGAATAAGAAATTCAACTTCATTTCTTTAAGAGATGAAGTGGAAATTGTTCAAAGCAAGAACACCAGTGAGATTGTACCAAAATCAAGCAAGTATTTCTTCTAATTAAATATTTTCAACTTTAGGGAAATGATATTGAAATCAAAAAATGTTGTTCTAGTTCCCTTATATCTGATGAATGAGATGGTACCTTATATCATCACAAATCTATGGCTTTGTGATTGTTGGATTTTTCATAGCCATGTTCTCTACCACTCTCCATCAGAACATGATGGTTAGATTTCTCTTCCATATCCATATTTTCACCTATGTTCTTCTATGTGGAAACCCAGTGATTAGTTAATTTGGGTAACCGTTACATTTCATAATTTAGTTTTTAAAGATTGATTTTGGTATTCCTTTTTACGATGTGGGTTTCTATTAAAGAAACTTTCGAGTAGTAAACCATTTATAACCCCGACGAATTTTGAGGGCGAAATTCATTTTAAGGGGAGTAGAATGTAACACCCCGAGATTTTATGAAAAATATTCTTTTTAATTTTATTGATGTCTTGTGTTGTACGCTACACCAAAAGGAGCTTTCACTACATGCATCCCTGACTTGTCTTTCATTACACGCAATCACGACCTTCCTCGATAGCGTGTGTTGTATGCAATATCGGGTTTCACTAAACAACGATATATGGTTATGATATTATCACGAACTAGCTGTTATGAATAGTATTAATTACATTTTGAATTTTATAACATTATTATTCTTCTGACTCATTTTATAGAACATGGTATGAGAATAAAATACATTTTTCGGGTAAAATAAGTATTTTTCAAAAAATGCAGTTTTGCCACCTTTTGATGAACACCCACCTTAAATATTGTTTTTGAAATGTCTATAAGTTCAATTTGAAAAATCAAAATTCTTCTTTGGATTCAAGATATAAAAATTTTCTTTGGATAAATTTTTTATATTCTTCTGACAACTTTCATATTTTAATGAATAGTAAAAACACGCTATATTTTAATTGAAAACAATTTTTTTATCGCACTAATTTATATGGTTAGATTATCGTTTTAATTGGTTTTAAATTGTAATTAGTATATATTTTTACTGTTTAATCCAATTTTGTTCATTGGAATTAATTTCACTTTGAAATTGGATATAAACAAGTATCAATCTTTTGATTGTTTTTGTTTTTAAAGAACACGCTATTTGTTTTGATAACGGGAATTAATTTTAAAATTAATTAATTCCAATTATTTGTTATGAATTTGGAAAAATAGACTTCAATTTTGAATTCGGAATATCAAATAATTCTTAGGCTGAATTTTTGGTATTTTTCTTAAAAACTTCAATTTTCGATGAATAGTGAAACCACTTAGGGGTAGTTAAAAAACTGACTTTTTTTAATTTAAACTTAATTTTACCGCTTCTGGGAGTGGAATTTCAAAAATATGAGAGACACAGTTAATATCAAAGACGAAAATGTGGTACAATGAGATGAAAACAATTTTTGGTGAATAGTAACTTTTTACTTTTTTTTAAAACGGTTAAAAGTAAATAGGGTAATTAAGGGTAAAATTGATATTATTATTACCCTAAAACATGTCCTAATACTATTGTATACATGTAATTTTACCAAAAACAACATTAGGAATAAAATATGACCATTTAGGCCCACTTGGATTAGATTAGGACATTTAATATTAATTTATTTAAAGAAGGGTTAAAATAGTTAAAATTAATGTTTAATAAGTAAATCATTTTTAATATAGGGATATACATAAGATAAATTCTACTATAAATATTCAGTAGAAAGATAACAATATTTCCTACATAATGGTATTTTATTTATAATTTTTAAACATTATATAATTTAATTTATTTATGACACAATGATGATACAGTAATTATCTTATTAATGAAATATTGACATAATTGATGTTATAAATACCCAAATAAATGTAATTTGAGACTTTTAATGAATTAAAACAATTTTATCTGTTAATAAGACATGTTAGTATTGACTTAATTAACCTTGTTGGAACTAATAATTCTGTTATGATTTTCACAAAAATCAATTACCAAATAGAGTCAAAATTGACAGAAAATAAATTTTAAAATAAATATTATATTATTAATTTTTATTTTATTCTAAAAAATATAAGGTTCGGCCAAATGACTTATAAAAGGTTATATATATTAATAATATACAACTTGGGGTTCTTTTGACTTTTTATATTAAGTTTATTAACCTTATAGTGTAAGAAAACAAAAAGACACAGTAAAGGTAAAATTATTTCACTAAAGGATAAATCTAAATGATAAGGTTAAAATATAAACCTAAACTTGTCTAAAATATATTGTATAAAAGAATTTAGACCCTTACCCATATTATATTCGAAAAAAATCAATTTTGAGCTATTAAAAACCGAATATGACATTATAATAATATAATATTTTTAGTTTTTCCAAAGGTGCCCCTCTCCTCCCTTATAAAAGGGCACCTCCTCCCTCTTTTCCTCACACCACATTGAGCCTTCAATCTCGGCCAAAACCTGATAAATTATCTTCTCCACTTCCATAGAAATATCCTAGAGGTTCTTTTATTCTTCAAAGACCAATTTTAGTGCCCTAAGAGGAGGTCTCAAAGAGGTGCTTCAAAGAAGAGGAAATGTCCGTTACCGATTCATTCATCTTTATTTCTTCTTCCACTTCTTCTTCTTTAGTTGTTTCATTATGAAGTAATAACATCAGTATATCTCATATATGGATATTTTATTATATTTATAAAACAATACTATTTCACCATCTATCCATCCTACAGAAAACGAAATCACCACTCGTGTGTACATACGGAATACCGTCTCCACGCCGTGGTGAAATCTGTTTTTCCACCAACACCTTACATGGATGGGTATAATGGTGTAAAGAATAACTATATATAGTTATTATTACATCATAATGATTCTGATATATTATACATTCCACTCCAATTCTATTCAATAATTATGGTAACGATATCATCGCTCTTGAGTACGTACGGACTACCGTCTCCACGACGTGATGAGATTCATTCACCATGTTAACCATACATGAATGATAATAAAGTTTATATAATGAATAATTATGAAATATATGAAATAATAATTCTATTGGATTTATTTATAAATATATATATGTATTTCATCTATTTAGTTTCATTCAATTCAATAAGGAAACGAAAACAACGTTCATGCGTACGTACGACCTACCGTCTCCACGAACGGTGTATTTCATTCCTTTTATCGATCTATAATATATATATGTATATGATGAATATATATTATATATAAATCATGTTTAAAATTCTGGAATTATGTAAATCAGGATATAATTAATAATATCAAGAACGACAAGTCGAAACAAATACAATAAATGAAATGATTTTACCTAAAACGCTGCTTTAACATGGAATTTACAAAAGAACGGGTAATATAAAGTCATAAGTGAAACATATATGATATAATAACAATGAATATGATTCTGTAATAATTCAATGAAATTATTTAAATCATTATACAGGATTTTTGGATATGTATGAAGTATATCGGACCTAAGGTAAGGGATAATTTTGCAAATCTCAATTTTTTATCTGAGATTGCTTGTACGTAAGTATTTACTGGGGTTATTGTTATCATACATGTCCAAGTTTTCTAAAAGTGTTTTTATGTATGTTTAATGTCCTTTTTACCCGTTTTGAATTTTACTACACGGTATGTAAGGAATCTTTATTTTGTTTACGTTACGAGGTACTTTTTGACTTTTCTGACAAAAGTACGAGGAGAATGTTTTTTTTAACTTATACGGAATGAAAAGATTTTTACGGTTTTATAAAGCCTTATTTTCATGATGATTCCTCCAAAATATTTCATGACTATTTTAAACAAAATCCTTTTCTTTTAAAATTTCATGATGTTTAGTGAAAATAAATTGATTTTGAAGAAGAAAGGAGATTTTCCTCAAGAATGCATTTCAAGTGTTTTATAAAAACCATTTTCCATCTAAGTTGACATTATTTCATGTGTGTCTGGTTCAAGTAGAATGTCTCTATGATTTACATGGTTTCACATTCCTTATTATGAAATGATATCCATTTCTTTTATATGGATTATGTGATGATGGGATTATGTTTATGAAACCCTTTTATTCGTTGGGTTATTATGAATGATGTATGTTTATTTTGTGGCACAAGTAAGAATGATTTCATTATGAGATGGGTGGGACCTATATCTCCCTCAAATTCATTTGGTAAAGATTTATATCTGATGAGATAGACATGGCTGGAATGGAAAGTTAAAATGGTTCAGTAATACAGGACCAGAACAAGGAGTGAACTCGATTCAGAAAGGGACTTTGTCCACTAAGATGGTCTTGGCAGAAATGCCTTAGATACTATGGAAATCATAACAAGTGCTAAATGGTTTCCAAAATTACATGTTTTATTCCCATTATATTTTATCATGGTTTATGTTCCATTATGATATATTCCTTACGTACTTCCACGATATATGTCTTTGCTCAAGATTTTGATGTTTAAATTTCATGTCCAGTTTTTTCTTTCAAATGTTTATGGATTGTTTTATGTTCTCTATGTTTTCCCTTACTGAGCATTTGAGCTCACCCTTTATATGTTTTATTTTCCCCAGGAAATAAAGAATGGTTTTAGGTAAGGAAACAAAAAGGGGAATATTGTTATGGGAGTTGTTGAAGATCTTTCAACATGATTAGAGGTTTATATTATGAGTTTCCAAAGACACTAAACTATCACGATCCTTGTGTGTCTTTTTTTATTATGTATTCCACAAAATTAATGTAATGTACATGTACTTCAAGCTTCGGGTATCTACATGTACTCTTCCAATGAGGGTATTTTTTCCCCACTATCACACCCAAGGCCCTCACTACAAGTCGACAGGCTTTGGAGTTTGGGGAAATGCACTTGAGGCCATGTTACCAACCGAGTATGGGGCGCCTCTGGGTGGCTTCGGAAACTGGGCCGTTACAAAGGTCATCCCCATTTATAGAAGAAACAAAAAATAGTGAACCCGACGTGAATCCTCAACCATGTTAAATGATGTTTTACTTATTTGTTAGGACCCTATTTAACTTAATGTGAGGGCCAACGAAGCAATCAAAAACATATGTGCTCATCCATAAGATGTAGTTTGGCCAAAGTTATCTTGATTTTGTCTGTTATATCAAACATTCACTCTTTTCCAAGATCTCTTGGCATTACAGAAATGGATTCTTTAAAGTTCACACCTTTGAATGACTCGGTCGCTACTCTTTTTGGATCCTCATCCGCTTGGAGGATGACATCACCTACTCAGCGTCTTCAACACTGGGTCTCAAATGCATTGATTAAGGAACACCATAAAAACGATACTATTCCGACTCTAGAGGACACTCGACAAGCCCTCCAAGTTAACAACTCACCCTGGTTGTCTGGACAGCGACGAACAATGGTCAAGAAGTAGGTGGTTCCAACCACCATCTCCAACCGTTTCAGGTCATTATACCCAGAATGCAATTACCAGTGTCTCCCATATTATGGGGAGGTGAATGAGAATGTCACTCAAGGGATTAATTCAAGAAGAAAAGAGTCCTTCCTAAGGGCTTCCACCAACAATTTCAACCAGACTCGTACAGTAGTGCACCCTCAACATGATGAGGGTATCACCGTTAGGGGTTCAGCTTAGGTTCCTCAGACCTGAGCACACAAGACAAACCGTCAGAGGTGAAATTCAGTCAACAGGGAGAAAGTTCTTAATTTTTCCCCCTACGGAGAAGTCCATCAAGCTAACTTGATGGAAAAAACAAGCGGGCATATACACCAGTGCATCTTCATATTACTTCCCAGTAGACTCTTCTGGTAGTAACACGCCAATCCCACTAGGCAATTATGGTGGAGTATTATAGGAAACATATACACCTGTTTATAATTCATCAGCTAGTCAGTAGGCTCATCTAACTGCAACCAAAGAAACTAAACAATCAAATGTGGTGGGGAACAATCAGTATGCACATACACCCGCAACTCATCAGGCTAACCAACAATATCGTTTGGTAGAACCCATAGATGTCAATTGGAATGCTCTAATGACAAGCAGGAGACAGACACAATTTTATGCCCCCGCACATGTGTACTGTCAGAATTCACTGATAGGAAAAGGAGGACATGAGTAGGAATACACACCTACTCCAAGCACAGAATGGATGTATATTACCATTCTGGCAGCTGAAGTCACCAAGCACATTCTGATAGTGGTGAAAGAGAAGAAGCAAATTCCTGCCCATATTCTGGATGCCTATCAAAATATTATAACAACTTCAGTAGCATCACAGGGAAGGAATCATAAATCTATCCCTATTAGTGGAGTGACTCATCATCATATCACTCCAGAATAGATACACACCTCTGTCCCAGTCCAGGTGGGTTGTGGGGCATACTCCCCCATGTGATACGGACAATCAAGTCAGGCACATACACCTGATTTGAATGGAGATAATCATCCTAACCTGACCATTTCTCCTGAGCAGGCACATACACCTGCATATAATAACCAATTTCATCCAAAAGTGGTTTCCAATGTGAGTAAGAAGGCGTCTATGAAAAATATCTTTCTAGAACAGTTGAGAAATCAAGATCCAGTCTACAATAAGGCCTTTGTCGATGCTGGAGTTCTGGAAGCCCTCAAAAAATTATCTGTTGCAACTCAAGATTATACTCTTTCATTTTCAAATTCTGAATGTAATAACAATAATTCCAAAGGTGTTCATCATATATTTCCTCATAAAGGCTTTCTTCATGACAACTCAGTTGATCTCAAAGAATAATCTTTAGATTAGAGCCACGATAACCCTCTGTGTGGCCAGAAGATCAAGGAGAAAAAGGTTTCATATTTTGATGTAACCCACCGTGTTGGTCCTCCCCATGATGATGAATTTAGCTATTAAATTCCTCCCCTAGTATTAATTCACATTGCCAGGAAAATTCTTCAAAGGAAAATGTAGTAACGAGAAATCCCCCATATCTTTAGGCACTTGAAAATGCGATTCCATTCATGTTTAATGCTTTACCTCTAGCAGGTGAAATAGTTTCTCAATCAGAAGATAGTCTGAGGTGTAGTTCATTCTCTGAACCAAAAATTGGTCACTAATCTTCTAATTTGATAAATGAATTATCTACCAATCTTGTTGAATCTGATGAAGTGAAAAAGAAGCACCAAATATGGTAAAATTAGGTAGAAGAATATTCATCTAACGATAAGGAGGAAGTGATGAATATGAGAAAACAACTGGCGAAAGGTGAAGTAGTAGTCATGTTTTGGCCTTTGGTTGAGTCTCAGTATGATAGTCCAAAAATATTGATGGAATATTTAATTCAAGATATTCATCTCAACATGTGGAAAAATCTTTGTCACTTAAAATAGAGAATATTATCTTATGATGAATTTGAAAATCATGTTAAGGTGATAGAAGGGTTGCAATGCCAAATTGACTTGGCATCTCTCTCTGTTTCATGATATCCAAAGGCTGAAAAGCAGTAGAGAGCCCTTCATTGTGGATGCATTGGCACACTAAAAAGGTTATGCCGGTTAATTACCAATGCCCCATCTGGCATTAATATCAGGGGATGGGGTGTTCATGGAGCAAGAAATTTCACTGTACTCTCTAGTCAACAAAGCCGGAAAAAAGTGGTCTAATGCAATGTTATTGCCAATGGACGGCCACAAACAACTGGTTTTATGTGTAATCAAAGGCTTGCTTAGGATCATGCCTCAACTAGTTCTTCCCAAAGTCTAGAATACAAAGAATAATTTGTCGAATTACGATTTTATCAAGAAAATGAGAATACTGAACAGGCTTCTCGTTTAGAGCATGCGCATCATCAGGTGACAGAGGTGTCAGGTATCATCCAATGGTCATTTGAGCTAGGTGATTTGAGTGGATGTCGAATGATGAATCCGGCTAATTTACAGACTAAAATCCGCAAAATAAAGTGAGCTTTTAAGAAATTCTCAGATGTAGCAGCTCAAGAACCACCTCATCTTGCTAGACTGGGGACTATTTTAGCTCAACCCTTGGGATCAGCAGATGGGATTCAAGGAGTTGATCCGGAAAAGTATGAATAACACTAGTTAAATGGACTGGGGACATTTTTAAATCCTCAATCTCTTCCTCAGCGAATGTCAGTCTTCTCTCGATTAGGGAAGAAGCCACAAGAGGAACGAAAATCCAAATTATCAGGAGATTCCCTCCAAATTATGGTTCATCAAGAAGTTCCTGATGGATCATCTCAACAAAAGGAAATGTCTCATCAAAGACATGGAGAAAGATAGTATCACAGAAATGTCGATTGAAGGGATGCAATGTGTTATGCATCGATAAATGTAATCAATGCTGTTGTCACTGATCCCCCAGAACATGAGGTTCATTTAGAGAAATCAGATGAAGAAGTTCCTATTCAAGAATATGTACGTACATAAATAAATGAAGAAGGTGTGTGTACCAGAAGCCAGAGGGCTGCCCAAAGGCAAGATATTCCTTCGAGTAATGCCCTTCCATACTCTAGAAAGGCACATTCCAAGGAAAAGGGTAAAAGTCCGGTTATGTCCCACCCTACCTCTGGAGAAGGAAAATCACTATCATCAGAGGAATGGTTCATACACCAAGAGGAATAAATTAAGGAGTTAAGGAGGATGAATGCAGAACTAATTCAAGGTAGTCTTCCTCTTAAGAATTCTGGAGTCAGTCAGTCAAGGGAATTCGTTGAAATTACTAAAATGGATCAAGAATATCATCCTTTACAAGTACACCCTCACAAGTCTAATCCTATGGGTCATGTGAAACAACAACTGGTAGTGCTACAATTAGTTGCAGTACCAGTCACTACACCTGTCCAAACTCCAGTTATCTCACCTGCTCAGGTCCAAGCTCAACCAGATCTTTCTCAAAATTAATAACTAACATTGAGTCATTAACAGCTTGGTTGGAAGCTATGGAATGAAAAAATGCACAAGTTCAACTGGAAAAGAAAGATTATCCTGAATGGGTTGATGCAATTACTCCCCCATCAAATTTTGGGAATACCACATTCCCAATTTTTAATGGTTTGGGAGACCCAAAAAAACACTTAACGCATTTTGTTTCTTTTTGTGAACCTATTATGGGAACTTCTCAACAACAAGAAGTAGTTAAGCTCAGATGTTTTGTACAGTCATTACAAGTGCCTACTTTTGTCTGGTATATAAGATTGCAGTCTCGGTCAATTACCAGGTGGGAAGATCTCCATCAATGATTCTTTCTTCAATTTAGCTCAAAATTACCAAAGATGACAGCTTTTGATCTTACAAATTGTAAGAAAAGGGAGAATGAAAGAGTTTGGGATTTCATTTCTCTTTGGAAGGGATTAACATATTCCTTAATAATAGCACTCCCTCAAGAAGAGTTTTTTCCAATCTATGTGGAAAAATTTCATGATGAATTACGAACACTGTTGATTCATATGAAATACACAGGAGGGTTTCGAGACCTTGCATCAATCGCTCAAAAGATAGAAGATTTTCTTATAGAGACTAAGGCTAAAACTCATGTAATTCCATCAGCTCCAAGAATGAGAATGGGGAGAGAAATTATTGTTACACTTACACTTAAAAAAGAACCTATACCTGCTTCCAATTAAAAACCTTCATCTTATTGAAGCGCTCCACCTCTTGAGCATCAACAATAGAGTCCATCTCATCAATACGATGAAAGAGATCAATGATGGAAACAATTTTAGGAGTTAAAGAACAAATATTATTCTTTCCTAAATGAACAAGTTCATAGTTACTTCATTTTATCTCTAGAAAATAATTTGGTTCAGTTGCCAAGGCCTAAAAGGATAAACATGGAAGGAGATGAAGACCTTCCAAAAAATTTCCCATTTCATCAGATGTTGGGGCATACCAGTCAGGAGTGTTTTGTTTTCAAAGATCTTCTACAAAAGATGGTGGATTCAAGAAAAGTAAAACTAAAAGGTTCTTCAGCCCAGTTAGCATGTGTTACTGCTATAGATCCATAGGAAGAAAGAGAGTGGCACGAAGTCAAAAGAAAAAATACAGATAAATATGATTACTGGATGGTCAGGAAAATGATCAACCAAACTAATGACATTATACGAACGCAATTGAAGAAACCAATTGTGCCTTCTGATATTATTTCCACAACAAAACTCCATTTTTCAGAAGGAAAATCCTCAAAGAGGTGGCATAATTCAAAGAAAGAAAAGAAGTCAGAAGAATATGAGCTCGTGTCAAAGCCTAAGTTGTCTTTGACTCTGGCATTTTTTATGCCATATTCTTCAAAAGCACAGGCACTACCCCACTAAACAGCACAACCTGAAATGGTTCATCAGGAAAAATCTTCATCAGATGAAGAGCTGATCTTTGGTTCTGTTAACATGATTCACTTAACAGATCCCTATGCCAGCCAATGTTTTGATCTTGAGGAGCCTGAGTTCCCTGTATCAAATAGTGGAATTAGAGGGAGTTCCAGAGGTCTAGGATATAGGGGAATACATGGATATTCCAGAAGCCACAATTTCAATCCTACCCCTGCTAGAATGGTATATGCAGCATAAACTCGTGGAAAATCCCTTTAGCAAGATCAACAAGAAAAAGAAAGTTCTTCCACACATGGCAGATTCAGTCGTGGAAGAATTATTTTGGAGGGTCGGTTAGAGGTTACACCGTCTTCCTCTAAGAAAATAAACAGGCCAAGTCAGTCTAATCTGACAAAGCCAAGATTATTACCAAATCCTACCCCGATACAAGATGCATCTACTTCCAAAGCATCAACTTCTAATGCACCTATGAAACCACATGTTCCTATTGTAATACTTTTAGATTTTAGTGATAAGAAACTCTATATTCATAATAATAATTAAACCAGATGAGGACTAGGATCTTACATTGAGGCTAAATGTTGAAAAAGAATCCTTCTTTTTTGTTTATTTATTTATTTTTCATACTTAGGAAAAGGTTAAATTTTAGCGGTTCTATTTATATTAAATGGAATAAAGGTTCATGTATATGATGGTATAATATAAAAGAAAAGTTAACTTAGTAAAATGGGGAAACAAGATTAACCACCCTCTCAGGTGTTTCACAGTCTTACTGGGGTTTTCACAACACATATAGATTGTAATAAGGATGTAAATAATGAATAAATATGACTTGAATCACATATTTTTGAGTATGTAAAAGTAAAATATTATATAATTTATTTATTTTCTGCTTATTAGTGAAATGAAAATGACATTCATTTTTATTTTTGGACCACCACTTCTCTAAAATGACAGGGTTCATTTTTTATGAATTCCTTACACAGTTAGTTTTTAAATTATATATAATATATAAATATAATAAATATAACATGTTTTCAATTCTGGATATAGTGGGACCATAACCATTTTAAATATGGTCAATGCATCATTATTTCCTTGAGTCTATAAAATGAATGATACCAAAACATGAAATATGAACTTAACCATTTTAGCAACTAAAAAAATAATGTCAATACCTGAAATAAAAGGAATAAAAATAATGAAATAAACATGAAAATTTTTATTAACTAAGTGTAAAACAAAAATAATTTTATTATTCAGAATATAGATAATTTAAAAATCTAATAGAGACTAATGGTATGATATTTTTCTTTAAACCCATAATTTAAATTACTATTTTCAAATATTTCTCCTACAAATCCAGGTTAATCAAAATATTCCAAGAATATTCTTACCGATAGACCAAATATTATTATTATTTATATTTAACTAATTTTAAATTAATTTTCATGCATTATAATGTAAAATTTAAAAAATGTACTATATGGGTCATTTTAAGGTTTTTCACCATAGTAAAAAATAATGTTTTTTTAAAATATATGATTTGCGCTCATTTTCCAACCATCATAACCATGATCCATTATCAAGATTCCTCTAAAAGATAACCTATTATTCATGTAATATACTATTCATACTCATTAGGTAATTTCTCAATTTGAATTTTTTTCATAGAAAAATGATATTTCTTTTTTTGAATAAAAAAATAGAAAGTGTTTTTAAAATGGGTTCAAATGGGTTTTACATGGGTTTTATGATGATAATGTAAATGTTATTAAATTTTTTATTCATAATATCGAACATTTTAATTATAGATAATGAAGAGTGAGCTCGATATAACTTATCATAATGGTTGAGCCTAATATAGATCTCAAATGAATTGGGTAATGAATTATATTCGAAGCTGAAAAATAAAGGATATAACTAGGTAGGAAACTCCTTTGAATGTAACTAGGATTTAGTTAATCTAAAATGGGTTAAAACAAATTGAATATTGATTATGTATATGATTCTTTATGATTATAATATTATTCTAAAAAAATGAGGGTTATAAAGAAATGTCATTATTTAATGAGGTAAGGAGTGGTTATGAACTTCTTACGGTGAATGGTTTGTTTTTGTCAAATATTTTTTTTCATGAGTTCCAAAATTCGTCAAGAATAATTTATTATTTTTTAATTGGTTAATAATGGGTTTCTATTTTTTTATTTGAGATAATATTGATTTTCACTTATGATAATGTTTTATTTATGTGATCAATGTTTTATTGTCAAAAAGGTAAATGTATAATGGTTTTTCAGGTAATTCATTCGACTAATGAAATTCCTTATTAAAAATACCTTACTAGGATTTTTTTTCTCATCCTATATTTTCAACTGTTTTTCATTGGAACCAAGGATGAGTAGAAAATTTATCAATGTTTATATTTTTTCTATGGAGACTCATCTTAAATAAAGCAAAAGTGTATTTAATTAAAAAAGGGTATAGACATAAAGATATGTTTTTTTGAATAAAATGTATACTTATTTATAATTTTCACATTCTTATGTAATTATTTTACCACATCCTCTAAGAATATAAAAATAAGAGTTCTTTAAAGTGTAATAAGTTGAAACCCTTATTATAAATAATTAAATTTTTCATTGAACAAGGAATGGTTCATTATTGCTGGTATCATAAGAAAGGTTTAGATACCGTTAGAGGTCAGGATAATTTAAAAAAGGAATCTTTAAATATATTCAAATTTATGATTATATTATCATGAGATATATATTTAAAATTTAAATGTTTATTCATTGAATACATATCTATTAATTTTCGTTTTCTCTGGATAAAATAGGGAATATGAATTAGGAAGGCATTAAGAGGGGAATGACCTTTCATATCCATAACCTAGAATGGTTGGAATAGTGAAATTTCTTGAAGTATTGACTCACTTCATATGGGATATTAAAGGTGGACCCCATGAAAGAGAGTAACCAAATTCTCCACATAAGAACATGTCTTTAGTGTAACATTTAACGAAATAACACCCCTTTTATTCAATGGATCTTCAATCATAGTGAAATATGAAGGAATGATCAATTCTCTAAAAAATATATATGATATACTTGGATGTATGGAACATTAAAAATTTATTATTTCTATTAATCATTTTGAGGTTGAAGCAGATCAGTTGTGTACTATGAGTAAAAATTCTAAGTAAAATTATAAGATTTTTTCCATATATTGTACATAATTTAATGATATTTTTAATTAGATGGTTTTTCTTAATGTTTTTTTTCTTATAATGGATTGATAATTTCTATATTTTATGCAAAATTAATAATTACCATTGGATACTTCTATGAAAAGTTTATCAGAGAGTCCATGTTTTTAAATATTTTTCTTCAAGACCTTGAGAGTAAAATTGATTGATTTTTCACAGGTCTAAGAAAATTTTTATGAAGAGAATTGGAATCTAGTGGATTTATAATATATGAGGAATTTTTTCAATATTCGGAGAATGTTAAAATTGTTTTTTTTTCGAAATTTATGTACTTTATGATGAAAAAATTAAGAAGCGGAAAATGTTGTATGAAATGAAGAAGAATTCAACCATGAAATATGGATGTAAGACCCCTAAATATTCTAAATGTTGTAAAAGACATTTTAAATATTTGTTGGTAGGATTATGAAAGTTTTACCGATGAGGTTAGCTCAGTCATTTGGATGATGAATGCAAGTAAAAGAGATTTATTTATACGAGTAATAAAAAAATAGATAGAAATGTAGTAGTGAGATGTTTATGTTGCAATGAGTTTGGTCATTATTCTAACGCATGTCCAAATTTCTTTACTCAATTTTGGAATTATCAAGACCTAAAGAAGAAATGAGTGGAAAACTATTTTTTAATACTATGACAGATGTTGGACCATCACATTAAGTGGTTTCATGTATAATTCTTATTTAATTAGATGATTTCAATACCTTATTTGATTCCAGATCAACAAATTATTTTATATAGATGTTTTTTAGTAATATTGAAATACCATCTCATGAAGATAAGTCATAACTTTTTTTAAAAACTCCTTGGGTTGTACTGTAACACCCCTGGAAAAGTGAGACTTAAAAGGCTAAATGTTACTACCCATATCAAAAAGGAGCACCATTCTTTTCAGGAGCTGATCTTATTAGAACTCCAGAGTTAAGCATGCTTGGCATGGAGTAGTAATCAGGATGGGTGACATTCTGGGAAGTTTCCCAGGGTGCGTGTGAGTGAGGACAAAACACACTGAAAGAACATGTGTTGGCCTGTGGGGACATTTATTAGTCTGATAAGCGGACCCTAGTGAGTAATATCCCATGGTGTGCTGGGAAGGCAACCAAATTATTATAGGAGACCCATGGGGTCAGATGATAAGGTTCGGGACCTGGGGAGGCCGGTTGTGACAAATGGTATCAGAGCCAATACCCAGCCAAATGTTCTTAGGCACTACCAGGGTTTGAGACTTGGGGTCCACAATGAGGGCGTTGTTCTTTAAAGGGGTGGATAATGTAACACCCATGGAATAGTGAGACATAAAAGACTAAATTTTACTACCAATGACAACAAGGTTCACCTTTATTTTTGGGAGACTATCTGATTAGAACTCCTGAGTTAAGCATGCTTGGCCTGGAGTAGTAATCAGGATGGGTGACCTTTTGGGTAGTTTCCCAGGGTGCATGTGAGTGAGGACAAAACACACTGAAAGAACATGTGTTGGCCTGTGGGGACATTTATTAGTCTGATAAGCAGACCCTATAGAGTTATAGCCTATGGTGTGCCGGGAAGGCAACCAAAGTATTACAAGAGACCCATGGGGTCAGATGATAAGGTTCAGGACCCGGGGAGGCGGGTCGTGAAAAATGGTATCAGAGCCAATACCCATCCAGGAGGGCTTAGGCACTACCAGGGTTTGAGACATGGGGTCCACAACGAGGGAGTTGTGCTTTAAAGGGGTGGATAATGTAACACCCCTGGAAAAGTGAGACTTAAAAGGCTAAATGTTACTACCCATGTCAACAAGGTGCACCTTTCTTTTCAGGAGCCTATCAGATTATAACTCCTGAGTTCATCATGCTTGGCCTGGAGTAGTAATCAGGATGGGTGACATTCTGGGTAGTTTCCTAGGGTGTGTGTGAGTGAGGACAAAACACACTGAAAGAACATGTGTTGGCCTGTTGGGACAGTCATTAGTATGATAAGAGGACCTTAGTGAGTGATAAACAATGGTGTGCTGGGAAGGCAACCAAAGTATTACAAGAGACCCATGGGGTCAGATGATAAGGTTCATGACCCGGGGAGGTGGGTCATGACAAATGGTACTAGAGTTAAGAATGCTTGGCCTGGAGTAGTAATCAGGATGGGTGACCTTCTGGGAAGTTTCCCAGGGTGTGTGTGAGTGGGGAAAAACACACTGAATGAACATGTGTTGGCCTGTGGGGACAGTCATTAGTCTGATAAGCTGACCCTAGTGAGTAATATCCTATGGTGTGCCGGGAAAGAAACTATAGTATTACAGGAGACCCATGGGGTTAGATGATAAGGTTCATGACCCAGGGAGGCGGGTCGTGACATGTACCAAGAAAAAAAGAATTTATAAAAACATTCTTGTTATCATTTTGGGAATAGTTTTTACTGGAAGTCATGTTGCTTTCCTGAAATTATCATTATATGTTATTTTGGGTAGCTCTAAACTTTTTTGTTTATCACGATAAAATAGATTGTATAGTTAAAAATATAAAATTCAATTTTTTTATTGTGTTCCAATTTGGATTTCAGAAAGAGTTCATACATTTGAAAATGTACGAAGAAGTCACGAAACTGATTAGATATTGGAGTCAAAACTTTCTCATATATATTTTTGAAAAGAAATAACCTATGCAAAAATGGGATCTCCCAGTATGTAATGAATATAGAGATATATTTTCAAATTATTTTTTTAGTGTTATTTATGATCAGGAAGATGAGTTTATTGTGGACTTAGTTTGTAATTCAATGAAAATATCATAATCTCATTATCGAAGGAATATTGTTTACATGTTAAAACTAAAAATGTTTTAAAAATATTTTTTTATAATGGTTTCATCTAATTTATAACTTCACTTTGGGGTTCTCTTATTCAACCAGTTAAAAGGAATGAAGGTTCTATAAAACGTTTCATAGATTATAAAGAACACAATAACATCACTATTGGAAACAAATATTTGATGCCTCATATAGAGAATTTATTTTATGAGTTTAAAGGTATATAATATTTTTAAAATATTTATATCTGGTCTATATACCATCATCTAAAGGTGAAATATGAGGACATTCCTTGGATAATGTTTAGAACTAGGTATGGTAATTATGAGTTTTTATCTATTTAATACAATTTATAAATGAACATATCGTATTTAAGGATTTAATGAATATAGTGTTCCTATATATTCTGATAATATTTTGGTTTTGTTTATCGATGATATTCTAGGATTCTCTAAAAGATATTAAGATAATGTGAAATACATAAGGATTAATTTAAATACTATAAAATAAAATAAGTTATGTGGATAATTCAGTTAATATGAATTATGGATGAAACAGATATATTTAATTGGAAATATTATTTTTAAAGATGGTATAACTATTGGTCCTCCTAAAACAAAAGTGGTGTTTGAGTTTACAAGGCCTAAAAATTTCACTGAAATTTTATTCTTTCTTGGATTATCATGTTATTACTGATAGTTTATTGAAAAATTTTCTCGGTTATCTATTCCACTATCCAATTTAATCAAAATGATGATAAATTCATTTGAAAAAGGGAATGTGATGAATTTTCTAATTGAAAAGAATATTTTTCAATTATAAAGTGTTATCCTTTCCAATAATAATTGGGAAATTATTGATTACAGTGATTCATCCATGAAGGGACTTGATAGGTTCTTGATTATAATGATCGTGTTATCACGTATTCATCTCATTAATTAAAACCCATGAGAATAATTATCCTACACATGAAATAAATCTTTATGTTGTAGTTTTTCTTAAAAAATAAGGAGGAATGATTTAAATGAATATAAATGTGAAAAACAAACTGATCATAATATTTTAAAGTATATATTAACTAAAAAAATAGTTGAACATGAAATAGAGAAGATCTAATGAAATGATTAAGGATTTTGATTTCATAATTCACTATCATATAAGGAAATAAAATATGGTAGTTGATTTCTTGAGTCAAAAATATAATTGCTGATTAAATATTTTTTACTATGACATGATCATTTAGTTATTGAATTAATAAAATGTTGGCTCGAAAAGTTTCTATACAGAATCCTCTTCAATTTAGGATTAAGTATATGTGCAGTCATCTTTGTCAAAAATAGATAACGTGATTCAGAAGGAAGATATTGGTTTTCCAGAAAAAGTATAATTGGTCAAGAAGTTTAAGATTACTATATTTAATTATGATAAATAATGTGGTATTAGATTTAGAAAAAGGTTGTTTGTGCTTAGTGATTCCCAGTTGAAGAAGGAATTGTTAATTTAAGCTCATAGATCACTGTTCTATATTTTTCCTATATGTACTAATATATATATATATTCAAGAATATTATTGTGGGGATGGTATAAAGAAATATATTTTTGATTTTTCCATGATCTAATGGAATTTTCATTAGGCTAATGTTGAGTGACAACTACTAAAGGGGATGCATCATCATTTTTCTGTGCTTGAATATATATTGGAGAATATATCCATATTTTTTTGTGGGGTTATGAAAGAAATATGGAGAAAATAATTTGATTGGAGTTATTGTTGATCATTTTACAAGAGATGTAGTTTTTTTTTCTATTTTAGACATTATGTATTTTGATCAAATTTCATGAATTTATC
The DNA here is from genome assembly GCA_963277665.1 of Viscum album. NCBI lineage: Eukaryota > Viridiplantae > Streptophyta > Magnoliopsida > Santalales > Viscaceae > Viscum > Viscum album. The sequence goes on along the minus strand of OY728160.1, from coordinate 1,025,013,873 downwards.
TTAAAGATATAATAAAATTACATGGATTCTATATCAATATTTTTTCTAATCATGATCCCAGATTTACCCCAAATTTTTTGTAAGGACTTAAAATGTCTGTAGGTACTTAATTTAGTTATAGTATATCATTTTATCCTCAATGTAAGGTAAATTTCAAAAATTAATTTACTCTTTGGAAGATATGATTAAGGATTACTCTTTTGATCACCAAGGAATTTGTGTTCAGTATATTTTATTTTTTAAATTATTCCATAATAATACTTTTCATTTCAATATATAGAAGCAACCTATTGAGACATTATATGAAATATGTTTTAAACGCCACCATGTTGGGATGATGTCAGTGAAAGGATGTTTTTGGGAAATTAAATTGTATATGAAATTCTGTAGAAAGTAAATATAATTCTATAGTATATGAGGAAAATTCAAAGTAGGTTGAATTGTTATGAATGTATTAAGAGGAATGATCTTGTGTTCAAGGTAGGAGATCTATTTTTTAAGTAACTTTATGTAAATGTATTATAGTTTTTGGAAAAATGTAAAATATATGCCCAGAGTTTATTGTCCTATATTAAATTATGGAATTGGTAGGATTGGTTGATTATAAAGTATATTTACATATAGGTTTATACATGGTACATGTGGTGATTCATGTATATTTTCTAAGAATTTATATACCTAATGAATCTCATTTTTTGAGCTGTGAAGTGATATAGTTTGAGGATAATATCTATTATGGATAAAAGTAGGCTTATATTTCAAATCATAGAGAGTAGATATTGAAAAATAAATCAATTTACTAGTTTTTTTTGAAGGAATCATATGATTAAAGACACAACATGGGAAATAGAAAATAATATCAGGAAAAAATAAACTCATTTGTTTCGGTAATGAATAAAATTTCAAGGATGAAATTCTATAAGGGGTAAAGAATGTAAAAAACTAGGTAATAATGAAATTAAATCAATTATATGAATTATTAGAATTTATATTATGGATTTATATTCCGTATATTTATAGATAATTTTATAAATGTTTTCTTTTAAAAAATGAATATGTTTTTGAACTAAATTGTTTTTCCAAGAATTACATGATTTAACATAATAGATAAATTTATTGATTTTATAAATTAAATTTAATAAAATTTAATTAATTTAGGGTATCAATATATCAAATATATCTTTGGATTATTTTTTGTTATTTTTTTGAGAAGAATGTTTTTTGTGTTATGAGTGAAAATGTTATTTTCTAAAAAACATTATTTTTTTCTTTAAAATAAGGAATTTGAAAGTCCCATTATGTTTTAGATATGGTTATAAAGTAAAAAAAAAGATCTATTTTATTAAAAATAATCAAAATAATAAAATATAAATTGATATTATATTTGTCATTGGTATAATTTTATTACTATGCGTAAAAACGTAATTTTCTAAAAAATGTTTTTCATTTACTTTTTCACAATTATATTAAAAGTTATTTCTACCAATTATATAAATTGAATCTATAAAATTTGAATGAAAAATTTTAATTATGAGTTTCAAAAATAGTAATTAGTTTAATTTTATTTTTGGACATTATTAATAGTTACCATGGAAATAAAGTATTAACCCATTAATGAGAAGATAATGCTATTTGAGGTAAAAATTATGTGATAAAGAAAAAAAATCATATATTAATTATTATTAGATGATATTATTTCTATCCTTATCACATTATATTCTAAATTTTATAATTTTGGATCCTCTTTACAAAGATTAAGACTTAAAAATATTTAATATTTTTTAAAAAAATACAAGAGTGTCACTCCCCTCACTTATAAAAGTGCACCTCCTCTCATCCATTCCTCATAACTTTTTTTGCACCATAGTTGGGAAAGTAACTACCCAAACGTTTTCCAGAAACCCTACACAAATCCTATAGTTCCTGGTGGTCTAAAAGGATAATCATTGATGGTTTAAGGAGTAAGTGGAAGGGCGATATCTTAGGAGAAGTTATAAGTCCAAACAAAGATATTTAAAACTTATTTATTCATCTAAGAGAATATAATATACTCAAACTAGAAATAAATAATAACTTAGTTATATTAAATATACTTGAAATTTGTTATGATTATGGTAAAACCTATTTTCATCTTCTTTTCCATCTTATGAAAAATGAAAACATTGCTCATGCGTATGTGTGGACAATAACCTCCATGAGGTGATGTGTTTGATTTTTAATCACCTGTTAATATGGTTGGTGAAAATTATTGAAAAAATGAATATATATGATATTTATGAAATAATTAAATTTTATAGAATTAATATATTACTTACCTTCTTACCCTTTCTTTCAGTTGGAAATTGATAACGTTTCTTGTGCTTACATGTGGAATACCAACACTACGATGCAATGTGATTCATTTTTCATTTTCACCTTATGAGGATGGTAATATGGATGTAAATAATGTATAAATATTAAATATAAATCATATATATGATTCTATAATGAAAAAAATACTATCTTATTTATTTATTTTCCTTCTGTTAGAAAAATGAAAGCGTTATACATGCATACGTACATACTACCATCTCCATGAAATGGTGTGGTTCATTTTTCATGACCACCTTACATGGTTGGTTTTGATAGTGTATCTAATGTATATTTATGGTAAGTATAATATTTTTATAATTTTGGAGATGTTTGGACCATAAATCCTTTGATCAAGTCTAATTAACTGATGTGGTTTTGGGACTATAAATCAATCCACCCCAAAATGTCCATCATGAATTTAACCATTTTAGTAAGTTAATAAAATGTGGTAATAAATGAAATAAAAAATAATAATAATTAATAAAACGTAGTAATGTTTATTAATAAATTATAAAACCAATATAATTTTATTATTCACGAGTTGGAGAATGTACGAAGCTAGATGGGACATAAGGTAAGAGATTTTTATTTTAAAAAATATTTTAACAAATTCCTTTCAAAAATTTCTCCTTCAAATCTATGTTATTAAAAATATTCAATGATTTTTATAAAAAAATTTAAATTAATGTTCTATTAATTTTTTTACATTATTTATAATGATTTATAAGGTAACATTTTAAACATTTATCATATAGGTTATTTTGAAGTTTTTTACCAGAGTGAAAAAAATTCTTTTTAACATATAAATATTGAAAAACATTCCCACCATCATAGATATATTTTTTTATAAACATTCATCTGAAATGTAACATGGATTTTAAAATAATATTCCATTATTTATTTTCATTTTACTTTTCTATTTTAATAATTTTAAAAGAAAATGGAATTTTCTGATTATGATTATGTAAAAATGGAATGTATTTTGGTAATGGGTTCAAATGAGTTTTAAAAGAATTTAATGACCAAAGTTTGCAAGATTATAATTTTTTTATTAATAATATAGTATTTGAGAACTGTATATAATGATGGGTGAGCCTAAGAAATTTTATGATGATCGGTGTACCTGATATAGCCCTCCAATGCATTGGGTAATGAATAGTCATTAAAGGTAAAAAAAATTGAGTCAGATAAATTGGTAGGGTACTCCCATAGAATTAATTAGGGTTCATTTAATCTACCATTGGTTAAAAATGGGTGACGATGGATTATGAATATTATTCTCCAATATATATATATTATTTTAAAAAACGGATTATAATGAAATATTTTGATTTCATGAGGTAAGGAAATGATATAGACTTCTAAAAATGAATGTTTTATTTTTTCAGAGAAACATTTTCATGATATACCTTATAACTTATTAAGTATTAATGGGGTTTCCTATGATTTACAATGGGGTTTAAGGGTTTTATTAGAGAAAATATATATTTTCACTTATGGAAATTTTTTATTTATGTGTTCATTTTTTGTGAAAATGGTAATCATTCTCATGGGTTATCATGTTTTTTTCTAGTCTAAATGGATTAAACTTTTAGTATACATTATTTATATACTTTTCTCATCCAATGTTTTCATAAAAATAACATGGTCTAAGGATGAGTATAAAGTTTACCATGTTAAATATTTATACTATGGTGACTCATCTTAAACAAATAAAAAGTGTCTTGAATGAAAAAAAGGTGTAAACATAAAGCTCTATTGTTATATAAAACATTTAGACTATATGAAAACAATAGAATGCATTATTTTATTAATGGTAAAGGGAACACCAAGAAATTAAAAAACCCTAAAAAGGAATAAAAAATAAAATAACATGAAAACAACCAAGAATAACTATGGGATTGAAAGGAAGGGTGGTCTAAAATAATGAAAACAAAGTGTGTTTGATGTAATAAAACTGATTCACTTCATAGAGATATAACCAATACTAGTGTAGATAAACCATAGAGAATTAAGATCTCCCTATGTAGATAGAATGTATTCCACCTTATTTACTTGGTGCTAAGTGTGTAGTAGACTCATTCCATTAGAAATATACTAATTTCATTATCCAATAAAATGCTCGATGAACTAGTGGGTGCGAGTGTTGACTTGAAGGGAGTTGTTTTGACCAAAAAGTCATTTTTTTTATTTTTAAAAACACTTTTTGGTTATGTGAGAACTGAATAAGAGAAAAAAACTAAGACAATGTGTCCAAGGAGATCCACCATTGCAGACACAAGTCAGACCAAACCAAACAAAACAAGACAATGCCACATGGCCATGGGAATCCTCCATATCAAGAAACAAGCTAGAATATTTCAAAGAAACACAAAAAAAACAAATCACAGACCAATATTGAAGCAAATTTTCCCAAGAGCCTTCTAAGGAGGATGATCGATGGTGAGGGCCTCATTGATAGAGCTCCACAACCAGGAACCATGAGATCGTCGAGCCTCCATTGTTAAAAAATCCAAAAAAAATCTTTTAAATGGATCTACATTCACCAAAGTCACCAGCACCATCCAAAAAATCATGGAAAATTCCGACTCGCATCAGTGCCACCTCCCCTCCACTACTCCTCCTCGATCGCATCCTGCTTCCGTCCAGCCCTCGCATGATACAGATCTGAGATCCTTGACTCGGATCGTGTCTCCCCGCTTGCGTGACGACCCTACGACTCCTCCTGATACAGTCCAAGATGACGTTGCTGCCCCCTTCTCCTGGATCTAGAGCCTCCTAGATCTTATTGCCAACGATGACCCCACAACTCCCCATGTGGTGCTGTCTGATGATGATGCCTTTCTTCTTCCCCATGTGGCTCTATCTGAAATATCCATGTTCATAGTTAGGCCATACTATGGAGGCTTATATAATATCTACCTTCCTTGACTAGGAGAAATAAGAGGTAGGGCCATACCGGTCACCAAGACTCATCATAGAATTTTTTTAAATAACAGAAGAGGTTTGGAGAATTTTAAAATAATTGTTAAAAATATTTAGAGTTATTGCCATATTATCATGAGATATATTTTTCTGATTTCCAAGTCACTTTGACAAATACATGTCTCTTCAGAATGTTTTCCATAGGGGAAATAGGGAAGATGAATTAGGAATGTATCTAGAGGATAATAACCTAGAATGAATCAACCAGATCATTTTGTAGTATTATTAACTCAGTTGATACAAGATATTAACACTGTAACCCTTGAAATAGAGAGATAAAATCCCAAAGAGGAACATATCTATAGTGGATCATTTCATGAAATGAAACCCAATGAAATTATGTAATGAAATGACTAGAGATACCATTTACTAGTACCCAAATTAATTCACTATAGAACCAATGGGTGTTCCAGAAGCCCACAAGTCGGAGACTATAACTTAGGTATTGACCAAAAATTAAATGGAATGATTTTACCCCACCTAAAATAAGATACAAGGATCATATATAGATCATAAAGAATAATAAAATAAATAACTAGAATGATATACTCCATAAACAATGAAAACAAATGGTAGTGATGTAACTGAAAAGAATCTAAACAAAAAACCCAGGTACATGTCCAACAAACAAAAAAGAAAAACAAACAAGAAACTAATATTCCATATGAAATGTGGTAAATTACCCACCATCTCACCACTAGCTACCCATACCCAACTGACATGAACCTCTCTACCTCACTATGGAGTCTTGCCTTTTCCATCATAAAAATAGAATTAAATGTATACACATTACTAAGGGAATGAGTAGAGTGTGATCTAGTCGGCTTAGTAGGATCCCACCCAGGTTTTTAGTATCAATTATCTATAAAAAATCCAAATATGCCCAATTTTATTAAAAATGTACGGGATAAATAGTTAAACAGTTTTATATCAACGCATGGTAAATTGTTCCCTTATTTCCAAAGTTCCAAAATAGGACAGGTAAAATAATTTCAATGAAATTTTAAACAAATAATTTCCCCTTTATAAAATATAAGTTTATCAATGATAATTAAGATCCAATCAAAATTAAAATAGTAAACATACATCAAGGATAACATACAGTGAGTCTAGTTAGGACATTCATACATAAATATGACAAGGGTGCACGTCAAGTCCCTATAACCCATGAATAAAGTTACATGGAATAGAGGGGAACCTGAGAAAGTGAACCGTCCCACAATTCTAGTCATTTACTAAATCAAAATTCTTCTCTATTTATGAAATAAAGAAAACCCTAGAAAATGAAAACCGCCACAATACCAAATGATGAGGCCCATTAGAACACATTACATCGAAGTACCAAAGGATACCATTTTATAAATTTATAAAATCATTTTAATCGGAATTTTACTTTTTACAATATAATTTACATTAACAAGAAACCTTTTATCATTAAAATAACTTCATTTAAAAACCCATTTCACAATCCGTTTCTTAATTCTTGGAAAATACTCTTTCTTTTACCAAAATAAGTGGAAAAAATATTTTAAATAAAACCAATTACAGGTAGAAATAAATCAATTTAAAATCATAACGATTATTTTATATGAAAGTTTATAATCCAAGATAAAATTAAGGTATATATAACATATGCTCGATATGGAACCACTTACCTCCAACTAGGGTTTTACACCACCCGTTATGAGTTCCACATAAAAAAAGGAATAAAAAATCCATAATGTAGGTACTAACATCGATTAACACATATTTGGATTTAATTAAATTAATATAATTGTTGGTGTAGAGGTTATATCAGACATTCCTTAAGAAAATCTAGTGCTACACAACAACCAAGAAATGTTATACCCTTTGGAAGAGGATCAGAAAGAGGTAAAATCCAAATGTATTGATTTATATTTCATCATGGTCATTAGATTCTAAAAATAAAAAACAAATCACTTAAAAAACCATGATTAATGAAGGATAACATAAGATAAGGAAACAATTTCCTAGTATAATAATAACAAATGACACAAGGGATCAAATATGAAAATAGAGTGATCCAGAAGGACTGTAATCAACAAATACACCCAGAGGATACCTAGGGTTCGAGGGAGGAGGCTGGAAATCAAATGATAGAGGTTCGGAAATGAAGTGTTATTTAATCCATTGGTAAAAATAGATTAACATAAATAATTATGAATTTATGATGTGAATACTCCAATTTTCATGTATTCTGAAAAAAGAATCACCTAAGGTTAAAATAAATTATATTAATAAAAATAGATCTAGACTTACCCTAGTATTTTTCAATCTCCAAACCATAGGAATTTTCATACTGGAGAAGTCATGTAAAAGTAAGGTTCTTGAAAATATGTGAGTTTACTACTCCATCACTAATAATTCATGTTCTCAAGTATCATCATAATATGATCCATGCCACAATAAAAATTTGGAATAAAATAGACTTCCCATGAAATAGTTTGACTTGAGAATCAATGACCTCCACTAGTGGATAGTTTCAAATTTTGAATATCATATTATAATTTTTAATACATTCTATAACCGGCTCCCCACATAAATTCATGAAAAAAAAACTCCCAAAAATTTTCAGATGCCCTTTGATCATGAAAAAATACCCTTAATCAATAAAAGAGAGTGTACCTTAACTTATAATGTTACAATTTCCCCACCATAGGACTTTTCTTCCATGGGATTTCATGAAAAAGAAGGGGTTTATGGAAAGAGGTGAGACCACCTCTCCATCACGGATGATTCATGCTCTAATGTCTCATGAGAACATGATCCATTCCACCACAATAATTTGACCAAAAATATAAACATCCCATGACATAATTTCACATAATAGTCAATGATCTCCACTGTTTGATATATTATAAAAACATCTTGCTCCAACTCAATCTCTTCCCATCTTAGAACATGGAAAGGATCAGGATAGTACTTCTTGAGTTGAGATATGTAAAAAACCATGGAAACATATAAACTGAGTAAACAATTCCAATTTATAAGTCACCTATAATATCCATTTAGTGAACTCAAATGGTCAAAAAATATATCATAGATATATTTCATTATTTCTGAAGCTGATAGCCATGTAATTGATGTAAAACAATCAAGAAAAAATGGTCACAAAAAAATGGATGATGTATATGATTCTGATAAAATTTCATCCAAATTTGTGTTTTTACCAAGAATAATGTACATTATAAATATTTAAATTTTCCTCATGAATGAGACTCGATCCCACCTGGGTGGCCTCTCCCATATCATCCCAATAAAGAGGTTACCTACACATGTGACCATACAAATACTCAATGAGTTCCATTATGATAGATGATTGATAAATTATATTATAATAAAACATAACCATTCCAAGATGGATATCCCATGATCTACAACAAAACAAGACATAGACATAATGAAAATCCTCCAGGATCTGAATAAAAAACTCCTACTAAATGTATTTCTATGGATGACAGGATGTAATAAACATGAACCGAGTCCCCATAACCTTTTGTAGACTCTTCAAGAATTTAGAGGTGATCATAAGATTCCTCCTTAAGAATATGGTAGTTGGGACCCCATGAAACCTCATGATCTCATTCATAAAAATATTACCCATATCATCAATTATAGTGGTGTCCCTATATTGGAATAAAATGAGATGATTTTTTAAACTGATAAATTACTAACCAGATATTATTTTTTCCTCAGCAAGTCTGTGGTAGTCAAATAACAAAGTCCATGGACACCATATCACATTTCATGACTATTATAGGAAGAGTTTTGAGTAAACTAGAAATATTTAGGTTCTCATACTTTATCATTTGTAAGGTATAACAATGGGAGATGAAATCAGTAATTTCATGATTCATACCAATCCACCATAAACACCATCTCATCTAATAATACATATTCATAGTGTTAGGGTGAAAGAACTATAAAGAAACTAGAAAATACTGCAAGTATAAACTCTTTATATATTATGAGATGAAAAAATGATTATTAAGACAAAGAATACCATCTGAAGGTAGATACTAACAAAAAATGGTCTCCCACTATATAAGGCATCCCTGATTCATCTAAAATCATCATCATGCTATTGATATTGTAGAAGAGATTCTAAGATATATTATTATAACTAAATATTGGTTTAAAATATACCTAAATCATCCTCATGCACATCCAAATAAAAGAGACTGAATATACCTATATGGTTCCACTCCTATATTGATTGAAAAAATAGCATGTGGTTGAACATTCCTAGAGAGAGTTTCAACAATGACATCCCCCTTCCCCAGGTACTAGTGATGTCGAAGTAAGACTTTTGGAGGTATTAAACTCATCCCTTATGTGTATTATTTATGTCCTTCCAAAAATAGTTACATCTCAAACCCTTGTGACCTAAAAAGCTTGTGAGCCCCCCCCCCTAAAAGATAGTTATGACATCATTTAAGTCCATGAATAGCTATAAAAATATCCAAATCATTCATGGGGTAATCTTCTCATATAGTAAAATATGGCGTGTGGTGTAGGAGAAAACATGGTGATCCTACATAAGAAAAAACCCAAAAAACACCATAAGCATCACAATAAACCACACAACCCTTACTGGGCATAGGCGGGATCAAAATTGCAGCTGATACTTAAAATTGTCCCAACTTATCAAAAAAAGTATGGAATTTATCATCCCATGAAACTTTCACCCCTTTTATGCTAATAAAAGTCAATAATGATAGAAATTTTAATAAATACTTGATGAAGCATCAATATTATCCAGAAAACCCTAGGAATATCCATATCTCAAAGATGTTATGTGGCTCTTCCCATTAAAATAAAACCTTTACCTTCTCATGATCGACATAAAGATCATGTTTAGAAATCACATTCCACAATAATTTCACTTATGTGATCTGTAAATTTCATTTTAATGGTTTCCCATAATGTAAGTGGCTTCCAATGTTGTACAATAACAATTTAGGATGGTTATCATTCTCATTCATGGATCTTGAATAAACTATAGTATCATCTATGAACACTATGATAAATATTTCGAGATTCTGATGAAATATCTGATTAATCAAAGACATAAAAACTACCCATGAATTAGTTAGGCCAAAGGCATTACAATAAACATATAATGAATAGACATACTCCTAAAACTAGTGTTCATAATTTCTAAATCTTGAAAACTGAGATGATAATTACTCACCATAAATTGATTTAAAAAAACCAATCTCCTCCTTCAACTGGTCAAATATGACATCCACATGGGGGAAAATGGTTATTATTCTTAATAGTCACCTAGTTAAACTTATTATAGTCCAATCATAAATAATTTACACCATGATAGTTCTTGGAAAAGATCATGAGGGGTTTACATGATGAAAACTAGGGTAAAAAAACCATTCTCTTCCAGATCTTTCAATTAGATCCAAATATCTTTCAGCTCAATGGGATCGATGTGATAAGAGTGTGTTGAGATTAGATGACTACCCAACACCAAGTATGTTGTAAACTCTATATACTATTCTAGAATAATCTTGATGAAACCATGTATAATATATTTGAAAAATCCTGAATAACTTCTAGAAGATTAACAAAATAAGAAACATTGTAAGGCTTAATTTAAATGGAAGAAAACACACATCAATGCTTTGATCCGGAAGGTAATGTATGACAAGATCTCAGATACTAATCTCCTTGAAGAACGAAAGAGATCCCATTGGTGTAAAAGAACAAAACATTCCATTGGTAATAATAAATATTATCAAGATGAGAGACAAGAGAATTATCTTGATGATGACTTTAAAAAGATCCAAATTGAAACCTGGAAAAATCAAACCAACCCCGCATCTTCTATAAATAGAGAATGTACAGGACACCAAAACACATTCTCTTTCCCCTTTTAAATTGGTTTTACAAATCTATATCAATGAACATGAGCTTCGTTGTATTTTTAGTACATCGAAAAATAAGGTAGATGTATATGAAAACAGGGTGCCTATATCAAATAAAGTAGTTTCTATAGAGAATTTAATATATATGATACCTCTCACTGTCATTAGGCATGTGTCATCCTTTTTTATAAACTTAGGCACTTCATGAAGATGCTTCCCTCCTGATTCCTATGGATGGATCCTTATTGACTTTGAAGAATCTAAATACACCAAAATTTCCATTAGCGTTGAAGATATATGACTATAATGAGACATAGACATTGCCTAATAGAACTGATGCATATAAAATCATAGGAAACATTCATTTCAAATGATTGTAGTTGTTGTAAAAGTATTCCTGGTGTACCCTTCCTTTCCATAGTGATAGTAAGTTAGAAACTTATTATTGGATACAACTTACGGTGAAGAGGATACCTACTAATGATAACCACTTCCACCACCCATACTATTATCATTCCATTTCCTCTTATTCCCCTATGCACCCCTAAAACTACCTCTAGGAAGAATAAAATAACTAAAACCAATCTTTACTTCCATATTCATCTCTTCATTCATTTCCATACTAACTATAATTCTACAGGGGAAAAGATTCAACATATAAACACAAGATAAAATACTTGGTCACAACCCTTGTAGGAATTTCTAAGCTCCCAAATTATCATTTATCACCACCACTAGATAAAAATAAACCATTAATGAAAAAATATTTTTGTATTTTTACTCTAATAACCCTCTAATATAAAAGTATAGAAACTCAAAATAATATTCCATCATCAGAGACTCTGCATAGAACTGATTAAAGAAGAGAGTCTTGAAACCCATCCAAACTATGCACATGTTCGGATTTGACTATACCATGGAATCCCATCACCAATAACCAAGACCCTCAAGTCTCAAAATCATTCACTTCACCTTGATACCCTTTGGTGTATCCAATAAGTTAACTTAATAATTGACCTTTTCCAGACAATCAAATTCCTCTTAGGGGTCATTCGTACACCAAAATGATGGGGGCCTCTCACAAAGGAACACTCGAGCTTGATCATTGTCTCCTCTAGATCTTGGATGTGATTCAATTGATGTGTTCTAATACCATTGTATTTTACAGTATATGGAATGAATTTACTAAATGATACCATCTATAATATTCTAATATAGAAGAGGATTCCATCGTAGAGTATCTATTTAACCAACTTCCTAACAAAAATGTTTTTACAAAATAAGAATCCCTATTTAGAGAAATGTAAGGGTCTTTTGGACCATTTAAATATATTTAAGCACATGAGTACCATTTTATTTCCCTTCTGGAGTTTCTTTCCATTTGAAAAGAATATCAATAATTATCTACAAGGGGTCCGACCTAGGAACTATGAAACAAATGCTCCTGGGACAACAAAATTAAACATTATATCTCATTAAAATGATTATAAATGAATATTATATCCAACCCCAAGTGATGTGGGAACATTGAAAATAGATACAATATATCAATATTTAAGAGGAGTTCATAAATGTATATTTAACTTTTCATTCCTCTAAGATGTTGGGAAATTTCTCTAACGATGATAAAGAGAATGATAACCAATTTATTAAGAATTGTGACGATGTACCCTATAGTCAAATCATCAACAATAAAGGAAAATGGGGAATGTTATTTAGGGAATCTCCAATGATCGGCCAAAAAACAAGGATGATAAATGATTACACCAACGTGTTAAGGACTGTGTCTATGAGGTCCTCCTCTAAGGCATCAAGGTGGATGGATGCTGATAAAAAAGAGGCATGTTACACGATGTACTCAATTAGAGATAATATTATACAAGATAATTAGAGGATTAGGGAGAGGTACATCAATGTTCTCAGCCAATACAACTCACAATATGAATGGTAATCAGCTGATGCTGGTGCAGTCTATGATTTTGTCCGTAGTGAGGTATTCGATCCTTTTAATATGTAGTCAATTTTATAGGTATGATCTATTGGTCCTTTACTTTGATTTACACTTCAATTTTATTTTATTAACAAATTTTTGTAATTGATCATGCCTGGTTCTGCACCTTCGTTGGTATTAATTAACCTAATTTGATTATAAAGGATGTTAAGTGTAAGTGCAGAAATGATTGAGACATAAGGAAAGGGATCTCTTTAAGCCACCCTTTTTCGTTGGGTTATGAGATTTCACTCTATAAATCACATTATCTATCTCCTTGATGTTATGAAATGAATCCAAATTATGTATATATTTATATTACATATATACCAAGATTATTCTCCCTTATTTTTATGGGGTAATATATGCCTTATGTTTATTTCCACAATACCTTATGTCTTTTCCTTATGATTGATTTTTTTGTCTCACACGAAAGCCTCTATATGTTATAATGGATGCAACCAAATAGTGTTATAATGAAATGGTTAAGGTATTTGTCTCGTGAGATATTATTTATGGGATTAGGGTGTTAATGTAATCCATTATGGGGCTCTATCCACCATTTGATGTTGTCTTGGCAGTTATCATTAACTTATTCTTATGTCTTGTATTATGTTGCTACCATATTTCTATGATGAAATGATAATGTAATTATATGATATTTATATTATTGCATATGATTATTCATGATCCATTATTATTTATGATATCATGTTATACAATTTTATTTTTATGGCATGCTACACTACCATGTTTATTCCCTTATATTCTAGCTCACCCATATCTTTTATGTATTCTCCAGGTTTTCTTATTTTGTTTTAAGAGCTCAAAGGGATTTAAGAGACAATGATAGGGATTAAAATAAATTAATTTTATTGTTGTTTCATGTTTATACTTTATGTACCAATTCATCCCAATAAACATATCCTTTCCATCCATTGGATGAATTTAATGGACATTAATGTTAAAAATAATGTATTAATATATGTAAAATTCCTATGAATTTTTAGTTTGGATTATTTTATTTTCTAGTTATATTAGGGTATTAATACTTGAATATTTTAGTTATAAATATATTCATATGTCAAATTATTGTAAAATATCATGATATCTGGTTAAATTATAGAGTGAGTAATGTCTAAGTGTTGCATCCCTATTTGGATACTATAAGTGATTGTGGTTCTTGTACAGTTTCTACTTGGGGTAATAACATTGAAAATGGTGTATTGGGATTTGACTCAATAATCACCTAGTGAAAGAAAAATTAGGCTTCCTATACACTTGGTTTAACAATCTCAGGGGACATGAATTGGAAAAATCATAAACACTTTATGAAAATTGTGAAGGACTTGAATAGATTGTTAGGTTATAAAACTAATTGGAAACATTACCATATATAACCTAGATTGAAATATAGTGACCCATAAGTTAAAAAATTCCATTCATATAAAAGTTATTCCTTTTTTAGATTAAAATATACCTTTTTATATTTTTATTAGCTAATTTATTATCATTTTTTATTTTAGTTAAAGAAGGGAAATGTGAGGAACCATCCCAATAACAATCATGAATGGAAATTGTATGATTTACCTAATGATATGATTAACCTTAGGGGATATGGAATTGTGAAATTCATGTTTGTACAATAGTTTCTGAGTCAGTCCATGAATAATAAATTTAGTCTTATAGACTTACCTCCTTCTCCAAAGAAGGATCAAGTTGTATTAGATTGCTTTATATGAAAAAGGCCTGTCAACATTAGTGATTCTTTTGATTCCCTTGTCATAGAACAATGGAATAAATCAATTAAAAAGATATTAACTTTACAAGAATACTTAGAACAAGGGAAATTCATTCTTTCATTATATCTTCTTAATATAGAATCTGATCTGCGGTGGACAGTAATCAATAATAGAAAGTCCAAAGAGGATATTGATTCAATGTAATGGGAAGGTTTCAGGAAAATATTTTCAATAATTATTTTACATGAACTCTTTGTTTTAAAATGGTGAGGGAGTTCCTTAGATTGAAAAAAGGAAGTTGATTTTATCAGGGTGTACATGGAAAGATTCACATGTATTTCTTGGTATTCGTACGGATTTTTCTTGAATATTGAAGGCAAGGTGAACCACATATTTAGCGGTTTAAAGATGAGTCTATGATTTGTATAGTGATTTAATATTTTTATAGTTTTGAATATATTGTTCATTGGGAATTCAAGGCCAAAATGGATATTGATGAATATCTGTGGTCCTATGGGGTTAGAGATAATAAGTGTAAAAAATTGTTTCATTTTGTAAGAGTAATAGATAAATCCCATGGAGTATAGAAAACCCAACATCCCATGTATCAAATGTCTATGAAGAATCATCCCAGAATAGATCTAAATGGAATAATGAGATATTTCAAGTTTAAAAAATAGGGGTATCAAGATAATCATTATCGAAGTGAAATTAATAAGACTACATATACAGAAGAAGAAAATAAGTTTCATATCAACAATCACCCTGTGGTATAATGTTTCAACTATAATGAACATTTTAATTATATAATTAATGGGTTCTTGTAGGTATTCAATAAAAACTACCTCCTAGTCCTAGAGGGAAATGAATAGAATATCCCCCATGACTACAAGGTTGGATCCTAATAAGGATGTGGTGATATATAGTCTAGTTAGTCTTTTAAGAAAAGAAAACATAAATTCTAATTTTTGGTTCCACATGTTCTATCATATCATTTATGTTTAGGTGAACCATTCGAACACCATATAAAACATGGGGGTTTAACTGTTAGTGAGAATAGAAAATAGATCAATTATTCCATTCCCATTATATATCTCCTTCCCATTAAATGTTTTTGGATAAAAACTTCTAGGAAATCTTGTCCCACTTCATTTAGTTATGATTGATGCTATATTAGGCATTTATAACCTGTCCTTATATAAATCCAACATCAATTTTTGGGAGATGGAGATAAATCTTCACATCCATAGATATCCTTTGATTCTATACATGATGTAGGTGGAGAATGAATCCCTTTCAGAATCATCTTCTCAATTGTGGTTATTATCGAATTAGGTAAAAGTATATCTCGAAAAAATGATTGAAATAAAGGATTTAATCAATCTCAAGGACATTACCATTGCAAGGGATTATATTTATGTATTCCTTGAAGATTTTTAGGGTCTCCATCTTTATGGAGAGGATTAGTTCTCAATTAAAATTACACCCAGACCTCTACCTATATCAAATAATCATTTTATAATGTCCAAAATTTGGTTGGAATAATTAGCAAAGTAGTTATAAGTGAATATAGAAAAGGGTTTTATATGCTCAAGTGCTTCACCATGGGGTGCATGAGACCACTTTGTGAAGAAGAAGTTTGAGTCAATGCACCTCTACATTGATTATCATGAGCTCAGTAAAATTAAGATAAAGAAGATGTATCCCCTTCCATAGATAGATGACTTTTTTGATCAACTATATGGTCCCTGATATTTCAATAATGTGGAACATAAGAAAAAATTACACCAATTAAAGGTGAAAATGGAAGATATTACAAAGACAACCTTTCAAATAATGTATAGATAGTATGACTTCATTGTGATGTCCTTCAGACTCACTAATGCTCCATCAATATTTATAGAATTAATGAAAATAGTATTTAGATATTATGATAATAATATTCTTGTAGTATTTATAGATGATATTATAATATAATCCAAAATAATGTAGGATCATGAGGATCATTTTGATACTATGCAATATAATTTCATAAAGGTGAATCTATATGCAAATTACAGTAAAAGTGAGTTATGGATGGAGGAAGAAAAAATCTTCATGAATATTGTAACCAACAAAAGGGATATCTATGGGACCTTATAAGATAAAATAAATTAAGTAGTGTCCAATACCAACATATATAATAGAGATATATATTTTCCTTGTTCTATTTTATATACCCTGTCATTTGTGAGGAACTTATCATGATTTTAAACCCAAAAACTACATTGAATTAGAAGGGATTAATGTTTTTCTATACTGATTAACATGAATACAGATTTAAGGAACTGAAAAAGAGGATTAGCATTAAACCAAGACTCATTCTTCCTTCAAGTGGATCAAATTCATTGGTATATATCGATTCTTCAAAGAATGGAATAGGTTGTGTGCAAATAAAAAATGACATTGTGATTGCGTAAACCTAGAGGTAGTTGAATGTTCATCACAAGAACTATCTAACACAACATATGGAGTTGTATGAAATGATATTTTCATTGAAAATATAGATGAATTATTTATAAAGGTATAAGTTGGGAATATATATAGAGCATAAGAACTTTAAATATATATTAAAAAAAATGGAGCATAATATGTGCCAGCAAAGATGGTTAGAGAAGATCAATGATTATGACTGCTTAATCCATTAATATCACAAGACACAAAATAATAATTTAGGTGGTATATGAAGAAAGGATCTAGAAACCCAGTTAGTGACGAGAATTGATAATAATCCAATATTCAAAGAAATTAAAAGGAAATAAAATGGGATTATAAAGGAATAAACATCATTATTCATTTCTCAAAATAGTTCTCAAAAATAAATTCTATAAAACATAATGTATGCTCAAAGAGATTATTTAGAAATATTAAATAAGGTGGAATCTATAGAAAAGGGAAATATTTGGAGTTCAAATTTGTAAGGATGGATTTTGAATATTTGGTTCATGACGATTTCTACCATAAAATACTATGATAAATAGAGAGATTTTGAATAATACACATAGATCAACCTTCTCCATCCAACAAGGGATCATGGAGAAGTATTAAGATTTTATTGAGCACTATTGTTAGGAAAAAATGAAAAAGGTTATCAGGTAATATATATTAAAATTACTATTATGTTATCATGTGAATGTAGAAAAGAATAATTCAAATGGTATGATGCAACCATTAAACATACATACATGAAAATATGAAAACATCACTATAGACATCTTCACATGTATTCTGGAAACATCTAGAGTGAATAATTATCAATGTGTTGTGGTGTATTATCATATAAATAATTATCACTTAATTATGACTAGATATGACATCTCACTTGAACAAAATTCAAGATTATACCTCAAAAATGTGGTGAGGCTACATGGAACACCACTATAGATTGTATCTGAATGAAAACTATGATTTACCTCTAAGTTGTAAAAGAGTCTCAAACATTCTCTAAACACTGATTTTAACTCCACTGTGAATTATGTCCCCAAAAATGAGGTAATATATGAGAATACCATCCCTAATTTTGAATACATATTGATAGCAAGATTGATGAACTTCAAGGGAATTTGAGATCAACATATTCTTATGCTCGAGTTCTAGTAGAATAATATTTTTCACTCAAGAATGAAAATGGATCCATATGAATACCTTTATGGGAGGAGATGTAAAAGATATGTGTGTTGGGATGAATTTTTTGAACCCAAGATATTAGGTCCTAAAATTGATAAATAAATGGTGGAGAAGGTTAATACAATTCAAAAACACATTTAGGGTGGTCAAATTTTATTGAAGAGCTATGTTGAAAATCATCGATCAGACATGGAGTTTGAGGTTGGAGATAAATTATTCATATTCATATAACTATGGAAGCGATTACTAATATTTGGGATGAAGGGTAAGATATGTACAATGAAAATTGACCCCTTTGAGAATCTTAACCGCATTTGAGCTGTGGGTTTTCAATTAACACTCCCAACAAACCTGTATCAAGTACAAGACGTGTTCCACATACCACTCTTGAGGAAGTACAAATTAGTTCCAAAAAATGTACTTAATTCAAAGCTGGTATACCTGTAAAATGATCTCTCTTATTATGTGTAGCCGGTTAGGATCTTGGACCATAGAGATAACATTTTATGAAATAAGATAACTCACAGAGTCAAATTACTGTAGTAAAACCCTATGTATGAGGAGGTGACATAAAAACTAGAGGAATCCAGGAAGTAGAATTAACCACAAATTTTTTCACCTTAATATGTGAAGCTAAATTTTATGGATTAAATTTATTAAGATGGGAAAATTTAATGACATATAATTTTTCCAATTGAATTTACCTTCTTATAATTATGCCATATTTAGTAATATATTATAATGCACAAGAACCACATGATTGAACCAACAAAATATTATTAAAATTATTTTAACATTAAATTTTTATAAAAATGTGGCCATAATAATTAAAAATATTACAATGGGAAAAAATGGAAAATTAGACAATAATAATAGGATAATTTGGATACATTTTATCCCCTAGAAAAATTACACTAATGAATAACACTATTCAAATAAGGCATAATATTAGTAATGAAATATGAATTTTGAAAATTAAAAAAATATATAAAATTGATAAAAAATGCAATTGAATGATGAATGAATTAAATATAAATACATTTTATGATGTAGTGAACACATATGACTATTACATATCTGACCATTGGATTATTGGTCTGAAATTTGGAATAGTAACATGAACATTGGAATATAATATGACCATTGGAAATAGTCACCTAATTGTTAGAATAGATTCCCCAATAATTGAAGGCCGAAATAATATTTTTATATCATATAAAATTAAAATAACATTTTTTAAACCATGGTACATGTAAATAAATGTTTTTAAAATGATAAATGATATGTTTATTTTTTGTAAAAAATAATTTTTTTAATCACACTTTTATAATAAATATAATGACTTAAAAGAAATTTTGTTTTCATAAAATGAATTTTTAAAATAATATTATGTTTTATTATAATTATAAGATAATTTAATGCAACAAAAATTAAATTTTAAAGAGTCCGAAAATAGATCATAATATTATATTTGTTATTTTTCAAATAAATGAGGATTTTAATAAAAAATTAAATTTATCATAATTAGAAAATTATTTTCTTAAAATGGATTTCATTTTTTAAATATACACATCTAATAATTGTTATAGTGAATTTAAATTATTTTTTAAAATAGTTGAACTGTTTGTGGATAGTGAAAAATGATAAAATATAGTATTTAACATCAGAAGTTAAATACATGAATTTTTGAGTAATGGATGATATAAGAACCGACTAGGTGAAACTAAAAATCAAAATTTACCTTATATATTCATAATAATATAATATTTAACAAAAAATATAAACTAATGATTAAATATTCAAAAACATTCCTCCCCTTTATAAATTCCACCCCTCACCACCACTTCTCCTCAGATATTATAAGATTTGGATATTGAGCAATTTTTTCCGAATTCCCTTCAAAAACCTATCCCTCATGTTCTAGTTCTTCTAGTATTACCAGAATACCAATTCCATGTACCTTAAGTGGTATTCAAGGAGGCTAAATTTAAGAAGTAATATTTTGAATTATACTATTCTAAATTCTTTTTCTTTTTCTACACCCTCCTCACCTCCCTCATCCAAAAATAGTATAATAACTACAATATCATATATATAGATATACTATAATTTTACATTTATAATGTAATATATACCATCCACCCTTTATCATCACTTCATATTCTAAAAAAAAGAAACCATTTTCAATATTATATCGGTTTATCGACTTTATTTCCCATGAGTTTCATTTTCCACTGCCGACTTCATGTATATTTGAAATTCAATTATAATGGTTTAAAATGAACTAATTATGTATATTATATACTATTTAATATTCTAAAATGAATATATCTCTATAGTATTTTATTATAGGAAACCAATTCATGATGGTCAGTAAAACCTCCTAAAAACTAACTGTATAACGCTATCATTTTTACTAAAAGAATCATCTTGATGATGGAAAACAAATGTGTTTTTTAAACCATTTAAATTTATGTAAGTACAGAAATAAAATTTCATTTAAATTCTATAATTATATTCAAATTTTATTTTAAAATCAATAATAATCTACCAGTGATCCTACCTTGGAACTGTTAAACAAATTCTCTTAGAAGTGAAAAACTAAACATTAAATCATAGTGAAATGATTATAAATGAAAAAAATAAAATTATAATAAATGAAGTATATATGTAAAAGGTTCTTAATTTAGTAATTAATTTTTCTAATTTTATTATCCATGACATTATGTTCATGTTTAGAATAGATCTGGAAATAAGGTAAGGGATCTCTCCAAATCATCATTTTTCTTTGGATTATGACCTTTATCTATATAACACACTTTCTATCTATCCTTTATGTTATTAAATGAACCAAAATTTTGTATATATGTCTCTTAAATAAATACCTATCTTATCCTACATTTTTTATGGGGTAATAAATTCATTAAGTTCACTTTTCAAATACCTTATGTCCATGCCTTTTGATTGATTTCGTTTTGTGGCAGCCAAAGCATGTACATATTATGATGTGTGGGCCCTGATAGAACTCCAACACATTGGGTAGTATTTTTGTATCATGGGACATTATTTATGGGACTTTGGGGTAAACCTAATCCACAATGGGGATTTTTCACACAATGTGATGTTGTATTGTCAGTTAGCATTACCTTATGCTTATGATAAGTTATATGTTGTGGCCACATTACTATGATGATATTATATTATAATTACATGATATTTATTCAATGAATAAATATGATTATTCAAGAGACTTATTTATTTACGATAGCATGTTATTCTTATTTATTTATATTTTATGCTTCTCCATCATGTTTATTCCCTTACTAGGCCTTTTGCTCACCCATTATATTATGTATTTTCTATGTTATCCTATATAGTTTAAGAGATATGAGGGATTTAGGATATCAATATAGAGATTAATTTTTTTAATTTAGTTTAATTTTTTGTCTAATGTACCTAGTCCTCTAAACACACTAGTCCTTTCAATCCATTAGTTGTATTTAATAGCTATTTATGTTAGAAATCAAGTTATGATACATGTAAAAGGATTGGGTGACTATAATATTGATTCCATGTAGTGTTAAAACTTTTTTTTTTTTTCATAAGTGTTATTTTCCTAAAATTATTCACTATATAATTTATGGAAAATTTATGGACTTTATGAAAAATGAAGAAGTTTCATTATCCACTAATGAGGAAAATTTTTACTAGACACATCAGGTATGTACCGAATTTTATTATGGACCATGAGAGATAAATTGATAGAATTTAAATAATTCTAAAACCATGTTTATAAAGAGAATCATATTATCATGAATTTAAATGTTAAAATTAAGTTTTTCACTATTCATATTAATTTTAAGTGGAGTTTTCAGATGATTGTGTACTTGATAACCAATATAATAAGTGGTAATAGTGGCTAGCGATGTAGAAGAGGTCAAATAATAAATCTATAGGTAAGACCCCCCAAATGTTACAAATGTGGTAAAAGAAATTTTATAGAATATATTTAAGTATTAGGAAAGTGTCACTAATTTGGTAAGATCTTTCATTCGACTTGTGATAGTAGGGAAAATAATTATAATCGACTAGTAATAGAAAAATAGATAGTATGAAAATAGTGAGATATTTTAGTTGAAATGATTTAGATCATTACAATGATACATGTCCAAATATAGTTACTCGTGTTGGGATTCATCATGTTTGAATTTCAAGTGGTATATAATAGTTTTATTCTATAACTAAGATATATACTAGACCATAAAATGAAGTTGTTTCAGGAGTATTACTTGTTTATTTAGATTATTCCAATTTCCTGTTTCATTCACGATCCAAATATTATTTAATATAAATTAAATTTAAAAGAAAAATTTATACACCATCTCAATTAATGAATTCATAAAATTTAGTAAAAAACAAGGGGGCAGTATAAAAACAATAAAAATTTATAATAATATTGATATTATCATATATGGAATGGTTTTTCATGAAAATATTTTTATCATTCCCATTATAGAGTTTAATATCTTTAAACATACAGATTGTCTTTCATGTGATCATGATATTATATAGTTATGATTAGAATAATTAAAAATCAATTTTTAGTGTGAGTTTAAATTCATATATATGAATGAGTTAATAGATTTGATAACTCATTAATATGTTAGTGAAAAAATTTTATATTTAAGTGAATGTTATATTGCACATATTGTTGAAAGGAAAGAAACTATTCAAATGAGAGATGTTTGAGTAGTGAATTAATATATGGATGCACTTTATAGTGATTTTATAAGTATTATTAAAGAATAGGAGTTTAATTTTACTATTGACATAGTTCTTGTTGGTAAGAAAATTACAAAAAAAATTATCAAATGGATTTAGATGAGTTTTCAGAACAAAAAATGTAGCTAAAAGTGTTTATTGATAATGGTATTGATCCACCCTATCAATTCTACTTAAGTTTAACCAGATTTAATATCTAAAATGGTGGATGGTTCAATGAGACCGTTCATTAATTAAAGAGAAGTAAATAACATCAGTATTTAGAAAAAGTATCAATTTCCTTATATCATTAACTTATTGGATTTCTCCAAGTAGCAAAAAATTTGTTTGGATTGATCATAGGATTAGGTACCATCAGATAGAAGTGAAATAATTGGAAATTCTATATAATTTGGTCAGAAATAGGTATTTTCATTACATGTTTTTGGTTATGAATTTGGGTTTGAAAACACACCCATTTATTTCATAGATATAATGAATAGATCATGTCATGATTATTTTTTTTAAATTTGTGGTTATGTTGATGGTTTATATTATAGTATACTCTAAAATCTATAAAGACCATGAGATATACTTAATGTCTATTATTCAGACATTAAAAGAAAATATATTGTACAAAAAAATGTAAATGTCAATTTTGGCTGTATTAGATATCATTTTTATGGAATATTGTTTCTAAATATGGAATATTTGTTGATCCTACAAAACTAAAGTGGTGGAAGAGTGTCCAATACATAGAAATATCTATGAGGTCTAAATATTTCATTGATTATCTAGTCACAACCAAAATTTTGTTAAAAAAATAGGTTTTCTAGATGACTAAACATGTTTAATTGAAAAAAGATAAATTTATATTATTAAAGGAATACAATGAATGGTTTTAATAATTTAAAGAAGGATTGGATAATGTTCTAGTGTTACCCTTTTAAATAATAAATAAATAATTTTTAATTTTTGGAGAGTATTATTTGAAGTTACATTGTGGTGTCTTGATACATAATAATCAGGTTA
This sequence comes from Viscum album, assembly GCA_963277665.1. Lineage (NCBI taxonomy): Eukaryota > Viridiplantae > Streptophyta > Magnoliopsida > Santalales > Viscaceae > Viscum > Viscum album. Next base: position 1,024,989,442 of record OY728160.1, on the reverse strand, counting down.
TTGCATTTTCGTGTATTCCATTTTATCCACATGTTTAGAATTATCTGATTCCCGACATTGAGCTAGATGTGGAAGTTTTTGAATTAATAATATATATTAATTATTTATGTGGGTAGAAGTGGGAAATATATATTGATCATAAAAGTTAAATGTATATATTCACTCAAGAAGAGTTTAACATAAAGAAAACAAATATGGTGAGAACCTATTAAGAATTATGCTTGAAAAAATCACTATCATTTGGGAAATTTAAACAAGGAAACTGATTCCTTAATTAGAAAATACAATGCATCATTAAATATTTTAAAAATATTACATGATCCTTTAGTTAATTATTTAGTGAAGATTTTCATAGAAATTGTTCAAATAGAAACTTTTTCTAATTTTTATTAGGTATTACTGTAGACATATTTTTTATAAATAATTTAATGGGCTAATAAGAAAGATCATTATTTTCAAGAAGATTAAAATTAGTCTGAAAGGATATGTTTCAAAATTATAATTTTGATAAAGAAGGTATTTTCATATTTTGAAAGATGTTGTGTATGATAATTGAATTCCAGTTAATGAATTAATTTTCATGTGATGCTCAAATTTCTCCTATTTCCATCTATTTTAAAATTACTAAGATATATAAATATCTATAAAAATATTATTTTTGGAATGCTATAGAGATCTTTTTTGAGTTTACCATGATGTGTTTGAACTTTTAACATGTTCTATTTGAAGAAAACATATTTATGGGGATGCATCGGCCTTTTAGTGTGCCTAAATGGAAATTAGAGAATATATATATGGATTTTGTGGTGGGATTACCCATGAAAAATCAAGATAATAATGGTATTTGTGTTATTTTTTATCATTTGACAATATTTAAAGAGTTTTTTCCAATTTGAGATTATATGTATTTATATTAACATGATAGACTATATCATAAAGATAAAATCAGATTACATAAAGTACCTCTCTCTATTTTATCTGATTTTGATCATAGATTAATCATAATTTTTTGGAAAAAATATAAATAGAATTAGTGTAATGAATCAAATTTTAGAATATAATCTCATCATAAATCTAATATATAGTTGAAATTAAAAATTTAGATTTAGATGGATATGATTCAAGATTTAACATTGAATTATCAGAGATGTTTGGAACTATATATTTCATTAGTGAATGTTTCCAATAATAATAGTTTTCATTCCATTATACTTATTAAATATCTTTAGCAATTATATGGAATATAGCATCAAACTATAACATAATGGGATGAAAATATTGAGAGGATTCTTTTTGGACTACAAATGGTAGATGAAATGGTATAGAAAATAAATATGAATCTAAAACATATGATTATAGATCAGATTATACAAAAAATATATGAAATTAATTTGGGGAATGATCTATCATTTGAGGTAAAATATCTTGTTTTTTCTTAAAGTATATCTATCGAAAATTTTTATGAGTTTTAAAATAAATGGAAAAAAATTCCATGGTTTATTTGTTTGTATGAAATTATTGAAAAGGTGGGATCAATTTTTTATAATGAGGCTTTAACTCCAATTTTATCTTAGGTGCCTGATGTGGTTCATGTTTCTTTTCCAATAAAGTATGTGCTTGATTTATCTCATGTTTTGATCCTCGAAGTGCAAAAATTAGAGGAGATTATATCTTATAATGAAAATATGGTTCAAAATTTGAACCATATATAGATTGTACAATGAAATAATGAAATTCACTATTTAAACGTTTCATGTAAGAATCATATAATTGAGGAAGAAACAATAGATTCAAAAAATGATATAAGGGGAAATACCATTACTGGTTTAATTAATGAATAAAATTACAAGGATAAAATTTCCTAATATGGAAGAATGTAAAACCTCGTTAATCATAGAAATAAATCAATATTATGATTTAAAATTATAAATTTTAGGGATTAATATTCATCATATTTTTATAATTAAATTTAATAATTTTTCAATCAAAAAATAATTAGTTTTTAAATAAATTAGTTTCCCTTGAATTATAGGGTTTTATTTAAAACATTAATTTATGTATTTTGAAAATTTAATTTAATAAAAATGTATTCATTTTGTGGTTAAAATATCAAATATATGTTAGGATTATTTTTCCTATTTTTATGAAATGATTTATTTTTTGACTGAATTGCAAAAAATACAGATTTTTGTGAAACTCACTTTTTTATTTTTAAAAAGTAATTTGAAAGAAAGAATAAATTCATAATTTTGTTTTAAATTAACATAATATCATTTACGTTAGAAATTATATAAATAGTTATATTTTAATGAAAATTATTTTTTATTTTTATATAAGTTCATTTTAATGTTTAAAAACATTTTCCTTAAAAAATATATTATTTGTCATTGTGTTTTGAAAACAAATATTAAAAGTACTTTTTTCCATTTCAAAAATTTAATATTGAATGAGGGATTCCATATTTTAAAATTAGAGGGTAATATTTAGTAATGAGGTCAATTTATTTTTAAGTCATTATGAATAGAAACCAGGTTAAAAATGTGTTACCACAATAAAAGAAAAACCATTTTAATAATGGTATAAAATAGGCGATAAACCCAAAAAATGTTATCTTAATTATTATTGTATGATTTGATTTATGACCTTTTCATAATATATTCAAAATTTTATATTTTTGGGTCAACTTTTCTATTAGGACCAAGCTGATAAGGAAGGTTTTTTTCTAAATGCAGTCTTTTGTTGATAAGGAATGTTTTTAAAGAAAGAAAATCTCCTCACATTGTATTTAGAGAAAGTTTTATTGATGATTATTTTCAAAATAATCCGACTAACTCTATCCATCATATTAAAGAGAATTTTTTTTGAAAGAAGAGGTTTTGGTCAGATTCACACTGAATCCAGTATAAAATTAGTGATTGTTCTGATAATGAATTGGAGTCTTCCTAACTATGTTGAAATTTAAATGGGATGATTCATAGATGATTTTTTTTGAAATAAGTCATATGTTTGTTGTAGAATAAATGATAAAACCTTGATGGAATAAAAGGGAAAATATGTATCCCAAATCATACATAGATTTATCGTATTTAAGTGGAAGAGATGAAATATATGCTTCCAATTGAAAATGAATCATAACTAGTACAATCATTTCCACAAAAACAGAAAGAAAGGTAAAGATCATACCCAGAATGATCATACCTAGGATGATATTTATTAGGGTGATCATATTTAGGCAAATCATACCCAGAATAATCATACCAAAAAAATCATACTCATGTTGCAAAAGATATAATAAAGCTAGAATGAATGTAAAGTTATGATACTTTACAATTTAAGTCTCACGACGATTAAGATATTACCAAATTAATTTAAATTCATTAAGGAATTCATAATATAAGAACAAGTTTGTTAATGAAGTTAAATTTTCCATGGGTAAAGAGAATAAGTGAACAATATGTTTTGAATCTCAACTATGTCAACAGAAAAAGTGATGAAATGAAAGAGATGATGTGTATTTCAATTGGTTCAAGATAATTTGTATAATAATTAAATATCCTTATATTTCCTAATGGGACAATAGAAGAAGTAAAGAAATGTGTTTTGATAGTAGAGTTTTCCTGATGCGTTAAAAAGGGAGAGTTCAACATTTTAAATAATTATTGTATTCTCCATTTAAAGTGGTATCCATTTCTTCATTTATATTCAATTGATACTAGGAATTGTATTGAAGAGATAAGATTTAGATAATCAGACTCATGCATTGAAATCAGACTGAAAATTAAAATGAATGTATGAAGAAGAAGGGAATATTTTATAAGATTCAAGACGATTTGAGAATCATTGAAAAATTCAAAATTCACATGAGATTTCATGGGAAATTGAGATTAAGGTGAATTTGATTAAGCATGAAATTTCATGGGATTCTTTCCAAAGCCAGTTGAGGGTCACCTATCAAAGAAAAAAAGTACACTGTAATTTTCTATTGACTCACATTATATTAATGAGATAGAATCTCTGATTTTAGGGAGAAGAAAGAGTTTATGTGTTCACTTTTTTTAGAAAAAGTATTAATGGATTGAAGTGAAAGAGAATATACAAGATCACAACATTATATTCTGATGATCATCATACTTAGTGTTAATTGTACTAAGATTCTTACCATATTCATCTTGTTAATTTTATTCTAATTGTCATTATAGCAGTAATAATCATATTAGGGAGAATCATACCCATAAGAATTATAACATGGAGTATCATAATCAGAGGAATCAAATAGAGAAAATCAGACTTATCATTATTTAATAAATGCTAATATGTTCTTACCATCATGTATATATAATATTGTAGAAGTGTTTTCAATTGAATACATTGGTGAAATTTAAAATAAGCAATTGTAACATGAGTTGTTACATAAACATTGTATTATGCTATTTTTTCTAAGAGGGTGCATACGCACCATTGGAATTGTTCACACAGTTTTACATGAGTGAAAATGTATATCCTACTCATTTTAATCCAAGGATTCTTTTCTAGTGGATTGTGTGGTATTGGATCATTTCCATATCATACCAAGGATGTGTATATTTTTATTGAATAGTGAACATTGTGAATACCTATGATCCCGTGGATGTGTGTTTGAATTATATTCAATAGGGAATAGAATCTTTAATTGGAGGAAAATGTTTTTTTCAATTCAAAAGAAACCTAAAAGTGAAAGTATCATTGATTAACCCCCCTCTTAGTGATAAAATAATCCTAATTGGACACTTAAAACTAGTATCATAGGGTAGGTCCCCTTAAATTATTCTTTGATGATGGAGAATTTGAATTGTGTGAATAGTAAAGGCATTCCAGTTTTTAATGGAAATGATTATAATATTTGGAAATATATAATGTTTCCTTATATTATATATATTGGATATTATTTTCTTGAAGATTAAACAAATGGATTTTCACCTATGGATTATAAATCTCTTCTTACATATGTTGATAAGAAGAATATGGAGAATAATGGAAGGGATAATAATTCTATATTATCATCACTTTATGAAATTTTATTCATGAGTGTGGAAGGTGTTTCTATATTCAAATGGATATAGGATAAATTAAAAAAAATATGAATTCTATACAAAAGTGAAGAAGGAAAAACTTAAAATCCTGGGATTGATGTATCAATATTTGAATAAAGGTGAGTATGAATCTATTGGCTACTTCATTACCTGGTTAAATGACATTGTGAGTAATATCAGATGTCTTGGTGAAAAGTTAGATCATTATATATATGTTGAAAATATTTTGATAATCCTTCCCAAAATGCTTGAGGAAAAATTTTATTCACTAGAAGAAAATGATCCTGAAATATTATCTCTTTTTTATTTGAATAGAAATCTCATTACTTATGAGATAAGAATGGAGTAAGAAATGAAAATTAAAACAATTATTGATAGAGAAATGTCTTTCAAGGATGTAAAGAAATATAATTTAAATAATATTCTAATTAAATATGAAGCTAGAGAATCTGATGCTTAAGATGATGTATGTAAAAATCTTGATAATATTTTATACTTGTATTGTAAAAATGTGAAAAGAGTTACAAGGAAGTATAAAGGGAAGCATCATTTGAATTTTTTTGAATATGGAGCCGTTGGGATCTTTGCTGCCAATTGCATCAATGAAATAAAGAAGATAATAGGGATGAAGAATAATGAAATCCAAGAAGATAATAAAATAAACAGGGTGACAAAAAATCAAAATCCATAGAGAAATAAAGAATATTCTACAAATCAAAAAGAAGAAGTTTCTTATCTAAAGATAAAGAAGAAGAAAAATGATTCTATGTTTGGAAACTATGTAGATTATGGTATAGAAAATAAATTAAATAAAATAAGTAAATAATGAAGAATTCAAAAGAAGTTGTTTTTAAGAAGAAGAAACTCAAATTGAACGTCATTTTAAACAAGATTTGAAAGAATTTCTGAGAAATATTAGATGGATTAAAATTAAAAATAAAAAGTTGGAAGATGAATGTTCCTTAATTTGAAATAAAGATTGTTTTATTGATGAGAATTTGAATCTGGTAAAAGAGATTAATGATTTGAATAAATATATTAATGAAGAAAAGAATAACAATGAGCATCTGGTGGTGAATCTAAATAAAACTAAAGAAGAGTTGGAACATGTTGAAAAAATATATAATAAAGCTGAAAAGATAAATAAAATTTTGAAAAACTCTATTACTAATATTGGTGAAAGTTATCAGAATGAGAAACTATAGAAGGTTCCACCAAAGATACTTTCATCGGGGGGAGAATAAACATTGAATTATTTCTGAAATAATTAATTTTGGGAATGTTATGTATGTGGCCAAGACCAACAAAGTCATAAATTTAGAAGTCTTAAATAAACTTGAGTCAGAAAATGTTTTGAAAAATAATAAGACTAAATTTTTTTAAATCCTTCTAGTTCTGATAAGAGAGAAATGAAAATTAATACTCTTATTGATAATTAAAAGGCTGGTGGATCAGAAGAGAAGGAGACTAAGGTGGCTGAGAAACATATTTATAGTTCCAATCAATATGGAAGTTTCAGATGAAAATACTCTTTCTAGGGATATTGCTGGTATTGTGGTGGATTCAGATATACAAAAATATGTGTGGGTCTAACCAACAACATTGTTATTATTCCATAGCTTATGAAATGATAATTTTGATGGGGAGTCAATTATCTCAAAACAAGAATTCTGAGAAAGTTCTGAAAGGTGGATGAAAAATTGAAAAAAAGTTGCAACCTTAGGAAACTATTTTTGAAAGATGCGAACAACCTAGAAACCTTGGAAAATGATGTTTTTTACTTACTTCACAAAAAATATTCTTAATAACTCTAAAAATCCTATGAAGAATAAAGAAATGAAAGAAGTAAAATCTCTTATTATTGAAAATACATTGAACGCTACAATAAGAGAATGATTGTGGATTCTTGATAGTGGGTTTTCTTCTCATATGAAAAAAATTTTAAATTGTTGAAGAATGTGAAAGATATTAAATAAGCCACAACGATATTTGGAAATGATGAATCCCTAGTAATCAAAGGTGTTGGATCGACCATCATTGGAAAAGGAAAGTTGAATTCCAATAAATCACTGTATATTGATGGGATGAAACAATATTTTCTAAGTGTTTCACTATTGTGTGATGTGGGTAACAAATATATCTTCAGAAAATATGGGTTGTTGTGAAAAATAATGAAGATGGATAAATTGTTACTAGATGTTGATGTACAAAACAAAATTTGTTTCATATTTCTGAAATACAAAACTATTTTAATATGATTATGGTAGAATAGCATCAATTTTGGAATAAAAGTAAGGGACACATGTGTCAATGAAACATGAGTAAGTTATAAAATAGATATTTTATTCCATACATTCTTGACTTTCCAAGAAGAATAGATTGATGTTTCACTATTTTTCAAAAATGAATGAATACAAATGTTGTGCATAAGAAAGTTGATATTTTTCCAAAACAAACTCGGGATTTAATTCATTCTAATATCTACCATCCAATGAGATAATAGTCAAAAAAACTTATAATTACTTCAACACTTTTATTGATAATTTTACTTGCATTACTTGGGCTATTTATATGAAATACAAATTAGTTTCTTCAAAAAGGATTAGAAGTTTTAAAAGGAAGGATGAAAAAAATGTGGGTATTCAGGGAAAAATTTGATAACCTACAATGTTAGTAAATATAGAAGTGAATAATTCAATATTTATCTAGTTAAGAATATAATTCTACATGATTATAGTTATCCATACAAACCTAAATAAAATTTTGTTGCTGAAAGAAATAATATATTTTATATAGAAATGTGAAGAACCATGTTACATGAACATGGCCTCTCTCATTACATTGGGATGAAATCCATGTGAAATGATGTTTATATTCTAAACCATTCTTTCTATATGCCTCATTTATATATGAATCCATATGAATTGTTTTACGAAAGAATCCTATCATGAAACACTTTATAGTTTTTTAGAGTCCATGTATTATAAAGAAGAAATGTGGAAACTATGGAAATTTTGAGCATAAAGGTGAAGATGGAATATTTAGTGGCTATGTTCCACTAGGAAGAGGATATAGATGCTTCTAAAAAGAGAAAAAAATAATCATTTATTCTATTTATTTGAATTTAATTTAATGAGGTGATAAAGAAAAACAAATATATAAAGAATAGGATGTTGATAAATTTTATGAAAACTATTTTAATAAGGATACATGAAATTTTATTACCACTCACAAAAAAGAATTGGACTCAACCATTTCTAGTGATAGAGAAGATACTCAAAAATCACATCCCAAACTAAGGAAGCATGTGGATTCTCATAATAAAATTGGTGATCAATATCAAAAGGTTCCAAAAATAATAACAAAAAATTCTATTACACCTACTTTCATATATTAAAAAGTCGAACCAAATGATGTGAAAGATGCTTTTGAGTATTCGGAATGGGTTTAGGCTATGAATGAAGAGTTGGATCAAATTGAAAATAATGATACATTGGAACTCGTACTCAAGGAAGAAAACAAAAACATTAGTAAAACAAAGTGGGTTTTTTCTGAACAAGATGAATGAAGAAGGGGAAGTGATAAGAAACATAAAACTATTTGTGTGAAATGGGTATTCAAAAATTGATGGTATTGATTTTGCTGAAACATTTTCTGCATGGGAAATACTTCAAAAGATTATAATCTTTCTTGTTATTGCTGCACAATGATGATACAAGATATTTCAAATGGTTGTTAAATCTGAATTCCTGAATGGTGATCTTGATGAGTATTTTTATATTGAACAACCCTATGGATTTTTTTTTGTTAAAATGAAAGTTATGTATGATGATTTAAAAGGGATTTTATGGCCTAAAACAAGCTCGGAGGGAATGGTATTCCAAATTGGATACATTCTTAAGGAAGATGAATTTAAAGAATGGAAGAGTGGATACAAAAATCGATATCAGAGAAATTAAATCATATTCCCTAATTTTGATTTCTTTTACATACGACAATATATTTTCTTGGAATGATAAGAATAAGTTCTGAATGGTTTTTTGAAGAGATGAAAAAATATTTGAAATTTCAATAGTTGAGGAATAAAATAATTTCTTGGGTCACAAAGACATCAAAGAAAAGAATGAATTTTTCATTCTCATGAAAAGTATGCTATGGAAATTCTTAATTGGTTTGACATGGAAAACATAAAACCTATTTCTATACTAATACTAGGGGAACTATATTTTATAAATACGGAGAAGGAAAAGAAGTTGATTGGATGTTTTTTGTATTCTACTCCCTTAAGACCCAACGTTTTTTATGCTCCTTAGGTGTATGATTCAGAGTTCCCTAAAAGAATCACATTTAATTGATAGAAAAATATTTCTCAGACACATTAAAGGGACAAAAAAATCAGAATAAGGTATAGAAGCTCAAATAGTATAAAATAATTTGGGTATTCAGATGCTGATTGGGATATAAATATTGATAATATAAGATCCAAATCTGGTGGTGTTTTATTTATTGGAAAGAATTGTGTTAGTTGGCATTCAATGAAATAGAATACAGTAACTATCTGTATGGCTGAAGTTGAGTACATTTCTACCACTCTAGCTACTAGTCATGTTGTGTGGAAGAAAACTCAATTTGAAGATTTAGTTGTTGAAGTGAAGTTACCCTTGATCTAAAGTTGTGACAATCAAAGAAAAATCAATATCAGCAGGAATAATGTTAAAAATTATCATTAAAAACATATTGATAGAAAATATAATTTCATCAAAGATCATGTGGAGAATAATTAATTGAATCTAAATAATGTTCCAACATCAGAACCAGTTGTTGAAATATTCTTAAAACCTTTACAGAAGGAATAATTTCCTAAATTGAGGTCGAACATGGGTGTCCAACCTCTTTTTATTTAAAGTCAAATTATGTTTTTATTTATCTTATATCATTGAACATTTGGAATGTACTTTCAATGGGGAATTTTGTTTCATATATTAATGTTTTTCATATAAAAAGAGCGATTTGTGGGTATGTTGTGAATTTTTCATTGTTTTTGTTAGTGAACTATTCTAACTATTTTATGGAGTGGTTGTTGAAAAATAAATTATTTTTTATTATAGAGAGGCTGAAGAAAAGAAATGGTATAAGAAGAGATGAGTTTGGGAAAATAAAAATGCTGCCATACTCACTAATTTTCAATCATTTTGTTTCTGGTATCAATGATTATAGTTTCCTACAATGAGTTGGATCATGTAGTCTTATAATTATAGATATGCAATGCATTTGTTAAGGATAAAAAGTTTATTGATTTATAATAAATGGATGGAAAAAAATCCAATGGGGAAGACTGTTATGACCAAGATGATAAAGAAGGTTTTTGTTTTCAAAATTTTCCTTTTATTGACAGGGAATGTTTTTGAATAATGAAAATCACCTCACTTTGTATTTGGTGAAAATAATATTGATAGATTTTTTCAGAAGAATTATAATTACTATATCCATCATATTAAGGAGAATCTATTTTTAATGAAATGGTTCTGATCAGATTTACAGTAGGTCCAGTTTGAAAGAAGTATTTTTTATAAAGAATTTGAGTCTGCATGACTACAATAAAATTTAAATGTGACGATACTTAGATAATTTTTATTTAAAATAAATCGTAAATTTACTAAATAAATTAGGATTAATGATTGATGGATGAAAAGAGAAAATATGTATTCCAAATAATACATAGATTTATCATATCTAGGTGGAAGAGAAGAAAGAGATGCTATCAATCAAAAAGGAATCGTACCCAATACAATCTTATCTGTGAAAAGAAAAAGGAAGAAAAACATCACAAATAGATAGATGATACCCAATATGATCTTTATCTTGGTGATCATATCATGGCCAATCATACCAAGAAGAATAATACCTAGAAAATTATATTCAGGCTGCAAAGGAAAGAAATAAGAATGAATAAATGGAAATCTAAAATACCTTCTAATTGAAGTATGATGATGTTGACGATTTTCTAAAATGAATTTAATGTCATGAAGGAAGTCATGATACAATGAAATGTTTTTGAATGGATTAAATTTTTCATGTGCATGAATAGAATATGATATTTATAGGTTTTTTATCCCAATTGGGATAAGAGAAAAAGTGATGAAATGAAAGAGATAATGTGCCTTTCAGTTCCATCAAGAGCCTTTGTATCAAAATTTAATTGATTTATATTTTCAACTAAGAAAATAGATTAAGTGATGAAGTAAAATTGGTTTCATAGAGGAGTTTTATGGATGTTATTTCAAGGGGGATCTCAAAATTCAGAAGAATTATTGTATTCAACATTCAGAGTGGCATCCATTTCTTCATTTATATTCAGTTGATACAAGGAATTTTATCGAAGAAATAAGACTCAGAAAATTGTACATAAGAATTTTAATTAGACTAAAAATTTAAATAAATCTTTTAATAAGAAGTGAAGATTATAGAATATTTGAGAAGATTTTAGAAATGTTGATGAAGTAAAAATACAGATGAAATTTAAGGGAAATAGATATTAGGGTGAATCTGATTAAGTGGGATAATTTTTAGGATTCATACCAAAGAAAATTGAAGGTCACCTATAAAAGGTGAAAAGTCAAATATACATTACATTAGACAAATTTACTATTTTTAAGAGAGAATATCCGAGTTTTAGAGATAGTAATATGTTTCTATATTCACTTTTGTTGTAGAAGTTTCAACTGAATGAAGTGAAATATAAGATACAAAACACTACGTTGTATTTAGATGATCATCATACTCCGTGATAATTTCAATCAAATGATTACTATATTCAACTGGCCAATAGTATTATGTTCATCATCATTTTGGGATGGATAATTAGATTCAAGATTTTCATTCTGATATTTCCAAACTGAGGAAGAATTATACTGGGTAGAATCATATTAGAGAGAATCATACTGGACAGAATTGTATCAGGGATAGTCATAATCGTAGGAATTAGGCTGAGTTTTCATAAACAAAATCCAGGATATTCATACCATTTTATGGGTAAGAAATTGATTTTTTTTCAATTGAATAAATTTGTGAAATTGAAAATAATCACATGTAATATGATTTATTACATAAATTTTGTATTAACCTATTTGGGCAATGATGGGGCACGCACACTGTTGGAATTATTTACGTAGTGCTACATGAGTGAAAGGGTATATCCAACTCACTGTAATCCAAGGATTATTTTTCTATTTATTTTGTGGTATTTGATCATTTCCATATCATACCATGGACATAGATATTATTTTTGAATATAGAACCTTGTAAAAAGATGTGTTTGAATGTATGTATGCGTGTTTGAATTATTTTCATCAGGGAATAGAATCTTTAACAGGAGTCAAAGATTATTTCAATTGGAAATAAACCTAATATAAAATATATTACCAATTCACCCCTCTCCCTCTCAGTATTACAATCATCATGACTGGTAACTAACAATTCTTATGACTAAGACTTTATATTATTTAATAGTTTATAAAAATCACAGGTTTTCCACTCCCCTCACTTATAAAAGGAAACCTCACATACTTCTTTAATAATATATTTTTATCACTCCAATTTAACCAATCCTTGAAAAATCATATCACCCACATCCCTCTCTATGTCTTAGATGTCATGGTGTTCTTAAAGGACCAATCCAAAAAGTAATATGGTTTAATCTGAAGGGAGGTGTCTTAGGAGAAGGTATAAGTAGAACCCGGCAAATTTCATGTTTATTTATTCTCTACATCATTCAAATATTATTCAACCATGATTTCATTATCTTATATATATATATATATATATATATGAAATTTTAATTATTTTACTATCCTTTTTTATCTCCTTTACCATCATAGGATAAATGATAACATTGTTCGTGCGTATGTGTGGAATACCAACTCTAAAAAGCAATATATTTCAATTTTCATTCTTAAATCATATATATTGTAAAAATGATGTAAAAATGAATATATATTATATTTATGGAATAATTATGATTATTTATTAGTAATATACCATATACAATTTTATCATTTCTATACATAAGAAATTGAAAACATTTTTTGAGCGTACATGTGGAATACCACCCCTACAGAGTGATGTGATTCATTTTACATTATATCCTTATTAGGCAGGTAATAAGGATTGAAATAATGAATAAATATGAAATTTATGAAATATTTTTAAAATAAATTAAAATAATCTCTATTTTATTCATTTCAACCCATTATAAAAATAGAATGATCATTCATGCATACATACAAACTAACATATCTATAAAATGATGGGGTTCATTCTTCTTGGTCATGTTAAATAATTTATATTTAAATGGTATATATTGTATAAATATGATAAATATAACAAGTTTATGATATTTTTATACAATTGGAATACATCCACATTGACAACGTTCAACACACTAATGTGGTTTTGATGTTATAAACTAGATAACCCCAAAACATCTAATATGAACAAAACCATTTTAGTAACTAAATAAAACATGACAAAAAATTAAACCAATTAAATAATAATAACGAAATTACCATTGAAATGGTTATTAATAAATTATAAAACAAATATAATTTTTTTATTCAGGAGTCAGAGCATGTTCAAATCTTGACGAGACATAATTTGTTTGATTTATATTGAAAACCTGAGTTTATAGTATTCCATTAAAATATTTATCCTCCATATACATGTTCTTTAAAATGTTCCATTAATGTTTTCATTTATACAAAAAAATATTTTTTATATTTATTTTTAACTACTTTTAAATTAATTTTTAATGGTTTAAAATTTAATCATTTAAACATTTACCAAACATATCATTTTAAATTTTTTACCAAAGTGAAAAAAATGTTCTTTAATATATAAAAATTAATTTTTTTACTAGAATCATGGAAATTATTCATTTTAAATATTCTAATACATGTTAAAATATCATTCAAAGAATATTATATTCCCACCCTTATGAGAATTTTTCAATTTTAATAGTTTTTAATGAAAAATTATATTTATCCTTATGATTATGAAAAAATGGAATGTGTTTTTTTAATCGGTTAAAATGAGTTTAATATGTTTTTTATGATGAAAATGTGAAAAATTATAAATTTTTCCTCATTTAATGGTACTTTAGAATTAAATATGGTGAATGGTGATCCCAAAATATCTTATGATGATAGGTGATCCTGATATATCTCTCAAATTCATTGGGTCTGGAACAATCATTGAAGGTGAAAAATGAGAGAGATAATAGACTAATTTAGTAATATAGAATAAAGAGGGGTTTTGTTATTATAAAATGGGTTAAAAATTGTTAATCTTGGTTTAAAAAATGATTCTTCAAGATACTTATATTACATTAGAAAAAGAAAAATTTATGATTTTTTTATTTCATGAAGTAAGGAATGATTATAAACTATAGATAATGAAAGGATTATTATTTCAAATAAATGTTTTCATGAGTTCCCAAATTCCTCAATAAGACTTAATGGGTTTTCCTATAATTTCTAATGTGGTTCTATTATTTTATTTTTGGAAATATTTATTTTTATTTTTGATAATATTTTATTTATGTGCTAAAAATTTTTTGTGAAAAAGGAAAAAATCCTCACGTGTTTTCAGGTTTTTAATGGAAGAGAAAGATTCCTTTATTCTTATATAACTTACTAAGATTTTTTGGACATCCCATATTTTCAAATATTTTTCCTAGGATATAAGGATGATTATAAATTTTATCATTTTAATGATTTGTGTTGTGGTGACTCATCTGAAATTAAGAAAATATATCTTGAAAGAAACATGGGAGTAAACATAAAGATCTATTTTAGTTGGAAACATGTATACTATGTGAATATTTTCTCATTATTATATATTTTTATATATAATTATTAAAAAAATAGAACAAAAAGGTTATATAAATTTAATATGTTGTAAATATATTTGTTAATCATGTAATTTTGAGATAAATAAGGTTAGGTCATTATAATATCCATATTTCCAGTTGTAAAAAATATATTTTAGTATGTTCTTTCTCACTATCATATGAATAAAATTTATATTTTTTTAATATAAATGGATTTGATTTATTCTCATTAGAAGTAGTATCACCTAATGTTATAGTAGGAAAAGAAACCCTTTATTTTTATTCTCCTACATACCATCATGTTTTAATTGTTTTTTACACTACATATGAGTCTAGATAAGTTCATCCAAACATAGATGTTTAAAATAATTTGTACAATGAATTTTTTACTCATAAATTCCGACTCCATTATACATATGTTAACTATTTTATTGACTATACTTCCATCCATATTATCTTAATCACCAATAGATTATAATTCCTTTACTATAGTAATAAATTTTTTATGTGTTTGAGTAATAAATTCACTCATAAGAAAATAAAAGTCTTGATAATTAGTTTTTAACATTACTCTTTGAGTAGTCAAAATATTTAAAATTCTAAAATGATTTATCTTTAGAATCTTATAAATACCATTAGTTATTTCAAAATAATATATGTTATTATAGATATTCCATTTCATTAAATAAATTACTGTATTTAAGACTATAATTCTCTTGATATTCGATATTATTCTCATGAGTAAAGTTATGAGTTTATATCCATATTATCTTATAATTCATAATAATATTAAAATAATCATCAATTTTAGAATCAATATGAAATATATTCATCCTATCAATTTAGTATTTAAAATAAAACCCCTGAAATATCGGTGACCGAGAAAAATTTAGATTTTCTAATGTTCTGATAGATAAAATTTATTGTATCCAAATATAAGATGTAGATAATCAATTATAATAGGGGGTGAATTGAATGTTTAAAAACATTCATTTTTAACCTCAATAATACTTTGTTTAACAAAGTTAAAAAATAATATTCAATTAAACTATCTTTTGTAAGATTATGGAAAAACCCTTTGGTTTAATAAATACGTGTAATGAAATAAACATGTAGGTATACATAAACATGATTCTACCTTAAACCCTATAGAATCCTAAATTAGAGTTACAAACAACGAGACTACATAAGAGACACATTCTTAATGTTAAAAATAGAAGTGGAAATTAAAAGTACATATAAAAGAGTACAAATATTTTAACCCAAAGAGTAGGGTATCCAAAACACCAGGTATAAAGGTCCTTTGATTAGTAATTTCAAGAAAGTTTATCTTACCCACACTAGGGTAAGCCCTCGATATAAAGATTAGTTTCTATATTTCTATCCCCTCAGCTCCTTGATCTATAAGGTGATCAATACCTATATCTTCCTTTAACAATGATTCACTCGATTAAGTAGGTAATCAGGATTGTTATATTCCTTCATCATGGAATCCCTCGATTGTATATGAAAATAATCAGCATCACATAATGAAAAACCAATATTTTTTAATATTTTAGTATATGGAACAAATTTTTACCAACTTAAACTCCTCAATTATTTTTCCCGAAGAAATTATTGACGGTTCTCATAGAGTCTCAATTCTCCAAAAAGTTTACTGCATAAAAATCATTCAAATGATGGGGTATTTATAAGATAGATCTCCAATGTTCATATTTTTATCCAAAATTCATATTTATCCTAAAATTTCAGTGGGACCTATATAGTTGTCACATACAATGGTCATATAATAAATAATTAGATGACATTGTTTAGTATAAAAAATATCATTAAGAACATTGATTATATACGAATCTGTTTCTATAAAACATCCTAATAATACATAATAATAACTTTAAGAAAGATATAATTTCTAACATTAATAAAATATCAAAACATTAAGAATGTTATAAAATCTATTTATTAATAAAAATAGAAAATTTTAAGAAAGATATAAAATCAAATCTAGAAATTATTGAGAATCAAAATTGATGAAATGAGAATATGATTCAGAAAATTAGGTGTTTGAGAATTGAGAAACTGGGAATTAGATTCACATTTTTTTGTGAATTAGAATTTAAGGAAGTGAATTAGATTAAAAAAATTGGAAAAATCCGAATCAAAATTCAATGAAATTCTGAATTGAGATACAGAAATCAGATTCGATTTTATGCATGATTCAGAATCGAAAAATTGAAATAACATTCAATTTTGTATGCAATTTGGAATTGAGAAATAGAAATCAGAATCAAAATTATGAGAGATTTGAATTTGAGAAAGGAAGGGATTCCAAGTTTCATTAAGGATCTGACATATTCTTTTGATTTATGAGAAATATTGTTCTACTTAGATATAAAAATAATAGCCATACAAATTATTGTAATGAAATATAGAATTATAAGAAAATGAGTTTGTTATTTCCAAAACATAAAGGAATGATAAAAATTTATAAGAAAAATTATGACTCAAAAATATCACAATTTTTGGAAAGCATAAGAAATTTATTTAAGAACCGAATATTAACACCGAAAGAGTTCTTATTGTTACTTGAAAGAGAAAACATATCTCCTCCTCAAATTATAACTTAATATGAATATGACTAATTCCTAGTTAGGTTAAGAAATACCTCTATGGATTATATTCTGACATT
The DNA here is from genome assembly GCA_963277665.1 of Viscum album. NCBI lineage: Eukaryota > Viridiplantae > Streptophyta > Magnoliopsida > Santalales > Viscaceae > Viscum > Viscum album. The sequence goes on along the minus strand of OY728160.1, from coordinate 1,024,971,798 downwards.
ATATAATTTTCATCCATTCTTAATAAAGTATCTTCCCATTACTATGAGGATGAATTCTCTAAACAATTTCCTCCTTAGGCTAATACTATTTTTTGATCATTCATAACCCCTTTGTGATTTTTAAAAAATAAATGGGGAAAGGTATAATGTACCAAAAATGTTAGAAAATAAAATGTATGAAACACTAAATAATAATACTTGTATATTCAAAAATATTTGCAAAAAATATCATAAATGTAATTAAAATCAAATTTTCTTCAGTATTAATGGCCTAATCAGAGCCTTCAAATTCATGAGCTCCTTCTGATCATCTTGTAACTTTTCTATGAGTGCTTCCTAATCCTGACTATTCTTATTAATGTTTTGAATATTTTTTTGGTTATCTCTTAATTATTTATTCCTGAGACTTAATATTTTCAACCACCTGTTCTCTGTAATCTTTCACTCTTTTAACATCTTGATAAAGAGAATTCAGTTTCCCATATAAATCTCTACCTTCTTGAAACTAAAGTGATTGTTCTTTCTTTAACCCTTTTTGGTAAGTTGTTTGAAATAGTTTGGAATTTAGCTTCCAATTATATAAAGGCACCCTTTACTTTCTCAAACATATCATAGAAATCATTAATATATTTTTTATGTGCTTTGAAAACTTCTTTATATCTTTGCACGACATCCTATGAGAGTCATAATTAAAAAAAATATTTGGAAATCGACTTTGAGTTTTATAACCATCTCCATATAAAGATTTGTTGATTCTAATTTATGATTTATGGAATCTTGAATAATCTAACATCTTGAATCATGGTTTAGAAATTATGGGATGGAGTTAACATACATCTTTAATGACTGAACAACAAATTCTTCTCCTATAGAGAAAGAAGATCTTTCTTATTCTTATTCATCTTTCTTAAATGTGCAAAAATCAACTATATTGCATTTGTATTTCATGGATTTCAATCTCTCTAACTTCAGAACTACTTACCTTCCTTTAGAATCTGGAATGATTTTATCATCATCAGTACCACCATAATCTTCTTGATTTTTATAATTACAACTGTCAATATTATCATCTTCATCAACTTCATCATTAGAAAGTACATTTTGAACTTCACTTTCAATAAAATTTTCATTCTGATAATGAGATTTATAGAATGATTTTATTTATGAGGAAAGCATTCATGAAGAGGATTGGCATGTTCTTAAAAGTAATCTATTAGAATGGATCTTCTTATATGTTTCTATTATTTTTTAATCTCATCATCACTTTCTTTCAGTTGAATACTTTTTTCTTCTTCTTATTATTGAGATGGTTCTTGAATAATTAAAACTAATCTAGGAACAACTTTCTTTCCTTTTTCTGATAAGGTATCCACTTCTATAACTGGTTGTGATTTTTTGAGGGAGTTCAAATTCAGGAAAAAAATCCAGAACATGAATATTTTCTGAGTTTCTTTCTATATGTTTCGAAAATGCTTAAACTATCTTAGCATCAGTTAACTTCTTCTTGAGATTAGTCACTTTTTCTTATTTTTGGAGTTCTTCAGCTTCTCTAATTTTTAATGGTTTATCTTTTTCATGATCTAATACAAATAGTTAATCTAATTATTTTCTTAAATCATAATTTTGTCTCTAATTTTCTACAACATCATCTAGGTATGATTTTGTTCTCTTCAACTTTGGTGATTCTGATGCTTGATATGATTACGTTTGTTTCAAGACTGCCTCCTTTCTTTTCTTAGGAACATTTGGCTGTTTCTTTGAGATTTCTCCAACTCCATTTTTCTTTCACAATAAATAAACAAACTAATTTACCTTATCACTAGTATAACATTCAATTATTTTATGTGTTTGATCACTTAAAAGAATAATATTTAACTAATTTGGTATGGAAATTAATGGAACATTGTATCAATTTAAACAGATTATGATAATCCTGGACAAGAATAATAAATTTATCAAGATCTAATATTTTATTGACGCATCCTTAATCTTACTGATAGTAAGGAATATGTACTTGACTAATTTAATCTTATTTAGATTAACTTGAAAATCCATAATAATGATATCAATTATTTTTAGGGAATCCTTATATACTTTCCTTAAAATTAAAAGACCGTGTGTCCATAATTCCATGATTCTGTAGTTAACAAAATTATGGGATATATTAGGCTTTTATACTCCCTTAACACCTAAGTTATCAATAGCCTTAATACTATCAAATGGTCATTATGAATTTGGAAACTTATTAGCGAAATAGTAAGCTCCACAAAATTAATGTATCTCAAGGGAATTTTCATCTTTCTTATAAGATAAAGAATAATCTTTACCATAACTCTAGAACTGAAATTTATCCTTTACACTTTCATTGAAAAATTTGACTGACTGATAGAATTAAATAACCTAAGCCACATAAACTGGATCTTTTCCACCTTTTTTCTATGTAATGAAAATAATTTTCCATCCTTGAAAAGTTATGATAATTATTATCAAAGAACCATACATAATGAATAAATCCTGAAAAACTACCCTTTCTCTGAAGATCAACCAATATTTAAGATCCTTATTCACAATCATTATGGTCTGAGAGGAGATTGGAAAAGTCATTTGTAATATAAGATATCTATAAATTGGAACTAAAACTTTGAAGGACAACAAAAACTCAGGAAAAAATTATCTAGAAATTGATGTGGGACATGGAGGGTCCCCTCCTTTATATATGCGCTAAGATAATGGTTCAACTTTGAGGAATGATCTAATGGTTGATATTGATCTGATCTGATCTGATGGTTTTGATTTAGCCGAATAAATATTTTAGATTCTAATCTTTTGATGTTTTAAAGAAATAAAATAGATTTAAGGAAAGATGAATATGTTAACGTTTTTCTTTAAACAATTCTGAAATACTAATATATAGAATTGAAACTATGAGGTAGAATGTAAAAACATTTACCTTTCAGTGTTCTCATATGATTTTCTAGTGTATGATAAGATTCTTTTTAGAAATATTAGATTCTGAAATGTTTTATTAGGTTTCGAAAGACACTACTAGTTTCAGAAAAGATTTATTAGGTTCTTAAAAATATTATTAGGTTCCAAATAACATTATTATGTTATTAAAGTCTTTATTAGGATTCAAAATTTTTTATTAGGTTCTAAAAAAAATTATTGGGTTCCAGAACACTTTTTTTAAGGAAATAAAATTTACACCCCCATGAAAAAGAGTATCATAATTTTTTGGAGATAGTTTTAACAAATAGTTGATATGAATTATTACTTTATAGTTATCCTTACTAACTATTTTTCAGTGTATTCAAATCTACCAGAAGGTAATTATTTTATAAAAATATTAGCATGTTGTTCTTGAATTCTGATGGATTATAAAATAATATCTTTTTTAAGTTTGTGGTTCAAAATATTGTGATGCCAAATGTCAGTGTGCTTTGAATGATATTGATGTTCATGGTTTTATCTTAAGGCTAGTAAACTAGTGTAATCAATTTTTATTTGTGTTTTTAGTAAAACTCATTCCATAATTAGTGATTGTGTGTTTCATACACGACACTTGAGCACAGAAACTTCTAGATTCTAACTATTTATCTTTAGTAGTGGAAATTTATACAGAGTGTTGTTTTTAAATGACCAAGAAACTAATGAATATACTATTAATTTACATGTTCCGAAGGTACTTTTCCTATCCATTCTACAACCACCAATTTCAGCATCCAAATAATTTTTATAGTAAAATCATTCCCAAAAAATAGAAAATTCCTCAGTCTATAGTTCTCTTTTAATAGATAAAAATCAGGGTCCCCACTTTTAAATGGGATTCTTTTGGATTAGATTGATATCTTGAACATAAGAATAATAAAAACATTATGTATGGATCAATAGATATTATGTATAGTAAACTTCTTATCAAACCTCTAAAATATTTTTGATCTACTAGTTTCCCATCTTCATCAAGATCAAGAGTATTTGAGGTACCAATTTGAGTAATTATAATTTTAGTGTTTTTGTATCCATACTTTTTTTTGAAGATAATTAATATGCATATGTTGAGATATATAAGTTCATTATGGTATTTGAGAAATTTTAAAACCAAGGAAAAATGTTATTTTACCCATCAAACTCATTTCAAACATAGATTTTATAATATTCACAAATGAATGAGTTGAGGATTTTTGTGTTTATCTGAATATAATTTCATTAATATGGATTTGAAAATTTAAAATTGTCTTCTTTTTTTATTCATTATAAAATGGGTTGGATCATCAGTTCCATTAATGTATATTTTTTAACAAAAATACCTTAAGTCTATCATACTATGATCTAAGGACATATTTAATACAATAAAAAGCATTGGTAGGTTTATAAATAGGTTTAGGATGTTTTGAGTCTTCAAAACCAAGAGGTTGTTAGACATAAAATTCCTCATGAACAAATCCATTAAAGAAATCACACATTACATCCATTTAAAAAATTTAAAGATAATGAATACTGGAAATGAAAATGTAATTCAAATAAATTAAGGTCTAGCTATCGAAGCATAGGTTTCTTCATAGTCTATTCTTTCTTGTCGATTACAGCGTTTAGAAACTAATCTTTCTTTATTTGTTACTATGATTCCATTTTCATCAAATTTATTTATAATGACCCACATTACTCCAATTATAGAAGTTTATTTAGGGATTTTAACCAAGGTCCCAACTTTGTTAATTTCAAATTAATTTTTTTCATCTTACATAGATTTAATCCAATATTCACCACATAAATCCTTATATGTGCATTTAGGTTCTAATTTGGAAAGAAATGACAAATTTTATACTTCATTATTTAAAGACCTTCTAATCCATACAGGTTTATATACATCACCCGTGATACTATCAATGGGATGGTTCTGTAGAAACAACTTACTTGGGGTTTTAAAACATGTTCATCAACATAGAGTAGAAAATATTCTAGAATGAATACTTTATAATTATTTTCTTGAGTATTCTCTTCATTAGAAGAATCTTTCATCAAAGGATGATAATTAGTTTTTGAAAATACATATGATGATGTAGGTTGAGGATGTTTAAAAACAAAATAATATGTTTCATCTAATTTAACATGTACTATTTCTTCAATAGTAAAAGAATTTTTATTAAAGACTCTATAATCCTTACAGGTTATGGAATAGCCTAAGAAAAAGTTTTCATCAGATTTGGGTGTGAATTTTTGTAAGATATATTTTGAATTCAAAATGAATACATTTCATCTTAATAATATGAAGTATGAAACATTAGGTTTTTGACCGGTACATAACTTATAAGGTGTTTTATTATAGAATGGCATGATTGAAACATGATTTATAGTTTAACAAGAAGTACTTATAGATTATAACCAAAAATATTTATCATTTAATTATTCACTGAACATGGTTCTTGTTATCTCTTGATGAATTTTGTTTCTTGTTCCAACGAAAACATTTTTCTGAGGAGTTCTAGGAGCTATGAAGTTAGGATTAATTCATTTCATACTACAAAAAATTTCAAAAAATTAATCTTCAAATTATCCTCAATGATCAAATGAATTGTTATCAAAGGAAGGTTTTTTTTTCATTTTTAACATTGGATAAAAATTAATTGAAATAAGAGAAGGATTTAGATGTTCTTTCTAGAAAATAGACCCATGTAAATCTAGTGTAGTAGTAAACATAAAAAACATAGTATTTTCCTCCAATACATCTAGTTTTCATAGGACCAAACAAGTCCATATACACTAGCTGTAATGAATCAGATGTTGAGACTTAAATAATAGAAATAATTCTAGACTTATGTAACTTTCCATATTGAAAAGGGTCACAGACATTTGAGTAATCTAATCTAAGATATGATATAACCTTAAACAATCCATTTCATAGATAGTTTACATAAGTTCCTTAAGTGATAGTGTCCTAATCTTCTATTCCATAACCAATATTGGTCTTCCATTGCACTAAGGTAAGGCAAGTCTTGGATTATAAGGTATTTTAAGTAATTTTTATAAACATTCTCATGTCTATGGGTAGAAAGAATGAACATATACTAGGAATTGTTTACTGAACATTTAACATTCCTAAAATTCACAAGGTAACCTTCATTATATAATTGACTTGTTCTTATAAGGTTTTTCTTAAAAGCATTAACAAATAAAACATGCGTAATTAAGGATTTTCCAAAAATAATAATGTTATAAATACCCAAAATCTCTCTTTGATCATTGTCTCCAAAGCTCAATTTTCGACCTTTCATCTTAATATTCATTTCAATGAATTTTTTGTTACTAGTCATGTTCATGGAAAATCAATTATCCATATACCATGAATTATTGTTGGTACTTCCTTTGATTCTATGAAAATTATATAGTTACATTTTTGGAATCCAAAACTCCATAGATCTAGTAATGTTAGAGAGTAAATATATGGAATCCATATTTTATTAAAAAATTATTATTTATGAAAAACTAAGGATTTGATTTTATTTAAAGAAAACGTTTTCTCCCATTTTCCACTAATTTGACAATTTGTGAAAAAATTGACACTTTGAGGAACAAAATAATTATGACTAAATGTAGGTTTTGAGTGAGAATAACCAAATACAAAACTATTCCTAAGAGGATAAATTTGTGAATACATCATATCAAAATTCTCTTTACTAGAAGTGAGGCTTGATGAATGTTTCTTAAGAGAAAAGATTTACATATTTAGTCTAATGAATAAGTTATTATCCTTATTGTCATTATTTTTAGAATTTGTGTTTGTATCTAAAACATTATTCATACAAAAAAATTTCTAAATCATTATAAAGGTTATCCATTTCATAATTAAATTCCTCAAGGTATTTTAAATTGAAGAAATTTCAAAAGATTTTAAATTAAGATATTTTGAAAGATAAGATACTTATTTTGTTAAAAAATTAATTCTTGAATATTCTTTATCATGTTTGGCATTGATCTTATCATTTTTGTTTTCACGTGACTTGGATATTCTAGATACATCTTAAAAAGAATGTAATTAATTATATTCGGATGATGAATATTGTTCATCCAATGATTAATAATTTTATTCATCCAGATAATTAGCACTAAATGATATATTGGTTAAATATTCAGTAGTGTGTACATTATCCCTGAAACAATGGTTTTCAATTGGCATCCTAGAAATAAGATGAATATTCATCAATCCAAAAGAGTAATCATCTGAAGATTCATCAGATGAGTCTCTACCACTTTAATTCCAGGAATTATTTTCCATTAATACTTTCATTCCTTTAGGTCTGTAATATCTTTTTCTAATTCCTTTCAGAATGTCTATCATTCCCATAATTTCTTTTTTAGGTTAAGAAAATCATGTGTGATATTTCCTACGTTCTTGCAGTCATAAAATGTGAATTAAGAATCATTATTATCATTATTTTTCTTCTTCTTATATCTGCATTGAAAATAATTTTTCAAATAATATTTTCATCCTCTGTGTAATATTTCCTTGCACATTATCTGACTGTTCAGATTCACTTGAGTTTGACAGAATAACAACTTTATTAGAATTTTATGTCTTAAAAACATTTTTAGGAGTCTTGGAATTCATCTTATTCTAATTCATAGTGAAAGAAACACTCCCACTCATCTTCATTATATTCTGACCAACTATCTTAAATTTATTATCATGTTATAAGAGTGTTACAAAAATTTCATCAAGAATAATAGTTGAGACTTTTATTGTCTCAAGAATAGCTATTCACTTCAGTTCCCATTCATTAGACATGATGTATATAATATTATCTAAAATAATCCAATCATTTTGAAATTTTCTTCCATTTACTATAGACTATTCATAATAGTCATAAATATTTATTGAAATTTTACTATTAGTTTTCCATAGGGAAAACAAAATGATGATAATTAACTCTAAGCGTAGATCTTCTGGTTTCTATAACATTAAATGTTCCAAAATATTTATATTCTAGTTTCTTCCAAATGTTGTTAGCTACTTCAAAAGAATATATTTGGATATATATATTCCTGATCATAGAACATTTAAAAGTATTGTGTATTGTATATATTTGCAGATATTTATGGTTTTCTTGATTAGTAAATGTTCTAACATCCTTGTCAGGTATCTTATATTATCTAGTTAGCATAACAATGTTGTGAACATCAGTGTTGATAACAAAAGTATTCATATTATCTCTCCAATATTCATAATCATTTTTATCAAAGATATGTGGTATTGTAGGGTTCAAATTATCTAAATATTTGAAATTAATTCCTTCCATATTTCAAAATAAATCTTATCCACTCTACAAATTTATGTAGTATGTGTTTACAAACAAATTTTTTATTAAAATGATAACTTGATGAAGTAAAAAATGTGAAAGTAAACTAGGCAATGAGAATATTATTTTTAATACTAAGTATAAGTATCAGTATCTTAGATTCTTACTCTGATACAAATTTTAGGATCAAAAAATAATATGTAGATACTCAATTACAAGAGGGGTGGTGAATTTTATGTATAAAAAATTCATTTTTAACCTTTAGAAATATTTTTTAACAAAGTCAAACAAATAAGATTCATATAAATATTTTTTAAGTTTAAGGACAAAAACTTTGGTTTAATAAATATGTGTAATTAAATATGTACAAAAGTATAGATAGAATATATTCTTCCTTAAAGCATATAGAATCTTAAATCAGAGTTACAGAAAATGAGAAATTATAAGAAAAACTTTCTTAATTTAAAAAATAGAAATAGTAATTAAAATTATATATAAAATAGTAAAAATAATTAAACCATTGTGTTGGGTGTCCAAAACATCTTGGATAAATTACCCATTATCTATAACTTCAAGAAGGTATATTTTACCCAAATCAGGTTAAGATCTTGATAGAAGATCAATATATGTCTTGATATCCCTGTAATCCCTCAATCTATAGGGTGATCGACACCACTATCTTCATTCAACTTTGAAACCCTAAATTAAGAAGGTAATCAAAACCTATGTATTCCTTCATCTTGGAGGACCTTGATTGTATATAGAAAAAATCAAAATCACATAATGAAAAACAATTCGTGGTGAAGATTTAAGTATGTGGAACAAGTTGTTCGCAATATAAACTCTTCAAGAATTTGTTAGGAAGCAATTCTGGAAAATCTCACATAGAGTATCAATTATACCAAAAGTTCATAGCACCAAAATAATTCATGTAATTGGGTATTTATTGGCGAGTTCTCTAAAGATCATATTTTCCTCTAATAGTCATATTTTTTCTGAAATTTTGGAGGGACCTTTATAGCTAGAAATTAATATGGTCATATAATAAGTAATTATACCACATCATTGAGCATAAAAAATATCATGAGGCACATTGAGAATATAATACTATGTTTATATAAAACAATTTATTAAGGAAAAATATTATCTTTAAGAAATATATAAAATCATAAAATAAAGAAATATTGTATCTTTAAGAATGTTATAAAAGATGTTTCTTAAAAAAATGAGAAAACGTGAAGAAATATATAAAATTGGATCTCTAAATAATTAAAAATTAGATTTATAAAAATGATATTTAGTTTCAGAAAATTAGACATTTCAAAATTAATAAACTATGAATCAATTTTACATTTTTAATTGAATCATAATTTTAGGAAGAGAATAATATTAAAAGATTTGAGAGAATCAGAATTATAATTCTTGGTGATTCGTAATTGATAAACTGAAATCAGATTCATTTTTCTACACAATTCAAAATTGATATATTGAAATTAGATTCGATTATCTGGGATATTGGGAATTGAGAAATAGAAATTAGAATCAAAATTATGAGAGAATGAGACATGAGAATGAAAGGTATTTAATGTTTCATTAAGAATATAACTTGTTCTTTGGTTTTAAGAAAAATAATGTTAGACATAACTATAAAAAGAACACACACATAAATTTCCTTATAGATAAAAATAATTATAACAAAATGTGATTTTGATTTACAAAACATAAAGGGATGAGAAAAAATCATAAGGAAACTATTGGCTCAGAAAAATTTATTTTGAAACAAATAGATTTTCTTTAGTGAAAATTAGTGTAAGAAAAAGAGGCTTTCTATGATAAAATATGTTATATTAGAAAACAAAAGGATAAAATATATCTAATACCAATTGTTGTCCCAAAATGGTAGCTTTAAGATGGGGTAGGTGAATTGATGTTTCTACAAGATTAATTTTTTCCCACTATAGGTAATAAGTATTTCAAATGTTATATGTTATGAACTATCAAAGTTACAAAAATTAATAAGTACATCATAAAGTAATTTTTCTATAATATAAGACTTAGTCAAATAAAAAATGTAAAAAAATAGGTATGTAAAAAATAGAATGAGAGATCCAATGGAGTTTCAAATTATAATATACAAGCTCCATTAAATAATATTATTATATAATATCATATTCTAATAATTGTAACTATTGAATTTTAATCAAAAGTAGTAGGAGGATTGATACCTATATCCAACGAAACCAAGTCTCAAAACTCAATAATATTCTTGATCAAAAAATCTATAGGGAAGGTCTTATACCTTTACTTTTTTGGTAAAAATATATAATAGAAATATTTTACCCCACATTTCCTATTATATTAGATGATCATAAACAATTATTTATCTCAAATAATTATTCAAATAATAAATTTATAAGTACAAATTTCTATCCATTATACTCTTTGATTATGTAGTATTATAAGATGACAATTAAAACATGAAACTTAGATCGTTTAAAAAGAAACCTAAAATATTGATGCTCTTATATCACATTAAAAACTAAAAAAATGGGAATATTTTTATAACAAAGGTATTCTAAAGCTATAAAAAGGTATCACTTCAACATGAACCATCATCTTTCCCTAAACTCTCTAGTCTGGTATTTATAATTGTTTAATGTAATAACCTTACAATGGTAAACATTGAGATCTTCATGTTCAACTATAACTATAAAAAATTGAAGGATTTAACATGATTTTTCATCAAAAAATGTTAATGTGAATTAATGAAGTAATAGGAATAAAAGGTTTGGAATTATATTCTTTAAAACAAGTTATTCAGAAGTTAAATATATGCAATAAATAATAAAAAAACTTCTAATTAACCCATGTAAAGTATGAGCTGTATTTTGAGTTTCAAAAACAATGGATATGGATTAATTCATTTAGGAAATGACTCAGTAGATGAACCTGATTATTGTGATGTGGGAGGATATCTAGACTTGAACTAAAATAATGATTGAAATAAACATATAGTAATTGTGATAATTGTAATGGAAAAAATTAATATTAAGGGGAATAAATAAAAACATGGATGGCTATAAATTTTTATATATAAAATATTATGTTAATTGAGATGGTGAAAATTTTAATAACTAAAATTATTAATATAATATTGATAAACAATATTATTTTAATAGAAAATTGGTGATGATGAGATGTAATTTTTTTTACTTTTATGATTTTTTATCAGGTGATACTCATTGAATATAATTTTTATTATTATTAGTGATTATATTGATGTATAAGTTTTTGGAATTGATATGTATTAAAATAAATAATTATATAGTTTCGTAGTGAATAAAATATTCTCTAGAATTTTACATTAATGGGATGGTTGTTATTTTAATCTATATTTCCTAAGGACATATTTATGTAGAGTTTATGATGAGTTAAGTGGAAAATTGAGAATGTCAGTATGACTACTATTTTTTCATTATAGCTATAATATCAATTATGGTTATTAGTATATTTACATTATTATTTGAAATTTTACAAGATTATATGTTGTTGAAGTTATATTATTGATATCTGTTATACTTTTATAGTAGGTTATGTTGTGGATATGTGAGGGATATGGTATTTCTAGTGTATGGTGTAGAAAATTGATGTTTTATTAACTATATAGATATTTTTTTTCATATTATATCTATATATTTATATAAAAATATAATTATTGTTTTTATAGTTATAATGTCCTCATTATAGTGATAATTAATTGTTTTGGTTGGAGCTACTATCATTAGAGGTGTAGATAAAAAAAAGTTATGGTTAATGGATTTTCTATGGTGATGGTGTTAATGTGATATAGATGATGAGCTGAATTATATTTGATAATGATTTGATAATATTGATATTTTGTGTGAAATTGAATTAAAACATTTTATGTCATTCCCTAAGGATTTATTATACTAATTATCTTAACACAAGAGTTATTAGTGGAGGAAACTAATGAGTATACATATATTCTAACCCTATTATTCTCAATTATGTTGAATAAATATATGATGTTATTTTGGGAGATATTAAGAATCATTGTTTAATCAATTGAGGATTCAGATAAGTATAAGTGGAGTTAATTATTGGTGTTTTCACTTTATGATTGATAATCAATTTTCTAGTTGGTTAGTTATTGAAAAACATGTATATGTTTTCATTAATTTATGTGGAAGTTGATTGTTATATTTCAGGTTTTCGTAGCATGTTTGTGATTGTTTATTATATATAAAATGCATAATTTAACCTATATTATGTGTTATATACCCTTGGTACTAGTATACACCCCATGGTAAATTGTAGGAGGGATTTAGGGGATACTCTCAATCTATTTGTAGGATATGTGGGTGTCCAGGCTGGTTGATTCATGATATATCCCATAAAATTAGTGAGATTCTAGATTTTATAGAGCTGCATGCCCCCATCTTGATATTTCATGAACTAGTTTCTAATTAACATGGACCATGTAAAATCTATACCACCCCCATACATCTCACATGAAAAAAATAGCACCCTCATCAAAATATTTATTATCCACATTCCTATATGGAATGACCCCTGATGTAACTTAATATCTATATGGAGTAAATTCTCTAGAAAGTGGAATTACCCTCATACCAATTTAATATGAAAAATATGGATGTTTTAAAAAAATATGAAATTTATTATGAGTGTTTTCTATAATATGTAATAATTTTAGGCTCAAAATAAAATACAATGACTTTTAAAATATATCATTTATTATTTTAAATAATTAACTATTATCAAAACCATCATTAAAAAATATCAATATATTATTTATTTTCAATGTTTTCATAATTCATTATCAAATCACTAGTAATGAACTTCTATAGGACTGGGATTAAAGTAATTTCATAGTTTTATATTAGTTTTAAGTCACATCAATACTTATATACATAGTGAAGGAGGTGTTTCCCCAAAAAAATGATAAAGAAGTTGCTTCTAAATCCTCAAGTGTGGAATAAGGATTTAGAAGTACTAAGCATCACAACACAATAAAATTGTCATTTTTAAACTAAGGATCCTCACACCTCATTCATATAATAAATGATCACTAGGGAAAATAATTGAACACTCCCAAAAAAGAAATTAGAAAAATGGAAGAATCACATAATTATAAAACAATAAGAAGTTATGTGGTAAAGAAAAATTCCAAATATTTTAAAAATATTGAATCATTGGTATATTTATAAAAAATGAGAAATCACTAAATGAGTTATAAGTTCTAAAATAGTGGTTCACTGCACAATATAAAATGAACTATTATTTATATCGAACCCATTATAATTACAAAAATCCATCTATCAATGGAACAAGCTGCCCCACCCAACAACTTACTTTTGAGATCTATAATAGTCAGTTTGTTTTTTCAGTTCCACAATCCTCAGATATTTGTGGATTATCAACACTTAATAAAATCCACCACTAGTTTTCTATTGAATGTAATGAATACAACTTTCCTTTTAGTGAATAGTTAACTATTTCATATGAAAAAATAATTAAAATCCTAGACTCCTAAAAACTCCGCAAATGAGAAAAATGGGTAATAAAAACTCAAATTAGACTTATTAGTGACCTAGTGTGTGTCAACAACCTCCCCACCATACCAATTTTTTCATCCCTAATGGCATTAGGTATCCTCCAATGATAGGAAATGGGGCCACTGCTCCATTACCAAGGATTCCCAATATCATGTATCAAGTATATTTCTACCATAATTGTAATGAACATAGAAAAATGAGAATTATTTACCATATCAAACCTTGTTCTCATAATCCAAAATATGAATAGGCATCTCCCCAATGGCAATATCTGGATCCAATATAAAATCATACCACTCGACTACATGAAAAAGTTATGGATAATACCACTAAAAATCAGATACATGAATGATTGTTTAGATCAAGGTTAGTTATATTTGGTACTTCAATAGATAGGAATCCTTTTTAATATTTCATAGAGTCCACAATGTCCCAATAAAACATTTTGTTAACTTACACATCTTTCCCATCCAACGATCAAAATTTTAGATAAGATTTTTAATAAACACTTAATCCTAATCCTCATGATCCAAGGTGAGATGACATCGATTGTAGTATGAATTATGGGAATTTTGAGTATTCATTAACACCTTTCTGAATCAACCACCATTTTTCTTCCATATCCACGAGGAGGAATAATCCTAATTTGGAATTCTCACCCAACTCATCATAACATAATGGGGACTTTCAAAACCACCCATACAAAGAATCAGATGGTGTCATCCTAATGGGGGCCTAATAATTATTTTTGTAAGAAAACATATCTAATAAAATATTCTTCCCCAAAATACCCTCAAAGTAAGGAACACATTCTTGAGGAATATCCCCAAGTGTATGAATGGTATGCTTATATTGATCATCCATTTTTCGGTAATATGTTTTGTCAGATTTGGTGTCCTAGGGACAACATATTGAACTTTGATTACATATATATTTGATGTAATGAGTATTAATTTAATTTCTATTAAATATTTTTCATTGATTCTCAATGTATTTAATGTAATATCGCACCATAGTATTTTCCACATTAATAAGGTCATACTATCTCTCATCTATGATGAGAACCGTTAAAAGGAAATACGCATAATATAGTTCTATGGTTGGATAACGCACTATAATGTGAAACATAGTATTTATATAATAATTTATTAGTTCTCATAATATGATTAGGATTCTTGTCATGATGTTCACACTTTGAATTCTCGAAGATGGTAGATAATGAGAACAGACCCGCAAGTATGAATTATGCATGTTTTGGTGTCATTGAGTATTACTATCTTTGAGTGTGTGTAATAGTCCTTAGACATTAAGATTATAATTAATGTAATTCATTACTCATTCATTTAAATTTATAGAAAAAACATTCATTCCTTATGTAACAAAGAAGCAAGTTTTGTTGGGTGTTTCACAGTTGAAATGTCATTAATGGTTAAGTAGATGAAGTATTTTTCCAATCCATCTTTATAGAAGCAGATATATCGTCCCTTTGACTGGAATTGAACCATAACATTAAATTCCATGGAAATTGTGTAACTATGTGTTTATTTCAGATAACAAAAGAAATATGTATCAAGTAAATTGGTTGATTACACCATCGTTCTTCTTTCTAGAAGAGATATTGTGAAAATAGGATTATATTACATAATTCATGTTCACATTTCATTATCAAATTTGGACATTTTTATCATTGTCTTGGGCACCTTGACTAGTTTCTAGGTAGTAATCTTATACTTTTGAAAATACCTCCAAATTCCAATTAGAATGAATCCTAGAGTGTTACACACTATAACGTTCTATTTTTTCAAATGAATGAGAATTTAGAAGAAATTTAAATTTTTTAAGTGTTATACTTGGGTGACGGTTTGTGAAGTTTCTCGAGTGCCATGGTGAGTTTTAAAAGCACTATACAAGGAATCCAAATGATTTGGGTTAGAATATTGAGGTGTATGATTTTTCTAAAAACATGTGGCCCTCTAATGAAAACATTGTAATATGTTTTCTCTGAAAAAGTTAATTAAAATAGATTTATTTATAATTAATAAGGAATTCATTATTTCATAATATTAATAATAACATTTCTACTGTGGTTATGATTATTATTATTATAATTATTAATATTATTAATATATTTTTACTTTTTTAAATGTGCTGGAGACGAAAAATGTACTATTCATTCCTCCTGTGTACACCTCCCCCTTGGCTTAACCCTTTTGCAGTGAGACACCCCCTTCTAGTAGCCCTAGGTGTGACCTACCCCTCTCCTCCATATCCTTCTTAATATACTGATTACGTCTGATTGTCCTATGACTTATCTCCCAAAAATTGAGGTAAGCCTCTCTCCCACCCTCTTCTCCTTCTCCTTGTCCTATTATAGTCTCCCCATAACCCGTTGAAGTTTATCCAAACCCCAGTTCAATTGGGTGATCCAATTTTTTTTGTTTTGTTTTGGTTCATGGTTGTGAAAAGAGCCTCTCGAGAGCCTTTCATTTGGATTCAGACAACCACCACCAATGGCTAAGTGGTTCAACTCGTTTAAGTTCACCGACAATGATTTAAGGTGAGGCTTTCTTCCACTATTGTGTTTCACACCTCTTTTATTATGGTGCTTAAGAATTATTGACTTTAAAATAATTTATTTGTATTGTGTTGGACTATTCTATTTGGTTTTAGGTTTATTCAGTTTTTCGCTGCTATTTAAGGTAATGATTTATACCCACATCATGGTTTCACCATTATTATTTTTGATCCTTTTGGTATTTTTGAGTTCCTAAAATTTATTTTTCAGTGCATTGGACCATGACGTGTGGTTTAGAGTCACCAGAGTCTAAGTATAATTTCATTCTTATTCATAGGTAGGTAGGTATGTATGTATATATATATATGTAGGTTACCTCATTATGTGTATATTCACCCATGCAAGTGAATATATATGTATGGGTATAGGTCTTCATATGTATATATATGAAAAAATTAATATGTAGGTAAGTGGAGATTGGTGTATGCATATAAGGATATATGTAAGGATACCCTTACACATTTTTATGGGTCATGTAGATAGGTTCATAGGGGATAAATGTCCTTATATTTATGATAAGTTTCATATTCTCAGTGGGGGTAGCAGCAGCTTCTAGTTAGAATGAATAAGAAGATAAAGTGTTCGGATTGGTTCATCCCTAAGGTAAGATCCCATTCCATTGCGCATTAATTTTATTAATGCATTAATTAATTTGTTACCATTCATAGTTTTTAATTAATATAGCTTGGTTTAGATTAAATTATTCCCATGAATAAGTCAATGAAATGATAAAAGGTGAATAATGATAGTTTGTAAGAAAAGGCATGTTTATCTAAAAAACCCACTCCAATGGAGGTGTGCTACCTTCAAGATAAAAATGTAGTAATAATTTTTTTTTGATTTCTTACCTTAATGCCTTAGTGTCTATTTATTCTTAATATTATAATTGTTAAATGTAATTCATGTACATGGACCATCTTGGTTTTTTAAATGATGTTGATTGCTTTGAAAAATGACAAATTTTACAAGGAACCTCAAATGTGTGTGGCCATACATTTTGTTAGAATTACTAGAGTAGGTCATCTACTCTCTCCTCCTTTTACTTCATCTCTTATTTTATTTTGCGTTGTTGTGCCGCTCACCTAAATTTCTTGTGATTTCTTTTTATCACATATTATTTTTTTTGGTTTGTTCTATTGTGTTCATTGTGGCCTACGCTTATGGAGAAACCCATTTGGGGTGTTCTCTTTGCCTCTTGGACACAGCTTTGGGTGTTCCAAACATAAATAGATTTTTTCATAATTCCATGAGTTGGGGTTTACCAATGGGTGAGTGTGTCATTCCATGGACTAATTTAAAAAATTTATAACTTAACATTAAAATGGGAATTGAATTATGGACTGGGCCTTTGACAATGCATATGCCTAGTTCCTATTGTTTAGACTTTTACAAAGGCTTTTGTATGTATATTGTTTTTTATAATTTTTTTTGTCTTAGATATATAACATACAGGGTCAAGAATGATATATGGAGACCTTGAGATGTCATTGGTGACATATTTTTAAAGGCATTCTATTTCTATGTGACTTTGGTATCATTTCATTGTTTGAGTTTATGCTCTGTTTTGAAGCCACATTGTTCAACTTTTCTAATGTTTATTATTTATTACATAGTGATCCTTTTTAGAGTTTCAGGTTACTCTGGTGCTAAATTCATTATTCCATGTTGATGGCTTGGATTTTTTTTACATGGAAGCATGAATAGCTTGTGGCTCACAATGGTGGTTTGATAACATGATTTATGTATATTCATAACTAGTGATTTATGTATTGACTTTTTCCTTGGAGTGTACCATAGAAACTATGGTTCACTTGATATGGTCTGGGTGAGAACATAGGTTCCCTATAAAGGACTCATGGATATACTCTCGTGCTTGGGTGGTTATACCATGATGCACTGGGGAAGCAGTGTTTTAGGTTCTCCTGGAAAGGCCTCCCCTGGGCTTTCTATTATACAATTGGGTGATACTAATTTCTTAAGGGGATACTGAGGATAGACTCATTTGGAATATGAATATGCCATGCCACATGTCATACTAAGTCCCTTATGTGTGATACCTAGGACCAACTCTTGGTTACCATACCGTGGGCGATATTTGGACCTTTTAAAGGATCACCTTGGATGGGATCAGTGATATTTGATATTTTGAATGGATGTACCATATCAATACCTCATTGATGAGATAATACCCCACTATTTATTTGGTGGATTTTTTGAAATAAATTGATTAATTTCAGGGATAATTTCTTCTGCAATATTTGCTTTCTATATTAATATTAGAGCACCCACTTGTGAATTTTCTCTCTTTATTATTATCAAACTTATGTGATGATATGGTTATAAGACCCAAAGACTACGCACATACTTGGGGGTTTACTTCTTTGAGTTTCCTTATTAATGTTGGCATTGGTACACATATTATTTTTGAACAAGTACCTCTTTTATAATTTTCAAATAAGGCCGAAGTAGGTGGTATAGGATGGGTTTCGATTAGGAACCTAGAAAAAGTGAATATTATTAATTTATTATCACTCTATATTTATTTTATGTGGCATAAATATTAATTTATATTGTGTTTTATGGATTGGGATAGACACCATGGGAACCTAAATACTAAGATTAATATCTCACACCCTTCTTGGGTACCCTTGGTACCTGATTATACCTTATAATTGAAGGATTTAGGTTGAACATTGTATTTCTTGTACTAGGGAGTTAGGAGAAAAGGACTGAGCTAGATATAGGGATGATCAAAGAGATCACCCATGTTGTTTTTCTATCCTTTATTAATTATTGTACAATGTTATAAAGAATATTGTATTGTTTACTACTTTGAGTTATGTATCATCACCATGATATGCATTCATTTGTTGTATAATATGCAATTGGACACATTTAATAAATTTGTTACTGTTATTCTTCCACTACACTGATATCTTTTTATATACTGCTTCTGCGATTTTCTATTGTTAATTATCTGATAATACCACTGTGCATATTTGATAAGAGGGTATATTATCACCACTATCACCACCTGAGACCCTCACTGCTAGTCAAAATCCTCTGGTGTATTGGGAGATGGGCTTGATTCCATGAGATAGAACAGTCCGGCTACAAGTTTGATGGTATGCTAGGTTTGGGTTGTTATACACACTAACTGTTTCAGTTGATATCGATTATATTCTATTTCAATGTAATTAATGTAATAAATATTAATTAAAACTCCAGGGAGTAATTTTAATTAATTAATCTTTTATGCATAAATTAAATAAATATTTATTCATCGGCATGTGAATAGAAAAATATTTATTTTTTGAATAAATATTTAATTAAAATTTCTTTTTTGATATGTTAATGAAATATTTATTTATTAATAAAATTTCATTAGGGTGTTCAATAAATACAAGAATAGTTTTATTGGACTAAGACCATGTATGGTGAAAAATATTCATTAACAACCCGATAAAATAATATTTGTTATTGAGAAATTTGGAACACTCCACAAAATAATAATATTATCATTATTATTATGAGGCATGGATCTTATTAAATTTAAAAAATGTTATTTAATGGAACAAAAGAAAATTAAATAACACTTTATCCTAAATTGAATCTCCGTAAATAGATGGTTATGTCTATTGTATAGAGCATCCAAAAATTGAGAATAGATAATTAAAGCACACAATGAAGTCACTCTAGAATCCTTCTCCCACCTTCTCAATAATGATAATTACATGATATATTTCATGAAGCAGCAGAAAAATAAATCATTAATGAAAAATGAAATAAATTGAAATCACCGTGATAGCACCCGAAGATCAAGTTGTGTTTCTTAGAGATCATATGATATTGAGTGGATCAACAGTAGAGAGATTCTATCCATAGAAACTCACATCGCAAATGATGGTAACCCTAGAGGGTCTTTTCTTAAAATCTATGTTAACCAATGTAGAAATTCCTTAATATGAGGTATTTTATTTCTTCGAAAATTAAATAAATAAATTATAAATTTGATATGCATGATCCTCTCTCTCAATTTTTGGAAACAAGTTTTAAATGAAATTGTAATATATCTCCCACCACCGCATCCTTCTTCTCTATCCAAAAAAAAAGTGGTATCAGAGGAAGACAAAATTTAAATTTATAATTATTTATTTGATTTTTGATCAATGCACAATTTTGGTTCAGATTTTCTTTTCATGTTATTTTTTATTTAATCCAATTAGAATCCATAAGTTATGTACATATTAATCATGTTTGTTTGTGTATCATTTTCTTAAAGGTTTACGAATAGATTATGAATGACTAGATATTCCAACAGGATGTTCCAAATCCTTGCTTAGGAAAACTAGGATACAAAATGTGTAGCTGGAGGAGGCATCATGTACCGAGACCAATTGTACTAGGATGCTCCGAGAGTTTAATTACACATTATTCATTTATTTCACAGCCTGTATCGATCAGCCGACCTGTTACATGGGAAGTGGATACATCATTTGTAGCTATTCTTTACACTCTATTTAGTCTAACGGAGTTAATATTTTAAAGCATCAGGTATGTGACTCTAAGACACGCCATCTGAGGTACATAACATGTAGTTGTACTATACATGCGATGTAGTTTCCCATTAAATTATAGAATAGAAAACAAAATTAATTTGAAATTTTATACATTAAAACCTTATTTTATTTTTATTCATAAAAATGTGTGTTTGAAAATTTAAGAAATTTTTTAAATTATATCAAATGTATAATTAATTAATCATAATTAATATGTCAATATTTTTATTTCCATTTATTTTGAACGAATGAAATAAATTATTGGAATCTCCAATTATGTTTAGATGATCACTAAGATGAAATGGAATTAATTAATTAATTAATTAATGAAGGTCCATTCTTCTTAATAATAATAAATTAATAAATAAATAAATGCTATCTAGTTACTTTTTTATATTCATTGTGTGTATGACCAATCAAGAGATTGTCCAAGACCTAGGTATATGTTGGATGTTTTAATTAAATTTATTACATGGGATTTAATTATTTGTTATTAAATTAGATATGATGGAATGTGTTTCATCCCGCCATCCATTATTATATATGGATTCTACATCCAAAGATAATTATGTAATCCCATTTAAACAGTACATTTGTTACTTTCACCTTTTGTGAATAACAAATAATTTTAATTAATAGATCATCACAATGCAGGTGGAGTCCATTCAATATGGAACCATTATACCTAGGTGGATAGGTTGAATGATGTAACATAGTCCATGACCATAAAATGGAGCTATTTCTATAAGTCGTAGGTTTATTTAATGAAAGCTAATTAAATCAACCATTAGATAAACTCATGGTAATGTCATTTACATTATTTAGTTATTTCCTTTTATTCAATTATTTATTTTAAGGATGTAATTCATGATAACATAAATAAATGAATTAATGCACAATGATGGAATTTAAAAAATTGAATTATGTGTAAATATTTTTCCAACATGGTGGATTAATTAATAAACATCCACTTAAGATTAAAAAGACAAGTAAACGATAAAAAAGTTAAAATTTATTCATAATAAATTAAAACACCTCAATTAAAAATTATGCCAGGTTTGGCCTTCTATTAATTGATTAGCTGTAAAACTAAAGAAAACCATGTGTTTGAAAAAACCCTTGTTAGGAAAAATACTTTTATAAAGGGGATTTATTTCAAATTTATTGGGTAGAATAAACCATTTTAGATAAAGTTGATTATCCCTTTCTATAGTTGGTTTAATATTGATGTAAGTGTTTAGGGAATCCAAGTTAGGCTTTTTGGATTGGTCAATTAACTCAATGGATCAAGGAGTTTTGTCCCAACAGTTGAAAAAGACATACTTTAATAAAAAAAATTAAGTTGATAACAATATTGGTTGGAGGATTAAGAAACTATAGAAATACTATGGAAGATAATATCTTAATAAATACTTCATTGATTAGTTATAGAATATTTGGATCCTATCCCAAATCACTTCTCCTTACACACCATAGAGGAATTTTGTAAGAATAAAAGGGATTATAGTGCCATGTTGG
The DNA here is from genome assembly GCA_963277665.1 of Viscum album. NCBI lineage: Eukaryota > Viridiplantae > Streptophyta > Magnoliopsida > Santalales > Viscaceae > Viscum > Viscum album. The sequence continues at coordinate 1,024,949,255 of OY728160.1, read as the reverse complement.
ACATAGTGAGATCAATTTTTAGCCATGTGAGTCTTCAATTATCCTTTTGAGGATAAAAATTACAAAAAACAACACATTGACTAAAAAAATTACCAAATAAAATGATAAATATTATTCCACATGATTTTTGAGTTAAATAAAAACGAAATTATTTAATTTACATGGGTGGGAATGTGAAGCATTTATTAAGTCCTATTTAGGTAACAAACATTCTCCGCAAGGAAGAATGTTTACATTTATTGGATTCCATAAGTAAAAAAGTGGGTCTCACCTATATGACCACTCATATAGAAAATTTATATTAGGAAGTAATTACATATTTTTTGAGAGGGGTAACATATCATGAAGAGATTTTGGGTGTGAGATAGACTTTGATGAAGTTGTGGATCACGGAACACAATAGTTGGCATATGAATGGATTCAATAGATCCCCATGGATGAAGAAAATATCTATAGAAACAACTAATATGTAGGAGTATAAGATATGTTAGTGAACTATTATGTTATGTCTTTCTATTCACTAACATTGGTGACTCATAATTTGTGGATTATAATGATTTAATAACCTACATGAATGAAATAAATGGCACAAAATTTTCTAAGTAAAAATAATCCATGAATTTTGAAATGGATTCAATGTGCCAAAACTGATTATGGACTTTGGTAGACCCTCTCATAGTTCTAGTACCTGTTGGTTACAAATGGGTATTAAATAATAAACTAGAAATTGAAGTAAAAATCAATATCAATAAGGAACAATTGGTTGATAATGATTTAATCAACATCAATGCATTAACTATGATGAAAACTTTTCAATATTTTCAATGTAGGAATCCATAATAATTATAATGAAATGGTAGATTACCAAGACTGTGATATATGGAATTTGGATGTTAAAACGACCTCCCTTAATGGGAACCTCCATGAATATTTATACATGACACATCCCGAAGGTTTTGTGATTCCAAATGATTCTAATTAGATATAAAAATTTAAAAATTCTATTTATTGGTTAATGAAATCATCTCGGTAACGGAACTATTTTTTTGATGATTCCATAATGAAATTTTCTTTCTTAAATTTAGAGTGTGAGGCCTGTGTATACAAAAGGATTAGTGGTATTGCATTCATTTCTTAAATAGTATATGTTGATGACATATTACTCATAATAAATCAAATACCAGTATTGGAGTTAGTTAATATTTTGTTGAATAAATTATTCTCCATGAAGGAATTTATTAAGGAATTATATATTCTTTGGATCAGGATCCAATGTCATAAATCGAAGAGACTACTTGTCCTAGTTAAAATTACATACATTGAAGATATACTAAAGCGATTTAATATGAAACAATACAAGTGGTTATTATTTCCAGCATCACATTGAATTCATCTTTTTAGGATAATGTTTCCTAAGACACTTGAGGAATGACATAGAATGCAAAGGATTTCATACACATAATAGACTGGGTCAGTCATGTATACATTGTTATATACTAGGCCATATTTTTCATAAACATTTAGTGTAGTAGGTACATATCAAGATGATCTAGGTAATCACCATAGGATTTCAGTCAAGACTATCCCTATATAACTATGGTGTACTAAGTATATTTTCATAATATATAGATTATTTAATGAAATTATCATCAAGGGATATGGATATGATAATTTCCAAACTATAGTTGTTTATCTCATGAATGAGAAAATGTTATATCAATGGTTGATGTACATACTTCATAAGTATCATATATTGAGGGGCTATTCTAAAAAATGTGTAGTTTTAGTGGGTAATTGTTTTATAGATGAAAACATGAAAAAACACATGACTAATTCCTTGTTTGAATAAAAACATTATCATCATGTGACATCTAGAGGGTTTAATGTCATAGGAAGTTGGATCCAGTATAAGTGGTAGTCTGTTAGAGTTGGTTTCATAGGACAAACCGATTTTGCATTAATTACATGTCTATTTGACGTGTTAAATATTAATTTATCATATTATTAAATATTTCTCATTGTTTCTTTATGTAATTAATGTAATAATGTCCTAAAATTTCTATTGCATTGATAAAATCATAAAATTTCTCGGCAATTATGAGAACCTCAAAGTGCTCTGACAATATTACTAATATAGTTCTAGGGTTGGAAAACATACTATTATGGTACACATAGGATTTAGACCATCAGGTGAAAGTACTCATAAGTGTATGAGGTTTCTTGTCATGAAGTTCCCACGTGGTATTCTCCATGATAAGAAATTATAAGAACAACCCTTCCTGTATGAAATCAATATGTTTTGGTTTCATCATATATTCCAAACTATGAGCCTATATAATATTCCATAGACTCTAATATTAATATTGATGTATGTCATGACTCAATCACATAGATTTACTAACCGAAACTATTGCACTACATGTTGGTAATAAGTAGGGTACATTAAGTTCATCAAAAATTAATTCTCATTAATGGATTATTTGAGGAATTATTTTTCCCTTCAATCATTATGAATGAAAATATCTCATCCCTTTTATTCGAATATATCTATTGCATTAAATTAAATTTACATGGTGTAATAACATGATTATTTTAGATATTAATAGAATTATTTACTGAGTAAATGGGTGGAAGACATCATCATGCATCTTGGTTCATGAAATATTATGATAATGGGATTATACTATAGAGTGGGGTGTTCGTATGTGGTTGTTGACATTGAGATATTGAGTTATTTATCTTTATTAATTTAACCTATTCCAAAATAGTAATCATGGAATTTAGGCTAGCCTACTTAATTAAAATGAGAATTAATTCTTGAGGTTTTAAGACTATATGTTTATATTAGACATGATTAAATTATATTTGAATTTAATTAATGAAATAAATATTATTATCAAGATTGAGGAATAATTTCATAAAATTTATATTGATCACATAAATTAAATAAATATCTACTCATCATTATGTGAATGAAAATATATTTATCTATTTTATTGAATACTTAATATATATTTATTCATTAATATTTTATTGAAATAATTATTTATCAATAAAAGTTTATTCAGGTGTTCAATAAATGCAAGATGAGTTTGATCAGACCAAGGCCATACCTAGAGATAAATACTATTTAACAAGCTGTTTAAATAATATTTTCTATTGTGCAAGTTAGCATTCCTGAAAAAATAATAATAATATAATTATTAATATGAGGAATGGGGTTTATTGAATGTAATAAATGTAATTTAATGTATGGAATGAAAATAAATTATATTTTAACCGAAATCAAAAATCATTAAATATATGGTTATAGCAATTGTATAGATCACACAAAAATTTAGAATAGATTATTATTACACACAATGAATTCACTCTCAGCTACTAATTATTTACCCTTCTCTAGAATAAGAAGTGAATGAGAGACTTAATCAATACTAAAGAATGAGGGATGAATAATAGACTATGAAAGACAATTGACTTGATGTTCTAGAACCCATAGATCTAGTGGTGTTTCCTAGAGATTAATGGAGAATGTTGGATCACATCTAGAAGTATTTAATACATGAATCCTCAAAGCACATCGAATGTAATATCAACGGATCTTTTTCAATGATCAAAATTCACCAAATAATAAATTTCATCACCCCAGGTATTTTATTTTGTCAAATATTAAATATATTAATTATAAATTCCATGTGTAAGATCAGCACTCTTTGTTTTGGGAAATGATTATTAAAAGAATTTTTATATATCTCCCACTACCACATGAGTATGCTATGCATGAAACCAATATATTTTTCTCATCCTTATCATGGTTCTTAATGATTCTTGAAGTCCCATATAAAAGTTAAAGGAAATATATTTTTTCCATTTATAAATGGTTACTTGGGGAAATACAAGAAGAATAAAAGCCTCTCAGACATATAAATGCATGAGCACCTATACCATATTTGAATCCATGTTTGGAAGTAAATTGATTGATTTAACTATGTGATCAACAATCAACCAACTATCATCCTTAATACATGAATTATGGGGTAAATAAAACAAAAAATTGACCATGATTTCATCATAAATTCACAATTGAATGGGAAGAGGCTTAAAAAACCTATTCAATCCCTGATTTCTCATCTTTTTTTATATAAAAGGTTAAACACATTGAAACAAAATCTATAATATATCGATTCATCTCAGCCTAAAGATAAAAATTATCAATGTATTAGGGATATTTTCTTCCCCAGGGTACATTGTCCAACTTGAGTAATGCCCCTCGTGGATCACCTCTTACCTCAAAGTCAAAGGAAGAACCAGTCACCTCTTGAAAAAAGAGAACCATCGGGAGAACAAGACCAATCACCAAATGTTTCCCCTCTATTTATAAAACAAATTTTCTATTGGAACATGTGGTTGGAAATATGGTCACTCTAAAATCGATCAGAAAAAAATAAGACGTGACTTTTATAATTGACAAAACCACATTCTCTCCATTATCTCACACCTCCAACAATACGTCAACAAAAAATTTCAACTATCCACACACATCTAATGATTCTTGAACAAACATGACTGGAATCATATAGCTCAATCCATCAGGGATAACATTTACCTTCTCAAGGGAATATGATATATCTATATCAATTTCTAAAGAAACTATACCCATAGTCTCTCTATGTGGTTCAAGTCGATCTTAGAAAATATATACTTTAGGATATTATTAACAAATATTATTGTAAAATGTTACATAAATTTTGAATTGTTTAATGAATTAAATGCACTCATCCCAGATACCATATCTCAGTCATGAGTGGGAAAATTACCCTCATGATACCATAGATTCCATGAGATATATTTCACAAAAAGAGCATTTTTCAATAGCACACTTCCCAACCCTAGAACTGAGACATCTCTATACACTGCATAAGCTTTCCAAACATAAATAAGAATCAAAATTAGTGTGCATGTAAAATGGGATTTCAACACCTCAAAAAAATCATCACTTCACACTCCACTCAAACCTCACCAATTTCCTGGTGATTAATATCAACGAAGAATCTAGCCTAGAAAATACCCACTAAAAACATATATAATACCCAATTGATCCTTGAAATCATATGATATAAAATAAATTTTTAGGATGTACAAAAAAAGTAACCGCATGGATCTTATTAGGACCCAATAAAATACTTTTATCAGAAATAAGTTATCCTCTGAACATTACCTCTTGATTCAAAAACTATTAATTGAATATCATGGAATATAAAAAATTCTCTATTAATATTCTTGAAAAAAATTCGTATAGTCAGTATGATCCCCCTGCATCTTTGAATACACAAATGTTATACAAATAAAAATTAACACGAAAGATTCCACTTCATGAGAATTAGTAAGTCTAATGGGTATATAAAAAATAATCAAAATTTCTGTATTAGTATTGAAAATTTATCATAGTACCATACTACTCCCTTATCATCAATTGTTCGAATTCAAATCTAATGTGTACCTTAGAAGAAACAATAATATCTTTTGAGATAATCCAAATAATCCAAATTTCTTGGAAATAAGTATTTATTATTTATGGTCACCAGAATAATCATATGCTAATGTATGAAATGTTGAAGACTATTATAAAAATTCATTACAAATATAATTGGAGATGACTATGGAGACACACATGGACGAATAAATACATTTCTCTCAATGTACTCCAACTAATATTTCAACTCAAATAAGTTATTCAGATCCATCCAATTATATGACAAGGAAATAAGTCTCATTCCACATAGAATATTAATGGTTAAATTTTCCTATCACTGCATCAAAATCCCAGAAAAATACATTGAAAACACATCAATAAACAATTCCAGGATCTCAAAAATACCAACAAGTAAACTCTTCAATATTCATCAAATAATAAACCAGAATACTTGATCAAAATCAATACTATATCTGAATTAATGGGATGTTCCCTCATAGTTCATAGATCCCACTCACCCTAAATGATGTGGGTTCTCTCATGAGGAGATATAAACATGGTCCTGTAGTGTTATATATAAATATTATCTTTTAATATAGTATAAATATATATGTATATAATGGGTTGAAATATCAAAATGTGATACACATGGAAATCCTACACAGCTTCTAAATTAGTAAATATAACTCAATAATTATGGAAATTAAAACAATTCTCCAAATTCCTACCCTATAGTGTAAGAAAATGAATCAGAAAAGGAATCAACGCACCTCACAGAAGCAAGTAATAAAAAAATTTGTGAGATAAAAGAGAGGGAACAACCCATATTAAATAGAATATATTCTATAGAAGTATAAATAACTATTTTACTTCTCATGGTGGTCGGTGCAGACATATTATTCCCAGGTTCTTTATCAACTATATAACAACTTTCTAACTCAATAACTCCCTAAAAATTCTACTAGAATGTGACAATACCCTTTATCCATGGTATGAGATTATGTTCCCTTAGAAGAATTGGATATAACCTAATATCCCTTTGTGAACATGCAACCAACTCCACCACCCAACATTGAATACTAATATAATAAGAATTAAATACCTATATACCCATACCCATGGCACATCCTCAAATCATCTAGATAACTGGGTAGAGTATGACTAACCTCCCCACCCTGATAATAGACCATTCTCTTATTACATAAAGAATACACTAGCACTAAACCCTATGACTATTGATAACTCCTACCGCTACCCTTATGAGATTATTTTAACTTCCTTCTCCATCTAGAAGAAGATCTTTGGTAACCACCCATTAAAGGAATATCAGTAGGAACTATCTTCCTTCTCAGTTCCACCTCCACCATAGCCTCTTTATCACCCACCTCAGTATAGGTTTTGATGAAAATAATAATAAAATTGGACCGGATCTCATGATTCAGTCACATTACAAAATATCAAGCCTTAATGTAATAATTCATGAGGAGTTCAGGAGATACATAAAATAACTTCATAAACCATGAATTGTAATCTAACAAGAAACCACACCTTTTATCCAACATTAGAAAATCATGCTCCCGCATCACCCTTAACAACTCAAGGTATAACTATTTATTAATGTCCATATTAAATGTAGTCCATATGAGATCCACATTCCGAATCACAATAATGAAAGATTTGAACATTTCCCTACAAAATACATATATCCTATAGGAGGTGAATATAATCATTGATGTCTCGGGGGTCTTCAAAAACTAAGAGATTCATCCAATTCATTATATCCACTCCTCAAGTTCCCTAGTTCCCCTGTAGTATTAAAAATCTAGTGGTTTTTTATTATTGAACTCAAGAGTATAGCCTTCCATAAATGTCTAATCCAAACCATCATCATGGACAAAGGAATAGATCAAATATATCACTATCTCCACCAAATTTGGATCAACCAACTATTTCTCCTATGGAAAATGTTTTTTAAAAACCCATCTCTACCTAGATGAGGCCCTTATAAAGGAATTTTCTATAAAACAAAATAAAGACTCATAAAATTGTAAATTGAATCCTAGAAAATATCAATTAAACCGAAAATAAACTCTTATAATAGGTCTTATTAAATATAATTAAATTAAATAGAACTATAAATCAAATAATTAAGGGAAATTCAAAAATTTTATGAATTTTTTCTGCTTTGCACAATTTGGTCACTTTTCTACAAAAAATATGCACCAACAATAAAAGAGCTACAATAAGAATTCATACAAGGTCCCAGTGTTTCATCATGGTTAATTTTACTTGGGTACCTAAATTATGTTCCCCATACTACACTCCATATTTCACCCTCAATATATCTTATTTGATCACACTATGACGGAAAATCTATAGGGAAAATATATAAAATCTAAACAAAAAACCCATAAATAGGAACAAAACAAAAACAAGATCCTGGAAACCCCATAGTAACTCAACATTATTCATAAACAAGTTTTATATATGAACTCCTTTGTTCCTACTTCTAATTCTCTAACAATCCTAGATCTAGTATTCCAATATCCACCAACACAAACACTCTAAAATATTTTTTTAGTAAAGGAACCCATGTTGAGCCGACCCCTCACCCAAGACAATAAGACACATTGTTTGAAGGTAATTCCAAAATACCGAGGGATGGATAGAAGAACCATTAAATCAAAAATAATCTATTGGGAGTGGTTTCGAACATGGAAACTCGATATGACAAATCCATGAATTATATAGAACACCTATTCTAATAAAAGTAAATATAAATAAACATATAATAGATTAATTTAACAATGATAATAGACAACATCACATCAATATATACGATATTTCATAAATGAGACATACACGTTGTATCAAAATCCAAATTCACAAAAACAAAAAATAGGGATCAATATCATTGATTTCCAATACATATATCCTAATGATAAAAAAGGATCCTCATTGGATAACCATGTGATATAATGTCTTTTCTCTCGAAAGACCTTCTTTGATGGTAATAAAAAAGATCCCCCTAATTGAATGGTGTTATTTCTATTACCCATGTCCAATAATACAAAGCCCACATATTCCTAAAGGCCTATATATGGTGTGAGGATAAAATCACCATAGGATACCTCTATGAATATATTTATGTACTTTAAATAATTAAAAAATACATATTTTTTGGAAAAATGATTTTTGAAAAATATTCCAAATTATAATAATTTCATTTGAAATCAATCCTTTGATATCCCACTGGATATCCTGAACAAAACATGTTTCTAAAAAAATTATCAACTAGGTTTAAAAAGAGAACCAAAACCAATAGGTATAAACATGCTCAAAAAATGGTAACAAATTATAAATGTGGTAACAAAAATGTGCATCATCATATAACCAAATATATTTAATATTCAAATCAGAATATACCACAACCAAGAAATTTAATAAAATATACATAAAATCATACAAATAAACCCTTAAAATTCATAATAGAAAATGTAATCTAACTATAATGGTTATGTGAGAATTTTACCAAAATAGGCTTTTCTATCTAATTAAAAATGTATAATAATATTGGAGGATCTCATGGTATTCCCCAAGAGCACATATAAGACCACTCTTGGTGTCTTATTCAATTTCTTTGAAGATATCTATGTATTAATCCAAAAGTCTCCTCATCCCCTTAAATAACCTAATGGATTCTCCCTCTCTCTTCGAATTAATTTCTCTCTTATTCCTTAAGAAAACATACCCTTAAACCCCAGGTATTCCATTTTCAACTATATTCAAAACATATCTCTATAAAAAATTTCTTCCATAAAATAAATTTCAAAATGATATTTAATAAACCAAAAATACCATTTCATCTCATGCATCAATTCCGGTCAAAATACCTTTAAAACCCCTTTAAAAATCCTTTTAAAAAGATAAAATATTGGTTAAATTTTATAAATAACATGTTTTTCATTAAAAAACTCTATATTGAGGAACCAAACTAAACATAAAATTAACATCATAATCCTTACATCATATAAAACAATTATTACTCAGAAACCATAAAATTGTCCAAAAGAAGATTTGGAAAATAATAAAAATTAGATAAATATTAAAACTTTATCACTGGAAAAATATATAAAAAAAATGAATTTATTTTTCACCCAGATAATGGAAAACATAAAAAAATAGGAGGGGGTTAATTGAGCTTCTCAATTTTTTTTGTAGAACCCCTCCCTCTTCAGCTATGAGAGTTATGATATATTCTTTAATGAAAATATGTTGTGGAAATACAATAGTATAATATAAATTGATTTAACATAGGAGATTTATAGTGGCTTAGAGAACATAAATCCACTAGTCCACTCCATTAATACTCTACTCCACGAGTTTCATGATTTTCACTATAACAATCCTTTTTTGGAGGCTCCTAGATGAGTACAACCAGTTATAAACAACTAAAAATTACCAAGATCATTAAAATGGTATCTCTCTTATAATACCAATCCATGGAATCAAAACACACTCTTACAATTTGTTCAGAAAGATAGAGACGAATAAAATTTTGTATAAATATTGTAGTAAATAGTTTTATGATGAAACTATCATTAAGAAAAGACGTTCTCTGAAAAATGATAATAGTCAAGGAACTACTATGGATGATATTGAATTACTACTGATAGATAAGAAAATATAGCACACAATTGATCTATATGATCCTTCCTATGTATATTTTTTATTTATTACTGTTATAAGAGTATTTAAATTTATATGCTTTCAATCCCTTATTCTCATATTCATTAATATAGTTACTAAAACATCCTTTTGTATATCATATTATATTTTGAACTTATGATGAGAGATAACAATATTGGTTGAGTTGATTATCCCACAATATTTTGAGAGGATGGGGTATTACTAGAATTCATCCATTTTTACAAACATGGAATAAGCTTCTGTGTGGAATAATCTATGATCATCTTCTTTGGATCTTTCCATTATGAAAAAAATGACACATTATACATATAGATCTTTCCTTAAATGGAAAATAACTTTTTTTGATATGTTCTAAATTCATGAAATGACTTATCATGATATTTGGAAAACAATAATGATATTATGTATAATATTTAATTATTTATAAGTTATCCAATATGTAATGCCATTCTCATAAGATAAGATTCAGTGAAAGATTATATGATAGAAAATACCACCATCTTCATTTATCTGTACGATAAACCTTATTCATCATTTAACTGGAAAATTCATTACCATGATATTTATATGTTACTAAGGGATGATAATTTTCTTTTATAACTAAATTGTATTTTCATAAGACAATCTTTTCTGAATGTCATATTTTTATGATAAAGTCATAAGAAGACTTAATTCTGAATTATGTAAGTGAAAAATCAGTCATTATCATCGTAAGATAATATCATATGTTGTAAGATAAATATACAACACTAAGTTTTCCAATTCTAAGTAAATGGAATATATTATTTCAAACCATTTATTTGCATAATTAAAAATACATTTTTTTAAATAATACTTAATTGGATATAATAACCACTTATAGGTTTAGTATTAGATAAAATTCATTGATAAAATTATAATATTAAGCACTTAACATAAATTCATTATAATGAAAATACGTATTTTTTTAATCAGAAAAACACATAAAAACTATGATATGTAGGATAAACAAATGTTTATCTGAAAACTAATTTATAATTCATTCCAACATTGTTTCCTTAAATAAAAACCATTATATTTAGCAATGATATGTCCTCACACTCATAAAACATAAGAAAAAAAATAGAACCCCCCATTAATAAACCTCGTGAAAATTCACTAATAAAGACATAGAAATAAAAAAAGAAGAGGGGAGAAACTTGGACAGAAAAGGATACGGTTTCACGTGCATGGGATAATAAATGATCCAAAGGGGAGTTAAATAGATTAAGGGAAAATTGATCATTTCTAAAATAATTAATGAACATGAAATCCAACATGGTTGGGGAACATGTTTAAAAAAGTTTTTCAGGAGATAATCTCTCAAAAACCAAAGACATACAGTTCCTCCTAAAGATAATATGGTTATAGAAATTTTTCTTAATCCATGAATAATAGTTTGGTCCACCAAAAAATTACTTTTTTATGGTTATAAAATACTTTCAACAATAATGTGATGAATAATATTTCATTTAAAAACAACATTTCTAACCCCTTTCCCCTAGAAACACTAGGAATGAATAAAAATGTAAATAAAAACTCCAATTTGACTAACTAGTTACTCAAAAAGCATCAAAGTACCAGTGAAAAATATCATTACAAAAAATATTGAAAAATATTTGATACACTAGAACATGACCATGTGTATGCTCCTAGGACATAGCCTACTATGGATGAAGAACATACAATTTAGTGTGCATCACATTTATGCTTTATTGCTTCAATATTTTTTAAGGGGGTGGGGGTTGAGTTTTCCTACCCCATGGATCTATATTTCTAGGAAATTTTCTGTTAATTAAATGTACACTGGTCCCCTTCCATGCTGTAAATATATGTTCCTTGTGTAGGACTGGAAATATTAATGAGGTATATCTTTATAGTTCAATAAAAATATTTTTCTATGTGGTATTAATAGTGTGAATGGAGATAAAAACCAGTGAACCTAAAACCCACTTCAATATGAGATTATATTAGGATTTTAAAACATGATATAACATATTTGACTCAAGGTTTAATGGAGAGTCTATGTTATTGATCATCTTCCACTAATATGAATACAAATAATTATCGATAGATCATTTATTTGGAATATACACCATCCACATAAACTATTGTTAGTCTATTATAAAATGGTTATGTTATCAATTTCATCCCAAATTTATGAATTCGGATATATATAAATATATATATTAGTATTATATGTATTGTTAATAAGTTTCATCACTATAAATCAAGTTTGATCATCTTAGATAAGAAATTCGGTGACTTTCTCCTCGACATGTTGACTTGTATGAGTGTAGGAAGGTTTTATATGCGTAGAATGTGACATTATTATAACAAAATATTATCCTATTGTATATTAAAGGATAATTAATCACAATATATATAATATATAAAAATATTTTATATAGACCAAATAGTTTGTTCATTATGGGTTTCAGTACCCTATAAGGGTGTAAATATGACATGTTAAGGTGGTCAAGATGAACATGTGTTGGGAAAAAATTAATTCTCTATTTTTCTTGGTATTATAGTTCTAATTTTCATAGATCAACTTTACCATCCCCATGAAATATGTGAATATTTTATTTATATTTTTTAAATCAATCAAGAGACTTGTAAAAATATCGCCATTTTAGGAAAATACATTTTATTTTATAAGTTCATCTATTAGAGGTTTTTAACTAGAGGAATTTTGTATATTTTATATTTTGTAGTTTAAATTATTTTAAATTTTATTAAGTTGTTTGTAGAGTTTAGGGTCTCTTAGATTTCAAATTTTTGGTGTCTCTTATATTATAATTCTTATAGTCTAGAAGATTACGTTGTTAGAGTTAAGGAAATAATGAATAATCCAAGGTATCTCTTACTTTTTGGTCATAGACCATGAACAAAAATATATATGAATTTTATAATAATATATATTTTACCAAAATTATTTTTCCCCATATAATAATAATTATTCTAATGTGGATGTAGAAAGAGACATAGATGAATTCAACACTGGTTTGGATATAATGGGAAACATGGGTACATATTTTTTATGTTCATGGTATTGGAACTAATTAGTATCACTTAGTCTAATTGTAATGAATTACAAACTATAATTTCCATGATATTTAAGGTCATATAGATTTGAAAGAAATGTTTTCTATGATTTTATGTTCATCAATCATATAATATGTGGTGATAGTAGGTTAAATCTGTGTAACTATTACCAAAAGGGTTACAGTGAGTATATTTCATTCTATCATATACCAATAAGAGGGATTCTTCTTTGGATAACTACCACAAACATAAAATGATTTTACAAAACAAACACCATAATTTAAAAAATTGATTTTATTTTACAGTGAATAACCAAGATGAAGGACCTCTGGTTAGGATCATATATATATTTTCTCTAATACAAATAAATATTGAGTGTTGATGGACTTATCATAGTACTATGTATTTGTCTCATGATCATTAGGTCTTTTTACATTTTTATTCACAAAAATTTTCATATTTTTTATGACATTAATATTTTTTTGTAACTACATGACTTTCTCAAGATAGAATTTTAGGATTTTTAAGTAGACATGATTTATGCATACTTCATTCAATTTTAATGACAGATATATGAAAAAATTTGATATAGTTTTTTATAGTCATTTATATTTAACAAAAATAGTATCTCATAGTACACAATAATACATCTCATACAAAATTGAGGACACAATCATAATGATAATGGTGTAATTGACCAAACATAAATTATTAATCCAATTCCAGTGGATCCATCATTTATGATTAAATTTCATTGTTTATATGGTCACCGTATTGAAATATATTTGGTTCCAATTGTTTTCTGATATATATATTTTTCCATATTATTTATCTTAGTTTGAGGTCACTATGATCAAACCATAGTGTTGGGAAACATTCCTAACATGAAAGTTAGAGTCAAACCATCATTAATATGGAGACCAACATTTTTATAGTCTAAATATTGGATCTCATGAAAGAGGAATTTGTGACATGGAATAGGCTAAGGATTTCAAGAATACCTATGTATCATATGATAAAATAAATCAATCCACACATAATTGGATAAAAATATGTTACATATTAGTGAAAATATAATAGATAAAAGTGGATGTGAATGTGTGATCCATCATAATACTGTGATTTGAATTATAGAATAATGATAAATGGTATTTTGGGGTTTTTCAAGGATAAGAGATATTGTCAACACTATGTAACATAATGATATGCATGTAAATATATACCCATTTCTAGGAAGTTGTTCATATACTAATATATAATTTGATGAAATATAAATGTTTTAGATCAAAAAACATGGGGGAATAAGTAATGGTGAAATCTAATGAGGTGGATTTAATTATCTAGAACCATTATAGATGTTCCATGTTTTATTATATATCCCATTATAAATGGAATCAATTCAAAAAAAATTCACGAATAACATCATGATGTACGATCAGTGGGGAAACCAATCAGGAACCAGTTACTCAATAATCTATGATGGTTTGAATGATGGAACTCTATATTGGAATGTCACATATATTGGTTGAGTAAGAAATTATATAAATTAATTTTCTTCTTATATATATGGTAGTATTGAAATTTATGTTCTTATGATAATGAAATTTGGACATGTGAATTAAATTAAATTTATATATATCACCTCTTAAAATTTTATTTCATATGGGAATAATGATTTTTTATATAATTTAAGGTCTCATGACAAGGAAGAAATACTTTATTTTTTAGGAAATGTACGGTAAGGAAGATGGGGAACTCTTAATTTGTGTACCCATCTGAGGAAAATAATGAATATTGATTTAGTTCATTTCCATGGTAGATGATAATGAATCCTAGTTTAAACATGTTGAATTTAAGGTCCACTAACTTGTTTCTATTTATGCATCAAGTTCCTTGTAGAAAAACATTTCTTATTTTAGTGAAGCATCACTAATTGATAATAATTCCTCATTAGTAGGTTCATTATCTTGGTGTAGGTCTTTTGGAGTTTTACGGGATGCATAATATTTAGATATATTTTGTCCCATTTACCACTTTTGGTATGTAAAAAGAATATAACATTATTAAATAATGATGTTTTTTCTGGTAAAATATTTAGTTATCATATTTAAATAGATGATATATCACATGTGATTTATAAAATAGACCATATAGAGATTTTTATGTTGTATGTAGTATCACATCTATTAAAATATAATAATTAGGAAAAGGTAGCTCTGGAATATGGTGTATTTTATACCAGTATTAAAAATTTTCAAGCTAATATATTATAATTTATTTTATTATCCCTCATCATTAATCCAGTCTACAATTGTATAAAGATACCAATCCTCTAGTTCCATATCTAGGATACAATATTTCGATTCAATGGGTGGAATAAAATTTAAAATATATGATATAAATTTTATTATTCTTTTTAGTGGACTTTTTGCAACGACCCAAAAATCCATTAATTAAAATTTATATTGGTATATTTAAATTTACTATTACGGTTATGTAAAACGTATGAAATTATTTGATTTTAGGTTTATGATTTTAAAATACTATTATGAATTGTGACTGTTGCTAATATAGTCATTGAAAGGTGATCACATGATTAGTATAAATATAGGGCTTTAACAAATCCAATTTCCTAAGACAATAGAAGCGATGGCCTCATCTAGTAGAATTTCCCTGTACGAAGACCATTTTTTGGATCTCGGAAAGGATGTGGGGTCATTGGGCTTCGATATTGACCAATCCCAAGCCGATCTTGAACACATTAACCTTGAGAAAAACTGACTATGGGAGAAGTGGAAGTTAATAGAGATTACCACCCGAATGATGTTATCCGAGCCACCCCAATAGTCTATCACTATCACACACCTTTCCCTTTTGTCTTATGTAGGTGTTATAAGGATTTATGTAACGAAACTCTAGAATTATGACAATTTAAATTATTCTTGTATATAGAATAAACATTTTTTAATTGTTACTTTGGAAATAGTTTTTAAAGCATAAATATTATTTTTAGATAATATTCGACTAAGAAATCTATTTTTATGAATTAATGGATTTATTAAGAAAATAATATTTAAATAAAATATTATTATTATTATTAAATTATTTTTTATTAACAATAATTTATCTTATAATTTTATGAATGCAATCATAATTTTTATTAAGGTATGAAAGTTATTTTTGTCAAAACCCCTGAATTTTTTATAAGTGTCAGTTTTTATTCTAAATGTAAAATTTCAAATATTTATAAAATTATTTAGATAAAATGAATATTATTTTTGGAATTAGGATGTTGAAATTATCCCATGATAAATTTTTAATAATTTTCTGAGATAGTCGAATTTTTGGGTAAAAATTAAATATAGTTTAAATATATAATGTGTTTTATGACATCATAATGACCTAATAGGGATGTAATAAAATACTATAAATAATATTTTAGGGCAATATATATTTTATAATTAAAATAATTTGATTTTATATTTTTTTGATTTATTTTACACAGCTTTATGGGACCCACCAAGAGCTATAAAACATTTTGTTTTTTTAAATTGTTTGCCTTGAGAGTGCGACTCCCCTCCACATAAGAAACCCTATTATTTTATGATTTTCTTCCATTTCCCTCATAAAATATTTTTCTCCACTCCCCTTTTGAATGAACCATGGGAAAAACCATGTGTTGGTTTATTGTATTGATTAGTTTAATGTGTGGTGTCCCAAACCTTAATAATAAAGAATTCCCTCTCCTTTCCAATATAAACCCACCCAAGCTCCCACATCCTATTCACTCAAAGCCATTGGAGTTCATCCAACCTCTGCCCTCCAATCCCTAGAATACTCTCAAGGTTCCTGAATCTCCCACAAATCCTCTCTCAAGCCTCTCCCATGCTTTTGGGATCACACCTCCAAGTAAGGGATTTATTCCTTTCCCATTTTTGTAAAATTTTCTTTAAGTTGTTATGCCCTTTTGTATTCAATTAAAAATGCAGGGGTATGATTTCTAACCTCTCTGATAATTCTCTATTTATGGTTTGATGATGGGAGGCCCATTTCTGTCTCATTAATGCCTCCCATGTACACCCGTTACCATGCCAAATTTTTGTGAGGGATTTCTCTCTCCTCTTTTACATCCATGTAATTCTTTTTTATTATTCATATAAATTCCATTATTTTTGTTGGGACATGTATTTATATTACCCACTTACTGTACATTTCAATTACATATGATGAGACACCTTTTTATCACTCATCAACCATTTTCATGTTTCTTTATGTCATGTTGTAATGATGCTGAAATTGCACCGTGTTTTTCCAAGCCAAGATCATTGTGTAGTGAATACCATACCCATGTCTCTATCAAGGGTATTAACCTTTATACACATATACATATTTAATGGTACTTTTATGTATTTATTACACATTACTTAATCGTTAAATAACTTATGATGTAGATTGATTCCATGTTATATGATCCATGTGGCACACTTATGCATGAAATAAAATGTTTATGAAGGGTGTGCCCTAATAGAGCTGCAATGCATTGGGTAATGTATAGTTTCATGATACGTTATGTGCAATGAGTGTTGACTCATGAAAATTCAAGAGTAACGAGGGTTTACTCATGCTTCATGTGCAATGAGGATTTACACATGCTCTATGTGCAATGAGCCTTGGCTCATGATAAATTCCATGTTAAGTGTTTTTTCCACATTTCCATGTTATGATTATCATGCGTTATCATGCCTTTATGTTCATATATCTCTTATGTTCCATTGATATGCCTATTTTCAAACATGTATTGTATTCCTCAGGTTATTCCATGTTTATTACCATACTGGGCATTATAGTTCACCCTTTTCTTAGGCATTCCCTTAGGTTATCCAATGCAATGCTAAGTATGAGGGAATGTAGTGGTCATGTAAAGGAAGTTTTCAATAAAGATGTTCTTTTTCATATTTTATGTTGTTATGTAATGACCCTAAGCCCCAAAGACATGAGACCTCTTGACGAAGCTAATATTTTCACATATTTTATACTATAATTTAATTTTTATAAACCCACCATAGTGGTATTTAATAGGCAATTGTTACATATTTTTATTTTTGTGATATTTTGAGCCTAAATGCAAAAATGGCCTAATTCTGGATTTTTAACAGATTTTTGTCATAGGGGTGTTTTGGTCATTTCAAAAAAAAATTCCAAATTTTGTGATTCTAATTTTTTTGAACCCTTATTTTTTTTCCTTAAACATTGTTTTCAAGACCAGGGGCTGAATCGACCTTCTAAAGGGTGTAAAAAATCAATGAAGTGGGCTCTTTTCCTGGGCAGACTGAGTGGACCCCACATCCATAACAGAAACATAATTCAGCTTAAAATCCTCCAAATTATGATATTTTACTAGGATACGAAAGAGTAATCCTAGGAGAGTTCACACCTTTAATTGTATACCGTTTGGTATCCATTATGGTGGCCATTGAATGACATCATTTTGAAGGAAGCTGCCTGGAAGCTTCATCCAGGGAACATCATCCACAATAAAAAATTCATAACTACTTCTAGGTGCATCCAATGAAGCTGAAATTTGGGGTTAAAACGGTGGAGACATTATGAAACAACATTTTTGAAGACATCTATTATATATTCGGCCATTGAGGGGCATATCCATACAGATGATTTCAGATTAAATGTTTTGTGTGTGAATTTGTCACCCCTTCTTCCTATAAATATGTGTCCCTTATCCCAGGTTATGATATAGCCATTCCAGTGGGATAAGGTGGAGTTTTGTTTATGTAATTTTTCTTCATATTTATAATATATATTAGGATATCTTTCTCCTTCTTCCTTTTATTTCTACCTTTCTTCCATCTCCTTTATTTTATGTGTTTCTCCCACTACGCTTCATTAAAAACTCCATTCTTATGGAGAGCTAACCATCACTATTGTTCGAGGGGCATAAGTGGTGGTATTTTAATATTATGTGCTTTATTTGTTTTTTCATGTTTTTTTCTAAGGATTCATTAGGGGTTAAATGATTTTGGTGGGCAGTCACCCCACATTATCGACTATTGTTTTCTTCCTCCTCATTTAACAATTTCCCCTCTCATCGATATCTAATTCATTCAAACAGTGGACTTTGGATTTGGAGTTGATGTGGAAGAGACTACCCCTACATTCTGAGGTCTCTGAGTAGGGTAATACCATTCAGATTAGAGGGTGTGTAGTGAAAAGTCTTGATCTCCACATTGAATAACGCATTAACAGATAATTTGAATAACAATGATAATTCCACCATGAAATCCTAAGAACACTGGTTTTCTTATAATAATGTCATTGTGTATTTTATTCATTTTCATTGTGTTTTATATTTTTGATATATTTATATTATATCTATATTTTATGCAATTCAATTTCACTCCCCTCATTTATATTAGTATTACTTTTTTATTTTAGTTATTTTATAATAGTGACAATAGATAGAATGTGTGTTGTAAGCAGCCACTTTGTGTTCGACCCGAGGTTGTGCCATTATGGTGAATTCTTAGGTTAATATTAAATTAATTTAATATCAATTCATGAAAAATCATTATCAATAATTTGGTGCCATTGCTAGGGAGGCCAAGATCTTGTACACATTGTTTTTCATAAAAAAAATAAAAATTAAAAAAAAAGATTTCATTTCATATTATTCCATAGGTCATGGATTATTCTCATAGTTTTTCATATGCATGACCTATTACTGAAATTTATATTAGGGGGAATTTTTTGAAATTCAAATTTCACAAAATTGACAACAATTTCAAGAAAATTCTTTGATAATTCAAGAGAATTCGAGAATGTTGTAAAAAGAAAGCAAGATGGTGGCATCTCTGGCCGCCCAAGTTGAAGAAGTTAAAGTCTTATGGATGGAACAACAACAAAGAAAAGTTGAGGATAATGAAGAAATTTTTCCACCTATATTTCAAGAAGAAATTGGAGAGGTTGAAGAAATTCTGGATGATCTAATTCTGTCTCCAACAATTGAGTTCCCATCTGCCTTGCACGAAGAAAATGAGCCTGATGTAGAAATTTATGAGGGAGATTTAATTTCTAAGCCTTCATTTTATTCAAAATTTTTTTATTCTGAATTCAAAACTAATTTCCCTTGTGAATATATTTTATATTATTTATCACTACTACATGATTTAAATAAATAAGAATAAAGTCCTTATGTTGATGAGAGAATGGACGTTCTTGTCGAGTTGTGCATTGGAGCATTTGAGGATAATGGCATAAAAAGAAGAAATATTTGAAGAACCAATTTATGAACCTGAACCAGAAGGGAAGTCACATCCAATTCTACTACTTTCTCCACCAGTGGACATGACTCTTCCAAATGAACAAACCTGGGAGCACCCGTTTATCATTTTCCCTCCCCCTCTACAACTCAAATTCTTACTTTCATCTCTTCTAGGGGTTGGGGATATTTTTCTTTTCATCAGGGGTTCTCACTTCTGGAATACACATATGGATTTCGGGAGAAATAATTTTTGGTGGTTTCTAAGAATGAAACCCCATCCACCTTCGGATTGGGGTTAACCTTCTACAACTACCTGATTAGTGGTAGTAAAAACCTAGCACCTGCTTGGGGGGGGGGGGGGTCAAACCTTGCATTATCCCTACCCTTTCTACTTTATATTTATTTTTCATTATTTTTCTGAATAATATCATTATTTATTTCATTGTAGGAATTGGTGGTAGCATCTAGGAGCTTAACTCAATGGCGCTGCTAAAAAATATAGTTTGGTTGTGTCTTTCCTTCACATTCATTTTTCTATCCTTATTTATATTTTGTCAAGCTGAAAAGAAGGGTAATGAAATTTAATTGTGGGGGAGATTCAACTTATTTTGTTTTTTTGTGAATTTTATTTTTTCTTTTTCATTTTTTATGATCCTTGATCTTTAATGAATGTTCTGATCACTTTTCACTCGGTAATTAATTTTGAGAAAATTAAAATTATTTGTGAAAAAATGGAATTTAAATGATTGTTGATGTCAAAACCTTTTTCCTTGAATTATATTTTCATGCATTTTTCTGAGTTTATCTAATTTTTGAAATCCATGTCGATGAAACATTGACTCAAAATATTTTTCCCATCCTGTGAGGTATTCAAAACCACTTTTAAATATTCTTTCTAATATCCACACTTTCTTGAGAGAAACTAGGATTTTGTATGAGATCCAGAATTTATGAATTTTCTCTTTTGATGCTTTGGATTTCATTGAATGTTTTTAATATGATTGAGGAACTCCTTTGACTAGAATCATATTATCTTGAGACCCCACTTTACATCTATCCTTCGTTATCTCTAAGATTCCTGGAATTTCCTTATAGGTTTAAGCCACATTACAAGAAAATTTATCCTTACCTACCCATTCTCTTAGTATTATTTCAATAATATTCCAAGGTTGAGTGTGGGGCAAGGGATATTCGTCGGTGTTCATTGGGATGTGTTTCACTGATTGCTGTTGTGAGGTATGCATTGAAATTTTGGGTAATGATATAATTGGTCATGAGTCATAATTTCATTATTATTCATTTGTTTCATTTAGTTCTACTTAAAAAAGGAAAATAAAGATGTGCCTTTTGGAGATTTACAAAAAGGGAACATAAATCTGTGCCTTTCTGGAGCATCACAAAAAAAAAGAAAAACGAAACAAATGGGGGGAACATGGATGATATAATACCTTGAAATCATTGATTGGCTCATGTCGCTTGTTAAAGAATTGGTGGTGGTGTTTTTTTCACATTCCCAAGGAGGATTGAGTGAGGAAGTTTTTGTGTTTTCACTTGATTATTCATTTATTATACCTAAAAGTCAAACCTTCCCTTTCTAACCATGAAATTTTAAATCATTTACCCACCAACCCAAAGCCACAGACTCAATTGAACCATTGATGAAAGAACTCATGATTGAATTCATTTTTATGTTTCAGGTTGTGGAGAAATGAGAATAGTCACAAGCGTATGGTGATACATGAAATTTCAGTTATGAGCATAACTCCTGAATTAATTTCTCCTGAGTGAAGAGTGACATAAAATTCAATGTGATGTATGTTGTGATTGATCCATGAATGGATTTATGAGGTTGAAAAAATTTAAATTTTTGGAATGAATATGAAAGAAAATGTTTTTTCATAGAAGAGACATGATGAAATTTTGTTTCTGATAAGATCATGGATATTTTCTCATTTTGGATTGTTGTGTGAATTTTGATTTAAATATACGATAATTGCTCAGGAGTGCAATTGTTATGTTTGGAGTACTGATGAAGCTAATATTTTCACCTATTTTATACTGTAATTTAATGTTTATAAACCCACCATAGTGTTATTTAATAGTAAATTGTTACATATCTAGGTTTTTGTGTTATTTTGAGCCAAAATGAAAAACTGACCTAATTCTAAATTTCTAACAGATCTTTGTCATATGGGTATTTTGGTCATTTCAAAAAAAAATATTCCCACATTTTATGAATTGATTTTTTAACCCTTATTTTATTTCCATCAATATTCTCCTTAGGATCAGGGGCTAAATCAATCATCTAGAGGGCGTAAAAAATCAATGAAGTGGAATCTTTTTCCAGGCGGACTGCATGGACCCCACATCCATAATAGAAACATATTTTGGCCTAAACTCCTCCAAATTATGATATTCCACTTATATAATAAAGAGGACTCCTAGGATCATTAAAAAGTTTAATTTTATACCATTTGTAATCCATTATGGTGGCCATTTAATGACATCATTTTGATGGAAGCGGCCTAAAAGCATCATCCAAGAAATGTCATATACAATAAAAAATTCATAACTACTTATAGGCACATCCAAAAAATCTTAAATTTGGGGATCAATCATAGGAGACATTATGGAACAACATTTATGAAGTCATTTATTACAGATTCAGTCATTGGAGGGCATATCCAGGCGTAAGATTTCAGATTAAATGTTTTGTGTGTGAATTTGTCTCCCCTTCACCCTATAAATATGTGTCCCTTCTCCCAGTTTATGATATAGCCATTCCAGGGGGATAAGGTGGAGTTTTGTTTATGTAATTTTGCATCATATTTATAATATATATTAGTATATCTTCCTCCTTTTTCCATTAATTTATAATTTTCTTCCATCTCTTTTATTTTTTGTGTTTCTCCCACCGTGCCTCTTTTTAAACTCCATGCTTATGGAGAGATAACCCTCACTGTTGATCTAGGGGGGAAGTGGTGGTATTTTAGTTTTATGTGCTTTATTGATTTTTCATGTGTTGTTCTAAGGATTCATTAGTGGTTAAATGATTGTGGTGAGCAGTCTCCCCAATTTCTCTACTTTTGTTTTCTTCCTCCTAGTTTAATAATTTCCCTTATCATCGATATCTAATTCATTAAAACGGTGGATTTTGGATTGGGTATTGATGTGGAAGAGATTAATCCGACATGCTGAGGTCTCAGAGTAGGGTAATACCATTTAGACGAGAGGGTGTGGAGTGACAGGTCTGGATCTTTACATTGAATAATGCATTGATAGATAATTTTAATAACAATGATAATTCCACCATGAAATCCTAAGAACAATGGTTTTCTTCTAGTAAAGTCATTGTGTCTTTTATTATTTTTCATTGTGTTTTATATTTTTTATATATTTATATTACATCTATATTTTATTCAATTCAATTTCACTCCCCCCATTTATATTAGTATTACATTTTTATTTTAGTTATTTTATAATAGTGAAAATAGAAAGATTGTGTGTTGCAGGAGGCCTCCTTGCGATCTACCCTAGGTTGTGCCACTATGGTACGCTCTTAGGATAATAAAACTTTAATTGAGTAGCGGTTCACAACAAACCGTCGTTATCACCTCTTGATCTTCTATGTTGCATAAAGTGAAATTTTTGTAATAAATCGCGTTTTAGCGTGTAATAAAGAACATGGTTATCATAGTTTCTAGCAAAGGATATGTTTAGTTATTTTTGGGATTAGGATTAGAAAACCCTAGTGAAGACTTAGAGACAAAACTAAGTATAATAAAAATATACCTATGTTTTTTTTGGTATTGAGTAATTGGTTTATCAAGAAAATACATCCATGTCTGGATGCAAGTAGGTAGAGGCGGCTCTGGCACATATGTACCTAGGGGTGAAAACCCTGACAAGGAGTTTTGGGCTTTACCTGGGGTATCCTGGTACATGAAAATGGGCCTATCTTCACTCTTGGTTACAACACACACAGGGAATATGCATTGGTAAATTCTCAAGCTTAGTATGAACCATTTTTAAGGGAATTAAAAAAATCCCCTCTGAATATATGTTGGATAACATAGATTGAAACCTATAGATTCATATGTAATGAAAAAAACTATTTCTAAGTCATTTGTTTTGTCCTAGGATTACCGTTTATATATTACCCCTAACTTTCCTTTTATTCCAGCCAATGCACGGTAAGAGGAGGACTCACACTAACAACATATATGAAGATCAATGTGATGACTGTGCCAAAGAGATGCTCAATCCTATAGGAGTGAGAATCATGAACTTTGTCATGATTATCTCTCAGTTAACTCATGATTTGAATAGAAACATATGCCAAGAGGAATGTTCAACCCCCCCCCCCCCAAGAAATAACATGTTATTATGATGACCTTTATGATACAAAAGCCTCCTACTATTAATGGATCATATGATCCCTCAATTTTTGAACAACGGATCAACTCCAATGAAAAGATGTTCTCTATCCTCTAATGTTACGAACAAGAGAAGGTTATTCTAGCTGTTTATCGTAAGGTGGGTGAATCCAATCAGTGGTTGACATTGATAAAAAATATGAATCCTGAGGAGGTGATTGAGGCATTGGAATGTAAGGATTAACAGGAGTTATTTTTTTGATAAATATTTTCTGTGCACCCTCTGGCCTAAGATATAAAAAGACTTCTTTGCCCTCAAGAAAAAAAGGTGATGAATCTATCTGAGCATACGAGGAATACATCAAAAGGCTATCATGATACGCTTTCATCTATGTCGTCACCCCCTAATACAAGGTTGACCGCTTCATTGGTGTGTTGAAACACAGCCTACAGAAATCCCTGGTGATCCGTGACATCAACAGCTATGAGGAAATTACCTGATATGCCCTCTAGGTTGAAATAGAGATTGGTGAACCTTAGGGGTATCATGGGGATATGATGTGTAATGTGGACTTCAATTTTGGCGGTCTGATGGATAGATCCAAAGGTGCTTAGAAAATCCAGTACCACACTCTCCAATGGTGTGGAAAGAAGCATCCCAGAAATTGCCTGAAGGGGACGAGGAAATGAAATAGGTGTGGAAGAGAAGGGAACCTGTCTATGAACTGTCAGCAAGAAAACCCCATGTATATGATATAAGATAGGAATACTCCGTTCGACTCTCAACAAGTTGTTCATTGTTTCAATTGCAAAGAACCAGGGCACCATGCAAATTAGTTCCTTAAGCCAAGGGTTTTCGGAGTCAACCAACAACCTCGAAGATAGAATTGGTGAGCTTTTTCTATCACTGCTGCCGAAGTGAACCCCAAAATTGAAGTGGTGATAGGTTCACTAGTTATTCATTCAAGAATAGAGAACATAATTTTTGATTTAGGTTCAATTCATTCTTTTATATCCCGAATGTTTAGTAGAATAATCCCAATACCACCTCAAATCATGGAATTAAAGATTTCGGTGAGTACAAAAAATGGGGAAATCATTGCATCCCGGTAATAAATTCCTCTACTGTCTTAATCAGTGTACTAAACTTCCTGAAGAAATTAATTGTACTCCATCTGGTGTAATTTTATGCAATTCTTGGCATGGATTGTCTTTCCTTATATTGATCCAACATAAATTCCCATGAGAGGGAAATCACTCTCCATATGGAGAATCAACCCCCAATTCTGTACAAGTGTAAGGTGGAAGATAAATCTTCTTTTGCTCCATAATCTCAAGTATGGATATTACTACCCTATGAGCATGCATATCAGGCTCAGATGATTGAGTCTATAGAGGCAACCATCCTTGAAGACATGCCTATTGGGAGGGAATTCACTGAAGTGTTTCCCAAGGAATTTCCTGATCTTCCTCCTAGAAAAGTTGTTGAATTCTAAATTGATCTTATACCTGGGGCATTTCCAATATCCATGACTCCATATAGAATGGATATTGTGGATCATGTGGAGATGAAGAAACAACTACATGAGAATCTAGATAAAGGGTTTGTACACCCATGTGCCTCACCATGGGGTGCACCAGTCTTCTTAATCAAGATGAAAGATGGGTAAATGCACATTTGCATCGATCATCGTGAGATTAACAAAATCATGATAAAGAAAAAGTATCATTTCCCATGAATTCAAGACTTGTTCGATCAGCTGTGTGGAGAACAATACTTCTCCAAGGTAGATTTTTGGTCGAGATATTATCAATTAAGGGTGAATAAGGATGATATCCCCAAGACTACTTTTTGTACAAGACACTGGCACTAAGAATTCATAGTAATGCCTTTCAGACTCACTAATGCTCCTGTAATCTTCATGGACTTGATGAATAGAGTATTTAGAGATTACATTTACATATTTTTGGTACTCTTTATATACTATATTCTAATATACTCTAAAACCAAGGAGAATCCTGAGGAGAATCTATGAACTGTAATAGAGACCTTGCGAAAGGAGAAGTTCCATGCAAACTACAAGAAGTTTGAGTTCTGGTAGAATGAGGCCTCATTCTTAGGCCATATCATCGCAAGCAATGGAATATATATGGATCCCTCCATGAAAACTGCAATAGAGGGATGGTCCATTCCAACACCGGTAATAGATATCCATAGCTTCTCGGGGTTAGGTGGATATTATCGACAATTTGTGAGAACTTTCTCACAATTTTTCAACCCTCTTACCTAGCTAACTCAGAAGGGAGTAAAGTTCTCTTGATGTGATGAATGTGAAGAATGCTTTAAGGAGTTAAAAATGAGGCTCATCATTGTGCCCGTGATCACTTTACCCATAAGTGTATAACATTTTGTGGTATTCAGTGATGCTTCAATGAAGGGATTGGACTGTCTATTGATGCAAAATGACATAGTCACTGCATATGCTTCAACGAAATTGAATGTTCATGAGCAGAATTATCCCACACATGATCTCGAGTTGTCTATAGTGATCTTCACATTAAAAATTTGGCGGTATTATCTCTTTGGGAGAAGTGTGATATATATATGGACCAAAAAACTCTCAAGTATATATTCACACAGAAATAGTTGAACATCTGCCAATAAAGATAGTTAGAGCTGATCAATGTCTATGAATGCTCAATCCATTACCACCCTAGGAAAGCGAACAAGGTGGAAGATTCTCTAAGTATAAGGTACATAGTGATTCTATAATTGATAATAATTGAAAAGGATCCAATCATTTTAGATATTATGAAGATGAACATGGGACTCATAAAGAAAGAAACATCATCAATCCTTTCAAAAATGATTTCTCAATCATCCCTTTTTGGGAAAGGATAAAAGATGCTGAAAAGGATGATGTGGGTATTCCGAAGAAAGTAAAATCTATTAGGAATGGTAAATCATTAGTGTTCAATGTTAATGAAGAAGGAATTGTGATATTTGGGAAAAGACTGTGTGTTCTATCATGTCTGGAGCTAAAGAAGGATCATTTGGATGATGCACATAGTTAAAATTTATCTATTCACGTAGGAAATAAAATGATGTATCGAGATCTCCGAGAGCATAATTGGTGGGATAATTTGAAGAAGGAGATCTCTGAGTATACATCAATGTGCCTGGTGTGTCAGCAAGTGAATTCATAGAGGAAAAAGTCTAAGGGGATGATGCAACCATTTCCAATACAAACATAGAAATGGTTGAAAATCACCTTAGATATTATCACAAGACATTCGAGTACATTCAAAGGAAACAATGCAATACGGGTTATTTTAGATCATCTTACAATGTCTGCAAACTTCACTGCACCTTAGGTGGATTTTTCGTTGGATAAACCGAAAAAAATATATATTAGGGAAGTAGTAAAGTTGCATGTAGTACCACTATTTATTATATTCCATCGAGATCCAAGATTCACCTCTATGTTTTAGAAGATTCTTCAACATGCTCTAGATTCTGAACTGATCATTAGTACATCCAATAATCCTCAAACAGATGGGAAATCTGAGTGATGTATTTAGACATTGGAGGATATGTTAATATCATGTTATATGGACTTCAAACGAGGGTGGGACTAACATCTTCCACTAGTTGAATTATCCAACAATAACAGTTTCCTCTCGAGCATCTAAATGGAACTTTAGGAACCCCTATATGGGAAGAGGGGAAGAAATCCTCTTTTTGGGATGAAGTCGGTGAGCGTAAGCTGTTAGGACCAAAAATGGTCGACAAAATGGAGGAGAAGGTGAAAACCATTCAACATCATATCAAGGTATCCCAAAGTCAATAGAAGAGTAATGCAGACAACCGTCGATGATACTTTGAGTTTAAACTTTGAGACATGTTATTTCTATGAATATATCTATGGAAGAAGTTCATGAGGTTTTGAAATAAATGGTAGTTAAGTCCTAGGTACATCGACCCCGTGAAGAATCATGATCATGTTGGGGTTGTGGCCTATCTCCTAGAACTTCCACCTACCATGGCGAAACTATATGATTTCATTCATGTATCCCTCTTAAAGATGTATATACTAGACCTTTCAGTTGTACTCTCTTTAGAGGTAGTATAGGTAGAGGATGATCTTTCTTATGAGGAGAATCTAGTGATGATCTTAGATCATAGAGTAAAAGTTCTACGAAATAAGACAATTCTCCTTGTAAAGGTGTTGCGGAAGAACAACAAGTTTTAAAAAGTGATGTGGGAATCAGAGGAAGTGATGAAGTAGAGTTACCCACATTTGTTTTAGAGTGGAAAAAAATTCGAGGGTGAAATTTCATAGGGGGGGGGGGAGATTGTAACGACCCAAAAATTCATTAATGAAAATTATTCTTTGTCAATTTAAATGTATTCTTTTGGTTATGTAATACATATTCACTTATTTGGTTTTATGTTTAGGATTTTAAAATTATATTAATAATTGGGACAATTTCTAATAGATCTATTGAACAGTGATCACATGATTAGTATAAATATAGAGCTTTAACAAATCCAATTTACTCAGAAAAAGGAAGTAATTCCCCCATCCATTAGAGTTGCCTCGTATGAATCCCATTTGTTAGAGATCGGAAAGGTGGTGGCATCACTGGTCTTTGATCTTGATCAAGACCAAGCCAAGATTGAATACGTTAAGCTTGAGAAGAACTGACTATGGGAAAAGTGGATGTAAATAGAGATTACCACCCGAGCGATGTTATCTGAGCCACCCAAGAGTCTGTCACCTTCGCAAACCTTACCCATCGATCTTATGAAGGTGTTATAAGGGGTTATGTAATGAGGCCCTATTACTATTACTATGTATATTATTCTTTTATACAGAATATACATACTTTTTATTGTTACTTTGTAAATTTTTTTTAAATCAGACATAGTTTTTTTAGTAAATATTTGACTAAGAAATCTATTTTGATGAAATAAATTTTTTTTATTTAAATAATATTTTATTAATGTATTATTATTATCAATATTTTACTTTTTATTGAATATAAATTATCATATAATTTTATGAATGCAATTGTAATTTTTATTAATGTTTGAAATTTGTTTTTGTCAAAACCCATGAATTTTCGAAAAATGTCAGTTTTTCCTTTTAAAAGAAAAAATTGACATATTTAGAAAATTATTTAGATAAAATAAATATTACTTTTGGAATCAGGATGTTGAAATTTTCCAATGGTGAATTTTTCTTAGTTTTCTGAGATAATTTATTTTTTTGTAATAATTAAATACCATTTTAATATATAATGTGTTTTATGACATCATAATGACCCAATAGTTATGTAACAGAATACAATAAACATTATGTTAGCCAATTATATATATTTTATCATTAAAATAATGTGATTTAAATTTGTTTGATTTATTTTACAATTCTTTGGTGGACCCTCCAAGACTTATGAAACATTTTGTCTTTTTAAATTGTTTTCCTTGAGAGTGTGACTCACCTACACATAAGAAACCATATTATTTTAAGAATTTCGGCCATTGGACTCATAAAATATTTTTTTCCACTCCCATTTGGAATAAAAATGGTGAAAAACCATGTGCTGGTTTTTGGTTTTCATTAGTTTAATGTGTGGTGTCCCAAACATAAATAATAAGGAATTCCATCTCCTATCCTATATAAACCCACCAAAGATCCCACTTTGTCTTCACTAAAAGCCTTTTTAGTTCATCCAACCTCTTCCCTCCTCTCTCTAGAATCCTCCCAAGGTTCCCCAAGATCACAAGAAGCCACTATCATGCCTCTATTAAGCTTTTGGGATCACAACTCCAAGTAAGGGATTTCTTCCTTTCTCATTTTTGTTCCATTTTATTAAAGTTGTTATGCCCTTTTTTCAATTAAAAATGTTAGGGAATGATTTCTCACCTCCCCCATTCTTCCCTATTTATTTTTGGATGATGGGATACCCCTTTATCTCTTATTAATTCCACCCATGTACACCTGTTACCATTCCAAAATTCTGTGGGGGATTTCTCTCCCCTCTTTTACATCCGAGTAATTTTTTTTATTAATCATCTAAATTCCATTAAGTTTTTTGGAAAATTTATCTATATAACCCCCATACTATCTACTTCATTTACATATTATGAGACACCCTTTTATCTCTCATCAACAATTTTCATGAATCTTTATGTCACGCTCTTATGATGGCAAAATTGCATCGCGTTTTTCCAAGACAATATCATTGTGTTATGAATACCATACCCATGTCTCTGTCAAGGGTATTCACCTTTATGCACATATAAATACTGAATGGATCTTTAATGTAAATATTACACATTAAATAATCATGGAATTACTTATTATGTTGATTTATTCCATGTTATATGATCCATGTGGCACACTTATGCAAGAAATGAAATGTCTAAGAAGGGTGTGCCCTAATAGCGGTCCATTGCATTGGGAAAAGTATAGTGTCATGATACGTCATGTGAAACGACTGTCGAGTAATTCTAATTCAATAGAAATAAGGGTTTACTCATGCTTCATGTGAAATAAGGATTAACTCATCCTCTCTGTGCAATGAGCCTTGGATCATGATAAATTCCATGTTAAGCGTTATTGCCACATTTCCATGTTATGATTATCATGATTTATCATACCTTTATGTGGATGTTTCTCTTGTTCTCCATTGATATGCCTATTGTATAACATGTATTATATTCCTCATGTTATTCTATATTTATTTCCTTACTGGGATTTAGAGCTCACCCTTTTCTTATCCATGTCCTCAGGTTATCCCATGCAATGCTATATACGAGTGAATGTAGTGGTCATATAAAGGAAGTTTTCAATAAAGATATTGTATTTCATGTTTTAAGGTGTTATGTAATAATCCTAATCCCCAAAGACACTATACCTCTCGATATTATTTGTTTTATCATGTAAGGCTTATGTAATAAATCATGTTTTTGTGTGTAATAAAGAGAAGGGTTGTCATAATTTTGGAAATCATTATACAACTCCTAATACATGCCCTTAATAAACAGTTTCTTTAAGGTGATAAATTTTCAAGTGGAAATTTTTAATAATTAATTTGATAAATGTGGGACACCCATGAATTCCTCTAAAATAATATATGTTCATATTATGGGGAATCTTAAGGGTTGTCCTAGAATATTTAATTTCATCTTCAATGCCTAGATAACATTCCATAAGTCTATGTAGTTTTCATTTAGTTACTCCAAATTCAATTTTTTAGTGGTTTTATCATCAGGTAATATTTGTATATTCTATTAAATAATGAATAATATTTAGTTAAATTTTCAACAAACATGTGTGATTTATCTACTAGGTTTCCCCCCAAATAATTCTAATTACCTCCTATGAGGGTCATGAAAATTAAATTCATTTCTCCTTAATAAATGTATATATAATTTTACATTCTGAAGGTAATCTCTTAAAAAACACACATTTGGGTATCTTTATGTCTATGTAATATTTAACATTAGTATCCATTCATATTTTATTATACATGATGTATCTATCCATGAAGAAAGATGATTAAAATATTATCATTGAATTTATCAACAATTACATGATCAGGATGTAAGATAATCCTTTATGTATCTAATATTGAAGTCCAGGATATTATTATAGAATTTTATTTTTATAATAATATTTTTTATGAGGGAAATTATAAATTTACATTAAATATACTAAAAATCCAAAAAAATATGTCTTGATTAGTTTATCAACATCAAACTCCACCATGGTAGAATAGGATTGGATCATCATCTTTTTGACATGTTTATAACCATGATGAATGATTGAGAGGAACTAATGATAAATAAAAACCTTAAGATCAATCCCAAAAATTAAAATATAGTAACTTGTTAATACATGTCAATGTATCTTGGGTAATGTGACATGCTATAACTATTCATCAAGGGACATTGTTGTATTAATCAACACAATTCATGGATAATTTTCAATTCCTTTATTTACATATCAAGTACTTTAATTAATGGATAAAATGAATCCTTCAATGGTAGGTGGAGAATCATCATGATTATTTTTATTATGATGAATTGATTGGAATGATTTATATTTATTCTAAATATAAAAAAATTCATTATCACCCTCTTCAGTAATGGTTTGATCATTGAGGGATAATGTGGGACCTACTAGTATTGTAGAAATTATATGTATGGTAATAGAAGCCCCTGATCCATGTTCCCTTTTCTTATGAGGTTATTCAATATCTCCTAATTTATTTTGTTGTCTTTTTTGTATGTAATAAAAATAAATATTTTCATATACATCTGTTATGTTAGGGTTTACATTACTTAGTAACAAATAGTGATTATTTTTCTTCTTTCAAGTGGAATTGGTGTAAAAACCTTGTCTAGTGATATCAAGTAATTGAATATGTTTCTCAAGTGATCTTTTAACATTTATAGAAGTATGATATGTGTTTATATATTATAATTTTTTATAAAATTTAATGGGTGGGGATAATAAATTTTTATTAATATCATTCTAGGGACAAAAAGGTGTGGATTCCAGTCCATTGGGTTTAGCCACTCATCTAAATTATTCTTCTTGAATTAACATACCATCAATTTTAAGGAACTCAATATCTATGTATCATGTTTCATATCACTAAAAAGTGAAATAGTCTCAAGTAATCACTCCTAATTACAAATTCATGAAAAAAATTGTATTGGAAGTAAGAGGATACTATATCTATATTTATAATCAACTTTGGTCAGTCTATAATTTAATTTAATCTCATATCCTAGTTGATAAATATAAATTTTTTTCCTCAAAGGGTTTCCAAAAAAAAATATTTATCATTACCTTTAGATTTTAGTAATATATATCAACACATTGTATTATTCAATCATAGGGGGACAAATCAATCGTTGTGAATATGAGACGAATGAGGGCTTAAATAGGAATGAGACTGATCATGAAATGTTTATTTAATAGAACACGATGGATAATTAAATAATTGAGTTTTTTGAAAACATAGAGAATTCAAATGTATCATTAAACCCTTTCTCCCTAGTATACCACTATAAATGTGATGGCCATAGAATATTATACCTTTATGTGCTCTATAGGATATAAATATGTAGTAAAAACCTCAATAAAAAACTCTTGAGGTTTTATTAAAACTTTAATGAATGAATCTAAATGTTCATTTAAATAAATAAGAGGGTAACGAATGGAGAGTATCACCATTAAGATGAATATTTTCATTAATACATTATATTTCTGGGTAAGGGGACTTTTTTTTAAATTCTTCTTACTCTTGGGATTGATCTTTAATGGACCTTGTGGTTTTTTGAATGATTATCCTAGAGTTCATGATGACTATTCCTTTATGTTGGATGATTTCAAGAACTAATTTTTGTGGGAAATGTATTGTACTTATTTAGTTAAGTGGGTCATAAGATAAATCAGATCATATAACATATTGAAGGTCCATATGTAACATTTTTCAACTTTTTGATCTTGTTTAATATTTTTTCTATTATTGTTAACATTAATCATTTTAACATAAATAAATATTTACATTATGATAATGCCTTGAATATATTCTCCTTTATCATAGAAACCCATATCATAGAGGTTATAGTATAATTATATCACATATAACTCATATTCATAAGAAAAAAAATCTATAACCCTTATTATATTAATAGAGGTGAACTGAAATTATTTATTATTGGAGGGTTGTTTTGAATGTTGGTTCACATCCTCCCCATTTTTGGGGAATGAAGTCCATATGGGTCTGGACTAGTTGGGGATCCCATGGGGGATCCTCTTCCTACTATATTATGCATTAATGGTTATTAATTTAGTCTCTACTAGATTTTAAATTAGAGGTCGCTGCTATATATGTTTTAGAGTGCATTTCAGTCACTATTAAATGATTTAGTATGCATGTGAGTCAAGTATAAATTTGGATTATCAATTATAACATGACCATCCACAACCATTTTCAAAAAAAATCCTTGATGATAAAGGGTTATTTGATAGTGAGGGTAAAAATTTAATAATTTTTACAGTGAATTTATATTATGATATAGGGTTGATATATAGTACCAATGACTTTTTTTTGTCAAAAGAATTTTATTTATTGTATTAATATTTGAAGTCACAAAACCACATGTCATTATATATATATATATATTTCATAATTGGGTTCAATTAAACATGTCATTTCTCCTATTGAGTTCTATGTAGTAGTTCATCCTAGAACCAAGTTAGTTTAATAGTTGGGGTTGGTGCCACTAATTTCACAAGGATGAAAATTTCAATTTTCATAAGAATTTAATTTTTATTTAGTAGGGAAGTTTTGGATATTTTTTTTTGTATTTTTGGTAAAATCTTAAAGAATTACCATTTTCAAAAAATACCATAATCCACTCTGATCCTTCTCTAGGATCATCAGTTTTACTGACTATTCTTGTATGTTTTTTATGATTTTAATTAATAGTGAGTGAATAATTATTTTTATTAAAAACTACTATTTCGTTTAAAGTATTCATAAAATTAAATTTAATATTAAAATATTTGTACGTTTATAATTATTTAATTTATATTTTTATTAATATATGTTAATAAAATTTAATCAATTTTTTTATACATTGGTATAAAAACCTTTTATACTTATAAAGCATTTATTTTTAGAAAACGTCTTTGTATTCAGGTATTCTCATTTAGTTTCAAATTAAATTATTCCACTTCAGTTAATTGAATTTGTAAAAATTTATTCCACATTTATAATAATAATAATAATTTATCTTATACAATTATTTCAAAAAAAGGTAACTATTAATAGTAAAAATATGTTACAGTGCTTAAAGTTAAAATGGATTTTCAGGGGGTTAAACTAAAAATATATGAATTAAAATTACCTAAAATATTGAATCATTTCTATTTTATGGAAATATTTTGAAAATATATAAAATATTATTTGGTAATGGTCCATTTTTGAGCCATTGGGTTTGGGTAAAACATGGGTGTATTTTATTCTTTTAAAACATTCCATGTTTGTCCTCTCCCCCACATATGAAAGGAAACCCACTCACCTCTCATATCCACACAGAATTATTTGTTTTCAACCAATACCTACAACAATAATTTTCTTACTTCTTATATCATGACCTATAAATCATTTTTTAAAATCATAACCTCCTTAGAAGGATTTTGGCGCAAAACTATAATTGTTCTCTGAAGAAGAGTTATTGTTCATAACCGATTTGTTTTTATTTTTTCATCCAACATCTATAGATATTAGTCAAATATGATGAAATAATAACACCATCATACTCATTATAAATAAATTTTATTACTCTAGTTTTATATCATATATTCTAATCCTCTTCCATTAAATGGGAAAAAATTGTTGATCGTGTGTATAGTATACTACTACCTCAGGAACTAATGCAATTAGTTTTCCATCACCACCTATCATTGATTTATATAATTATGGAATAAATGTATAAATTTTATATTTAATATATTATTATACTTATGTAATTATAATTTCACATATTCTATATTACATTCAAATCCTTTAGAAAATGATAACATCGCTCGTGTATATGTGGGGAATACCACCTCTAAGAAGCAATCTCTTTTGTTTTTTCATTATATTTTCATAGTTATTATAACAAATATATATTTAATTAATATATATGATATATATCTTATAAAAATTATTTTATTAATGTTAATTAATAATTAAATTTCTTTTGTTTATTCTGTCACAAAATTAAATTTAGTATTCATGCGTACCTAAGACCAATCATCCCCCTTAATACTACAATTGAATTTTTTACCTCTAACCATTAAAGATGAATATAAATAGGAATTAAATCAGTACATATTATATTTATATATTGATAAATGTTCTTGATATTATATAAACACAATAAGATTATAAGGGAAAAAATAATTTAACCAAAACATACTTGGAAAAAAATGGAGCTATTACCCAAAACATATATTCTAACAAAGAATTATTAATACATAGTTGATCAAAATATATAAGTAAATAAAATATAGAATTATATACATATATATGGTTATGTATTATAATTATAATCATCATATATTAATAATTTATGATGGTCTAATTTATTTGGTTAATATGTTGACATGATGTAAGGGATTTTAATCTCAGATTAGTTTCTTTGGAACATATGAAATATTAACCAATTGTGTTGTTTATGTGGTCTATATAAATATAGGAATGTATTTTATTATCCTCATCATGAAAATTATTGGATATAAATATCCAAATATGGTGCATTTATTCATGTGTCATGGGATTAAATAGTACCAATGTGGTAATGGTTTTATGTTAGAATCCCATTGTTTATTAGGATTGTTATTTATTATGATTCTGGTGAAGAAATTACATTATATACATAAAGAGAAAATTATTTTATAATACACTATTTATTTCATAAAATTAAAAAATTTCCTTTCATCTTCCACTCTTTACGTACTTAATATACCAAACAAATATTTTAAGGTAGATATACAATATTTATATCTTATGTTGTAAATATTTTCTATTCCATGTCTTGGACTTGTAAATTATTTTATAAAAATTGAGTCACTACACTTAAATTATTGGTTAAATTAATATTAACTTTATTTATATGGTTTCCAAATAACATTCTTGTCTATTTCTAGAAGATTCATATTTAACTTTTAACCGAAAATATGAAATCAATACTTTTCTTAACGTGTTCTGAAAAAACAATATTTCTTATTATTATAACCAAAAAATGCATTAGATATTCCATTAAAAGTTTTCAGGGTTACTTTAAATGAAAATATATTCAATAATATTTTCTAAATATTTAGTTTTTTAAAATTGGTTTTCAAATTTGAAATGGTATTTTCAGCATGAATTTATATAATGATATTTTTAGTATAGTTCAATTGATCAATTAATACAAAACTTTATTATATTTATGCACTATTAGGGATGTGATCTAATGATTCCAAAAATATTCTTTCCCTGTAAGTTTTAAGAATATAGTGATTTGATTTTTTGAAACCCATTTTCTTTCTATGAGTAATGGTTATCAAATATGTTTCTATTATGTGGGTTATGATGAAATATTTATAAACCCCATTATTGATGAATATTTTATGTTATTTAGGTAGAAATATTAATTATTTTCATTATATTTTGGGTGTTTCTAGTGTTATATAACCCAATGCGTTAGTTAATGATTAATGTTTGATAATATCAAAAAGTACTAGAGAATTTATCAAATTACATAAAAAAGAGGGTATAAAGGAGGTATTCCCAAACCAAAAAATATGTTACACTAGAGGTTATAAAAAAAGAGAGGGAACAAGGGATGTTTACCCATACCCAAATTACGGTATAATGGAGGCTGTCCCAAACCTGATGTAGGTACATTGGTGGATATCTAAACCTAACATGTTATCAACATATATGTGGGTAACCGTAACATGATTTTTTCAATACATATGTGTGTGAAAAAATCTATGTCATTTAAAACTTTTATTCTCTCAGAGATAATTTTTTATGATTAATTTTTTATTCATATCTTGTTAACTTCCATGATTGATTCCATGAATCTTGTTTCTCATCTATGGTATGCTATGGAATCCCACATTTTTATTACATAATGTTTCCTTATATTTTACAAACATAGGATCTTTAAAGTCTAGTGTCTTAGAAATTAGGAGCACAATACCTGAAAACATAAAAAAATATTTCATATCCCCATGAAAATATTCTTGAAAATTTCATCTTATGTATAATTACTACATCTCATAACCTGGAGACATACATCAAAGGAAAGGGTGAGCAGAAGGCCCAAAAAATAAAGTAAGGGAATCAGTTTACTTATGATATCAATAAGAACATGATGAAAAACATAAAGACATGAGAAATAAAAGTAAAGCCATATCATAATGAAAATAACATTAATCATAATTTGAATATGTGGCTACAACATTTAATTTAGACATTCATGAACATGGCACCAAGGTTCATCCCCAAGGTGTCATAAAATTTACCAAGGTTATTCACCAAGGTACCATGAAACTTGTCATATCTAGAGATTGAATTCTTTAACCAATGAATTGGAGCTCTATTAGGTTGAACCCTTAATATGTATTTTTTTTATATTATCCACATAGATCATAATCATACATTTCATAAATAATCCAACGAGATTAAAATAAATGGTTTTCACTTCAAAATCATGATGTTTGAAAAGTGCCTAAAAATAAGTTCATTGTGTCATTTATAACCCATGTAAAGGGACTGAGGGTTATATTTATGCAAATTATAGAATCATATAGATCATTTTTAGGTCTCTATTAATACCCAAGTAAATTAAAATTTATTTCGGTATTCACATAAATTAAAAAAGATAATTTATTGAGAAAATAAGATAGATTTTGAGACAAAAATTCTACAGCATAACATCTACATAACATGATTTTAGACAACATTAAAAGAGAGGGGAAAAGGATAAACCTCTCAGAAATTACATAAAATATAGTATAGGAAAAGAATAAAATTTAAATAAGAACATGGTATGGATATTTTAATGAGAAACAACATGGAAAGGAAACATCAATGAAAAGAGAAGACGTGATTTTTTACGAAATTTCAGCACCCTAACGACATCACTTAAAAATAAGGAAAATCCATTGATGAGAGTTAAAGTGATCTCTCATAATAATGAATTTAAATGGAAATTAATAAGGATATATAAGAACATATCCCATCATAATAATATAGAATCTAGAAGACATAACATAATAGAAGTCATGACTTAAAAGAGGAGAGTGAAAGGTTCCCTTTCCTTGAAGAGTTGCTTTGAAAGAATAAAGGAAGGTACCTTGGGGGGATTGAGGGAATATTTAGAGGACTATTTGTGATGTAAAAAGTCCATAGCTACGTTGAGGAGGAATTTGGAATGAAATTAATTAAGGAATGGGTTAGTATTTATAGAAAAAGTGAGGGAATAATTTATTAATTTCTAAGGGACACCTCATTAGTGGTATTTGCAAACCATGGGCATACCCATAGTATTTTCAATGGTATTGTCAACATGGGAAACCTCCTAAAATATCATACTATTCACAAGTCGGGCATAATTATTACATCATAATTACATCATTTATGATGTCATTAATCACACCAAAACTCAAAACTATATTTTTACTACTCACCAGAAAACAAAATATTTTTTAAAAATCACATAAATTCACCCTAACATAATATAGATGATCTGAATTCAAAAATGAACTCCATTTTATGAATATAATTTTCTAATTATGAGATATTTAATTTTTAAATAAAAACACTATTTTCACGAAAAAAATAATACTTAACTAATAATTTATAAAACTATTATTTCCTTTTGCTATTATATCACTAAAACATTCAAGATGCCTAAATTATTTTTATACTTTCTTAAGTGGGGTTACTATTCATTTTTTCTTATTACTATTCACAATGGTAATATTACTATTCATACATTACTATTCACTAAAAACTACGTTGATCTTATTAAACTCTAAATCTCTTACTAGTCACAACTGTAGATGTCCATTTTTTTGAAAATAATTATACATTATTAATTAATTAAAGTATACAAAAAATATTACAAAATATACATTATCAAAAATTCACAAATAATATGGATCTTATATTAATTCATCCTATATTTATCAGGACATTTGAAATTCAAAAATGATGATTATTTTACAATAATAATTCTATATGTTTGAGAAATCTTTGAAAAGTACAATTTTTTACTTCTAAAATCATTTTAACAAATTTATCTTAATTACAAATATACATTATTATGATTATCTATTCAAAAAATCGGAATGATAAAATAAGATATTTATTTATACAAACGGATTTCACAATGTAACTAATGTCTCGTTACATATCCCCTTATAACACCTACATAGGACCTAAGTTTAAGGTGTGCTATTATGATAGAATCTTGGGGTGGCTGAGAAAACATAGCCCAAGTGGTGATTTCTATGAGCATGAATTTATCCCATAGGAGATTGCATTCATGCTTCACATGTTGGAGTTTATCGTGGGCTTGGTCTAGTGTAAAGTACCCTGACGCAACCTCCTTCCCAAGCTCCGATAGATGTGATTCAAACTACCCGAGTCTACTATATGAGGCCATTAACTCCTATTTCTGTATTAATTTTCCAAGATCACTTGTATTTACAAACAATAATCATAACGTTGAGAGTTTAGTTTCCAACAGTCATATTTTCCATCGGTTATATAACAGTCAAAACCCAATGGTCTTATTTTAATTTTACTCACTTCATTAATTAAAGGATATATTTTGGTGGAGTATAAAATAAAATAACACAAAAATTTAGGAAATAAGTATTATTCAAATGTTCAGAATGTTACATATGTAATATATTATTTTCATGTGATATTCAAATATTTTACAACCTTTATGATCCTCTTATTTTAATATCTTCATTGTTTACACTTACTGATGATATTATCTCTACTATTAACAGGCTTCAGTTCCCTGAGTTATGATAATATTATTAGGTATGATATTTCAAAGAAGGTTCTATGTTAGGAAGAACTTATTGGGAGATGTTGTATTTTACTTATGAAAAATATATTTATGAATCATATTTAATAAATTTACTAGAATAATATAATTATAGCATATATCATTTTATTTTTTAATGAATGTTAAACTAATAATATGTGATATCTCTATATGAAATGAATGGGTCATTATAGTTTGTACCAAATCATGGATTAGTTCACCTCTGAAACTGGGATGATAATTTTTTTTATTAGAAAGCATAGTATTATAATATGTATATGAAAAACATCTATATTTCAGTAAAGAGGTGAGTTTGGTTTTCTGTGAAAAACATCCCTTTAAATATACTAAATGTATACTTGTCCTTGGAACAATTATATCTAGGGTTAAAACCCATAAAAAGGTGTATTGGGAATTGAATCATTTTTCACATTTTTCATGAAATACATGCCTTATTTCCCACAAGGATTGACACTCTTGGGGGATGTGATTTCATTTATTATCTTGTTCTTTTCAAGTCATTTTGATATATTTTAATAGATAATGGCCATGAATGGAATATGATTTTCGTAAAGACTCATAGATTGAAAAAATGTGTCATGATTTAGACATATTATAAATGACTGATAACTCTGATCAAATATTCCTGAAGGTCTTTTTGACCATTTTGGAATTAATATGATTTTATATATGGAACAATGATGTTTTTCTGGTGACATTTATTCTCAAATATTGAGGTTTATTATTTGATATTAGTTTTATAAATTATATTATATCATCATAACTAATTATGAATATTAATTATTATCCTTAACATATAGTCATTGAATTAGTAGTGAAACCCCATAATCTTATGATGATAACACCTAAATATTATGATTCTTATAAAGTTTATGTTTGAAGGAACGTTCTTCCCAAAAATATCATTACTATCCTTCTAGTTTATTTTTTTGTTATCTAAAGCATGGAAAGGTTTTTCTAAAATTACTCCCACATAAATTTCAAATATTAGTAAGTCATGTTTGATATTAAAAACTAACCATTGAACATTTAATAGTGATAAAAATTCTAGGGAAATCATATATATTATATGGGTTTTGGAGCCTAATAAAAAGGGCTGTTTATCTCAAATTTATGGGGAGAAAAAAAATCTATGATATTACTATTGTCTAAGTGTTTGTTGGTTAATTTCATGAAGGGGTTAATGTTTTTACATAATATTAGGATTTCATGTATAAATTGAACTCATACACGTTGGAATTATTATGTCAAAGACTCCCTAAAGAATGTCCTCTATTATGTTTTGGGAATTGAAGTAGAATTTCCTAGGGAAAAAAGTTTATTCAACCATGTGTGAAAATTGTGGTGAACAAAATTATTTTTTATATGAATAATGGGGAATAAATTATACTCTAAATTGATTATCAGTCAAAATAAAAGATCATAAATAGGTAACTAGTATCTTATATCATGCATTTATAACTTATTTGGTAAAATTATGAAATCTCAATAATTTTCAAACATTTACCTTCAATTTTTATATGATGAATTTATTGTCAATATTTAAAATACACATAAGACAAAAATCCTTTACTAGATATGGACATAAAGAATTTATTTTGATACCATTTTGTCTTACAAATACCCCCACAATAATTATGTTTCTAATTAATATATAATTTAGAGATTACCTTGAACATGTTTTTTTATTTATAGATGATATTTTTATACGTCCAGGGAGCTATGAAGAGCAGGATGATCAATTAAGAATTATAATAAAGACCCATAAGAAGGACAATCTACATAAAAAATTTTAAATGTGGGAATTTTGGAATAACATGTTTTGATTTCTCATTCATATATTCTGATCAAAGTGTATATATATTAATCCATAATAGACCTAATTTATTTAATATTCTCCCACACAAACAAATATTAAAATGATGAATTTTATTCTTGGTTTGAATGGCTATTATTGATGACTTGTGAAAAAATTCACAAATTTTTCCTATTCACTCACCATGTTAACTAAGATGGGATCCATATTCCATTGGAAAAATTAATGTGAAGAAAATTTCAATGAACATAAGATAATTTTAGTCATAACACCTATTATAAAATTACCCTATAGTGGATAGGGGTTTTTAATCAATAATGACCCATATAAAAATGTACGGACACATTCCCTCAAGTAGAATGTCATTGTTATCGCATATGACTCACGATAATTGATGGTTCATGAGAAAAATTACCAAAATCCTGATATGGAGTTGGATATTGAAAATTTTCATTAAATATATGGAGACATTATCATTTTAGTGAAATGTGTGAATCATATAGAAATAATTAATGTTTAATAAAAACAT
Source organism: Viscum album (assembly GCA_963277665.1). Lineage (NCBI taxonomy): Eukaryota > Viridiplantae > Streptophyta > Magnoliopsida > Santalales > Viscaceae > Viscum > Viscum album. Next base: position 1,024,905,352 of record OY728160.1, on the reverse strand, counting down.
TCACATTGAAAAATTTGAATATGCACTAGAGAATAAAGTTAAAGCTGATCAAAATATTATGACTTCTCAATACATTACCACCCTAGGAAAGTGAACAATGTGTATATTTATTTGATTTAAATGAATCATAATAGCTTATCTATGATGTGAATCACAAAAAATACAATATTTAAATATTTTCAAATAGTGGATCAAGAAATATTGATGAAATGGGTGAATAAAAATAATTCTAAAGTGAGTGCTCAACCATATGTACAACATAATATTATAGAGGCACAAAATGAAAATGTTGAGCAGAAGAAGAAGGTGACAAATGTACCTATCTATTACCTTCATTACAGTGCAATGATAATGTTCAGTAATTGTGTTTCTGTTTTTTCCATACCAAGTTATAACAAAGAGCGGTAATAAGAATATCATATATCTTGATTCTATATTAATCCTCAATGTATAAGGATGTATAGAAATTTGATAGATTATTTGTAGTGGGTGGGAAGAAAAAATATATTTTAGAGTTTTTTATTGATGAATCCTTTATGATCATGTTATGGATAAGGGATTAAAACCTAAGGGGGTGTTGCAACCATTTTTTAAAAATAATGGAAATAGAAAAACATAAACATGGATTTTATCATTAGAATCCCCAAAAAAATAATGGAAATAATTCTATATGGGTTGTAGTCAATCACCTTAAAAATTTATCACATTTCATATCTACCATATAGGATTCATCACTTGATTATATTTATAAAATATACATTAATTAAGTGGTAAGGTCACATGGAGTACCAAATTATATTGTATATGTTTAAGAAATAAATATTACCTCAATGTTGTAGTGATGAATTTGGTAGGGTCAATATACAATGTTGAGTTCCAACACACTGTATTATCCTCAGACAAATGGTTATTATAAGAGAACCATTAAAAAAGTATAGAATATGATAAGATAAATTTTAAGGATTTCAAATGATGTGGAGATCAATACCTTCTTCTAATATTGTTTTCTTATAACTATATACTTCAGTTGAGAATTTTGATGAATCCTTTTAAATCTCTCGATTCAAAAAAGTTTAGATTTCCATTTTTGGGGAGGTTGGAGACAAAAATATATTGTGACCTAATATATTTGATGGAATAATAGAGAGAGTTAGATCAATTCATGACAAAATCAATAAATCTCAGAGTTGATTGATAAACTATACTGAAAATCATTATAAATATCCGAAGTTTGATGTTAGTTTCATGGTTTTTTTGTGAATATATCCTTTTAATAATCTTATGATATTTATAATTAAATTAATTTGTATACCTTTGTTTACGGGACCTTTTGAAATTTTTTGACTGGTATAGAACATTTCTTGTAACATGGAGCTTCCATGAAAAAAATATCAAGTCTACAATGAATTTAATATATCCCTTATAAGTAATTAATAAATTAATCCTTCAAATTTAATAAAAATTATATTTTATACCAATATACCATGATATCACTTCTGTGGAGTAACTGGTGGAGATTATCATTCGTAGAGATAAAGTGTTATGAAAAAAGACAACTCACTTAGTTAATGTTTTTTATAAAAAAACAAATTTTAGAAATCTACAAGGGAAGCAGAAGATACTATGAGGTTTATGTATACTCAGTTTTTGTATCATAATGATTTAATTTCAATGTAGAAATTATTTTTCATGGGGGTATATTGTTACACCTCTAGATTTTAGGAAATTGTTCTCAATAAAATTAATTTCTTTGATAGCTTTTGTTACACCCAACACCATGTTTTAAAAAACAATACTATATTATATCATTATAATCTAGTCATTAAATTATCTAGTATTAATATAAATAAAAAAATTATTAAAATTTTGTTTTTCACCCATGTAAAAAGAAAATTCATTAGAAATGAAATTTAAGAATATTTGAATGGAAAAGAAATTTTTTTCATAAAAACCTTTTTATGGGACCAATATATTTTCATCAAAATGAATTAAATTAATCACTAAAATGGAATGGTTTTAATTAAATTTATATATTAGTTATTCAATATATTTTAATATATTTTCTCTAATAATTTTTATCGTTAGGGGATATGAATAGATCCACTTTTATACTTCAAAATTACTCTTTTTTTAAAATTCAGTTTCATCCCTTTTTGTGTACATATTTTATAATACTTTTTTCCACTTTTAGAAAATTTCTATGATAAAATGAAATTCATTTCTAATTCAAATTTTCCAAATAATCATTGTATTATTTTTGGATAATTTTATGAAAAAGATAATTTTTTATTGAATATTGAAAAATAAATATTTTTATTCATAACAATCTTTTTGTTTAAATATTGACATATTAAAATAGTATTTTAGAGATTATTTAAAAGTTAAATTAGGTCAATAATATTATTATTAATCAAATTTAGGCCATTTTAATATATTTTTATGTTCATTTTTTAAATAACTACTTTTTTAAAAAAAAAAAATTTCATTAGATACCCTCTATTATAACATGACTGTAGGATTAATTTTAGATTAAATTATAACAATTATGTGAATTGAATTTTGTAAAATAGATTCGATATTTTTATTAAGAATATTTTTTTATAATAATATTAAAATAATTTTTATACATAATTTATTTTTAGAATAATAAAAATATGTTACCGTTGTAAATTTCATATTAGGTTTGGTGGATGGATAAAATAAAATGATAAGGGTAGAAATGATATTAAAACATGTCTAATTTATATTTTATATACATATTTTTTCCTTTTTACTCAAATTTGTATTAATTTACCATTTTATATATATTTTGTCTCTGTAAAACAAGTGTATATTTTACTATTTTAAAAAATATGATATGTGTCCTCTCCACCACTTTTAAAAGGACACCCCCTCTCTTCTCCTCCCCAATCCATAAATACAAATCCATTTATTTCATTCATTATTGGCTCAAATAATATCCTTAAATACTTACTGATTTCCTAAAATGATTCACTTTATCAGGAGACTCTATTTAAAAGTTTTTTGTTCAAACCTAATGAGGTTATTCGAAATGGAGTTAACGCTCTTAAATGGGCATTTTTTTCTTCTTCCACCTCCATTTTATCTTATTAAAATATACTAAATTATAAAATCAATTATATTACACATAATTTTCTATTATTATGTTATTTACACAACATATATCCTCATCCTCATCCATTAATTAGAAAATGAAACTATTGATCATGTTTAAGGCCAACTACCGGCTCATGAACCTATGTAATTTAGTTTCCATGATCCCCTCTACCTGATGGATATAATGATGGATTAAAATTATATATATTATATTTATAAACTAATTATACTTATTGGAAATATTATCATATCTACCTTCTAACCATTAAATCCATTGGAAAATTTTAACATTTCTCACGCATGCGTGTGGACTACCACCACCATGAAGTGATGTGGTAAATATTTAATTTGAAATTATAATATTCTTAATAAGGATATATTTAATGAATTTATATGAAATATTTGATATATATAAATATATTTCTATAATTTTTACCTAATATTTACCATTATTTTTTTCATCTGTCAAAAAAATGAATGCAACGTTCATGTTTTAATATGACCAACCATATAAATTAGTAGTGTCATTTATTTATCTACATATAACATATATATTTGATTATAAATATGAATATACTGAATATATATGGAATTTATAATAATAATAAAATTTTGGATATTATCTGAATGTAATCAATGTACAAGGACCAAATTTACCAAACAAAAACATGCTTGAAAAATAAATATGTTGTTACCCAACACAGTGATAATAAAAATTTATTGTTAAGAAGAAGGTGATAAAAGGTAATAATTATATCATATATGGTATGATATATATTAGTATGTTTTTGTAAAATATTTATAATAAAACAATATTTTTTATATTATAGGCTTGAACATTTTTGAAAAAATTGGATACTTAAAGTATAGGATTTTCATCTCAATTTTATTTATGTAGGACACTAGGAATAATCACCACATGTATCTTTTTTATATTTTATATAAAAATAATTTGTTTCATTTATGATACTTATCTTTAAAATTATTGGATGTTAATATTGATATATGCTTTTTAATTCTTGGGGAAATTTTTTTATAAGTTACCAAAGTGGTAAGGGTTTTATGTTATAATCTCAATGTTTATTTGGATTGTTTAGGATTATGATTTAGATGATGAAATTTTTTGATCTACATCACTAGAAACTCATTCATTCTCTTATACAATGGTTTTTTATATAAATTAATTTTATTAAATTCATTTACCAATCTCTATGAACTCAATAGACTAGATGAATGTTTATAAGAAAAATTGAAAATATTTCCATCCTCACTCAAAAATACTTTCTATTAAATGTCTATTAATTCTAAGAATGTCTTCAAAATAAATTTTTACTAATATATAATTATTTATTAATGTATTTTTTTTAAAAATGATTTCAATTTTTACAAAAAAAATTAAATAGAATTTTCAAATCGATTTTAAGATGAGTCAGTTTTGAATTTATAACATTAATGTGAAATGAATCATATTTTTGAAATGTATGAAATGAATGGAATTTATCTCTATAAAAACATATAAATTGATTGTATTTTCATTTATATTTTCTAAATTTACTTATAAAAATAATTCAGTAATATTTAAAAATTTTTAGGTATTTTAAAAATTATTTTCAAAGAGGAAAGGGTATTTTCCTCAACATGGTCTTTAATGGTCATTCAATTGTATTTATATAATTAAATGAAAACAAAAATTGAATATACTTATTAACTGATAGGGATATTACACAATTATACCATTTATATTATCTTTTTGTTTCTATTGTAATTACGATGAAACATTTTTATGAATCATATTTAATTTCCACTATTTAGGCTTATGATACATGTTTCTTTTCTACATGTTATAATCAAATGTTTACGAAACCCATTTTGAGTTTATGGGTTATGATATGATGATTGTTTTCTAATCTTATGAAAAATATAGGTATGATTTTAAATTTGATTGGTGGGTCTAGAAATTTATATCCCTCAAAGGAATTTAGTTAATATTAATTCACTTTGAGCTCAAAGGGAAGATACATGTTTATCCCATGACTGAAAATTAGTGTACATTAGAGATTATCCCAAGCCCAAAAGAGGGTGGAGTGATGGTTATACCAATCCTAAACCTTCTTACATGGATGGTCATCCCAAATCCTAAAGTCGGTATTGGGCTGTTATCCCAAGCCTGAAGTAGTTACACCGATGGTTATCCCAAGCCTAACATGTTATGATTGTCTTGTTTGGTCATCTAGAAAAAGAATTTATTTTCTTATGTGAATGCCAAAAATCCAAGATTTATGAAAATTTTATTCTATCTGGTCTCAAATTATTATAATCATTTATGATTCATGTATTATGAATTATAAATATTTGTAGAATTTATGTATTTTTTGATATATTATATGAATTGTAAATGTTTCTAAAAATATTCACATACTATCATCCCCTTATGCTCATGTTATGTTTATATCTACCCTTTTTACCCTTATTGAGAATCTAAAAACATTATTTATTATATTTCATTTCCCCATAGAGTGAATAAATGAATTAGGTATGGTATTTCATAGAAGAGTAATAGTTATGATGAAATTAATGGGAGATGTTGTAGTTCTCTTATGAACATGTTTTTATGTATCTATGTTTCAAAATATAATATAACTATTTAAATCTCATGTGGATCGATATGGTGTGTAATAAATTAGAATCTATTTATCTGTGAAATCCTCATGGTGAATAGTTTAATGGTTACACCCCTTCTCTACGTGTAGTGGTGATTCCAGGAAGTACCAGATTCAAACCTCCATGTCTATCTATTTTTTTAATTATACCCCACTCATGGACCTACTGTAGATATATTATGATTACATATCTAAATATTAAATTTATGGGTCATTGTATTATATTAATAAATACTATTGGAATTTTAAATTAATTAATCTCTTATTTTCCCACTTATTACAATTAGATATATCTTCATTTAATTAATTTATCAACATTTAAATATCCTTATTCATCAACTATTATCAACTATATTCCCAAATATTGGTAAAATAAATTTTATGTAACTATTTTTACAACATGTATGGGATTCAAATTTCTTTATAAGACAACCAATATTCTCTACCTCTTTTTTTTAGGGTTCCCTATAATCATGCTACACGTATATAAAAAAAGTGAGAGATCCTATTTTAGGAGTCTCGTGTCAGTAAATTTTTAAAATTTGGTATTTCCAAAATTTAGTAGTGGATATGTTAATTCAACCCGCTTGGGGTATGGGTGAAAATTCTAGGTATAACAATGAATTTGTTGATTTAATTATCTATATTCAATTAATAATGGACATGGATATCTATGTATATGTTATGGTTCCTCACGTTGGGGAATTCCTAAGGTGGCACACATCAATTAAGGATTAAAGGAAGTTTACAAGATGAAAATCACATTGACTCACCATAGAGGTGGTTAACTAAAAAAGGTAACACTTTATATGGCCCATTTTATTATATTATTGTTCTCATGAAGGATTAATAATCTCATTCTATTGTATTGGATCAGTTGGTAGTTTCGTGTAATTAATTCTAACTTTCTCCAAATGGAATATATTTTCTCAATGCAGCTCATCATATCCTTATTGTAGACACTAATTTTATTACAAAAAACGGGAATATACCATTTTTAATGAAATATTTTCTTTATATTTGTGTTCTATTTTTTATGATCAAGTAGATATATGCATTACCTTATTATTTTTGGCCTACCAAGATGGAAATAAGTAGTAATCCGTAGGATTTCCCAATTTTTTGTTCTTTTTTTTTCTCAGAGAAAAAATATTCTTCAATATTTTAGGTCAAGGGGAAATTTAAAATGAATAATGATCCTTAATTTATTCATTATCCCCTAAAATGTTTAAAATATATTAATATTGGTTTTAAAAAACATATTCAAGGATAGAAAATAGTTAAAAATTCGTCATCCACATATGTATAATAGGGCCTTCATCCATACCAGAATACATATTGACAAATCTAATATCATAATCTATTTTGACTAGTATTCTAGAAGGACCTATAGATTTTCGGACCATATAGCTGTTCAATATTCTATCCATGGGTATCATCTATAAATATTTTTAAGATCGATCACGGTATGTGATTTTAATCAAATACCCTCAAACATTCATTTTTCATAGACTATAAGAGGAGATTAATTATTTTACTATAGGTGGGGATCTCCCAGAATTGAGGAAAAATACCTCCTTATAAGAGGTTTTACCACCATTGAATCAAAATTTTACATGTTTATGATTCTGGGATATTGTGATTGGGAAACAAAATCCTCTAACCTTGTAGGATGGGGAGGTTCCTAAGCTGATTTCTTACCCACTACAACTTTTATTACTTCTTGGGATTATATTAAAAAAATAACACAATTTAATTTATTTTCTAATGGTTCTCAGAGTTTTGTAAATGTTTTCATAGTAAAAATTATAAAAAGGTTTGTCTATCAAAGACGATACATGTGTTTTTCTCATCTTGTGCCACTATCACAATATATATTTCTTATTGAATGAGAAATTAAAATGGTTGATATCACTAGTATAAAATAAATTTATCCATGGATATATTTAAATCACATCATGAAGGACAATCAATAGTATATTACTTATGAAATGACGTTCCTCCAAAGATGATAACATTTCATTCCTCCTCTTACACTAACTGAGTGTAATAAAACATGATTATGTTCTAAAAATCCTTATATTAATAAACATTATGTAGGAAATATTTTATTCTATTTCTCATTATACTCTAATAAATACATTTTGGGAGGAATATTTCATGATTTGTTGAATTCCCAAAAGGATATCTATTCCACAACATTAAAAAAAATCATGAATCCCAGAAAACTTATAATTTCTTGTCAGGAGTTGTTCATTAGTCATGAATTTAATTATTTTTCATATTGTTTTTTCATGTTCTAATTCTCCAAAATGTTGGTATATTACATATGGAAAAGTTATTCTGTGTTTTAAAATTATTATGAAAATGATATGGTACATGATACATCATTACAAAAATTATGCACAATAAATTTATGGATGTGTTGGGAGGAAAATATATATTGGGTATCATCATTGCTTAAAATTATAGAAACATTTCATCTATCCCAAATTCTTTTGTAGTTGATAGATTATTTTATTATTCTAAAAATAAGTCTTATTAAGTGTCTTCATTATCATATACTGTCTTTATAACAACACAATCCATTAAAAAATAGTATATCATAAATTTTCTCATATATTTTCAAGAAATAATATATGAGGATATAGAGTTATAAAGTGTTTGAAAGATTATATACCTAAATAAATCATTATATAAATAAAAAATAATTAATTATTTAAAACTCCACATAGTGAACATGAATCCTATAATTATTCTGAATTACAAAAGGATATCTTGGGGAAAATACCTAAGGAAAAAAATGATCTAGAAATCGCATTATGTGAATAAAAATGGAAATAAAGAATATAATGAGTGTAAATATGATAAAATAATATAATAAAGAGAATTATCATAAGAATTAGAACCTTAAAAAACTAAGTTAAATCATATGATTGTGGAATTGTGGAATATGTGTAAAGAATATAAGAAAAATATATTATAAACACAATTCAATGTTCACCCAAATGATAATATACATAATTTGTGAAATATTCTTTAGCACATTAGGTTCACTCCACATTCCCATAAGCATGGTGGATAATGTCCCATGGTTGATTAGGTTCACTCCCAAATCCACCACATATCATATCATGAGATTTAAATATTTACCCAATAAAATATATGGATATATAAATTCAAAATCATATTTTAAGTAATGAAAATAAAACATATTCATGGAAAATGTCACCACCCATCCTCGGGACCCATGTCGTGACTACCCCAAGCCCGCCTTCACGACCCGTCCTCGGTGCCCGTGCCATGACTACCCCAAGCCCACCTTCCATATGCCAGGGGCTGGAAACCAGCACCAAAGGCATAAATACCAATAAATGGGAAGGCATTGCCTTTATAAAAGTAAACAAAACACCACAGAGTACAAGCGGAAGTAAAACACTAAGTAAAACACTAAGTAAAACTGAATCAATCTGTGCTGAAGGTAAAGGTTCTGGAAATACAAGCCGAAGTTTAAAGTAAAATGAAAAAGATAAAATAGCTGGAAGGTGACAAGAAGCTCCTGGATCGTCCACCAAGGATCCTACCTGAAGGGTAGGTACAGATAGCACAACTCCTGGATCATCCACCACGGATCCTACCTGAAGGGTAGGTACAAATAGCCTCCACAACTCTCTCGCCCGTCAACCTCCTCCGAGTGTCGTCTCTTCATGAAGTCCACCACTGGATACTATCTCATCATGAGGTCCACCTCCGGGTACCATCCAGTCCTCGAACACTCGGCCTCTATCTATGCTGCCCGTCGTCTGTAACCAACACAATGAGGTGCGGGCATAGCCCGGGTAGCGGTGAGTATAAAGATACTCAGTAGGGACCCTGAGACCCTCAACGTCTCACTAAATCCTACAAGGATAACCACAATGAAGATCTCAATGGATAGCCTCTACTTAGTTATATTCCCATACATATTCCCAAGTTATCAGGTAACCCATCTCAATCCTGAGGAAACACAATGATTATGAAATCAATAGACAACCACTACCCAGGTATATGCCCATACATATACCTAAGTTATCAAGTGACTCATATCAATCATGAGGTAAACACAAAGGACATAGACTCAGATCAAACCAGGATTTTCATTATTGAAACTGTAACTGCTGAAGAGCCCCGTCTCTGGAGTGTACAGTGGTCCTGTCACGACTCCGAGGTACTGTTCAGTAACCTAAGACGGCTTAAGTACTCCTCCTATCGAGTACTACGGGCCAGCCACCCAAACACAGTAGTGCTTCCCGCCGGGGTATGCTACCCAAACATAGTAGTGCACACCCCCTAATAGCCTGTAGAGGTACTCTCCAGACGAGTACTACAGGTCTGCACCCAAACAAGTAGCGCTGCTTCCGGCATGGGTCTGCACCCAAAAAAAGTAGTGCTCCGTCCACTGGGCTAGTCGACTCACTCCAAGTCGAGTTGGTCAAGCAGTCGCCAGGTCTCAGTCGGGTACAAGGTCTCTGTACTCCGTACGCTCGTCTCCGGGAGGGTCTGCTCAACGAGCTACTGGTTGATACTCCAAGTATCTCAATGTACCATGAAGAAGTATCTCAAAGGACCGCCTCGTCATAGGGGTCTCAACGCAACAGACGGCACGTCAATCAGACGCTCGGTCTGTGAGTTATTAGTCTTTTTGTCCTAGGGGCCCAGTTGGTTTCATTTGCGAACCAACCCACCCGTATCTCAACTGTACCATGAACTCTCATAGGGTATTCTCATTGGGACCGTTTCTCAACGTGATCACCAACACCGCTGACGGTTCGTCAAACAGTCGTCCGGTTTGAAACTTATCAGGTTTTCCGTTCCAGGGGCCCGGTTGGATTTTGGCCATAATCCAACCCAGCCACTATCCAAATACATCCAAAACCCAGGTGAAGTATGCCAAATGTTCCGTCTCATCAAGAAGAATCAATCAAAGTCGACGGAACGTCTATCGGACATCCGGAGCTCAAGATATAAGTGTTTCCGCTCTGAGGGCCCGGTTGGTTTCGTATCCGAACCAACCCGGCCATACTCAAGTTCTCCGAAACCATGAGTGTAATATACCAAAACGACCGCCTCTATCCAAGGATCACATAGCAGCTGACAGTGCGTCGTTCGGAGGTCCGTAGCCCATGTTATGAGAAAATTACCGTAAGAGGTCCGAAAATTGGGGTTTCGGGCCCGGACCGACCCGGCCCGAGACATCCCGGGTCGGCCCGAACCGGGAGAACCCGAACCGGTTCCAGGTCCAGAACGCTTGGGTGCGGCCCTGCCCGGCCTGGGCAGCCCTGTCCGGCGTGCTGGAGGTCCGCTGGCCAGCTCGGTGTAACCAAGCTGGCGGTCAAGGGAGGGGGGGGGTGGCTGCCCACCTGTTTAATTAAACGCGGCCCTACGTGGGGGGCCGCTACTGTTCGGCCAGCCGGGTGTTACGAACCCCCGGATCCTCCTCTGATCGGCCGGCCCGCTCCGGCCGGCCTGCTCCGGCTGGCCGGTTGCTGCACCATGGGACTGGCACGGGCCGGTCCCCCTGCTTCGACGCCGGTGGCCGGAAGTTGGCCGCTGGTCCCTGCTCCGCCACAGCCTAAAGTTGCGGCCTTGGTCCGTCCGGCACAGCACGATGGCATCGTGCCCCTCCTTCGCGGCCCCGCTCTGGCCGCGGTGTTTCTGTGATTCACCAGCGTGGAGCGACGGCACTGCGCCTTTATTTGACCTCATCGGTGCGTTGCAATAGTGCTGTAAAGACCCGTAAATTTCAAGGAATTTTTTTTTCTTAATTTTCTTTGTAATTTTACAAGAGCGCAGTTTCTGACGGCACATGATTCCGAGGCCCGGTGTGCCCGGAATCATTTTCCAAAGTTTGGCTTGGGTATGTTCAGTGAACGGACGAGCGGGTTTTTCTAACTTTTTGACCGGTGCCCGGAATCAAATTCTGTGGGCACCGACGAAATCGCAGCGCCAGTATTCGCTTAGAAACGCCTCTTCCAGAGTTGCGTTTTCTCGTGTGTGGTTTTTAATTTTCGGGCTTAAAGTTAAGAAATAAAATAATTTTGCGACAACTTTATTTTATTTCACTTAAGCCACTTGGAAGCCACTTGAAGCCACTTATTGACGGCTTGAACTGAGTTGAACCGGATAGGATGCTATCTAGAAATATCCTACCCCTTTGGTAGGATATTTGTGAGGTGGGGCCCGCACGAGCCCCACCGTTTCTTTCCGCTAAGAAACGCACCCGCGAAAACCCGTCTTAATGAGAGTCAACTGACGCGTTTCTTAAAATCATAATAGAAAATTTAATTGGGCGGTTTATTTTGTGAATTAAATGGGCTGTTTCTTTCGTTGAATTAATTCAACGAATTAATTCAATCATTTCTTAACATGTTTTCATGTGTTGGCATATTAATAAAATAAGACCAACCAAAATCTTTTGGGGGATTACTCGTTGAGACAGAATCCATGTTCCTTCTTCCCCCTTCGCGAAGAACGCGAAGAACGCGAAGAACGCTGAACCTGGAAATCAACGATGCGACGCCGTGATCCGCAATGCCGAAAACGTTCTTCTGCGACGTCTCTTCCTCCGAGACGGATCTTCGATCGACTGCTTGAGGTAAGAGTCTCAGACCCTCCTTTTTATCTCCTTCGTGGTTCTTAACCAAAAACACGGATTTAATTAATTAAATTAAATCTGCTGTTTCATGGTGCGTTGAGTTCGCCGACTCAACGCCGGATTTCGCGATGACGCGACGCCTCCCCCCGACGGCGCGACGATCCCTCTCTTCCGCGAAGAGATTTTCCGCGAAGAACGCCTGCGCGCGACGATCGACGAGGTAGTGATTTATTTTGGGAATTACCCCTTTTTATTATTCCCGTCAAGGTTTCTTTAAAGAAATTGAAGAACCGAATTGTGAACAATTTTAATCTTATTAAAATTGTTGCTTCCTGTGTGGAATAAAATTCCCCCGTTTGTTTATCTCTAATACGGAGGGTGCAGGCCAAACGAACACGGCCCGACGACCCTCCGCCGTTCTTCGTTTTGTGTGGATTTGACGGGCGATGACGGAATGTGCCGCAACGGATGTTTGACGATCCCGTAGTGAAGAACGAGTCCCGAGAGGAGAAATGGCGCAGACAGGAAGAGAATCGGACCACCGGAACGATCCCGGTGGCCCGCGGAACTCGCCGGCGGCGCGGGTCGCCGGCGCGGCGGCGCCGGCAGTTGGGAGCGGCGGCACCTGTGGACCCGCGGCCAGGCGGGTCCGGTGCCCTCGGACGCGGCTGAAGCCGCGTCCCGACTCAGCGCGGCCCCACGCAGGGGGCCGCGACATGACCAGGCCGCGGGGGCGGCGCCCCGCGTGCCTCGGCCGTTCGGCCACTCGGCATACCCGGGCCAGGCTGGTCCGACCGGCCGGGCCGTGCCCTGGCCGACCCGGTTCGGCCAACTCCCGAGGGGGTCAGCCCGGGTCGGCCCGGGCCCGTACCCCCCGTCTTCGGACGGTCTTCGTTCAAACGCCCGTAACTTGAGCTACGTGCCTCCAAAAGACTCGCCGTCAGCGGCAACGTGATCCTTGGATCGAGATGGTCGTTTTGGTATATCTCACTCAAGGTTTCGGAGTACTTTGAGTTCGGCCGGGTTGGTTCGTACACGAAACCAATCGGGCCCTCGGAGCGGAAACACTCATATCTTGAGCTACGGACGTCCGATTGACGTGCCGTCAGCTTTGTTGTTTTCCTCTAAGTGAGACAGATCTTTTGGCATACTCCGCCCGAGGTTTGGACGCAGGTGGAGTGCGGTTGGGTTGGTTTTGCCTTAAAAACCAACCGGGCCCCTGGAACGAAAATGCCAATAACTCTCAGACCGGGCGTCCGATTGACGCGCCGTCTGCGACGTTGAGTTCCTGTTGTCGATACGGAACTTTTGGATACATCAACTTCGGACTTTGTGTCAGTTGATGTATCAGCCTCTCAGCTCGTGGAGCAGACCCTCCCGAACGAGCTTGCTGTGTGCGGGAACCCTAGGCTGGCTGCGACTGCTACTTCGACAGCGACGACCGTGCAGAGATCCTCAGTGGACTGCAGCGACGACTGTGCAGAGATCCTCTGTGGACTCCGACGACGACCGTGCAGAGATCCTCAGTGGACTGCGGTGACGGCTGTGCAGAGATCCTCAGTGGACTGCGACGACTACTGCTCTCAGCGATCCTACATGGATCAGTGATATAGGTCCTGTGTGGGCCCGATCCTATGTGGGTCTGATCCTGTGTGGGTCCGCGCTCATCGGTTCTGTGTGAGCCAGCGCCTACAGGTCCTGTGTGGGCCCGATCCTGTGTGGGTCATTGCGGGGGTTAGTTACCTATCGATCCTTCGTGGTTCCGACGACTTAGATGGATCAGTGATCATCTTTATCATCATCTGAAGAGGTATACCTGTGTGAGCTGAATCTTGCGTTACTCTCCTTTGTGGATTGTGTTGAGCTATCCTGTGTGGATTTACTGTTTACTCTCCTTTGTGGATTGTGTTGAGCTATCCTGTGTCGATTTAATGTTTACTCTCCTTTGTGGATTGTGTTGATCTATCCTGTGTGGGTGTACGTTTTGCTTTCCTGTGTGGACTGGGTTGTGCTTGGGCTCAGACGTTGGAGCCGAACGGGAATTGATGACTTAGGTATATGTATGGGCATATACCTAAGCCGTGTCAGATGTTACTTCGTGATTGTATCCTTCCTTTGTGGATTATCCATTGTGGATTTCGGGAGACCTTAGGGGGTCTCGGGGTCCCTACTGAGTAGCTTATACTCACCCCTGCACGGGCTTTGCCCGCACTATATTTTGTTGGTTGCAGACGACGGACAGCACTGATCGTGGTGGAGGCATGTGGAGCAGGACGGTACCTGGAGGTGGACCACTGGGCGGGACGTACTCGGAGCGGTCAGGTGTACCCGAGGAGCAGTGGAGGCTATCTGTACCCACCATTCTGGTGGGATTTCCAAAGGACGGCTCGACGCTACAGTTTTCCATTTCAGTTGCCCTTTTTTCCTTTCAGTTGTACTTTACTGTTGGGCTTGTATTTCCGGCCCCTTTTACTTTCAGCACAGCTTGTACAGTTTTTACTTAGTGTTTACTTTTCCGCTTGCTTACTCTGTGGTGCTTTTTTACTTTTCAAAGGCAATGCCTTCCCTTTTTGTTGGGATTTACGCCTTGGTGCTAGTCGCCAGCCCCTGGCCTAGGGAAGGCGGGCTTGGGGTAGTCACGGCACGGGCCCCGAGGGCGGGTCGTGACAATTGGTATCAAAGGTGGTCGGTTCTACCGAAAACTCTGATCTTTCTTCTATGTGAAGCAATAGTGTTTAGCGTATTGAGTGTGGTTATCAGTCCAGGGAGTCCAGTGTTGGTGCGGCGGCCGACGTATCCATACACCAGGACCCTGACTTCTGATTTCCGACTTAATGCACGAAAACATTGATTGCATGTGTGTTTCATGTTTTCTTCGTGATTACTTGTGTCCGCTCACCAGGTATACTGTTGTGACCATGGCGCATCTGTTTCCTTTTCAGGTTGGCATGACGACAGCAGCCATCTAGGGTTCCTAGAGTAGTGCGCGACGACAGCCCGCCGAGCGACGAGGCCTCGGTACAGGGCCCGTTGACAGCAGAGGCACCGGTGGTACCTTTACCCGCCGACCCCCCGATGCTTCCAGCACTGGCAGCTGACGACACACGACGCCTCGGAGCTCTGAATGAGTTCCAGCGCTAGCAACCACCCAGGTTCCGTGGGGAGTCGGACCCCCAGGCAGCCGAGGACTGGCTGGAGGCGGTCGTCTGAGTTTTCAGGATAGTGAGGACACCAGCAGACCTCATGGTGATCCTCGCGGCGAGCCTACTGCACGCAGCAGCAGGGCGATGGTGGAGCCTGATGCTCCAGGTACACGATGAGTCCTCCCTCATTTGGATGGACTTCGAGAGCCTCTTCCACTCAGAGTTCGTCCCGGCCACCCTCTGTGCGGTGCGCATCTAGGAGCTTCTTCAGCTGCGGCAGGGCAGCTTGACGGTCACCGAGTACGCGGCGAGGTTCACCGACCTATCTCGCTACTCGACAGACATGGTACGGGACCCCTTCTTCCGGGCCCGAACCTTCAAGCAGGGATTGAGACACGATATCAGGGCATCGCTGATCTCCCTCATCATCCCGACCCAGGAAGGAGTGCTAGAGCGAGCCCTTCTGATCGAGAGCTTCGTGGCTGAGTCCACAGCGAGACCTGCCGCAGGGCGGCAGATAGCGGAGTCTTCGGCAGCAGGTAGCCGATGGATGACTCAGGGTTCCAGGAAGACCAGGCCTTCCGGCAGACGACCCCGGGACACTGGCTCATTGGTGCGGGGCACACAGCGCGGAGCCAGCCTTCTGAGAGGCAGACAGTGCTACGAGTGCGGCGGGCAGGGCCACATGGCTCGTGACTGCCCGACCCGTCATACCAAGGGGAAACAGACGGTGGAGGGACCACCCAGGCAGAGGCAGAGGGTCGACTGTGGCAGTCCACAAGGAGGAGGTGGACGAGGCAGAGGAGCTATCCGAGCAGCAGGTGGTGGGCGACCCTTTGAGGCTCTGCCACCACCACCACCAGGAGGCCCGCCCCGACCACAGGGAGCTGGCGGGCAGAGACTAGCGCAGCTCCAGCCAGCTGAGGCCTACGACCACGGCACGCCAGAGATGATTCATGGTACGATCTGTGTCTATTCCACCCTTGCTACAGTTCTGATAGACACAAGAGCGAGTCACTCTTTCATAGCCACTTCCCTTGTTCGGAGCTCGGAGATTCCGACGGAGCCGTTGGCTTGATCCTTACGGCTAGAGACTCCTACGGGAGCATACTCGACGATTACGCACTAGTGCCGGCAGTGTGAGCTTACTTTAGGAGGTGAGAGCTTCGGCTGTGATCTTCTTGTATCGGCGTCGAGGCCTTACGACGTCATCTTGGGCATGGATTGGTTATCTATGGTCCATGCTCAGATTGACTGCATTAGGTGCAAGGTGCGATGTGTGCGCACCGACGGGAGCCGGTTCACCTTCACCGGCGAGAAAGGAGCCTTAGCAGCACAGGATGGACTCACGCAGAGGAGAGGTTAGCCCATCACTCATCAGTTGGCTAGCCTCATCCTGGGAGCAGTCGACGTGCGGAGTCCCAGTTTTCCTGAAGTGGTGGATCAGTACGCGGACGTCTTTCCTGACGACGTTCCCGGACTACCTCCTCGCAGAGAGGTAGACTTTTATATTGACTTGTACCCCGGGACAGCCCCGATATCCACTCCAGCATATCGGATGGCCCTCGCTGAGCTTCGGGAGCTGCGGGTACAGTTGGAGGACTTGCAAGGCAACAGGTTCATCCGACCCAGTGTTTCACCCTGGGCTTCCCCGATATTGTTCGCCAAGAAGGCGGGCGGGAGCTTGAGACTGTGTGTCGATTATCGTCGCCTGAACCAGGTGACAGTGAGGAACAAGTATCCGCTACCCAGGATTGATTACCTCTTCGATCAGCTCAAGGGAGCACGGTGGTTCTCAAAGATAGACCTCAGGTCAGGCTATCATCAGCTCAGAGTTCGAGACGAGGATGTGCAGAAGACGACCTTCAGATGTCGGTATGGCCACTATGAGTTCTTGGTTATGCCTTTCGGCGTGACCAACGCTCCAGTAGTGTTCATGAGCCTCATGAACAGGATCTTCCAGCCATACCTCGATCTATTTGTCGTAGTCTTCATCGACGACATCTTGGTGTACTCGACCATGGAGGAGGAGCACGCCTACCACTTGCGTGTTGTGCTAGACACACTCCGTGAGCACCAGCTTTATAGCAAGATCTCGAAGTGTCAGTTCTGGTTACGTGAGGTCCACTTCTTGGGGCACGTCATTTCTGAGGTGGGAGTTGCAGTGGATCCTGCGAAGATCGAGGCAGTGCTAGCTTGGGAGCCACCCAAGAGCGTGACAGAGGTGCAGAGTTTCTTGGGCCTAGCCGAATACTATCGGAGATTTGTGCCGGACTTCTCCAGAGTTGCGTCCCCACTCTCAGCGTTGACGAAGAAGTGTAAACCCTTCGTGTGGTTAGACAGATGTCAGCAGAGCTTCCCGGAGATGAGGCAGAGGATGACCAGCGCACCTATCTTGAGGTTGCCTGAGGAGGGAGTTGGATACGTAGTCTACTGCGATGCATCAGGGACCGGACTCGGGTGTGTCCTGATGCAGGAGCGTGCCGTGATTGCCTATGGATCACATCAGTTGAGGCCGCATGAGCATAACTATGCTACCCATGACTTGGAGTTGGCAGCAGTGGTCTTCACCCTGAAGACATGGTGGCACTATCTGATGGGCGAGCACTTCACAGTCTTTTCTGACCACCAGAGTCTCATGTACATCTTCTCTCAGAAGGACCTGAACCTGAGACAGCGGCGATGGCTCGAGTTCCTCCAGGACTATGACTTTGAGATAGTCTATACTCCTGGGAAGGGGAACGTGGTAGCCGATGCCCTCAGCAGGAGGACGGGCATCCAGCTGCTTGAGGAGGCGGCAGAGCAGCTAGCCACCTTGCAGATATCCTTCGTGGATAGAGACGGAGTAGCCTTCCTTCAGTCTCTCACAGTCTCTCCTCCACTTCTACAGCGGGTCAGAGAGGCACAGCATGGGGACACTGACTGTGAGACACGGCGTGCACAGATATCCTCGGGACAGGCACCTGATGGTTTCTCCCTTGGAGCAGAGCACGATGTCCTTTTCAGAGGACGTACCTTGGTACCAGTTGCTTTACGAGAGGAGGTGCTGAGAGTGTTCCACACTTCTCCTTTGGCGGTACATCCTGGAGTGGCGAAGATGTACCCAGATCTCAGACGTCAGCACTGGTGGCCGGGCATGAAGAAGGCTGTGGCAGAGTTCGTCTCGCGGTGCCTCACCTGCCAGCAGGTGAAGGCAGAGCACCAGGTACCAGCAGGCTTGGTACAGCTCTTGGAGGTCCCAGAGTGGAAGTGGGATGGCATATCTATGGACTTCGTGACTATACTTCCACGCCCTTCCAGAGGTCATGACTCCATTTGGGTGATTGTTGACCGACTCACCAAGTCGGCACAATTCTTACCCATCCGAGAGCAGGGCTCAGTGGTGATCTTGGGACGTCTCAACGTTCAGGAGATTTTACGGCTTCACGGTGCGCCATCGACTATCGTCTCCGATCGGGACGCTTGCTTTACTTCCCGGCTTTGGAAGGGGTTGCAGGAGGCATTCGGGACGCGGCTACTTCTGAGCACCGCCTTTCACCCATAGATGGATGGTCAGACGGAGAGGGCCATTCCGACCCTCGAGGACATGCTCCGTGCATGTGTCCTCGACTTTGGTCGCAGCTAGGAGGACCACCTACCCTTGGTGGAGTTCTCATACAACAACAGATACCACTCCACCATCGGGATGGCACCCTACGAGGAGTTGTACGGCAGGCCTTGCAGATCTCCTTTGTGCTAGAAAGACCCTGGGGAGTCAGCACTTGTGGGACCAGAGATGATCCGGGCCACAACAGAGAAGGTCCAGGTCATCCAGGAGCGGATGAGGACAGCACAGAGCCGGCAGAAGTCATATGCTGACAGGAGGCGGAGGCCACTAGAGTTCGAGGATGGCGACCACTTCTTCTTGCGTGTCTCACCTCGACGTGGGTTGCGGAGATTTGGTCGGGGTGGCAAGTTGTCTCCACGCTTTATCGGGCCTTTTCAGGTCCTCAGCAGGATTGGCGAGGTGGCTTATCGCCTGGCTCTGCCACCTCAGTTGCACCGGGTGCACGACGTCTTCCACGTATCCCAGCCGAGGAGATACATGCATGCCCTGACGCACATCATTGACTATGGGGAGCTAGACGTGGATGATGGGGCGACTTTTGCAGAGGTCCCTGTGGAGATAGAGGATCGATAGGAGCAGGTCCTACGTGGGCGATCGATTCCTCTTGTGCACATCAGATGGCAGCACGGAAACCTCCAGGAGAGCACTTGGGAGCGGGAGGCTCAGATGCGTGCTCCGTACCCACAATTATTTCCCTAGTTTATGATGTATCTTTACGGGGACGTAAAGTCCTGAGGTGGGAATAATGTAAAGACCCGTAAATTTCAAGGAAATTTTTTTTTCTTAATTTTCTTTGGAATTTTACAAGAGCGCAGTTTCTGACGGCACCTGATTCCGCGGCCCGGTGTGCCCGGAATCATTTTCCGAAGTTTGGCTCGGGTACGTTCTGTGAACGGACGAGCGAGTTTTTCTAACTTTTTGACCGGTGCCCGGAATCGAATTCTGAGGGCACCGATGAAATCGCAGCGCCGGTATTCGCTTAGAAACGCCTCTTCCGGAGTTGCGTTTGCTCGTGTGTGGTTTTTAATTTTCGGGCTTAAAGTTAAGAAATAAAATAATTTTGCGACAACTTTATTTTATTTCACTTAAGCCACTTGGAAGCCACTTGATGCCACTTATTGACGGCTTGAACTGAGTTGAACTGGATAGGATGCTATCCAGAAATATCCTACCCCTTTGGTAGGATATTTGTGAGGTGGGGCCCGCACGAGCCCTGCCGTTTCTTTCCGCTAAGAAACGCACCCGCGAAAACCCGTCTTAATAAGAGTCAACTGACGCGTTTATTAAAATCTTAATAGACCATTTAATTGGGCGGTTTATTTCGTGAATTAAATGGGCTGTTTCTTTCGTTCAATTAATTCATCGAATTAATTCAATCATTTCTTAACATGTTTTCATGTGTTGGCATATTAATAAAATAAGACCAACCAAAATCTTTTGGGGGATTACTCGTTGAGACAGAATCCGTGTTCCTTCTTCCTCCTTCGCGAAGAACGCGAAGAACGCAAAGAACGCCAAACCCGGAAATCAACGACGCGACGCCGTGGTCCGCAACGCCGAAAACGTTCTTCTGCGACGTCTCTTCCTCCGCGACGGATCTTCGATCAGCTGCTTGAGGTAAGAGTCTCGGACCTTCCTTTTTATCTCCTTTGTGGTTCTTAACCAAAAACACTGATTTAATTAATTAAATTAAATCTGCTGTTTCATGGTGCGTTGAGTTCGCCGACTCAACGCCGGATTCCGCGACGACGCGACGCCTCCCCGCGACGACGCGACGATCCTTCTCTTCCGCGAAGAGCTTTTCCGCGAAGAACGCCCGCGCGCGACGATCGACGAGGTATGGATTTATTTTGGTAATTACCATTTTTTATTATTCCCATCAAGGTTTCTTTAACGAAATTGAAGAACCGAATTGTGAACAATTTTAATCTTATTAAAATTGTTGCTTCCTGTGTGGAATAAAATTCCCCCGTTTGTTTATCTCTAACGCGAAGGGTGCGGTCCAAACGAACACGGCCCGACGACCCTCCCCCGTTCTTCGTTTTGTGCGGATTTGACGGGTGACGACGGAATGTGCCGCAACGGATGTTTGATGATCCCGCAGTGAAGAACGAGTCCCTGGAGGAGAAATGGCGCAGACATGAAGAGAATCGGACCACCGGAACGATCCCGGTGGCCCGCGGAACTCGCCGGCGGCGCGGGGCGCCGGCGCGGCGGCGCCGGTAGTCGGGAGCAGCGGCGTCCCGGCGCGCCGCCGGACAGGCCGCCGTGACTCAGCGCGGCAGCGGCGGCACCCGCGGACCCGCGGCCAGGCGGGTCCGGTGCCCTCGGATGCGGCTGAAGACGCGTCCCGACTCAGCGCGGCCCCACGCCGGGGGCCGCGACACGACCAGGCCGCGGGGGCAGCGCCCCGCGTGCGTCGGCCGTTCGGCCGCACGGCCGAACCGGTCCAGGCCGGTCGGACCGGCCGGGCCGTGCCCTGGCCGACTCCCGGGGGGGTCGGCCCGGGCCCGTACACCCCGTCTTCGGACGGTCTTCGTTCAAACGCCCGTAACATGAGCTACGGGCCTCCAAACGACTTGCCGTCAGCGGAAACACGATCCTTGGATCGAGACGGTCGTTTTGCTATATCTCTCTCAAGGTTTCGGAGTACTTTGAGTTCTGCCGGGTTGGTTCGTACACGAAACCAACCGGGCCCTCGGAGCGGAAACACTCATATCTTGAGCTACAGACGTCCGATTGACGTGCCGTCAGCTTTGTTGTTTTACTCTAAGTGAGATGGATCTTTTGGCATACTCCGACCGAGGTTTGGACGCAGGTGGAGTGCGGTCGGGTTGGTTTTGCCTTAAAAACCAACCGGGCCCCTGGGACGAAAATGCCAATAACTCTCAGACCGGGCGTCCGATTAACGCGCCGTCTGCGACGTTGAGTTCCTGTTGTCGATACGGAACTTTTGGATACATCAACTACGGACATTGTCTCAGTTGATGTATCAACCTCTCAGCTCGTGGAGCAGACCCTCCCGAACGAGCTTGCTGTGTGCGGAACCCTAGGCTGGCTGCGACTGCTACTTCGACAGCGACGACCGTGCAGAGATCCTCAGTGGACTGCAGCGACGACTGTGCAGAGATCCTCCGTGGACTCCGACAACGACCGTGCAGAGATCCTTAGTGGACTTCGGCGACGACTGTGCAGAGATCCTCAGTGGACTGTGACGACTACTGCTCTCAGCGATCCTACACGGATCAGTGCTATAGGTCCTGTGTGGGCCCTATCCTATGTGGGTCCGATCCTGTGTGGGTCCGCGCTCAGCGGTTCTGTGTGAGCCAGTGCCTACAGGTCCTGTGGGGGCCCGATCCTGTGTGGGTCATTGCGGGGGTTAGTTACCTATCGATCCTTCGTGGTTACGACGACTTAGATGGATCAGTGATCATCTTTATCGTCATCCGAAGAGGTATACCTGTGTGAGCTGAATCTTGTGTTACTCTCCTTTGTGGATTGTGTTGAGCTATCCTGTGTGGATTTACTGTTTACTCTCCTTTGTGGATTGTGTTGAGCTATCCTATGTGGATTTACTGTTTACTCTCCTTTGTGGATTGTGTTGATCTATCCTGTGTGGGTGTACGTTTTGCTTTCCTGTGTGGACTGGGTTGTGCTTGGGCTCGGACGTTGGAGCCGAACGGGAATTGATGACTTAGGTATATGTATGGGCATATACCTAAGCCGTGTCAGATGTTACTTCGTGATTGTATCCTTCCTTTTTGGATTATCCTTTTTGGATTTCGGGAGACCTTCGGGGGTCTCGGGGTCCCTACTGAGTAGCTTATACTCACCCCTTCACGGGCTTTGCCCGCACTATGTTGTGTTGGTTGCAGACGACGGACATCGCTGATCGTGGTGGAGGCGTGTGAAGCAGGACGGTACCTGGATGTGGACCACTGGGCGGGACGTACTCGGAGCGGTCAGGTGGACTCGAGGAGCAGTGGAGGCTATCTGTACCCACCCTTCAGGTGGGATTTCCAAAGGACGGATCGACGCTACAGTTTTCTGTTTCAGTTGCTGTTTTTTTCCTTTCAGTTGTACTTTACTGTTGGGATTGTATTTCCAGCCCCTTTTACTTTCAGCACAGCTTGTACAGTTTTTACTTAGTGTTTACTTTTCCGCTTGCTTACTCTGTGATGCTTGTTTTCTTTTCAAAGGCAATGCCTTCCCTTTTTGTTGGGATTTACGCCTTGGTGCTTGTCGCCAACCCCTAGCCTAGGGAAGGCGAGCTTGGGGTAGTCACGGCACGGGCCCCGAGGGCGGGTCGTGACAGGCGCCACAACCTTGTTCGACTTCATCAGCGCGGCGTGACAGCACCGCACATCCTTTCCGCAAGATCCCGCGCAGTGCGACAACACTACATCACTTTCCTTCGAACCGCAACAACACAAAGACAAGGGAGGGGGGTCGGCCATGTTTGTGCGGTCCGGCCCCCTCCCATTAATCGATAACAGTTGGTCCAATTGAAAACAAGAAATGACGATGGTAGAATTCATGTATAACAACAACAATAAAACCCCTACCTCAAGACATGTTTATTGACGTCGGAAGGTGATGTCATCATTTGCGAAATCCCCACGGCGGTGTCTCCTCCCTTGATGGAGATCTAGGGAGCGTTATTCGTCAAAGTTCATGGATGCCCCATCATCACCGAAGTGTACCTGAAGATGTGACACACCCCTATTATCACGAAGAGAAGTATAGATGACGCGTTCTAGTTCTTTTTTGGAGGGTTGGAGAACGAAGCCTCTCTTATTTCTTTAGAGGTTCCCCCACCATATTATTTTCCAAACAAATATTGCATTAGCCTTATCCCATTTAAAGGCAAGCCACCCTTTTCCAATTAAACCAAGAATCACCTCATTAATTATGTGAGTAGGCTAGCATTAATGGAGGAGAGTAACACAAGTTAAAGAGGAGTTATCTTATTAAAAGAAGGGGAAATTAATGGGGGATTTAGAGGAGGATTAAGGAATGTGAAAGGGTGGGGCTCGTGTGGGCCCCACCTCACCTTTATCCTCTCAAGGTTAGTTAGTAACCAATGGGTCCCACCCCTAACTCCCTTACTTAGGTTATAACTACTTAAGATAGGGATAAATTGTTGTGACACAACACTTAATCCACTCGACAAGAATAGAAAATACAATTGTAAACAATTTTATTTTTATCCCTTACTTTTTTTAATCAACTCTACTCGAGAAAAAGGAACTCCATAAAGGGTCTTCTTAAGCAATTACCGGCGCTGCGGTTTCATCGGTGCCCTCAGATTTCAATTCGGAGCACCGGTTCAAATGTTATAAAAACCCGCTCGTTCGTTCACTGAACGTACCCGAGCTAAACTTCAGAAAATGATTCCGGGCACACCGGGCCTCGGAATTAGGCGCTGTCAGAAACTACGTTCATTTAAAAGTACAATTAAATTAAGAAAAAATAATTCCTTGAAATTTCGGGGTCTTTACAATACTCCCACCTTAGGGCTTTATGTCCCCGTAAAGATTTAACACAAACTAGGGATACAAAAGCGGTACTGAGCACCCATCTGAGCCTTCCACTCCCATGTGCTCACCTGGAGGTTCCCGTACTGCCAGTGAAAGCGCACCCGAGGAATCAACCGTCCTCGTAGGACCCGCTCCTGTCGTTCCTCATCCTCTAATGGAACCCCAAAAAAGCCACCCCATGGTCGATGACATGCACCAGGTCGTTCTCGTATCTTCTCAGCTGAGATACGTGGAAGACGTCGTGCACCTGGTGCAACTGAGGTGGATGGGTCAAGAGGTAAACCACATCACCTACCTTGTTGAGGACCTTGAAGGGTCCAAAGAAGCTCAGAGACAACTTTCCACCCCGGACAAAACTCTGTAACTCACGTCGATGTGAGACCCGTAGGGAAACGTGGTCGCCATCCTCGAACTCTAGTGGCCTCTGCCTCCTGTCAGCACAATACGTTTTCCGGCTCTGAGCTGTCCTCATCTGCTCTTGGATGACTTGGAGCTTTTCTGGTCCTACAAGAGCTTCTGAGATTTCTTCTTTGCCGATAAGCGAAATCTGGTCTCACCCCCTAGATGAACCACGTTCTTCACCTAATACAGTCATTCCCGACATGGAAAAAAATAATCCATACCAAGGATGACATCGTAAGGCCTCAACGCTACTACCAAGAGATCCAACCGTTACCCTCCCCTCCAAGGGTTGAGTCACACTGTCGGCATCAGTGTGTGGTCACTGGGTCTCCTCTAGTAGGTATCTCAAAGCGAGGATCCAGTCAACGGTTTTTAAACCGGAACCTCTTAGTAACAACATAAAGAGAGGACAGGAAGGTAAACGCCACAAGAAAGGTGTCTTTTATTACTGAAGCTCAAAGTAAAAAGACACAAAGCATCTACAAATAAACATCAACCAAGTTAGAAGCAAAAAGAACAAAAGTCTTCAAGTCTGGAGATAGTCCCGCTCCTGTCCATATGCTCCCGGAGATCCATGATCGTAGGCCTCAGCTGCCTGAAGCTGAGCTCTCCCATGTCCACATGTTCCCTGCGGTCGGGGTGGACCTCCTGGTGGTGGTGGTGGAAACACCTCGAAGTGTTGTAAACCTCCAGATGCATGGACAGCTCCCCTACCTCGGTCTCCCACTCCTTGCGGTCCACCTCGATCGAACCACTGCCTCTGCCTGGGAGGTCCTTCGTTCATCTGCTGGTCATCTGTATGGTGGGTCGGACAGTCATGAGCCTTGTGACCAACCCCGCCGCAGGAGTAACACTTTCCACTCATGGTAAGTTGTTGTCCACCCCGGGGCCCGTGCTGTGACTACCCTAAGCCCGCCTTCCATAGGCCAGGGGCTGGCGACTAGCACCAAAGGAGAAAATCCCGATAACATGGAAGACATGGCCTTTATAATAGTAAAAAAAATACCACAGATTACAAGAGGAAGAAAAATACTAAGTAAAACTGACACAAGCTGTGTTGAAGGTAAAGGGGCCGGAGATACAAGCCCAACTGTAAAGTAAAAGGAAAAAGATAAAACAACCAGAAGGTGACAAGAATATCCCGGATCGTCCACCAAGGATCCTACCTAAAGGGTAGGTACAGACAACACAACTCCTAGATCATCCATCACGGATCCTACCAGAAGGGTAAGTACAGATAGCCTCCACAACGCTCTCACCCATCAACCTCCTCTGAGTGTCATCTTGTCGTGAAGTCCACCACCGGATACTGTCTCGTCATGTGGTCCACCTCCGGTTACCGTCCAGTCCTTGAACACTCAGCCTCCGTCTGCGCTGCCCTTTGTTTGCAACCAACACAACGAGGTGCGGGCATAGCCCAGGAATGGTTGAGTATAACGATACTTAGTACGGATCCCGAGACCCTCAAGGTCTCAGTAAATTCAACAAGGATAACCACAAAGAAGATCTCAACAGATAACCTCTACTTAGGTATATGCCCATACATATACCCAAGTTATCAAGTATCCCATCTCAATCATGAGGAGACACAAGGATTATGAAATCAACGGATAAACACTACCCATGTATATGCTCATACATATACCAACGATATCAAGTGACCCATCTCAATCATGAGGTAAACACAAAGGTCATAAACTCAGCTCAAACCAGGATTTTCATTATCGAAACCGTAACTGCTGAAGAACCTCGTCTCTAGAGTGTACAGTGGTCCTATCACGACTCTGAGGTACTTCTCACTAACCTAGGACTATTAAAGTACTCCTCCTGTCGAGTACAATGGGCCAGCCATCCAAACACAGTAGTGATTCCCACTGGGGTATGCTACCCAAAAACAGTAGTGCACACCCCCTAATAGCCTGCAGAGGTACTCTCTGGACGAGTACTGCGGGTCTGCACTCAAACAATTAGTGCTCCGTCCGCCATGTGTCTACAGCCAAACAAAGTAGTGCTATGCCTACTGGGCTAGTCGAATCACTCCAAGTCAAGTCGGTCAAGTAGTCGTTAGGTCTCAGTCAGCTACACGGTCTCAGTACTCTGTATGCTCGTCTTCGGGAGGGTTCTCTCCACGAGCTACTGGTCGATACTCCAAGTATGTTAAAGTCCCACGAGGAGGTATCTCAAAGAACCGCCTCGTAATAGGGGTCTCAACGCAAGAGATGGCGCGTCAATCGGATGCCCGGTCTGTGAGTTATTATCTTTTTCGTCCTAGGGGCCCTGTTGGTTTCGTATGCGAACCAACCCGACCGTATCTCAACTCTACCCCGAACTCTCATAGGGTATTCTCAAAGGTACCGTTTCACAACGTGATCACCAACGCCGCTAACGGTTCATCAAACGGACGTCCGGTCTGAACGTTATCAACTTTTCCATTCCAGGGGCCCGGTTGGATTTTGGGCACAATCCAACCCGGCCACTATCCAATTGTAACAAAATCCCAGGAAATGTATGCCAAAAGTTCCATCTGATCAAGAGGAATCCAAAAAAGTTGACAGCACATCTATCGGACGTCCAGAGCTCAATATATAAGCGTTTCCGCTCCGAGAGCCCGAATGGTTTCGTATCCGAACCAATCCGGCCATAATCAACTTCTTCGAAACCTTGAGTGTAATATACTTAAACGACCGCCTCGATCCAAGGATCTCATCGTAGCTGACGGTGCGTTGTTCGGAGGTCCGTAGCCCATGTTATGGGAAAAAGATCATAAGAGGTCCGAAAATGGGGGTTTCGGTCCCGGACCGACCTGGCCCGAGACCCCCTGGGTCGGCCAGAACCGGGTCGACATGAACCGGGTCCTGGTCCGGCCCGACAAGCGCGGCCCGGCCCGGCCTGGGCGTAGCCCAGATCGGCCTAGGCGTGACCCGGTCCGGCCTGGGTGCGGCCCGGCCCAGCCTGGGCGGCCCGGCCCGGCTTGCTGGCGGTCCGCTGGCTAGCTCGGTGTAACCAAGCTAGCGGTCAGGGGGGGGGGGGTGTCCCATGTTTAATTAAATGCGGCCCCACGTTGGGGGCCGCTGCTGTTCGGACAGCCAGGGGTTACGAACCCCCGGCTCCTCCTCAGACCAGCCGGCCCGCTCCGGGCAGCCGGCTGCAGCACCACGGGACCGACGCGGTCCGGTCCCCCTGCTTCGATGCCGGCGGCCGGAAATTGGCCTCCGGTCCCTACTCCGTCGCGGCCTTGGTCCGTCCGGCGCGACACGACGACGCCACTCCCCTCCGTCGCGGCACCGCTCCGGCCACAGTGTTTCCGTGATTCTCCGACAAGGCGCGACGGCGCCATGCCTTTATTTGACTTCATCGGCGCGGCGCGACGGGCCACGACCTTGTTCGACTTCATCAGCACGGCATGACAGCACCACACATCCTTGCTGCAAGATCCCACACGGTGCGACGACACCACGTCACTTTCCTTCGAACCGCAACAACACAAAGATAAGGGAGGGGGGTGGGCCGTGTTTGTGCGGTCCAGCCTCCTCCCGTTAATCGATTGCAAGAGGTCCAATTGAAATGAGGAATGATGATTGAAGAATTCATGTATAACAACAACAATAAAACCCCTACCTCGAGACGTGTTTATTGACGTCAGAAGGTGACGTCATCGTTTGCGAATTCCCCACGGCGGTGTGTCCTCCCTTGATGGAGTTCCAGGGAGCGTTATTCGTCGAAGGTCATAGAGGCCCCATCGTCGCCGGAGTGTACCCGAAATTTGACGTTCCCATCTTACCACGAAGAGAAGTATAGATGATGCGTTCTCATTCTTCGTTGGAGGGTTGGAGAACGAAGCTTCTCTTATTTCTTCAGAGGTTCCCCCACCATATTATTTTCCAAACAAATATTGCATTAGTCTTCTCCCATTTAAAGACAAGCCACCCTTTTCAAATTAATCCAAGAATCAACTCATTAATTATGTGAGTAGGCTAGCTTTAATGGAGGAGAGTTATAGAAGATAAATAGGAGTTATCTTATTAAAAGAAGGGGGAATTAATGGGGGAGTTAGAGGAGGTTTAAGGAATGTGAAGGGGTGGGGCTCGTGTGGGCCCCACATCACCTTTATCCTCTCAAGGTTAGCTCGTAACCAATGTGTCCCATCCCTAACTCCCTTACTTAGGTTATAACCACTTAATAGAGGGATAATGTGTTGTGACACAATACTTAATCCACTCAAAAATAAAAGAAAATATAATTGTAAACAATTATAATTTTATCCTTTACTTTTTTTTAAACAACTCCTCCTAAGAAAACGCAACTCTAGAAAGGGTCTTCTTAAGCAATTACCAGCACTAAGGTTTCATTGGTGCCCTCAGATTTCAATTCCGAGAACCGGTTCAAAAGTTATAAAAACCAACTCATTCGTTCACTGAACATTCCCAAGCTAATCTTCGGAAAATGATTTGGGGCACACCGGGCCTCGGAATCAGGCGCCGTCAGAAACTGCGTTCATGTAAAATTCCAAAGAAATTAAGAAAAAAAATTCCTTGAAATTTACAGGTCTTTACAGAAAATCAATAGAATAAAAAATATATAAGTCATAATCACGACCAAATTCTATGAGAACGAAGTGGGTTTAATAGTTCTGATTGAGGAAATAACCAATGTATAAATCATATAATTACTAATAGAAAAATAAAATATTTTACTTTATACGTTTTTAATTATAAAAGGAAATAGGTGTTGAATATGGATTTCCATTATAGAAAATCATAGAGAATGATTTATAGAAGGAAAATTGGAAAATGAACAACTTGGGTGTAGCTTTAATGAAGTTACAATTGGAAACTTTAAAAAATGAATGAATATATATTTTATAGAAAACTAGAACTAAATAAATTGTGTTATCCATAAAATAATTTTTATTTTTATAAGATATTAATGGTTTAAATACAAATTATGTTGTGATTAATGACATGAGGAAAGAAATATGAAAGTTTCATTAAAGCAGGTTATGTTTAAAGTATGAATTTTGAATGTAACTAGAAACATGTATAACCAAACAATGAAAAGTATATTTTTATTGGAACATAAGTAATGTAAATGTATAAAAATACTCACAAAATTCATTTGAATATGTTATTATAAAAATGGAGAAACATAATACAAAGTAGTCATTCAAAAGAAATGAGGGTTGTATAGAATATCAAATAAAAAATCATGGAAGGAAAACCTTTTCAATAATTTAAAATACCATTATTTAAAATCCCACATTATAAAAATGGATAATAAAACTACATACTTAAAATAGGTGATGGTAAATAATAATCTCACATGAGATAATACACAACATGGTTTTCAATTAAAAATGAGAATAATAGAATGATGGGAAATCATGGAAAATGAGGGGAAACTATCTTTTATGAATATGGGAATTCGTGAAAACATAGTAGCATTACCAAAAGAAAGAGAAATCCTATATATTTAATATTTGAATGAAAATTTTTCTCCAATTATATAAATTGGGTATACCATATGAAATGACCTATGAAACTCCATGATGAAAATTTCACTTTTTGGAAAACCCTTTAAACTTCAATGATATAATTACACCATTCCGTTGTGAGTGACTCCTAAATATTGTAAAAATAAAATTTTTTGTTGGTATAGGGTGTGTAAAACCTTTAAGATTGATTTTCACGCATGTTTTATACATGATTATTGAATTTGAAAGTATTATTTTACATTTTAAATTTTTGATTTTAAATGTGGTGAGTAGATTTTCACTACAAAATTTATAATTTATTTGAAAATACAATGTATCAAATATTTCCACATTTTGATGTTTTAATATTTTTTAATATCAATTTACTCTATTTAAAATTAAAAATATGGTAAAATCAACATTTAAATAAAATATATGACATATAAAAAATAGTTTTTGAGGAAAAATGACTCTTAACCATTTCTTGTTATAAATTTTATTTACAAAAGATAATAAATATTATTTATATTTAATAAAATTATATATATAATTAAAAAATATATTTTCTTTATTTATATAATATCAATTTAATTGATTATATAAAAAATACAAAATATATATAAATAATTCATTTTAAAATATGCGGTTTCAATATTATAAAGGAAACTATCATTAATCTTAATAATATTATATTTATGCATAAAAAATAATTTGATATTCTTAATTAATATTTATATGATTAAATAAAATATAAAATAAATTTTATTCAATTTAGTTTATAAAAGTGATAAATTATTATTTTCAATATAATTCAATAAAAGTAGTTTTCATTTTGAAATATTACAAGAGTTTCAAAAAAAATATATATGTGTTTTATTAATTCAATATATTATTTTTAAATAATTTTCATTACATATTCTGTATTATTTATATCATTAATATTTTAATATTTTCTTTTATTAAAAAAGTGATGTTTTTTTGGAAAATTTTGTATTTATACCATTCTCCCAAAAAATACATTAGTTTATAAAAAACATAGAATAATTTTCAGTTGATATTCATATACTAAATCTAAAAATGTTGATAATTTTTTAAAATGGAAATTATAAATATATTATAAATATAGGAATTCAAAAATTTGTTACTACTATATATTACCACTAGTTTGATGGCTATAATGGTTTCCCTTAATAATTTATTTTAACATAATATTGGAAGTTCTGTTTTAGTCAATTATTAAGTTACTCAACACAATACTAATTAAGTGCTGACAATAACTAGAATGTTGTGTCATCACATTCTCTCTCCTTAAAAATATTACCTAATAAAATTTATTTCGTACTCTATAGTGAATAAATAAGGTATATTTTGTTTCATCGTCTCTTTAGGTTACCACATTACCACTTAAACCATATGGTTTGTATAATGTAATATGAAAAATTGTGTTTTTATATTTTATAGAACATTTTCATTATGGTCTAAGGTATTCACTATTTACTCCACATAAGACAGATTATTCTCTAACATTACCACCACAAAATTCAATAAATGTGAGTTATCTTCTATGTACTTACTAATGATTAATACATGGAACATATCATGTTTATGATATAGGTTTTTCAGTTGCATGGGTTGAAAAACCATAGTTAATATGTGATCAAGATTCTCTAAGGGGATAATATATCATTGAATTAGCATCCAAATCACCCAAAATGACATGAATATATACATTGGAGATATATGGAGTATAAATTTCTCACCAACCAAATACTATAGGTATTATAAATAGTGATCAACATAAATTTTCTATCAACTATACAATACATTTTTGTAATGTGAATTGGTATCAACATTTTCTAAATTACTAAATGCATCTTAGGTCTCTGAAACATTCATTCACCAACTTCATCTAAGCATGTAAGAGTTTTATATCACCTCCCAAATATTTACTTTTATGGAACCATTTGAAATATTGAGTGAATATTGATTCTATAAGAGAACATGGTCAATGGAATATGTTGGTGCTCTCTCCCATGAATTCTATTGATCATACTCTCAATATATCATCATGTATCTAGATTTTTTATTTAGATTTCCCCTCACTCTATGGTTGAAATGTCATACTAATGTAAAACTATATGAATAGATCATGCTTAGGGCTCATCTAGAACATTGATGTGATCCTATATTCTTGATATTAAATAATTAGTAATGGTGTTTCAGGGAGCCGCTCAAATTATGTAATACATATCATTATAAGGTTTTAGACCTCCAATATATTCTCATGAGTTTTAGATAGATTGTTCAGATATTATATCAGTCTAGTGGTGATAGGTTGTACAAAAGTTAAATTATTTGTTTAGATCATGTTTAATTATATTCCATAACATTTAGGCGAACCACATATCTTAATCATATAAAATAAATAGTGTAATTCCATACATCCAAATTACTTCTTTAATATATATATTTTTATGGTGATTACGTGAGAAGTCCTTTAGAATTAAAATTAAGTGGGAAAACCTTGTAATATGGTCCATTACAACCCATATAGAATCATTCTATTTCTTTACATTCGTAATACCCCTAAAATAATCCATACTGATGTTTTCTTATTTCCACATAGGTCTATGCAATGGTTGTCTCATCCCTATGGATTTTTTATTCTCAACCTTCACGTTCTAAAATACCAGAAACATTTATATGTATTATACAATATAAATCTTCACATTTTCCCAAAAATAGTGTTCTCAATGATCCCTATACTAATTTTTGAATCCTAAGTGGAAGGATAATGTAAAAATAGTTTTATTTCTTAGTAGATCCTTTTTCATATCCAAATATTTTGAAATAAAAATTCATTTCCCAAATTTCATGACTCACTCATCACAAATATTTAACATATATTTTTCCCCTCCCCCATGGAATCAAACATCTTTTGTATCTCTACATCATCCAATTTATCTTTCTTAATCCTTTTATGTAGAAATAGTTGTAGTATTTTGAACATAGATCATCTTCCAATTCAATTTCCTTCCTTGAATTCTAGAGGATTGAGTAATTATAATCTTGGAACATCTAAACCCATATTAATCTATCCATGTTTATCTATTTCTTTGTTAATATATATTTTAGAAAAATTTGGTCGGTATTTTCGTCTCATATTTCTTCATAGAGATAATTCCTCAAATTAATTAATGCAATGATTATTGCGGCCAACTCAAGATTATGTTTCAATTAATTTTGTTCATACACATTAAAAACTATTGAGTCATGGGTCATACCTTTATCATTATGCATGAGAATACAACCCAATCCCTTTGTTATGTATCATTGTATATAAACAATACTTCACCACTTATGGTTATGGCGATTATAGGAGTTGTGGTTAGCCTCTTATTGAACTCCATGAACCACTCAAGCACAATTGACATATAAGGTTCTATATTTATCCCCTTACATGTGATAAAATTTCCCATGAATGTTTATTTCTCTATCCAAAACTCACATTTACTATACTTCACAAATAAATTCTCCTTTCTCAATGTCTTCAACATAGAATTAAAATTCTCCTTTTGTTCCTCCTTAAATTAATTTTGTGAAATAGTAAAATTTAAAAACACTACAATCAATTTAAGGATTTAGTCTTTAAAAAATATATTACTTTTTTCTGTAATGATGTTAGGATAATTTTTGAGTTAAAGTGGAGATAGTATGAACACATAATGCTCATAATTTTTTTTGAAAGTCAGTCATGGGAATACCCTAGTTTTTCATTAACATGTGATATCCTCAAAAAAGTTGTATTTTATAGAATAAATTTTCTCCATGTAGCTAACCAAACAATTCCCCAATACATTCAAGAGGATACTTGTTATTTATCTTTATCATGGAGAATTCCTAATAATCAATAAAGATCTACATATAACCACATTTTTCATAATAAAGAGGACTAGTGCACCACATGGTGAATCATATGGTTTTACTAAACTCGTGTTAAAATGTTATGGTAATATAATCTTCAAACCATCTAGTTCAGTGGTGTACATTCTATATAGAGTCTTAGATATTGGTAGAGATTTAGATAAATATTCAATAGAGAACTGAACCTCCCAGTTAAGGGGAAATATAAAAAATTATTCATTAAAACAATTGTATAATCTCTTATAATGGTAATTTCCCCTAGTGTGATAATCTCATTTTATTAAATCATTTCATCTAGATAATCTTAGTAATAAGGAAAAAACATGATTCAGAAGAAGATTCCAAAGGATATTCAGCCTCCTCCTTGAATTTTTATAGAATCAATGATTAATTTGGGATAGATAATGAGATTTTATTTTCATAGAAGCTAACGTGGTATATATATACAGATAACCAATCCATTATTATAATGAAAAAATCCCTTAATTAGATTTTGAAAATGTTTACCGGGATATAATTCCCATGCATGTAAACTATGGATGAGTTTTGTATTTGATACCAAAAAACATATCTCTTAGATTTTTTCCTTGATAATGTAACCTCTATTATTCTTAGTGGTATTTGAAGAGATCTAATAATATTACATGATATGAATATGTCCATAGAACCAAAATTAGATGGTATGTTTTCTTTTCTTCAAACAATAACTAGTGTACCTATCACTATGTCATTGTCTCCATCTGCCTTTATAGTAGTAATAGAATAAGAATCACCTTTCACCCTTGTCCTTGGGAGTGGTATTCATTGGTTATCTTATACAACCCTTAGATAAATTCACTAGTTCACATAGTTTCTATTTTCCTTGTTGTTGAACCATCATAAAACAGGATGAGTATTTATTTTGAAATTCATTTCATTGATAACATTATTATTCTTCGTCATCTGGCATCTATATTTTTTGGATTTATGTCCCTCACTTACATAGATAAATAATTTCATAGTCCCCATGACATAGTTTTGATGGTTATTCCTTCCACACTTTTTACATGTGATATATTATATTTTCTTTTCTCCAAGAGTTTTATTGGGATACCAATATTTTTAATCTCCATTATTAACTTTTTATCACCAATCTCATACGACCACCTAAAATCACATGTTTCCATCTTAATATTGTGGAAATGTCAACACCTTAATCATCGGTATCAACACAATATATTTCTAAATAACATTATAGACTCGAAATTATCCCACTAATTTTGTTGTCAATTTTCATTCCATATTAATGATAAAACCATAGGTATATCATGGTAGACTTGAAAAATTCACCTCCTAAGATCTAATAGGTAAACCTTCTATTTTCTTGATTTCAATGAACTACCACTACATTTTAATATGGAATGTTTTAAGGGAATATTTATTCATTTAGAACCACTTGAATTCATCCCACTCCATAAATTCTTTGTATTTCATGAAATTTGTGATCTTGATTAGTTTCCACCAATGATCATATTTTCCTTAAATGTGGTTCACATCCAATATGAAATTATATTTCTAAAAAAAGTAAGTATATAAAATATATTATTAAATTTAGATAATTTATCAATCAATTATTATGGGATCAAAATATTCACTAAAATTTGAAGGTTTCTAATGCAAAAAGGAATTAATTACAACTATATCTCTCTCTCTCTTAGATGGATTTACACATAATTAATGTTATTGTTGAAAACATTAGTTAGTTTTTTCATCAAATCCATGAGGTTCTCAGCTACTTCTGCCCATATTGTTTTTCATTTTATTAGATAATATATCAATTTATCCATTTTTCATGTCCTTAACATGATTCCTAAAATTTCCATCCTTTATAAAAAATAATGGAATGTTATTAATTGGAATACAATGATTAATAATTTTTTTTGTGGTAGAAAATAATTTTAGAAGAAGTAACCCATATATGATGTACAAAAAAAACTTATTAATATATATGATTCTATATAGGTTAATGATATTAATTTTTCTATTATGTTCCCTAACCCAATCGCTTTCCATTAAATGTGTTCAAATCATTCATTATGGTAAATAAATAGTATATGATGTAATCAAAGAATATACCTATGGTGTGTATACACTTGTGTATTTTTTGTCCACTTTTTCATGAACCATGTCAAATTTGAGTTAGTACACAAAATTATAGAGAGCCTAACTATTCATGAATAGATATAACATCATCATAGATGAATATTCATTATATGACATAAGGATCCTTAAAAAATCATATTGTTCTAGTTCCATTGGACATATAGACACAAAAATGGGTAGTTAAAGAATGATCTACATCATCTACCAATATTTTCTTTAAATCCAGAATTGTTCTTAGAAATATCATATATAATACCTTTTATCATAATCTATGAAAATAATTTCGAAAAACTGGTGAGATCATAATCTCAGTAATGGTAAGAAATGGATTCATCAATGATCACTTGAGATTAAAATGAAAATTAGTGTATATGAACATGGAAATATCAAATGAAAATAATATCCTACATATCATTGATCAAAATCTGAATCCAATAAATGAATCCTAGTTTTTCATAAGAAATAAATCATAATGTAATCAATGAACTTGATCCATGAGAGATTAATTTTTTCATAATGAATAAGTTTGTGGAATACACAAATTTATAGAAAATAATTTAAATAATAGTCTTGTATCATTGGAAAATATATCAGAGTGGAATAGGTTAACATCCCAAATAATTGTACATATCAGGCTACACTCCCTCTAATATCATAGTGAAAAAGATACCATGCAGAATTGGGTTCAGTCACCATTAATACCTGATTTATATAATGAGATGTATTATTTATTTAATGGATTGGTTTAACTTATAGATCCCACCCATACTTGGATTTAATGTGACCACTATCCTTGGTTATAAAATAATCAACATCCTTTTATATAATATAGCCACCAACCTTAGTTATAATGTAACCACAATCCTTGATAATATTTAAGCCTATATTACATAAGGAAAACTACACATTTGTGTTCTATAATAACATAAAATATTAATCATATCAACACATCATAACTCATGAAAGGAAAACTGATTTCATAAACATTTCATCAAATCACTCTAACATACCCCATGGAAAATAAATTGGTTTCATAAAATTATCATCAAAATAAAAATTAAAAATCTAGTGATAAACTATGAACGGTATCTTTGGATCATGTCCCTAATAAATAATAATTAATATAAATGATTTCATAATAGTTGGAAATGTAACGACCCAATGTTTTTCAAAGGAAATTCATTTCCTATAAATATCTTATTAAATCACAGTATAATTAACTACTACGTGCTAAGTAACCTTTGAACATAAATTTGTCACTTCTGTGTTTGGAATTTTGAAAATCTAACTACACAGTTGCAATCAATAAGTTATTTGGTGTTCGATAAGAAAATCACAATTTAGATGAATAGTCACACACCCTTATGAATAGTAACATACCCTTATGAATAGTGATATACCCTAATGAATTGTAACCATACCTATGATAATATATAAATAATAATCATGTTGAAAGTAAGGTATACCTATATTTTAGAATAAGTAAATGCATGGTTTTTGATAATAAATTTTGATTTAAATTAAATAATAAAACAATCATATTTTGAAATATATTTTTGAAAAATGGACGTCATTTTTTGATTCTACACATCGATAAATGGTAAGGGTGAATTTTTGAGATTTTATTAAAATACTTGTGTTTTTAATGAATTGTAAAATATATTAATTTACCATATTAATACATAATAGTGAAACCCCACTGTTCCTATCATCAGAAGTGATGTAAACACCCACATCTCGAACTCAAATGAATTTGTTACTCTTCTTGGTCACAGAATAATTACTATTCATGGTCTTTCGAAGAAATAATAAACTATTGATTAAAAAATTATGAAGACCCTCCACTCACCCACTATAACCCCCCCCCCCTTCACCCCCTCTTCTCTTCTCTCCTCTCAAGCCTTGTTCCTTTCCAATATTCTTCTCAAATCTCACCCCAAGATCCTTCCCCATGTCCAAAATCTCCCATCCTCTTTAAAATAACAAAACCTCTCCCCTCAAGAGGTTCTGAAAGGATGAAGTCTCAATAGGTACATTCCACGTTCCAATTCCTTCATTTCATTTATGTTTTTTC
This sequence comes from Viscum album, assembly GCA_963277665.1. Classification (NCBI taxonomy): domain Eukaryota; kingdom Viridiplantae; phylum Streptophyta; class Magnoliopsida; order Santalales; family Viscaceae; genus Viscum; species Viscum album. The sequence continues at coordinate 1,024,866,639 of OY728160.1, read as the reverse complement.
TTTTTTGTTTATTTAATCAACTCTGTTCTCCCAAATAGTATGATTATGCCAGTAAAATACATTTACTTGAATGTTTTATTGATAATGGGATATTTCATTATCTTCTATACTTTCCCCACCTTTTATTTGAATGAAATGAAAGTATCATCTGAAATGTGTTTATTTAGCCCATTCAAGGACAATAGTTTATCAATTTATATTATTATCATTAATTATGTACATGAAACCATTTGAGATATTGTTGAAACAAATTATTATATATGTAATATATCCTATTTTTTGTTTTGTAATACTTTTTTACAAATTGTATAAAGGAAAACAAGTTCTTTGTAATCAAACCCGCCGTTTAACAAAAACAGTCGTCACTATGTTTTTAAATAATAACTTGACTTCACTCTAAGTTACCAAATTAAATTTAATACCATTTAATCTCCTAGATTTGAACTAATATAATATAAATTCGATTCTAGACAACCAATTTCATCTTACATGTTTGTCCAAACATGAATATAAGTGAACGGACCATTAAAACCGAGTAAACAAATGAGTGAGAACAATGAAATTTAATCTCATAACCCATAAAAATGGTTTTAAATGAACATAATTTGATAATAATAAACCAATTTAATATATAAGAAGTTATGTAATTTTTAATTAATAAACCTAATTTCTTTTATTCATGTTTTTAATAACAAGTGGAGCACACCGATGAATTTAAGGTAAGAGATCCTCTTTATTTCACTCTTAATCAAGATTATCCACTTTGATATTCCTTTTTATTAGTAATTAAAAATTATGGGGTATGTTTTAACACCTACAAAATAAATCCATCAAGATTTATATGTTATGAGAAACCTCTTTTCCCTCTCATCAATCACTTTTAGGTACACCCGACACCATGCCAATAAACCATAACGAATTCTACCCGAACCGTTTTTTATTCGAGTTTCCTCATAATCCTTTATATCAAAGTGGAGTTATCTTATCTGTTTATGTATATATTCTAAATTTTGTTTATCCAAAATTAATTTATGAAGACCCTTTCATCACTCTCTTCTGAGGATATACATGTTTTTAAAAGATTCCCTCCTTTGAACTTTTGGATAAGAAAACCTCTTTTAGGGGAACATCCCAAATTATTACCCAATTTCAAGTGCACTACATCCTCTATTTTAAGACACTATTATCTTTATAAAATCAGTATTTTTATTATGGAAACCTTATTGGTTCAATTCTGTTAATATGTAAAATATTTTCCACTATTCTATTTCAAAATCTCTACAACACTTCCTTAAAACCGCACAAAAATGTTTTAATGCTAATGTTACTCAAATAAATTTCATATATTTTGTCCCTTCAATTTGAAACTACTTACCATGTTATATTACTATTTTACCCTATGAAATTATTTCTATGTTCTAATTCTTTTATTTCATTGATACTTTCATGAAACGCCCATAGGTTATGATTTAGGTCATGTTTGTTGTACCAAATTTTTTCCATGGATACCCTTATGATTATGTATGGTTGATTATGTATGATTATTTATATCACATGAGTATTTATGTGGTAAGAATATTTATGTAGAAAGATTATTCATGAAAATATTGAGATGGGCGCACCCAGATAGTGCTCCAATGAATTTGGTAAAGTTAAGTCCCATGAGATGCAATGTGAAATGGGATTGCCAGTTCGCGTTGACCCATACTAAAATGGTAAACGATATTGGTGGTTAGCCTTGACCCATAATAAAAAAAATGTTTTTTGATTCTGCCACATTTATATGATTCAATGTTTAAATTATCCCATGCTTATTAAATATGATTTCATATATTCTATGCTTTGGATACCATTTTGCCAGGCCTCATAACTCTTATGCTTAAGATGTATCCTTATGTTCATTCCATTACTGGGTTTTTTAGCTCATCCCATTGTTCATGTGTTCCCCATGGTACCCTATGAAGATGTAAGGGATCAAAGGAAGTTAATAGCTCTTTATAGATATTAAATAAAGATGAGTTCTTTTTAGCCCCCTGTTTTTTGTTTTATTTACCTATTCTTCGATGACACTAGACTTAACGATCCCTGGATTTTACTCTGATGATTAATTATGCTTAAAATCATGAAATGTTATATGTAAAAGCATTGGGTCACTATAGTTGGTATAACAGTATGGTCTAGTTATTTTTGGATATTAGGATTATATCCCCTTATTGATAACCTTAAAGATAAGACAATATAAATGAAAATAGTTCTAAATTTTTATGAGTATTGAGTAAGTGGTTTTTATGCAAATAAATCATTGTCAGGATATGAGGAAGTAGAGACGGCTCTGGCACAGATTTATATCGGAGTGAAAATACCTACAAGGAGTTTCGGGCTTAACCTGGGGTATCCTGGTACACGAGAATGGGCCTTGCTATACTCTTGCTTATGACACTCTCAGGGGATATGCATTGGTAGATTCGCGAGCTTAGTATAAAACATTGTTAAGGAAAAAAAATACCCATATGAATATAAGTTAATAAATAGATTGAGCATAACCTAGATATAAACCTAAGGAATCTCAAGTTAGGATATACTATTTATTTATATGTTTATCCTTTTATATTCAATGTTTCATTTTTAAGCTCAATAGCTAAGTATTCAAGACCTCTAATTATAAGTTCTATTTCTTAGTTAATGGCCAGAAATAGAAGAACATGCTCCAACAACCAATGTGATAAGAAAAGTGAATATTCTCCTAATGATATGCCCGATATGATAGGGGCGGGTGCTTTAAACCTCATGGTAGTACTTTCTCAACCTTCTCTATTTATGAATAATAACATGAATCATGAGGAACTCTATACTCCGCCAAGGAAAGGGCAAGTTTCCATAGAAACCTTCATATAACAACCCAGATTTTATTACACACTTAAACATGATTTATTACATAAAATTTTCACTTGATACAACATGGAAGATTAAGAGGTCTAGTGTAATTGGGTCATAGGAATATTACATAACAACTTAAATAATGGAAAACAACATCTTAATTGAAAACTTCCTTTACATGACCATTACATTCCCTCGTACTTAGCATTGCATTGGATAACCGGATGACATGAATAAGAAAATGGCGAGCTATAAATCTCAGTAAGGGAGTAAACAAGGTATAACATGATGGATGAAATACATGTTAGAAAATATGCCAATCAATGGAGCATAAAAGAAACATATATATAAAGGCATGATATAACATGATTATCATAACATGGAAATGTGGCAACAACACTTAACATGGAATTAGCATGGGCCAAGGCTCATTGCACATAGAGCATGAGTAATACCTTATTCACATGAATAATGATTAAAACCATGTTGCAATGGGATTAGAATGATTAAACACTCATTACACATGATGTATCATGATTCTAAACTTTACCGAGTGCATTGGAGTGCTATCTGGGCACACCCTCTTTATACATTTCATTTCATTCATAAGTCTGCCACATGGGTCATAAAACATGGATTCATTAACAATAATCATTTATTAGAAAATAAAGGAATGTGTAATTCGTAAATAATACTCTATAATAAATATGTAAATGTTTATAAAGTTGACTATAATTGATAGAGAAATGGCCATGTTATTCACAACACAATGACTTTGGTTAGGAAAAATGTTGTAAAATTTCGCCAGCATAACGGTGTGACATAAGAATTCATAAAAATGGTTGGTGAGAGATAAAGGGGAGTCTCATCATATGTACCTGAAATTGAAAGTATGGGGGTCATATAGATAAATGTCCCAACAATTGTAATGGAATTTAGATTCAGGATACAAACGAATTTCTTGAATGTAAATCATGAGAGAGAAATTCTTTTTGGAATTTTAGCATTATAATGGGTGTACATGGGAGGCATTTAATGAGAGAGAAAGGGGTCTCTAATCATTAAAACCTAAATAGGAAAGTATATGGGAGGTGAGAAAAAATTCCCCAACATTCATAATTGAAAATAAGTGTATGAAAATATTATGAAACATGGATAAAAAGAAAAAGGTAGGAATCCCTTACTTGGAAGTGTGATCCCAAAGGCTTTGGAGAGGCTTGGGAGAGGCTTCTTGAGAGATTGGGTCACCTTGGGAGGATTATTGAGAGAGAAGAGAAGAATTTTGATGAACTATAAATGGTTTTAGGGAGGAATAAGTGGGATCTTTGGTGGTTTTATATAGGAAAGGGGAGGGAATTCATTATTATTTAGGTTTGGGACACCACACATTAAACTAATCCAAACTAGAAACCAGACCATGGTTTTTTCCCAAAGTTTTTTCCAAAGGGGATTGGAGAAAAATAATTTATAAGTAAAATGGACGATATTAATAAAATAATAGGTTTGCTTATGTGGAGGTAAGTCACACTCTCAAGGAAAAAATTTTAAAAATGACAAAATATTTTATAGGCTTTGAAGGGTCCACTAAGTCTTTGTAAAATAAATAAAAAAAACCCAAAATCACATAATTTCAATGGTAAAACATATATTGGTGGAAAATAATGTTTATAGTATTTTATTACATCACTATTGTGTCATTATGATGTCATAAAACACATTATATATTTAAATGGTATTTAATTTTTACCCAAAATATTGACTGTCTCAGAAAGTTATGAAAAATTCACTATTGGATAATTTCGATGTCATGATTCAAAAAATAATATTCATTTTATCTAAATAATTTTCTAAAAATGTGAATTTTTTAACTTTTAAATAAAAACTGACATTTATAGAAAATTAATGGATTTTTACAAAAACAACATTCAAACCTTAATAAAAATTACAATTGCACTCATAAAATTATACGATCATTTATATATAATAAAAAATAATATAATAATAATAATATTTTATTAAAATATTATTTAATTCAAAAATAAATTAATTCATCAAAAATGATTTCTTACTTGAATATTAAGTAAAATACTATTTGTTCTTTAAAAACTATTTACAAAGTAGCAATAATAAAAAGAATGTTTATTCTCTATAATAGAATAATGTATATAAAACTAGTAATAAGGTCTTGTTAAAAAACCCATTATAACACCTACATAAGACTGTAGGGTAAGGCGTGCGATGGTGACATACTCTTGGGGTGGCTCTGATAACATCGCCCGGGTGTTAATCTCTATCAACTTCCACTACATCCATAGGCGGTTTTGTTCAAGCTTAACATGTTTATGCTCACCTTGGGATTGGTCACGAGAGAAGACCTATAACACGACCTCATTTTCAAGCTCATACAAATGGGCTTTGTATGGGGAAAGTCTACTGGATGATGCCATCTCTTCCTTTGTCTATGTAAATTGGATTTGGTAAAGCCTTATAATTATAATAATCATGTGATCACTATTCAATAGCTTTATTATCAATGATCATAATTCATAATTATATTTTAAAAATAAAAAAACATAAAACCAAATAATTTCAGACTTTATATATCAATTTTACATAATAAAATATTTAATTAGATCAAGTGGAATTTTCATTACAAAAACCTTGGGTCGTTACAATCTTCCCCCCTTAAGAAGTTTCACCCTGGAATTTTTTTTCCCACACTAAAATAGATTTGGGTAACTATGATTCATCACTTCTTCAGATTCCCACATCACTTCTTCAAACTTGTGGGTTTTTCACAATACCATGATGATGGGCATCGTCTTATTTCATAGATCTTTTTCTATATGATCTAATAACATCACTGGTTGCTCCTCATAAGAAAGATCGTCCTTTAACTACTCTACCTCTGAAGAGAGTACATGTGAATGGTCTGGTATGTACTTCCTTAAGATGGATACATGAATGACATTTTGTACTTTGGCCATAGTAGGGGGAAGTGCTAGTCAATTGTCCACAACCCCGACACGATCAAGAATATTGAAGGGGCCAATGTATCTAGGACATAACATCCATTTATTTACAAAACTCATGACCTTCTTCCACGGATATATATGTAGGAATATGATGTCTCCATCTTTGAACTCATGGTCTCATCGACGGTTATCAGCATAATTCTTCTATCGACATTGGCTACCTTGATATGCCGCAGGATGGTTTTCACCTTGTCCACCATTTCTTCTACCATATTAGGTCCTAGTATCTTACACTCACCAACTTTATCCTAACATTCCGGTGTTCTACACCTCTTCCCATACAGTGCTTCATAAGGTGCCAGTTAGATGGTATTGTGGAAACTGTTATTATACGATAACTCAACCGGAATAAGATGTTGATCCCATCCTCATTTGAAGTCTATTAAGAATGGTATCAACATGTCCTCATGTTTTTGGATAGTCTACTCTGATTGGCCATTAGTTTGAGGATGATAAGTTGTTCTGAAGTTCAACTCAGTATCAAGATCATGATGAAGTCACCTCCAAAACATACAGGTGATTCTTGGATATCAATCAGGTACAATATATTGTGGTTCCCCATGAAGCCTTACCACATCTCTGAGGTATATCCATGCAAGTTAATCCAATGAGAAATCATCCTGAATTGCAATGAAGTGTGAAGACTTTGTAAGCCGATCCATAATAACCCAAATTGCATTGTGTCCTTTGGATGTCTTCATAATTCTAGTGAAAAATTCCACGGTGATGTTCTTCTATTTCCATGCTCGTATAGGCAATGGTTGCATCATCACATTAGACGTTTGACTATCATCTGTCACATTCTAAAACACCGGGCCCTTTGATGTATATTTAACAATATGCTTCTTCATATTATCCCACCAATAATTCTCTTGGAGATCTTGATACATCATTTGGTTTCATAGGTGAATAGAGACATTTGAACAACGTGCATCATCCAAAAGTTACTTCTTCATCTCCAGACATGATGGAACACCTAGTTTTTTCCCGAATCTCACAATTCCTTCTTCATTATCATTGAACTCTGAGGATTTACCTTTTTTAATAGCTTCCACTTTCTTCTTGAATTCCCACATCAACATTTGGATCATCCTTTAACCTTTCCAAAAGATATTTGTGAGAAATCATTTATGAAAGGATTGATGGTGTTCCCTTATTTATGATTCCCATGTACATCTTCATCGAATCTAAGAAGATTTGATCCTTCTCAATTATAATAAATGATATAATCGACTGGTCTTTTCTACTTGGAGAATCCACCACCTGGTTCGCTTTCCCATAGTGGTAATGGATTGAGCAGTCATAAAATTTGATCAACTCTAACCATCTTGATTGGCACATGTTCACCTCTTTCTGTGTGAATATATATACTTGAGACATTTTTTATCTATATATATTTCACACTTTTCCCAAAAGAGATTATGCTGCAAAATTTTTAATGTGAAGTTCACCATAGCCAACTCTATATGATTTTTTAGATAATTCTGCTCAAGGAATTTCAATTTCCTTGAATAATTGGAAATGAATTTTTCATTTTACATCAACACACAACTCAGGCCCTTTATCGAAATATCGCTGAATACCACAAAATGTTTCCACTTGTTGGTAAAGTGAGCATGAGCGTAGTGATAAGCCTCCTTTTCAACTCCTTGAATCATTATTTACATTCATACCTCCAAGAAACCATTACTCCCTTATGAGTTATCTTGGTAAGACAGTTGGAAGATAGTGAGTAATTTCTCAAAAATCATCGATAATATCCAGATAACCCCAAAAAACTACGAATATCTGTTACTAATATTGTACTCAGACATCCCTCTATTAAAGCTGTCTTGGTGGGATCCACAGATATCCCATTCCTTGAGATGATATGGCCCAAGAATGAGACCCCATCAACCAGAACACACCCATGTTGTACTTATCATAGAGATTATCCTTTTTTAAGGTCTCCAATACAATTCTTCGATGCTCCTCATGATCAACCATGGTTTTGGAGTATATTATAATCTCATCTATAAATACTATAAAGAAAATTTCAAGGTAATCTTTAAAGACTCTATTCATCATGTCCATGAATATTTTTAGAGCATTAATGAGTCCGAAAGGAATTACTAGGAATTTATAGTGCCTGCATCTTGTAGGAAAAGGAGTCTTTGGGATATCTTCCTTCTTCACCCTTACTTGATAATTTACTGATCAAAAATCTACTTTCGAGAAGTATTTTGGTCCAGGATGCTGATCGAACAAGTCATTAATTCATGGGAGAGGATACATGATCTTTATTGTGATTTTTTAAGCTCACGATAATCAATGAAAATGCGCATTGAGCCATCCTTCTTTTTGACGAAGAGGACTTGTGCACCCCATGGTGATGCACTTGGGAATATAAACCCTTTATCCAGATTCTCCTATAGTTGTTTCATTAGCTCCTCAAGAATAACCAAATCCATTCTATAAAGAGTCTTGGATATTGGAAACTACCCATGTATAAGATCAATTGAGAATTCAACATCTCTTCTAGGAGGAAGACCATGAAATTGCTAGGGAAACACTTTAGAAAATTCCTTAACAATAGGCATGTCTTCAATGATGGTTTCCTCCTTAAAATCAATCATATGAGCTAGATACATATTCTCACTGGGAATTAATATCCATGCTTGATATGATGGAGCTAAGGAAGATTCATCTTCCTCCTTTCACATGTACAGAATTGGGGGTCGATTCTCCACATGGAGAGCAATTTCCCTCTCATTAAAATTTATTTTGTCTATATATTGGAAATATAATCCATGCAAGGAATTTCATCAATTCAACTAGGGGGAGTATGATGAGGTTATCTAGGATGTTAAATCATCTAATTATGAAAGGGGAGGATTTATATTCATGGGAGGAAATGATTTCCCCATTTTCCGTACTCACCAACATCTTTACTTCCATGATATGTAGTGGTGTTGGGATTGTTCTAATAAAATTTTGAGATATAAAAGAATGAGTAGAACCTGAATGAAAAAGTAAGTTCTCTATTCTTTAATGAATAACTAGAATACCTATCACCACTTAATTTTCGGGGTTCACATTGGCAGTAGAGGTGGAAAAATCTCACCCTTGCTGCCTTGGAGGTAGTTGGTTGCCTCTGAAAACCTGTTCCTTAGGGAACAGATTTCCTAGATGCACTGGTTCTTTGAAGTTGATGTAATGAACAAACACTTTGAGAGTCAAACGGAGTGTTCCCCTCCTCTGTCATAGTTTTGGGTTTTTCTTCTCAGAAGTAAACAGCTAGGTGTCCATCTCTTCCACATCTAAATCATTTTATCGTCCCATTTAGGCAATATCTGTTGTGGTTCTTTCCACACCATTGGAAGGTGGGGTGTCAGATCTTCATTGCACCATTTTATTTATCCATTGTACCACTAGAATTAAAATCCACCTTACACTTCTTATCCCCATGATACCCATAATATTCTCTGATCTCCATTTCATCCTTGAGGACACATCAAATAATTTCCTCATAGCTATCGAAGTATCAAATCACCTAGGATTTCCGTAGGATAGGTTTCAACCCCTTAAATAAGCGGTCAACCTTTCATTCGGGGGTAACGAAAAAACCAGAGGTGTATCATGAATGCCTTGTGAATTTTGTGTCATACACTCCAATGGATTCATCTCCTTTTATCTTGGGGGAAAGGAAGTCCCTTTACCCCTTAAGTCAGAGGGTGTGCGGAAAATATTTATCAAAAACCATCTTCTGAAAATCCTTCCATTCTAACGCCTCGATCTACTCCTTAGTATTTGTATTTTTTTGTCAATGTCCACCATTGATCAGATTAACACTCCATACGATAAGAGACAAAGAGAAAATTCTCTTATTCTGAACATTGAAGGATAGAGAACATATTTTCAATGGAGTTGATCCATTAGTCGGCGATTGATGGATAAGATTATCCATTAAAAGTTGAAGACCTTTGTCTCCTGAATCTCCCGATAGAGAATTGTTCATTCTGGGGGGGGGGGGGGGGGTTCGAAGTTCCTCATGACCCATATTTATATTAAATTCTTGTGTTAACTGATAAAGTATCATGGAAAATTTTGTGATTCTCGCTCCCATCAGATTGGGGATCTCATTAGAACAGTCATCGCATTGATCTTCACATCGATTTTTAGATCGATTCCTCCTATTACTGGCCATTTTCTATAATAAAAGGAATGTTAAGGGTAAGACATAAATGGTAATCCAAATACCAAAAGAAATGACTTATAAATTACTTGTTTTTCCGGAACTTATGAATCTATATGCATCAATCTATGTTATCCATGATCTAAATTCTAACATGTATTCTTAAAGGAATTTTTTTAAATTCCCTTAATAATGGTTCATAAAATTCTTGTCAATTTAATGAAAAATATTCCCTAGGAGTTTCATAACCAAGAGTGAATCAAGGCCTATTGTCATGAACTAGTATTCCCTGAGTCAAACCTGAAACTCCTTGTCAGAGTTTTCAATCCTACATACATCTATGCCAGAGCCACCTCTACATGATCGTATCTAGTTAGGGATGTATTTTCATGATAAACCACTTACTCAATACTGACCAAAACATTGGGACGTTTTTTATTATACTTATTCTACTCTCTAAGGCTTCAAAAGGGTTTTCTAATCCTAATCCCAAAAATAACTAAACCTATACTCTAATACCAACTATAACAACCCTACTTTTATTACACACATAAACATGATTTATTACATAAAATATTCATAGGATACAACATGGAAGATTTAGAGGTCTAGTGTCTTTGTCAATTAGGAACATTACATAACAGCTTAAAACATGAAACACAGCATCATCATTGAAAAATTCCTTTACATGACAACTACATTACCCCGTACTTAGCATTGCATGGGATAACATGAGGACATGCATAAGAAAAGGGTGAGCTACAAATCACAGTAAGGGAGTAAACAAGATATAACATGAAGAATAAAATACATCTTATGAAATCAACACATTAATGGAGCATAAAATAAACATGAACATAAAGGCATGGTACAATATGATTATCATAACATGGAAATGTGGAAAAACACTTAACATAGAATTAGCATGAGCCAATGATCGTTGGACATAGATCACGAGTAAACCCTCATTTCACATGAATCATGAGTAAATGATCATTTCACTTGAATTATCACGAGTCAAAAATAATTTTGCATGACGTATCATGATACTTTACTTTACCCAATGCATTGGAGTGCTATCAGGGCACACCGCCTTTAAACATTTCTTTTCATGCATAAGTGTGCCCCATGTATCATAAAACATGGATTAATTAAAAATCATCATTTATTCAATGATAATGGAATATGGAATTAATACATGAAACTATATAATCCATATGTAAATGTGCTTAAAGGTGAATAACCTTGATAGGGAGATGGGAATTGTATTCACTATACAATGAATTTGTAATGGAAAAACATTGTGCAATTTCGGCCGCATAACGACGTGATATAAGAATTCACAAAAATGGTTGATAAGAGATATTGGGGTGTCTCATCATATGTACCTGAAAATTACAATAAGTGTGTAATATGTATTCATGTCCCAACAATTGTAATGGAATTTAGATTCATGATACAAAAGAATTGCTTAAATGTAAAAGAGGAGAGAGAAATTCCTTTCAGAAATTGGCATAGTAAAGGGTGTAAGTGGGAGGAATTTAATTAGAGAAGAAGGGGTCTCTCATAATTAAAACATAAAGAGGGAAGTATGGGGGAAGTGGTAAATCATACCCCAAAATTCATAATTGAATATAAAAGGGCATGCCAATATTAAGAAACTTGGATAAAAAAATAAAGGTATGAATCCCTTACTTGGAAGTGTGATTCCAATGGTTTAGGAGATCCTTGAAGGAGGACTTTTGGGAGCTTGGGGTGCCTTGTGAGGATTCTAGAGAGAGGACGTATGAGGTGGGATTAACTCCATAGGCTTCGAGTGAGGAGGAAGTGGGATACTGCGTTGGTTTATATAGGAAATGAGAGGTAATTCTTTATTATTTAGGTTTGGGACACCACACTTAAACTAATAAAACCCAAAAATTAGACCATTGTTTTTGCCCATGATTTTTTACAAAGGGGAGAGAAAAAAATTATTTTATAATTCTAGGGATAGATCTTCTTATAATAATAGGGTTTCATATGTGGAGGTGAGTCACACTCTCAAGGAAAACAATTTAAAAAGAAAAAATGTTTAATAAGCCTTGAAGGGTCCACTAAATCATTGTAAAATAACTAAAACAAACCAAAAATAACATTATTTTAATGGGAAAACATATATTGGCCGAAAATAATGTTTATATAATTTTATTACATTACTATTGGGTCATTATGATGTCATAAAACACATTATATATTTAAACAGTATTTAATTTTTACCCAAAAGATCAACTGTCTTAAAAAAATATGAAAAATTCACCACTATATAATTTAGACATCCTGATTCCAAAAATAATATTCATTTTATCTAAATAATTTTCTAAATATCATATTTTTTTATTTTAAAATAAAAACCGACATTTATCGAAAAGTCACAAGTTTTGAAAAAAAAAATAGCTTTCAAACCATAAGAAAAATTACAATTTGATTCAAATAATTATACAATAATTTATATTTTAAAAAAAGTAATATAATAACAATAATATATTATTAAAATATTATTTAATTCATAATTCCATTAATTCATCAAAATAGATTTTTTGTTGAATATTAACTAAAAATACTATTTGGGCATTAAAAACTATTTACAAAGTAACCATAAAAAAGAATGTATGTTCATTAAACAAGAATAATGTAAATAATAGTAGTACTAGGGTATTGTTACATAACCACTTATATCACCCACATAAGACTGAAGGGTAAGGTGTGTGATGGAGACAGACTCTTGGGGTGGATCAAATAATATCACTCAGGTGGTAATCTATATCATCATCCACTTCTCCTGTAGGTGGTTCCGATCAATCTAAACATGTTGAATATCGTCTTGGGCATGGTCAAGAGTGAAGCCCAATGATGACTCCTCCTTTCCAATCATAGATAAATGGGCTTCATAAATGGCAATTCTACTGGATGAGGCCATCGATTCCTTTTTCTTAGTAAATTGGATTTGTTAAAGCCCTATATTTTTACTAATCATGTGATCACTGTTCAACGGCTATATTAGAAATATTTATAATTATTAATGGTATTTTAATTATCCAAAAAAATAAAACCAAATATCGTTAGAATTTATATATCCATTTTTCATAATAATACATTTAATTAGGTCAAGAGGAATTTTAGTTACTGAAAGATTGGGTCGTTATACTTCATGTGGAAAAGGACTCCCATGTTTAGTGGATATTCTAATCCCCTCCTCATGGAATAATGGACTAACTCCATTAAAAAGATATTCGATGTCCACCAGTTCATGGAAGAAGAAGAGGTTGTACTTTCAGACAATCGTTCTATTGGAGAATTTGATCAATGGTTGACACTGATCAAGAATACAAAGTCTAAAGAGAAAATTGATTCCTTGGATTGGGAGTAATTCAAGAGGATGTTTTTCAAAAAATATTTTCCTCAAACCCTCCATATCATGAAGGAAATAGATTTCCTCAGACTCATGAAGAAGGAAGACGATTCCATCAGGGCATATGAAGAAAACATTACAAGGCAGGCAGGGTACACCTCTAGTTTTTTCATGAACACTGAAAGCAAGTTAGGTAGTTTCTTTAGTAGTCTAAAGCCAAGTGTATGGAAAGAATTGGTGATTTGAGACTTCTACAGTTATGTGGAAATTTTCTATTGTGCCCTCAAGGTTGAAATAGTGATTGGAGACTCTATGTGGTATCATGGGACTAGTGACAAGAAGAGGAAAATGGAGAACAACATGGGTGGGTCATCAAAAAAATACCATGATGGAAAAACCTGACTTTCACCTTGTGAAAATTGTTGGAAAAAGAATCTTAGTAACTATCTAAATGGAACCAAGAATTGCATAAAATGTGGAATGTTTGGTAATCTGTCCATGAACCACGACTATGATATGATGAATCCCACCAATGCAGAAGAAAAAAATAAGGTTCAAGTCAACACTCAGCCTACATTGCAGTGTTACAACAACAAGGATCATGGGAATTTTTCAGGAAATTTCCCTAAGTCGTGGATTATTGGAGGCACTCAACAATAGCCTCCTAGGAAACAAGGAAGGGATTATTCTATCACTACAGCTACGTTGGAGCTGGACAATAATGTGGTGATAGGTACACTAGTTATTTATTCAAGAATAGAGAATGTACTATTTGAATCTAGTTCTAAGTATTTGTTTATATCTTTCATGTTTAGTAGAACTATTCAAACTCCGCCTCAAAATTTAGAGAAAAATTTATCTATGAGAACAAAAAATCTGGAAATCATTGCGTCCATGGTTTATAACTCCCCCATGGTTAATGTTTGTGGACTGAACCTCCCAGAAAATCTCATAATATTTCCTTTAGTGGAGTTCAATGATATCATGGGCATGGATTGGTTGTCTTTAACAAATCCAATATCATCATTCGGGAAAGGGAGATAACTCTTCACATCCCAAAGCACCCTCCAATTCTTTACAAGAGTAAGGAGGATGATGAATATCCTTTAGAATCATCATCTCCAGTGTGGATATTTTTGCCTTGTGTGCAAACATGTCTAGATCAAATGATTGAGACAAAGGAGAGAATCATGCTTAAAGACATTTCCATTTTGAGGGATTACACTGATGTATTCCCTGAAGAGTTGCCTAATATTCCTCTTAACTGAGAGGTTGAGTTCTCAATTGAACCTATCCTTGAATATTTGCCTATATCAAAGACACCTTACAGAATGACCACCATAGAGCTGGAAGAGATGAAGAAGCAGTTACATGAGAATTTTTAAGAAAGGTTTTATATGATCGAGTGCTTCACAATGGGGTGGGATAATCCTTTTCGTCAATAATAAGGATAGATCAATACGCCTCTACATTAATTATCACGAGATCAATAAAATCATGATAAAGAACAAGTATCCCCTTCCATTGATAGATGACTTGTTCGATCAGCTTTGTAGGACCTCTTTTTTATCTAAGGTGGACCTTCGTTTGAGATATCAAAAATTAAAGGTGATGAAAGAAGATATTCCGAAGACTACCTTTCAAACAACGTATGGACACTAGTGTTCATAGTGATTCCCATCAGACCCACTAATGCTCGAAAAATTTTCATGGATTTAATCAATATAGTCTTTAGAGATTACCTCGACAAATAAATGGTAGTCTTTATTGATGATATTATGATATAGTCCAAGAGAAAAGAGGAATATTAGGATCAACTGAATACTATGTTAAAGACATTGTGAAGGGATAATTTTTGTGCAAAGTATAGTAAATGTGAGTTCTGGATAGAGGAAGTATCATTCTTGGGGAATGTTGTCACCCACAAAGGGATATCTATGGAACCTTCCAAGATGAAGTAAATTGAAGAGTGGCCCATTCCGACTTCTGTAATGGAGATCCGTAGCTTTTTTGGTCTAGCTGGGTATTATCGACAATTTGTGAAGAAAGTTTCACGATTTTCAAACCCACTGACAAAGAAGACATGGATGGGAGTAAAGTATGTTTGGAAACAATAATGTGAAGACTGCTTCAAGAAGTTGTAAAAGAGTCTTATCATTTCACTAGTACTCACAGTCCCTACAAGTGGAGAACTCTTTGTGGTGTATATTGATGCTTCAAAGAAGGGATTAGGATGTGTGATAATGAAAAATGATAAAGTGATAGCCTATGCCTCAATGATGCTCAAAATCCATGAGAAAAACTATCCCATGCATGATTTGGAGATGGCGGCAGTGATCTTAGCATTGTAAGTCTGATGGCATTATCTCTAAGGGGAGAAGTGTGAGATATATACTGACCAGAAGAGTCTCAAATATATATTCACATAGAAAGATACTAATATGAACCAGTTAATATGGATATAGCTCATCTTGGATTATGACTGCTCAATCCACTACCATCTTGGTAAGGCAAACTAAGTGGCATATGCTCTAAGTAGAAAGGATCCTGCTGCTTTATCAATGATGAGAATTGAAAAGGATCCGATCTTCATAGATTTCAAATGGATGGACATGGGAATCATTATAGGTGGAACATCATAAAACTATTCTCAAATAATTTATCAACCATCCCTCTTGGAGATAATAAAGGATGCTCAAATAAAAGATGTAGAAATTTAGAAAAGGTTGAAAGCTATCAAAAAATGGGAAATCCTCGGATTTCAAAATTGACGAGGAAGGTGTTGTAAGATTTGTGACACGATTATGTGTACCATCGAATACAAAGATAATTAATGAGATGTTTAATGATGCACATAGCTTGACCTTATCTATCCACCTATGGAGAACAAAGACGTATCAAGATATCTAAGAAACCTTTCGGTTGGAAAATATGAAAAGGGAGATTGCTGAATATAGTTCAAAGTGCCTAGTATGTCAGTAAGTGATGTCTAAGAGGAAAAAGTCTAAGGGGATGATGAAACCACTAACCATACCAACATGGAAGTGGGAGAGTATTACTATGGACTTTTTCAATTGAATTCCAAGGAAATCCCAAGGAAAAAAGGATATATGGGTCGTTGTGGTTTGTCTTACAAAGAATGATCACTTTATCATGATTCGAGATGAATTCTCATTAGATCAACTTGAAAGAATTTAAATCAATGAAGTGGTAAGGGTGAATGGATTTCCACAATCTTTTTTATTCAATTGTGATCCAATATTCACCTCAATGTTCTGGAGAAGTCTCGAACATGCTCTAAGAACGTAACTGGACTTTTTTACAACCTATCATCCTCAAACTGATGGCCAATCTAAGTGAACTATAAAAACATAAGAAGTCATGTTGAGAGCATGTTCTATATAATTTAAAGGAGGACGGGAAAAATATCTTCCATTGGTTGAGTTCTCCTACAACAATAACTTCAACTCGAGCATCAGAATGACACTATATGAAGCCCTTTATGGGAAAAGGTGCAGAACACTGGCGTTTTGGGATGAAGTTGGTGAGCATAAATTGATATGACCTGAAATGGTCAAATAAATGGTGGAGAAGGTGAAAACCATTCAACAACATATCTAGGTAGCCCAAAGTCGACAGAAAAGTTATGTAGATAATCACAGACAAGACCTTGAGTTCAAAGTCGTACACACGGTATATCTACACATATCTCTATGGAAGAAGGTAATGAGGTTCATAAAGAAAGGGATGTTATGTTTTAGGTACCTCAGCCCTTTCGAGATCCTTGATCAAGTTGGAGCTGTGGCCTATCGATTGGAACTTCCACCTACCATGTCGAAATTTTATGATGACTTCCATATATCCTTCTTAAGGAAGTACATACCAGACCCTTCACATGTACTCTCTTCAGTGGTGGTAAGTCTAGAGGACGATATTTCCTATGAGGAGCATCCATTGAAGATTTGGGATCATAGAGACAAAGTTCTATGCTACCAAACAAATCATCTGGTCAATGTAATATGGAGAAACCAAAAGTACGAAGAGGCAATATGGGAACGCAAGAAAGAAATGAAGGAAATGTACCCCCACCTGTTTCATTCCTAGAATGTAAAATGAAATTTCGAGGGAGAAATTTCTTAAGGGGGGAAGAATATAATTACCCAATGTTTTCAATGGAAATTCCTTTCTTATAAATATGTCATTAAATCCATACACAATGAACTAAATAGTGCTAAGTAACCTTAAAACATAATTTTGACACTTCTGTGTTAGGAATTTTGAAAATTTGATATACACGGTTGTAATAAGTATTTTATTTGGAGTCTTATAAGAAAAACATAATTTTCGTGAATAGTAATATACCCTTATGAATAGTAACATACCCTTATGAATAGTGATATACCCAAATGAATAGTAACATTTCCTATGATAATATATAAATAATATTCAAGTTCAAAGTATGATATACATATATTTTAGAATAAGTAAATGAATGGTTTTTGATTATAAATTATTATTTTAATTAATTATTAAAATATTATACTTAGAAAATTAATTTTGAAAAATGGAATTCATTTGTGGTTTCTATAAGTCCAAAAATTGTTAGGGTGAATTTTTGGGATTTTTCTGAAATACATGAATTTTTATTGAATAGTAAAACGCATTAATTTACCGTATAAATACACTATGGTGAAAATAAACTATTCCTGACATCACAAGTGATGTAAGCACCCAAAGCTAGAACTCAAATGCATTTATTACTGTTCATGATCAGGGTGTAATTACTATTCCTTGTGTTCTGAAGAAATAATACGCTAATGATTAAAAAATTATGAAAACCCTCCTCACCTCCACTATAAAACCCCCCTTCACTCCCTCTTCTCTTCACTCCTCTCAAGCCTTGTGCCTTACCGATATTCTACCAAAATCACTCCCCAAGATCCTCACCCACATCCAAAATCTCCCACCCTCTTTAATATACCAAAACCTCTCCCCTTATGAGGTTCTCAAAGGTGGAAGTCTCAAGAGTTATATTCATGTTTCCAATTCCTTCATTTCTTTTAAGTTCTCTTATTTTTTGTTTCTTTCCTCATATCCCTTCACTAAAATAGTACGAAAAATACAGTAACAAAACTTTATTATAATTTTTTCATGCTAGTGGTCTATTTCATTATCTTCTGTCCTTTCCCCACCTTTTATTTGAATGAAATGAACGCACCGTTTGTGATGTGATAATTTAGCCCATTCAAAGAAAACAATTTATCAATTTCTATTATTATATTTAATTATGGTCATGAAACCATTTTTTTATGGTTGAAACAAATTATTATATATGTAATATATCCTATTTTTGGTACATTAATCCGTTTGTACAAATGGTATACATCAAAACATGTTCTTTGTAATCAAACGCACTGATTAACAAATACGGTTGTCACTATGTTTCTATATAATAATTTGACTTCACTCTAAGTAACCAAATTAAATTTAAAACCATATAATCTCTTGGATGGGAACTAATAGAATATATCTTCAATTCTAGACCACCACTTTCATCTTATATGTTTATCCACACATGAATATAAGTGAACCGGACATTACAAACTGAGTAAACCAATGAGTCCGAACAATGAAATTGAATCTCATAACCAATCAAAACTGTTATTAATGAACTTAAAATTAGTATACTAAACCAATTTAATTTATAATAAATTCTATAATTATTATTTAATATACATAATTTATTATTCAGGTCATTAATAACAAGTGGATAACACCAACAGATTTAAGATAAGTAATCCTCTCAATTTCACTCTTAATCAAGATTTCCTCTATGCTATGCCTTTTTACGAGTAATAGAAAATGATGGGGTATGTTTTAAAACCTCCCCCATACTTCCATCATGATTATTAAGTGATGAGAATCCCATTTTCTCTCTCATCAATCCCACTTAGGTACACCCGACACCATCCCAATAAACCATTACGCATTCTACCCGAAACCTTTTTGTTCATTTGGGCTTCCTTATCTTTCTTAATATCAAAGTGGAGTTATCTTATATGTTTATGTACATATTTTAATTACTATATAGTTTAAAAAATTCATCTATGAAGAACCTTTCATAAATCTATTCTAGCGATATATATGTTTGTAAAAGATTCCCTCATTTGTACATTCCAATAAGCAATCATATTTTAAGGGAACTTCCCAAATTATTACCCAATTTCAAGTGCACTCTATCCTCTATTTTAAGACACTAGTATCTTTATATAATATGTCTTTTTTATTATGGAAACATTATTGGTTAAATTTTTCTTTAATATAAAATATTTTCCACTATTTTATTTTAAAATCTCTATAGAATTTTCCTTAAGACCGTACAAAAAATGTTTTCTTTCTAATGTTACCCAAATACATTTCATATATGTTTTCACTTATGTTTGACACCACTTAACTTGTTATATGCCTATTTACACTATGAATGTACAGGCATGTTATAATCATTTTCTTTCTTGGACACTTTCATGATATGCCCATTGGTTATGATTTTTGTCATGTTTGTGGTACCCAATTCGTTCCATGGGAACACTTAAGTTTATGTATAGTTGATTATGTATAATTTTTTATGTGGAAAGAATATTTATACTTTTAGATTGTTTATGTGGAAATAATATTCATAATAATGTTGAGATGGGTGCTCCCATATAGTTCTCTAATGCATTGGGTAATGTTAAGTCTCATGAGACGTAGTGTGAAATGAGATTGGCAGTTTTCCTTAACCCATACTAAAATGGAAAACAAGATTAGTGGTTATCCTTGAACCATACTAATGAAATGTTTTATGATTCTTCCACATTCACATGATTCCATATTTATATTATTCCATGCTTATATGATATGATTTCATATATTCCATTTTTGTTATATCATTATGCCATGCCTCCTAACTCTTGTGCTTAAGATGTATTTATATGTTCATTCCTTTACTGGGATTTTTAGCACATCCCGTTGTTCCTGTATTCCCCAGGGTACCCTATGTAGATTTAATGGCTAAAAGGAAGGTAGGAGCTCTTGTGGAGAGAAAATAATAAATTTTTCTTTTTAGCCCCTTGTTTTACGTTTTATATACCTGGTCTTCAAAGACACTGGACTTAACAAACCTTGGCATGTACACTGATGATTAATTATGATTAAAATCAGGAAATGTTATATTTAAAATTCATGGGTCACTATAGGAATAATATTTTGAAAGATCCCTTGAAGAATATTTTGACGATAATATCCTTCTCACATAGAGTTTTTTTAAATAGAATTATTTTTCCATTATTAAGGGAAAAAATTAAATGAAAATAATATTGGAAACTATTAATGGAATCTTCAAAACGATGATTTTTTATGATCGTTGGAATTTATATTCCTTCCATATAAGTTAAAATAATAAATTACATTCACTATTTTGGTAAAAATAAAAAAAGTAAATTATTTGAAAAAAGAGAGGATCATTCCTTTTAAACCATTTTTTTAAAATTAAATAACGGCTAAAATGAATTTAAATAATCATTACAGTATAATAAAATCATTCCTTTATAACACCCCTGTTTTTTTTATGTATGAAAAAGTTAATTTTTAGTTTTAATCTTTATTTTTACCCTTTTAAATTGGTATAAGAGTTTATAGAATAGTTTTGGAGCATCATGGGCTTGTTTAGAGCCAGGAGCAAATTATTTTTGAGCTTCTATTTGTGGAATTCAGTTTGTCTAGGGTTAGTAGTAACCATTAGTCCCGCATATAAGGGAAAAAGTTTGAAAACCCATGAGAGGGGGGTTGTATGAAAGTGTTAAAAACAGAAAAATTATTGAATATGTCACCTGTATGGGATAAAAACCATTTGAAAAACTCTGAACCTATCCCACGCCCTTAGTGATAGTAGGATGTGACCCTGTGTAGTTGGATCATGTTTTTTCCCAACCATATGGGATAGTCATGTGAGGGGTTCCCATGGGAAGTGATTGTGGCATGGTTGGAACATGGTTTGTCCAATAGTGTGTCCAAACTGTGTATCCTCTTAGAGTTGTTTGAATTTGAGACTTTTTTCGTAAATCCTTATAGCCTAACCCCTACTTTCCATCTGCATTGTGATGTCCATCACCCCCTTCTCATGATGAATATCATACATCCCTCCAAGATAGGATTTGATGTTTATTCAATGTACAACATCTAAATCAATTATCATTTGTAAAGTTAGATTCCTCTCAGTAAGATCTTTTATTAGTTACCTTTATTCTTGAATATCTTTCCCTCTTTAGCACCAATTTAGTTGTAGGACCATTTTCCTTATTATCAAGGATTTTGTATTTTTCTCCATTTTCTATCATTCTGATTTGAATTAGATGTCGATACTAGAAAATTGTCCATATAATTCCATAAGTTATGTGTTCTAGGGATTTTTTTTCTAGATGTATTGATTTAAAATTTTCATCATTGTGTTGTACTCCTGTTTCACTAGAGATTTCCCCTAAAATAAATTTTCCTTAAATTAGTTGTCTAAATTTCAATTTAAACACCATATTAATTCTGTATATAATCATTACATGTAAAAACCCACAACATGAGACACCTATTTGGGTGTTCTATGCATATTCTTAAGTTATCACTTACATTTTGTTAATAAGAATTCCCAATTGTGTGTTTAGTTTGACTTACATAATTTATTTGATTGATTTAAATTGGTTAATTAACACTTCATGATATTTGAAGTATTTTTTAAATGACTCTTATTGATTTGAATTAAAAGAATTAATGTTATAAAACTATCAAAATCCCTTTTTCATTGTTTAATGAAAAGGCAATGACTTGAAAGATTTAATGTGGATTAATTGGAATGGATATCACATTTCTTTTGGTTAATTAATCAACTGCTTGGTTTCTATTTATACTATAGAATGTTCTCTGTTATAGGGTAGGTCATATGTGAGCCATTCATAGATAATTGAGGGAATGCCTTTATCACTAAGAGGCTACCTCCCTAAATCCTTTAGCTGATTAAAAAGGGAGATAACCACCTTGGAATGATGTCAATGCCTTCTTATACACGAATTACATGGGCTATTAATGATGATTAAATTGATTCATATTTGTATATTTATAATACCTTGGATACACCCTTCAGATTTAGATGAGTTCCTTGGATAGGTGGAACCTTTGATTCTTTCCTTGTCTATAGTCATTATTATCCTTGGATTAGTATGGGGATTCTCCATGGAATCAGTTTGATAATTTTCCAATAACAATCCTCTAGTGTGCCCCAAAGATTACATTGAGTCTTCAATATATAATCAATATGGTTTTAACTATGAGCTATCTTGACCATCTATGATCTGGGATTCCTTGGTTTCACTATGGGTACTCTTATGATATCATTACATCATGGATACCTTTGTTACACAATGGGTATAAATTTATACATTTTTCTTCTGCTGGGATTTTTTTAACACATTATGGACCCTCTCCACTTATAGGTCCCTTATTCAAACATTATTGGTATGATATGCATCTTGTATAGTCGGTCGAGCATCCCATGAGGAGGTTGGGCCAGACATGATTTTTAATTCATGAATGTTATTCAACATCCTATCCCAATATATGGAAACTTCTAATCTTATACTCACATATTGTATTTTTATATACTTCATTGGTTGTCGCATACTCTGTATATTTCACGCCCTATTTCGCCAACCATTTTATACTTAGACAGGCTTCGTAGATTCAGTTATGGACAAGAGAATGTTCTTGGTCCTAGATGTTTGATTAGTTTTACCATGGGAGTATGGGATAACAAGATCAGGAATTTTCTCACGATGTTTTTAGAGAGGTAATTTTTCATATTTTGTATCATTTTGATATACATATAGGTGTGTATTCCTGTTCGTTTTTGTAAACCATAGTAACATATTTATAACTTTGGAGATGGAACCCCTTTTAGCATGATGTATTACAATAGTATCAATAATTTACCATTACATATATATTTATTTATTATTCAATCAATATTTATTTATTTCTCCATTATAGCACACTTTTGATACTCTGATCATGAGGGTATAGTCTCTCCACTATAAAACCTTTGGGCCTCGTTGTTAGTCAGAAACCTATGGAAAATGTTGTGGTACAAGTGAGGTCATGTGAACATTAATGTTTGGTGACATAACCATGAACCGAGTGCGATATGTTACAAATAGGTGTCAATGGTGTTTTAATTTCATCATACTCTTTGGATTATTATAAGGGAGATGATAATGTATTGTAATTTGGTAATTCACATGTGTCTGGGAGTAGCTAATCTAGGTATGTGAAAAAATAAAAATTTCATAGCATGGTAAATAATGACTTGTAATATATATATATATATATATATAATGTTTTTTTAATATCATTTTTGGGTGATATACATGGATTGCAGATTTTATTACTAATGTGTAATTTATTTTTACTCATCGCCTGGAATGATTAGGAGGTCATGTATCATACATCATTGTAGTCACATGGAGATTTATATGTCTTGAATTATTCTATTCAACATTAAGATACTATGTTCATTATATGCTTCATATTCCTTATGAATTTATAGTTATATTTAATGTTTTGTGAATATTTATTATAGGGGTATAATAAATCAAATAATTAAAGTATTATTATAAAACAAAACGGTTTTTTCTAAATAGCTTGATGACGGAACCTTAATTTTCTAATTATAGCTTGTTTGGGATAAGTACTATTGGTTACATTAGATGAACCATTAGTTTGTTTCAATTACATGTATTCTATTTTCAATTAAATGATTGTGTGTGCCTCTATATATTAGGAATGGTGTTCCATCTAATTAAACCATTCCTAAAGCCACATTATAGTTACATGTTTTACAATTTTCAGTTTATGGATCATAGTACTTTATAAATTGGGAATATATTTTGAACCTAAAAATACCTTGATATATATATATATGGATATACACAACTACATATTTAATAAATGTTTTGTTATAAATTTAAATAGAAATGGTTTTTGTTAAATAGGTATGCCAATTGAAATAGAAACAATGTTTTCCTATAAAACATGAAATTGACACACTATATACCAGAACACCATATATAAGATGGAGGACATAAATTATAGCTAGACATAGTAGTCATAAATAGAAAGTATCTCTAACATTTCATTAGGGTCTTATATTATTCCTATACCAAGATTAACGAGTTGGTAAAAGGGTGTTACTCTTATATAGGAAAAATTTCAAAAATCCCAATCTTATATTTGTGATTTTATAGTTATTAATTCTTATATGAAGAGTTTCCTTATAATTTTTAGAGATATTCCCCCATGAAATCATCAATTTTAATGCCATGAATTTTGGGATGTCCATTTTTTAAAGTGGTGGGACCTAACCAGCCTGTAGATCCACCTGAATCGCCTCTAGTTATACCTGACATGGGTACTAGTGTCCAGTTTCTTGAGGATTTCCTATGATTTTTTAAAAAACTATTTAGGGGGCCCTCTGGACTTCCCCCACTATGAATAACATGATTATGGAGTTTTATTAGTAACACCAACCCATGTTTTTGGGGGATGTCAGTCCACATACTATTGGTACATGGCTAGAAACTATGATGTATTTTTTAAGAACCTATATATTCCTCCATATATTAGGGTAAATCTCTCTAAATATATGATTCATGGTTCTTAAAAGAATTCATGGGACATTATCACTATAGAAAACTATCATCTAGAAATTTTCTCAATATGTATCCATGTTATCTTCTATGAATAATTCATCTAGGAGATGCAGAGGGATGACCAATATAGAAAATTTCTACACTTGGAGTATATATCCCTATTATTGTTGGATTATTTTTATATATTTACTAATATTTATCTTTCTGAACCATCTTTAATTACTAATGATCATTCTATAGGGATATGCTTTACGTATGGAATTAGGTATACCATCTGGTCTCTGGTAAATGTTTTCATCTTGAATACTAATTTAGGAATTGTTAAAAAGTACCTATCATAATGAATAACATGAAGCAAGATGATTATAAAAGTCATGATGGATCACTATTGACAAAGGGTAGTAGTTCATCCATCACTAAAAAACCTCATCTAGAGGGTTATTGATAGAGAAGATGTGGATAGAGTATTAAGACTAGTAGTTTTATTATTTTCAATCAGTTTGGGAGATCTAGTCATGTAATGCCTCTCTATGATAATGACCTAGTTGAGTGTCAATCTTGTAGAAAAATGGTCTATCATTATAGTTTTTATTAGAAATTACCATATGTTCCTAGGGGAATAGGTCCCAAACTAGATCCACCTTCCAAAAGAGGAGAAATTGCTCCATGTTAGTCTAGAAGATGGACTACCACAAGCTGTATTGGAAAAGAAGAGGGTTGTGGATGAGGAGGCCAGACTCAGGATATGCAGTGTCAACTAAGTCAACCTACTCTGGATAGTCAAGATGTAGCTCATGGTTTTGGATCATTCCATATGTATGTAGTGAACCCTCTACCAGATGAGTAGGGCTTTAGGATATCTATAGTTAGAGGTAAAAACCTTGTTACCTATACATTAGTATATTCTCTTTTTGATATAGGAACCTCACATTCATTTATCTATTTGGTTATTATGGAAATACAATGTCTTGGTATTTTTTTAACTCTTTAGGATGATACCGCTTGATACTTTATTGCGAATATGAGTATAGAGTTACTCTAGTTTAATGAATTCCCCCTTGATGTATGAATATATCATTTCAAATGGAGTCCCACATCCCATAGATAAAGGAAAAAAATTTAATTCTGAATATAGTCTAGTGGATATACTATCATGATTTTGAGGACTTCTCACAATGTAATCTATAATTTACATCATTGTAGGGAGGTATCTATATTCAAAAGTGTGAATGGGATTTCCAATAAACTAGATCTAGACCATAGAACTGTGGATTAAGTAGAGGGACATCCCATATTTCTAGCCTTTATATGGATGAAAATTAAAAAATAAATGATGATTTTCATCCTACAGTGGATATTTTCAAGGATGTTTCCCCTCTTGGTTTTTTTATTACCACATGATAGAGAGGTAGAGTTATATATTGATCTAGTTCTATGAGTGATACCAGGGTCTATTCCTCCATAGATGATGGCTACTAGTGAGCTATAGGAGCATAAGAGACAAATATAGGACATGGAAGATGAAGATTTCTTATGGCCCAAGACCACTCCTGGGGGTTCAACCAAGCATTTCATGATGAAGTTGGAAATAACACTCAGTATTTAAGTGGATCACTATATATTTAACCAACTTTCAGTTTTGATATGTTATCCACTAATACATATAAAAAAACAACTTTTTTAGCTTTCAGAATGGATGGATTTCCTAAATATTGATTTTAGTGTAGTATACTACCATTTATGAGTTAAACCATTATACATATCATATAAAACATTTTGAAGTATGTATGGTCTTTATGAGTATAGTTTTATTATATTCAGTTTGATGAACATTCAAAACATTTTCAAGGATGTTATTAATATATTTCCCCCCCCCCCCTTATTTGTTTTTTGTGGTAGTATTCATGGATGATATATTGGTGTACTATCACACATGAAATGACCATGAAAAGTATCTTGATATCAAAATGAATACAATGATATAAAAAATGTATCTTCATGTATTAACAATTTAATTTTCTTGATCAACCATATTCACATCCCGAGTCACATTATTTTAGAGTCAAAAAGGTTTTCTTTACCCAGAGAAGGTTTGAGATATAGTTACATGGTTATATCAGAAGAAAATATTCAACAAACCATATTTATTAAGGATGGATGTATATCAGAGGAACATTATTCATGAATTTTCGCACCAAAAATCCCATATTATTGGAAATACTAATAAGGGTGTAAATTTCACTTTGTTAGAAGCATAGAAAATAACTATTCAATAGAAGAAAGAGATATTGACTTAAATTCTGATTTGGATTCCTCTAGAGTTAGGAAAAATCTATTCAGTAAATTTTGATTCATCATTCATTTGGATATGAGACATTTTGATGAAGTATGATTGATTTGTGTCATATGGGTCTCGTTAGTTGAGGCCACATGAGAGTAATTACCCGTTTCACAATCCAATTTTGGTATCCTTATTTAAAAAATTTCATTTTTGGAGGCACACATTAATTGTTTATTGGTTTTTGTTGTTTACATATGATAATATCATCAAGTGTGTCCTTAGGTTATGTTACATAAATCTATGAAAGATAATATTTTTTTAATACCAATAGTCCTTTAATTTTTAGAATTAATATATGCAAAGGAAGGTTAATGCTATAGTTGATTCTCTATGTAGAAGGAATTGGTCATAGGATTTTTATAGGCCAATAATGAGTGTATGTTAATGGACCTATTTTATGGGATGTAGATACAGGTCCAGGAGCAACATGTGTACTATATACATTTAGATTTTTTAATTTACCCTTCAATTTTAGAGTGGGTGAAGATGTTGAATTTATCATTTCCTATGGGCATTGTCCTATGAGAGAGTGTTTCATATGGGGATCCTCTATCAGGATTGATCCTTGATCATGATTGGGTCATATACATCCAATAGTTATTTTTTGGTCCTATAGACAACCTGGAGGAATTGATTTGAGATTATCATGCATCTACATGGGTGGTAACCCCTAGGTGTACAAAGATGCATCAGGATTTATGTCACCAGTATTGGTGGCCTAGTATAACAAGCGAGATAATTTGCTTTCTTATTAGGTGTTTTACCTTTTAGAAGGTAAATATAGAACATGAGGGACCAATAGAAATTCTACATCTATTTCCCAATCATAAATGGAAATGGGATGTGGTCGACTAGGGATTTTATAATTGGTAAATGAGAACCCATTGATGAAATGATGTAGTATAGGTGATCTTCTATAGTATCATGAAGGAATCTCACTTTTTACCGATCAAATAGAACTTTTGTATGGATGAGCATAGTTGGTTATATGTCTGAATGATTATACAACTTCATAGAGTAAAACAAACTATTGTATCATATATAGATGAATGTTTCACTTCTCTATACTAGAAATGGTTTCATAGAGTGTCAGGTGCATATGTACTTTTGAGTAGAGAATACCACCCTCATATTGATGGCTTGTTTAAGAAGATAATATATGTGACAGAGGATATTATTATAGAATGCATCCATAATTTTCTAGTTTCTTGAAAAAATGTACACCACTAGGTAAGATCAACAAAAATAACATATATTAGGTGATGATATAGATGGATCCTTATAATTCCTCAAATTATAGGTTATGGCATTCACCTTTATGATAGTTAGAGGAAGGGGTGGTAAAACTACTGTGATCTCATATCATATAAGAGACTTAAATGTAGGATCATCTGATCTGGAAGTGAAAATATATAGATGTGTCTAGAAAGAAGTCCTACGTCGATCAAAATCGGTGACCTTTTCTATTCAAATTTATGGATTGAGTTTTCTTTAATGTTCTGACAAGACTGGGGAATCAATGTCTTATGTGGAAAGGTATATTGTCAACTCATATTGTTGGATCTTTTTGAGGTTTCAAATAGAATCAGAATAGTTTCTTATTATATAGAACTCCCTGAGAGATTCAAAGGTATGGATGAAAGGACTCACGTTTCTCAGTATTGTCCCTATTATTTAGGCACATCTAACATCATTTATCCTAATGAGGTTGAGTTAGATATAGATTCATCCTATTAGATGAATCCTATATGCATTTTTTAATGGAGGAAAATTTATATCTATGGATGTTTAGTTCTTTTATTCTGGATGAAATGGAAGTATGTTTGTGTATGGGATGACATCTTGGAGAGAGAGACCAACATACAAACCTTATGGTCCAATATTTTTGTAGATGATTATTTAATATCCATTGAAGGGAGACCCAGGGATTAGTTTTCATAAGGGGGTGAAGTTGTAATACCCTAGTTTTTTTGGTATTAACCTTTTAATTTCATATTAATCATTAATTTCACCATTATAAATGGGCATAAGAGTTGGTGGATGTTTTCGAGGGTATCTAAGGATTGTTCTTAGATAGAGAGTCAAATTTTTAAAAAAATCTATGAGGCACAAGATTGGCACATGGTTATAATTAATTGTGAATCTCAACTATGACTCAACTATATAATAGATAACATCTTGAAAAAATGAGTGAGGGAGGATTCATTTAAATGTAAAAAATAGAACACATGTTGAAGGGGGAACCTACACAGGCTTTTCACTATTTGGAAAGTTTTTGTCATTGTCTGCACCCTTAGATCCACATATATAGAGACACATCATGGTTTGAGAATGGTTTCTCTATAATTTGTGGGATTTGATGGGAGGTGTTCCCAGGAGATATTAATGCCATGTGGTAGGCTCACGGTTTGGCCTACCTTGTTGCCAAACTATGAGACCACTTAATGTAGGGTGAATTTAACTTCACTACCTTTAACCCTTATAATATTACCCATATTTTCATTCCTCCTTCTGACATGTAGTGAATCATTCTCCCATTGAAGACCTTACATCACTATTAGATAGGTATTGAGGTATCTTATCCATCAGAAAATTGAAACAAGTTATATCTCTCATGTTCGGTTCCTATTGGTAAGAGCCTTGATCTTTGCGATTCTTTTCTCAAAATTTTCTTCCATCTTCTTTGTTCTTTATGTTAAATAACTTTTAACAATTTTCATCAAGTTTTTATCATATTTTTTCATTCAGATCTAAATTTTATGACAATACTATAAGATTTTTCATAGGATGATATAATGTATATGGTATATAAATTTTCCCTGATGTCCCATTGATTTATAATTGTCACAATTCAGTAGGGTGCTAGTTTCTCCCATGATTTTATCCTAAATATGAATTCCATAAATTATACATATAAATTTTATTTTGAATATCCTACTAGATTCACTTATTATCATTAACGTTTAATGAACTCAATTAAATCAACCTCTTCGGTCTATTATATAACATTCTCAGTTCCACATACATTTTATTAACCAAAACACCCATTGGTGTTTAGGGATCAAATTACCCAAGTTATTTGATTTATTAAAATAGGTGAATTTCCACTTCATGATTCAGAAAATAATGTTTATTTTTACTCATGTTGATTATAAATCAAATTATTAATTCTACAACCCCTTAAAAAACCACTTTTCAGACATGAATGAATCAAAATAGAATTTAATTATA
This sequence comes from Viscum album, assembly GCA_963277665.1. Taxonomy (NCBI): domain Eukaryota; kingdom Viridiplantae; phylum Streptophyta; class Magnoliopsida; order Santalales; family Viscaceae; genus Viscum; species Viscum album. The sequence continues at coordinate 1,024,835,864 of OY728160.1, read as the reverse complement.
AAAATTTAATCACTTTTCAAGGTAATTACATGGGTCATTGTAAATTCATAAAATTCAAGTTTCATTTTCCTATTATAGAACTTTTTCTTGTTATAAGAGTGTTTATAATTGATCCATTAATATATTCATGAGATAATTCCTTGAGAAATAAGAGGATTCCACCATAATTCCTTAGGCCAACATGGAAGTAAGTTACACGCCATTGAATCTTGTCAATGTCATATTATATGTGAAAAACTCATCATAGTTCCAATGATTCACTAGACCAATCTCTGTATATTAAAAATTACTTGGATACACTCTTTGGATTCAGATAACCTACTATGATAGGATGTGTCGTAGATTCCTCAATGGGGCCCTTATCATGTGTATCCTAGTATTACATTTCAACCAATTCATGGTATCTATTAGTCATTTTTCTAGTGGAATACATCGATTTTATCAATTTTACTAAACATATACCCCTATAGCTATGCTAATTTATTTATAGTTATGAGCTATCCTAATATTATAAGGTCAATGATGCCTTGGATTCACTATGTGTCCTCTTATCAGATAATTACAGCTTGGATTCCTTTGTTTCACCATGGGACCAAATTTATATATATTTCTTCTATTTGGATATCATGGTTATGTATGCCATACCCTAGCCTCTTGTAGATCCCTTATTAATATTTTTTTCCATGATTTGAAGTAGGTATGGTCGGTTGGGAATCCCTTGAGGATTATGATACCGATGTGATTATTATTTGATGAATTTTATTCTATAAACGATCTCTATATGTACACACATCTAATTTTAAATTCATGTAGTATATTTTTATAGACACCATTAGTGGTGGTATATTATGTATATTTCACTCTTGGTTCATACCATTATATGATACCTAGATAGACTTCATGGATACCGGTAAGAAAAATGGAAAGGGAATGGCATTAGATGTTTGATTGGTTTTATAATTGTAGATTGGGAACATGGGATTGAAACGTTTATCGTGATGATATTAGAGCTATCCTTTTTTTCTTTTATTCATTTTGGTATACATTTATATGTGTATGCTTATTCCTTTTTTGTATAGGTTTACAAAATACTCATAATTATATAGATAGTGCCACATTTGTCTTGATGCATTACTAATTTATAGATGGTTTACCTTCATTGATCCATTTTCCATAATTATTCTTATGATTTTTATTTATGTCATCATTAATGAATTGTTGTGAGACGATGACCATGATGACACAGTCCCCCCATTAAACCAACTTCGACCCTCGCTGCTAGTTAGAAGACTATGGTTTGGGGGGGGGGTGCACTTGAGAAGATATTTCAAAATATTTTCAGTTAAATATGACTATATTTGGAATTGAGAATTATATATTAAAAAAAATGTAGATAACATGAATATAAAATAAAAAGGGTTTTCAACCAAATTGATAAATAATGTCAATTTTATTAATAAACACATTTTTGGGGTCTTGAGTTATTAAAATGATGAAAAGGAATTAAAAGAATTTATTCTCAAAAAATAACCATAGTATATAAAATTTTGTGACATTATTGAGAGGTAGATCATAATATTTTAGCATCAAAAACATAATAATAAAAAATCCTGATAAAAATGAAATTGTAACATAAAACCCTTAAAAATTTGGTAAAATTTAAATCATAAGTCCCATAAAATAAATAACCATAGATGGACATGTGTATCTGGTAAGGGAAAAATCATAAAAGAAATTATTTGTCAATATATAAAATACATAAAATAATCAATTTTCATATATGGAATGTTTCATGCTGAAATAAACGTTAGATGATTATCCATTACCATAAGTTCCACTTGATTCGAAGGAACTCTAGCCTACAATATAATAAACTATAATATAATATAATTCTATATCAAAATAATTTATATACATATAATATCATATATGTCCATTATATTCAAAATTTATAATTATTCATGAAATATAGTGATAGAAAATATACTTATATTGATCATGGAGATGGTAGGTCATATGCATGCATAAACATTGTTATCATTTTTCTCAAAAATGTATAAAAAACATTAAATAGTAATTATGCTTTGTAGAATCATTTTAAAGTGATATATATCATATATATTGATTAAATAAATCCATATTATAAGCCATGTAAAATTTAAATGAATGAAATCAAACCACTTCATGGAGGTATTAGTCTATACATATGCACTATCGATGTAATCATTTTCCAATGGTTTGGATGGAATCAATGTATATATGATGTTATAATAAAAAAGTATAATTACTTTATAATTACAATATATAAACATTAATATCATTGTAACATTCGTACATTAAATCTAGTGATGAGAAATGAAATGTATCGCTACGTGGTGATGGTAAGTCGTACGTATGCACGAGACATACTTTCACTTCCAATTTGATGGAATGTGGGTGATAAAAGGTATTTTAATAATCATAATAACATTTAAATATATTTAAGATAAATTATTTATTATTTTATTTATAATATTACAAATTTATTTGAGGTAAAATAAGAACTAAAAAGAAAGTGGTCGGTTAAAAGGATTACATATTCTTGAAAACGACTCTATTTGATATTCTCATAAGGGATCTAGGGGTGATCTTTTGATATAAAAACAGCTCTATAATATGTATATTTGATTGTAGAATATAATTTGAATTTTTTTAGATATAATGATCAGTTTATTGTGAACAATGGAATGGAGGGGTTCCCTTTTATAATTTTGGGGAGGGTCACCCTAAGAATTTCCTAAAATATTAAATTAATATGAATTAATTTTGATTTCAAAATTGATCCAAATTTATAATATTAGTTGATATGATTAATATGATTCTAAATAATCAAATCCAAATAAAATATTAAATATTTTGAATACATTTTTACCATTATCTCTTTATTTAAACCATTTTTTCCCTTTTGACAATTACCGTAATATTATCATTTTATACCCTTTAAAGGCAACTTTTTTTTTCTATAAATAATAAAAGTCCCATAAATAGACCATGGTTGATGTTTAAAACCATATCCAATAATTTGTTTTGAATATTTTTTTTATGATTTTTATTTCCTTTTAAAAGTAAATTATTTATTAAAAATTATCATTATTGTCATTTTTAACACTATTCATTTTTTTGAATTAAAATTTATAAAAAAAATTAATTTTGGATATATATCATTAAAACCTAACTATTATATCTTATAGATCTATAAAATTCTTGAGACACATTAAAAATGTCAAATTATACTGTGTAACTCCCCAGACCCAGTTATCTAGAGTCGGTGCATTATTTTAATATATTGGCATGATAACAGGGAATCAAGTCCCGAAGGACCGATCAGTTTAGCATTCATGGAAAATAGATTGCATACATGAATGTTACATTACATTATAAAATAAAAAACAACAACAACATTCTCTACGTTGACCACAATCATATCTCTTATATTATCTCTACAAGTCAGTCATAATATACATCTTCACATCCTGGAAAAACTAAAACACAGAAATGGGTGAGCTCAGATGCACAGTAAGGATAACAATATAGTGACAACTTTCATAAATAAGCATAAACATTTAAGGAAATGTATAAAACTAAAAAAAATCCTTTTAAACTTAAAATTTATTATAATATTTTAATGTTAAATAAAATAATTTCATTTACTAATTCACATGGATATTCTACTAGTTGAATAATCACATGTATTATCAATATCCAATTACATAATTATGGAATGTATAATGCCGGACATCATAACCACATATTAAAGGCCTTGTTCCAAGACTACAAAAAATATTTTGTCAATAACTTTTGACAAGACACTTGTTTGTCTCATGAGATCTAACGATGCATCGAGGAGCTATAATGGGCTCCATGTGTCACTTACTAAGTCCAATACATTCCTTATATGAAATATTAAAAGATATCATAAACATTTTTAATAAAACTAGAAAATATAAATGTTAATACTTTAACCATAAACCATGAATGGTATAACAATAACACATCCAAAATCAAACATAACACAAAACATTCAATACAATATGTAAGATTTTTATAATAATGAATCAACTTCAAAAGAGTGTAAAATCAATCAAAAGATTTTGATATAGATGAAATCAAAACTATTTGAGAGAAATATCTATTTTTTTGAAATCATTTAAAAGTAAAAAAAATTAGAAAGGAGGACATTTAATTAAATTTTTGAATCAAAGTGCCCCATACACATTGAAAAATTGAAAGGAATTAAAATTTTAAAAAAATTATGTCCATATAAATAAATCCTTAAAATCATTTTGAAACATGGACAATAATTAAAAAGATTTAGAAAAATAAATATTTAAAACATTTAAAATGACGATACAGTTAAATATACCATTCAATAAAACCATAAAAGATTATTTTTGATAACATTTTTATGAAAAATAGACAATGATGATAAATATGTCCCAGTAAAGACTTACTCATAAAAAAGTTTGGATAATAATGAGTTTGAGGATTTAACCCTTACCTTGCACTTTCCTTTGGCCTAGGGTACGTTTAACCTATTGTATGTTGACCATAATATGTTATTGAATTATACCAGAACCATATTCATATTTATTTTATAATTCAAGATTAAATTATGAATTTATACAACCCATTTAGTAATGATTTCCACGTTCCATTAATATTTTGGGTAATAATCGCTTTCTTTATCGCACACGTTTTAACCTGGTATTTTTGATCGAATCATTTAGTTCATGATTAAATTAAATAAAAAATATGAAACATGACTTATATATCATATATATTTAGAATATAAATATTTCTAATAGATAGATATATGAAATGGAAAGCACCATTTATGGAGATGGTAGGTCGTACGTACGCATAAACACTATTTCTGTTTTCATATCATATTGAACAGAAGTAAGTGAATAAGATATATGTAAGTACATAAACACACACACAAACACACACACACATATCCAGTAGAATTATTATGTCATATATTACATACTTATTAATAATATATACATTTATAATCATCATTGAATGGTGAATGTGGAAATGAATCTCATCGTGTCGTGGACACGGTAATCCGTACGTACGCACGAGCGACAATATCATTATATTGATGGTTATTTCATGTGTAATTGGATGTCATATCATATATAAAAAGTAATTAACATGTTATGTTTATTATTTACATCATTTATACTCATTATTAGTCCCATCTATATAATTAAGTGTATGAATAACAAACTACACCACGATGTGGAGACGGTAAGCCATACGTACACACGTATGGCGACATTGTCATTTAGATGATGGATAGAAAAAAGAATATTGTTGAACCATATTTATAATATATGTAGGAGGTAATGAAGTTATTATTTTGTTATGTAAACAATAGAGAAAGAGGAAGTGGAATATGAAAAGAACATGAAAGTGGGTGGTGAAATTATTACATCTTCTTCGGGTGTCTCCTTTTGAGTTGATCAAAAGGGATCCTTAGGTTGGATTTCTGATCAAATTAAGGACTCTAGGTTGATGTGATTAATGTTCGAAGGATATTTGGGGAGGGTTTGTCCATGAAAAATGGCTTTGGAGGTTTGATTTTGAGAGAAGAGGATGTAGCCTTTTAAAAGATAGGTGAGGGTCACTTTAGGAAAACCTTGAAATATTATTTTATAATAAAATAAATTTTGGTTTTATATAACTAAAAAATGATATATTTATAGGATAAGGTGTGGATGGGTTTAAAACCACTCAGCAAATTTGTTTTATACATGTTTATGTCACCATATTAACCTTACCTTTTGGATTTTACTCTTAGTTAAATATTTTAACTTTTACCGGGTCTTCTTGTATTTTTACAATATATGGTTAATAAACCTAATCTAAACATCCCAGAGAAACTCAAGTAGTCCATTAATGACAAATATAATATTATTTAAGTCTTTTGGAGGAAAATTAGATTTTTATAAACAATATATCAACCAATAATATTGTATTAGTTTTAATTGTTAATATATGTAAATTTTGACATTATTTGGTATATTGTTTTTGTGAAAGTCATGACAACTGGATTAATTAAAATAAGATATATTTAATCAAACCTATCATGAAATATTCACCTATAAAATTAATGGATGTCATATAAAGTTTTAAATTATTTATATTTTAATATTTATAATACAATTTATTTGATTATATCATTAATAATGTAATTACTGCATCCTCATTGTGTCATAAGTAAATTAAATTATTTAATGTCTAAAAATTATAAATAAAATAAAATTATGTAGAAAATAATTTTATCTTTCTAATTAATATTTATAGTCTAATTTATATTGTGTGTAACCCTATATAAAAAATGATTTTGTTATTAAAATTTGAATTTAACACAATTAACTCTTTTTTAAATAAAATAATAATAAATGTCCTAATATAATAAAAGTGGACCAAAAGGTTCACATTTTATTCCTAAGGTTGTATTTAGTCAAAATATAAACGTGTCAAACAGAATTAGGACATGTGTTAGGGTAATTATAATACCATTTTTATCTTTAAATACCCTATTTACTTTTAACCGTGGTAAATCAAAGTCAAAAGTAACTATTCACAAAAAATTATTTTCATCTTATGGAACCACATTTTACTTACTAATATCAACCATGTCTCTCGGATTTTTTAAATTCAACTCATAGAAGTGGTAAAATTAAATTTTATGCAAATTTTCAAATGCTTCTAGAAGGTGGGTAAAAGATGTTAAAAGATCAATAAAATTTAATACATCTAATTTTATTATAAAATGACTCCAATAGATTACATTGAAATTATATAGGTATTATATATATATTTTTACATAAAATATATTTAAATAAAATAAATAATTATTTAAATAAAAATTTGGTTTTGAATAATAACGCAGTGTTTTTCACTATTCATAAAAAATTTAATGTTATCAAAAAACTACCAAAAAATCACCCAAAGATAATTTTTTTATTTTAAATTCAAAAATTACATATATTTTACCAAATTCAAAACATAGATGATTAATTTATTAATTTAAAATTAATTCCTGTTGTCAAATCCAAAAAAGCGGGTTTTTAAAAAGTGAAAACTATCAATAGATTGACATGTGTTTATGTAAAATTTAAATGTGAAATTACTAATAATGACCTAAATTTTTTTAGATTGTAAAAATATAATCTAATTATAATTCAAAATCGTTCAAAAACATAATTTATCACTATAAATTATTTAAATTGAAAATGATGTTTTCAATTAAGACATAGTATTTTTCACTATTCGTCAAAATATGAATGTTATCAGAAAAGTACCAAAAAGTTATGAAAACTAAATTTTTATGTCCTGATTCTAAAGAAGAATTAAATTTAATTTAATTTAATATATAAAAATGTCAAATATTGGTTTTAAAAAGGGTTCTCCATTAAAAGGTGACAAAATTGCATTTTTTTAAAAATACATCTTTTATTGGAAAAATTAAATTTTTTCTTATATTATGTTGAAGAAAAAAATAATATGGGTGTTAAAATTATAGAGTATATAAGATTCAAAAATCAGTCAATACTATTCATAATAGCTTTTTGAACGGCTAGTTTGGTAAGGTGTGGTGCGTTCGAACTCATTGTTGCGTGTAGCGCAAGCTATTGAATTACATTAATGAGATAACGTAATATAAAATCTTGGGGTATTATATTCTCTCCTCATACAATAAATTTATTCCACTCAATTTGAAATTGTATATCAAAAATAAATGGTTCAAAATAGAATAATACCTTTCTAGGGAACTCAAATCGGACATTGGGTTAATAAAATGTAAACTTAAATAAATGGAAAGGGAAATGAAAAAGTCACCATCAAATTATGATCTTTATTAGGAAACATTGGTCGAAATTAGAGACACATAATTGGTGGAAAAACATAAATATTTATAGGGAGTGATTGAGTTCATCAATCACAAATAAGTGTTAAATTTATAATCCTAAAGCCATCAATCTAAGATGATATAAAATATCATCATTTCAATTTAACTTATGGTATTAGGGTAACACATATTTGATTTTAATATCCCTTACCTAAATTTTATGAATTAAGTTATTCATAGAATAAGAGGAAAAATAAAGATATATACTTGACATTTTGAGTTTCATTCTTTAACTAATTCCGACCACAAAAACATCTTTCACTTCAAAAGGTAATAGAATCCAAAAAATTTTATTTATCCAAATAACATATTGTTTCAAAAATAATTAATTTCTAATTCATTTGTCAGACTATTTTAAAAAATACATTATACAAACCAGGATATCATGTAGGCCAGTGGTATGTGATGCACCCTTGTCGCCCTTTGGTTATGGGTTCAAGTATCACGACCTTACCGGATGAGATGGGTTGTCGCCTGTCCTCTGGGTTATCCTTTTTATAAAAATCTAAAAACAATAATAAGAAATTATTTAACATTAATAATATTATCCAATGTCCAACTTAATCGATTCCACCCTTTAGACTTATCCAAAATACTTCAATCCAAACTCACTGTCCAAAATTTATAAGGAAGGTAAACACAATGATGATCCTTTTTTCCACATAATAACATGAGAAAACCTTCATCGTGTATTCTATAAAAACATGCCAACACCCTAAATTACCATAAAACCTTATTGATTACATTCATGATCCTATACTCATTATATATTACTAGATATAATCCTTTCAAAAAATGCTATAAACTCTTACAATGATGGAATATACAAATCATTAATCAGTTTCAAGGTAGTAATGAATATCCAATATAATTTATCCAAATCAATCATATATTATTCCAAAATCACTACCTTAGTATCAGAAACATATTATGGTTTATCTTTATCTCAACCATATATTTTCCAAAAAAATTAACCTGCAATTGAGTCACTTTTCTTAGGTCCACACAATCTCATGTCCTAAATAAAATAGTACTACAATACAACCCTTATATATTCCATAATTATTATAACCAGTAAATCATTGATACAACACTCAAATGACATAAATACTTAATATAAACATTAGAAAAATAGTAATTACTCTTCATATGTGGTAACATCATGACATGATTATTATCCAACAACATCATTTATTTTATACATTGATTATGGGGACATTGATTTGAGTAGTGTCGCACCTTTTTGTAGATGAAGCATTGTACATTTGAAACCTTTTTCATAACCTTGAAATCACGTACTTGGTGACCTTTTTATCCATAGTTATGGCAAACTCCCGTTACCTTCAAACATTTACCAAGTTGATTCTTTATGTAGTTATCACAAATGGGAAAATCCTTCTTTCCCCTCTTCAATTTGACAATATATCTCTCTTCCATCCTTTTCCTCCCTTTCTTCCCTTCAAATCCATATTACTCGGAGAATTATTTACTTATCTTATTAACACATGATACTATTTCATCATATGATGATAATATATGGGAGAATATTTCCATTCTAAATGTTTGCTTAATACCACAAAATATATGATCCTTCATACTATTTGGATCATGCATATTGATGGTGTTCTCATTCCATCTACTAGGTTCTATTTCTAAACAATTTGATATACTAGGTTATTGTATGAATCGCAATGCCTAATTCCAAACATGTAAAATACCCAACATAAATTGAAATTATTATGCATATAATCTATAATCATATAATATTTTCATTGAGGAATAATTTACTCCTCAATACTTTATAATGGATTGTAATGAAAATCTGAATTATCCTAAGAATATCTCCTAGGAGTGTCGTAACCAATAGGGCAACAAGCCCCATGGATGTGTACAAGGATACCCTAGGTCAAGAGCAAAACTCCTTGTCGGTGTTTTCAATCCTAGATACATCTGGGCCAGAGCATCCTCTACCTGCTCGTATCCATACATGGATGTATTTCATGGAAAATACACAAAATATCTACATTACCATAATTCTTGGATGTTTTTCTATACAAATCCTCAAAGTCTATCAATGGGTAATGTTCGCTAATCAGATTTTTTCTAAATATATATTCCAAGGTCTTTTCTAAACTTCCTCTGATACCAACTATAACACCTCGTACCCAGTTTCCCAGAGTCGGTGAATTATTTTAATACATTATCATGATTACAAGGAATCATGTCCTGATGGACCAACCGGTTTAGAAGTCCTGGAAAATAGATTGCATACATGAACGTTACATCACATTATAAAATAAAAAACAACCACAAAATTGTGTCCATTGACCACAATAATATCCCTCAGATTATCCTACTAGGTCAGTCATAATATACTACTTTGCATCTTGGAAAAAATAAAACATAGAAGGGGGTGAGGTCAGATGCTCAGTAAGTATAATAATATAGTAGAAAATTTCATAAATAAGCATAAACATTTTAGGCAATGTATAAAACTAAAACAAAAGACATCTAAACATAAACATCTGTATATTATGGAAAATATAAATCAAATAACTCCATTCCCTTTTTCAGATAGATATTATACTAGTTGAATAATCACAATTAATATCAATATCCAATTTCATAATGATGGAATGCATAATGCCAGACTTCATAACCACATAGTCAAGACCTTGTTCCAAGACTACAAATAAAAGTTTGTCAAGGCCTTGTTCCCCAAAACTAGTTTGTCTCATGAGACCTACCGATGCATCAAGGAGCTATAGTGGGATACACCTGTCACATACTATGTCTAATGCATTCCTCCTATGAATGGTTGAAACAAAACATAAAATTTCGTATTAAAACTAGAATATGAAATGTTAATACTTTAAACATAAACCATGAATGGTATAAAAATAACACATCCATAATCAAACATATCAAAAAACATTAAATAAAATATATTTGATTTTTATCATAATAAATAAAATTCAAACAAGTATAAAATCCACCAAAGGATGTTGACATTAATGAAATCAAAACTATTTGAGGGAAATATCTCTTTCCCTTTTTTCAAATCATTTAAAAGTCCCATAATTTAGAAAAGAAGAAATATTATGAAATTCTGGAATAAAAGTTTCCCATACCACTTTCAAACCATGAATGAAATTAACATTTTAAAATAATGACGTCCATATAAATAAATCCTTAAAATCATTTTGAAAACATGTAAATTAATTAAAAATATTTAGAAAATGAAATATTTAAATCATTTAAAATGTTGATATAGTTAAATATATCCTTCCATAAAACCATAAAAGATTATTTTTGAGAACATTTTTTTTAAATATAGACAATGATGATAAATATTTCATAGTAAATACTTACTCATAAAAAATCTTGGATAATTATGAGATTGTGAAATTAACCCTTACATTGCACTTTACTTTGTTCGGGGCTACGTTTAACCTCCTGTATAATGAACATAGTATATTATTAAATTATAAATTAAACATATTAATATTTATTATATCATACATGTTTTATTTATGAATTTAAACAACCTATTTAATATTTATTTCCATGTTAAATTATCATTTTGGGTAATAATCACTTTCTTTATCATACATGTTTTAACTAGATATTTTTGATTGTATCATTTAGATCATGATTTATATACTTCCAAAATATGAACCTTGATTTATATATCATATATATTTAGAAACTTAATATTTATAATAGATATATATATTACATAGAAGGCACCATTTATGGAGACGGTAGGCCGTATGTATGCATAAATGATGTTTCTGTTTTCATATCATATTGAACGGATGTATGTGAATAAGATATATGTAAGTAAATACATACATAAATAAATAAATACATATATATATACATCTTCAGTGGAATTATAAGGTCATATATTACATACTTATTAATAATATATATTTTTATAATCATTGTTGAATGGTGAATGTGGGAATGAATCTCATCGCGTCATGGAGAAGGTATTCCGTACATACGTAGGAGAAACAATATCATTATATTGATGGTAAAATTATATGTAATTGGATGGTATATCGTATATACAGAATCATTAACATGTTATATTTATTATTGACATCAGTTATACTCATTATTATACCCATCCAAATAATGACTTGTTTGAATAACAAACTACACCACGACGTGGAAATAGTAATCCTTATATACACACGTATGGTGACTTTGTCATTTAGAGGATGGACAGAATAAAGAATATGGTGGTACCATATTTCTAATAATACCACATTATATAAGAGGTACCAGATTTATTATTTTGGTATGGAAACAACAAATAAAGATGAAGTGGAAGATGAAAGGAACATGATATAGGGTGGTGATATTATTTCCACTTCGTCGGGTGTTCCCTTTTGATCTGTTCAAAAGGGCTCCATATGATGGCTTTAAGATCAAATTAAGGACTCTAGGATGATTTGAGGAATGTTGGGAGGATATTTTGGCAGGGTTTGTCCGATCCAAATAGCCTTGGAGATGTGATTTTGAGAGAAGGGGAAGTACTCTTTTGTAAAAGAGGTGAGTGTCACTTTAGGAAAATATTGTTATATTATTTTATAATAAAATAATTTTCGGTTTATATTGTCTAAAAAGTGATTTATTTATAGGATAAGGTGTGTATGGATCTAAAACCACTCAACCAATAGGTTTTATATAGGTTTAGGTCACCATATTAACCATATCGTTTAGATTTAACTCTTAGTTAAATATTTTAACTTTTACCGTGTCTTCTTCAATTCTTACAATGTATGGTTGATAAACATAATCTAAACATCCAAGAGAACCTCAAGTGGTTCATTAATGACATATATAATATTATTTAATCCCTTTTTCAGAACATTATATTTTTAGTAATATTATATTAACCCATAATATTGTATTTGTTTTAAAAATTAATTTATGTCAATTTTGAGCTTATTTGGGATTTGGTTTTTGTGAAAGTCATCACAAATTGATTACTTTGAAAAACAAACATTGAATAAACCCTAACTTGACATATTGTCCTATAAAAATCATGGATGTTTTAAAAACAATTATATTTTATTTATTTTAATATTTATAGAACTATTTATTTCACTATTTGATTATTAAGGTAATTACTACATCATCATTGTGTCATAATGAAATTAAATTATCTAATATCTAAAAATTATAAATAAAATAACATTATTTATGAAATAATTTTATATATCTAATTAATATTTATAGTCGAATTTATATTGTGTGTAACCATATATTAAAAATGGTTTAGTTATTAAACATTGAATTTAACACTTAACTCTTCTTTAAATAAAATAATAATAAATGTTCTAATCTAATCCAATTTGACCTAAAGGATCATATTTTATTCCTCATGCTTCTTTAGGTCGAAATAAACTTATCCAATAGAATTATTTCATGTTTTAGGGTAATTAGAATATCATTTTTACATTTAATTATCTAATTTACTTTAAATTGTGGTAAATAAAAGTCAATAGTTACTATTTACCAAAAATTATTTTCATCTTCCTGAACAACATTTTACTTACTAATATCAACCGTGTCTCTTGGGTTTTTGAAATGAAACTCACATTAGCGGTAAAATTTTGTTTTATGCAAATTTGCAAGTATTCCTAGACGGTGGGTAAAAGAGGTTAAAAAGATTGATAAAATTTAATACATATATTTTTATTATAAAATGACTCAAATGAATTAAATTGAACTTATATAGGTATTATATATCTATTTTTACTTAAAATAAATTTTAATAAAATAAATAATTACTTAAATAAAAATTCTGTTTTAAATAATAACGTACTATTTTTCACTATTCATAAAAATTCAACGTTTTTAGAAAAATACTAAAAATTAACCAAAAACTAATTTTTACATTCAAAATTGAAAAATAAAGTCTATTTTACAAAATTATTAACATATAATATTCATTAATTAAATTAAAATTAGTTCCCTTTCTCAAAACCAAAAATCATGTTTTTAAAAAGTAAAAACAATCAAAAGATTATCAGGTGTTTATGTAAAATTTAAATATAAAATTACTTATAATGACCTAAATTTTATTAAATGATAAAAATATAATCTAATTATACTTCAAAACCATTAAAAAAATAAATTAACACTATAAATTATTTCGATTTAAAAAGTTGTTTTCAACTAAAACATAGAATTTTTCACTATTCGTCAAAATATGAATGTTATTAGAAAAGTACCAAAAATTTATCCAAACTAAATTATTATTTCCCATTTCTAAAGAATAATATAATTTCATAAAATTGAATATATAAATGTGTCAAATATTGGTTTTTAAAAGGGTTCACAATTAAAAAGCTGTAAAATTGCATATTTTGAAAAATATTTATTTTATATTATGTCTATGAAACACATAATATGGATCTTAAAATTATATAATGTATATAAAATTTAAAATGAAGTTAATATTATTCATAACTGCTTTTTGAATGGGATGTTTGGTAAGTTGTGGTGCATTCGAACTCGGTGTTGTAGGTAGCACAAGCTATTGAATTACTTTAACGAGATAACGTACTATAAAATATTGGGGTGTTACATACTATTTTTAATATTTTTAAAATAATTTAATTTATTTTTTTCTTTATTGAATAAAAATTTTATTATCATTGCATTAGAATTTACCGTAAATAAATATTTACTAAAAATAAAAAAATAAATTTATATAATGAAATTTATTTCATTAATATTAATATTGACACATTTATTCATTCAAAGTGTGATTTTTTCCTATATGGACACAAGAACTATATTAAAAACAAATGGTGTGCAATTTTTTAACTTTCATTGATTTAAATATTTTTTAGTAAATTTTCATGGACATGTGTCCATTAAAAAACTAAATTTGAAGACTAATGTGATAATTATGAAATTACCATCTTCTAAAAATATTTTTTTAAAACAAAAAAGGCCTTGTCACTTTGTTTTAACTCTGATTAACATGATTTAACCTTTACCGAGGTTATAAAGTTCACCACAATTACTATTTATATTTATAATAAATAAAATTTTATATTTTACATATATTAAAGCCCTACATAAAAATATTAAAATAATTTTATCAAATTCAATACATATAAGTGTAATTAATTAGTTTAAAAATTAGTTTGCAGATTGCAATGAGAACAATAATTTAGAAAAGCACAATAATATGTATAAAACTATATTTATTCTTATCTCATTTCTAGAAAAATATTAAAAAATCTTAAATCGTTTTATTTAGTAAATAATATGTGAATTTATTCAAAACAATTGAAAAATATTGAACAATTTAGTTTATTAATATAAAAACACATTTTTTGTATAAAAATAGTTCTTCAAGAAACTATTTTTTACCAATAAAATGGTTTTATGCTAAACTGAAACATAAAATTTATTTAAATGGATATATTTAGATTATTTATTATTCAATAATCTTTTTTTAAATTTTATAAAATTATAAAACAAATTATTTCATTGTGCATATAGATTTCAATAAAATAAACATTTGTTTATATTCCTTGTAAAATAAATACTTTTCATCTAATATTTAAAAAATACAAATAATATATTTCATAATATGGCGATTTAAATTTTCTTTTATATTAATATAATGTTTTAAACTGTAACAAAATATTTTAATAATATATCATTGTTTGTTTAAACTAAATTTTTCATGTAATGCGAGCTATCAAAGAATATACATTTATCTCATAAAATTTTATAAAATATAACTTGTAACATTTTACCCCCAATATAATGAATTTAACCATCGAATTAATCACTCCATAACATAAAATTTTGGATAAATATTTTTAATTACATCCTCAGGATCCCATATAGATTTATTAAAATTGTGATTTCTCCAAATAACATTCACCATGTGAAAAATATTATTTTTTAGAACATTATCTATTTTATACAAGATTTATACAGGACATTTCTCCTAATAATGATCGTGTCCTAGATTTTAGACCTATGAGATTAGAATATGAGATGGAATTGGTATATACTTCCTTACAAGTGATACATTGAACACATAATGGACTTAGGGGAGGTTTGGTGGATGCTCCAAGAAATAATCAACCATCCTTATATGATTAAGAATATTAAATGGGAAAATATAAATAAAAATTATAATTAACTAATTTTATAATCTCATAACATTATTCTATGGAGTAATTTCATAGAAAAAACATCTCACCAAGTTCATATTCTAGGTTACACCAATTATTTTAAGCATAAAATATCTATCGACTATGAGATTCCTTGATTTTCTGTTGAATGAATATTATATTAAATATATTTTCCTCAACTACATAAAATCTCAATAGAATTCATTAATTATTCTCATAAATTGGATGTTCTTTGATAAAATTTTATTTCATTTCTTACACTAGAAAATTAGTAATCATGATTAATTTTTTTTACTCTGGAAGAACAAAAATTTTCTTTTAAAAAATCATAACATCCAATACTCGTTAATTTTTCTTATACATATTTATGAAAACCAAAATGGTTAGAAAATAGTCTCTAATAAGTTATATTTTTATCTCTATCCTTTCTATGAATAATAGACCATAATTATCCTTTAATATGAGAAAAAAAATTCAAATCCAAAATACATGATTGATTTGTTCTCATGTCCTTCCATGATAAAAATAATCATCATGTCTAAATAATTTTCACCAGTCTTACAGTGTAATACTAATATATATATACATTGTAAAAATTTTGTAAATTTATTTTATAGTAAAATAATATATTTATTCGAATGATACTTCATAATTAATGCCTTAAAATACGTATTTTTATTACAAATAAAATTTCCATTATATGTCTGGGTTCATACATGAACCAATAGAAAACCATAATTTGATATAGAAAATAAAATGTGACTTCTTATTTTAGAATATTTGTAGGGATAGATAATCAATATTAAAAATCACCCCAAATTTCATAAATTTATGACCACTAATATTTCATAGCTATCATTATAAAATGCATAAACAATTAACACCAAACACTAGAGTTGAGTATAAATGTTCCTTAATTATCATGATTCACTCAAATATTGTGAGTTCATAGTCCATCCCTTTTTTCATTGACTTCCAAGGATATATGAGATTATTATCCTAATTATCCGATGGATTTATTAATTTATTCTCATAATTTCCACAAATCATGAATTTATATGAATTGGAGGGTGATTGGTTCATTTTGTCGATATTTCCCTCTATTCACATCATTAAATAACTTTTTCTCATCACTTATTCAATTTATTTCTTGATGACCACAATTTACACTCATTAAAAATTAACCATTTCCCTTATGAAAATTCTCTCCTTGTTTTTTTCCACACATTGCGTATTAAAGAAGGATTACCTTCTTATATCCATAATTTATATAATATTTTCATTATTCCAAAATCCTTTTGTTTTTAAAACCATTATAATTATGGTTAACTCCAACATCCATCATACCCTTGATGGAAAGTCGAATGATCCCTTTGTAGCTATTAAATCACCCAATAGAGAACACCCTTAAAAGACTTTTTTTTAATCCCCAGATTAAGCAATCATCCATAAATTTAGGTTTTATGATAATACCTGAAGTGTGCCTTTAATGTATTCAAATATTTTCCTCATAGGTTCGAATAGATTCTCCATCCTTCTACATTAGCTCAAGAAATTCCTTATCCATATTTATATGGAGAATACATAATATGTACATTAAAAAAATATTTTAATCTAATTCCACTCGAAGAAGTCCATTTATTATGATTTCATTATATTCTTGATAACATTAATCCATTAATATTATTCACCTTGCAAATGATAGACAACCAAAATGAAATTTTCATGATCCATACAATAAAGAGCAGAAAATATATTTTTAAGGGTACTAATCTATTTATCATCAACTAGTGGATCATATAAACCAATAAAATTTTGTTTTAATTGCATCATGTTGTAATTAAAAAAATTTTGATTCTTCATTTTCTCATTTTGAAGATTATAATGATTCATATCTTGAGAATTATATGAGAGAATAAAAATGATATTTTGAACTCATATCCTATAAAATTTGGTTTCATAGAAAGAAAATCATTGTGTTATCCATCACATTCAATATTAACATGATTCCCCTAGATTCCAATTTCCAAATAAATCTAAAATTATATATTGATAATAATATATTATAGATTAAATTAATATAATCATGAAAAATTACAAATAGGATTTCCAAACCATGTCAAGTTATTCTAAAAACCCTATGTTTTACAATAGGTTATCCATGATAGTTTCCAATACATTGTTACTATACCTAATAATTAGATTTTCCCTAGGGTTATTACTAATGTTTTATCATTTTAGTTTTCAAAGGTAAACAAATCCTTCTTCATATACCACCTATAGAAACCCAAAAATTTCATCCATTGATATCACATATTAATAGATGAATATTCAGAAAATGACTTAATGGTCCATACTAGAATTTTATCGGTATAGTTCTATTAGAATCTGGGACATATAAACAACCTATTCATAAAAACTCTACATCATCTCCCAATAAGATCTTTATAAATAGTACCATTCCAAAACATATTATAATTAGTACCCTCCTTCATTACCTATGAAAGGAAACACAAAAAATAGTGATATCATATTCTCAATAATGGTACAAAAGGGAGATATCATTGATAAATTAATCACAATGTTTACATAAGGTTATGATAACAAGAGCATATCATATGAAAATCATACCATAGATATCACATAAAGTAAACTAGATTCATGTAATAATACAAGGAAGTTAATAAGACATGAATAAAAAATGAATCAAAGAATATGATCCATGAGGAATAAGATTGGAAATTGAGAAAAACATTTCTTACACATAATCATATAAAATAAATTCCTTATTTGTTAATGAACTTTAAAAAAAATAACATAGTATAATGTGTCTACTTATAAAATCATCGTAGTAGTTAAGGCTCACTCTAAATACTATTTATGTAGAAAAAGTCCATTACCAAATAGGTTTCTCTCACTATTCCAGTCATGTTTATCTTGTGACATATGAATAATTACTCAATTAATTTGAGACATATATTGGTCTACACATCTATAGTTATAAAATCACAACTATACTTGGTTATAAGATAACCACTTTCTTTAGTTATCACGTAACCGCGTTTCTTAGTTATAAAATTTCCTCCTTTCTTAGTGATAACACAACCAATATAACATAATGATAAAAATACATATGTGTGTTAGGAGGAAATAAAATATTCAACATGTCTTCATATCATAACTAGTTAAAATATAATGGGTTTCATAAAAATTTTATCAATTGAATATAACATAATCCTTGGAAAATAAATGGGTATCATAAACATCTCATAAACATAAACACTAACATTCCATAGAAAGGACCACAATGGTATCTTTAGATGATATAAAAGGTAGATAATAATTGACATCATTGATATCATATTATATAGAATAGTATTTGGAATGATCAATTGGATCATTTCTTGAAGAAAATATCATTTTCACTATGAAATATTTTTTTAAGAAGACATAATTATTTACCAATTTTTAGGGAAACATATTATTTGAAAATAATCTTCTAATATTGAAGTGTGTGATTCAAAACATTTATCTATTATTATAGTTTGAAATTTTAGTCATGTTGTATTTGTTTAAATTAATAAATCCAATCACTTTTTGGTATGAATTCAAAGATTACGACACGTGAAAAATTAAAAGGATATTATTTCGTAACAATTTTTTAAAATTTCAAACATGGTTAAATTGACATTAAAAATAATATTATGATAGTTAAAACCTTATTTAATTCATTTTTAGAAAACATGGATGTCAATGAAAATTGTTTTTATAACAAAATATGAAAATCTATTCAATTTTACTTAAAACATTGTTTGGAGAGTAATTAAGATGATGAAAATAAAAGGGGAAAAATGTATCCTGAAAAATCATAGATACATTCCTTTCTTGAAAGTTTTATTGTAATATTTCATCATCGAAAACATAGTAGGAAATTCCCAATAAACAATGAGATTGTAACATAAAACCCTCATGATGTTGGTAAATTTGGAATTATAAGCCCAATGAATGAAAAAAGTAATATGGATATGTAATATCCTAATATTCTCAAGAAAATAATAATACAATATATTCTTCGGTTGTATATACACCATAAAAAAAAGAAATTGGATGTCTATAATGTATGTGTCCTATCGAAATAAAAGAATGATGATTATACCTACACTGACTTCCACTTGATTTAAAGGCACTATATCCCAATGTATAATAAATATAAATTTATTATACCTAAATATAAAAATATATTAAATAAATATAATATAATATACACTAAGTATACACATATTTAGAAGCATTCATAATATATGTTGATGGAAAAATTAATTACACTGTTCATGGAGATGGTTGGTCGTACAGATTCTTGAACGATTTTTTCATTTTTTTGACAGAAGGTATGAAGGAATGGTAAATAATAAATCAAAATTACATAATAATTATTTTATATTATATATCATATTTATTAATTAAATCTACCCTTATTTCTATCCAATAGAAATGGAATGGAAAAAGGAAATCACATCACTTCGTAGAGGTGATAGTCCACACGTACGCACAATCAATGTTATCATTTTCCAATGGTTTGGAATGAAAGAAATTTGATATGATATTATCATTGCAGAATTTTACTAATATCAATATTATAATATATAATCATTAAATCCATCATAATAACAATCCATAAAATATGGTGCTGAGAAAATAATTGTATCGCTCTATAGAGATGATAAGTTATATATATGCACAGACCATATTTTCAATCTATATTTAATTGAAAAAAGGTATATATATTTGGTTTCTTAATTATATTAATATTTAAATATTTTTTCTGTACATAATTTGTTTATTAATAAAACCAATTTAAATGATGTAAAATAATTATTAAAAAAAGTGATCAGTTAGGGTGATTATATCCCCTTTGAAATTACCCCTTTATATATTTTTTTATGGACACCAGGGTTGGTATTTTAAAAAAAATACATTATAATATATATATATATATATGTATGATTATAAAGAGAACATTTCCTAGTTTATCATGATAGAAGTCTCAAAATGGTTTGAATAATATAACAGAGTGGTTCCATTTTATTATTGAGGGGAGAGGAACCCTTATATTTTTTCAAAATATTGAATTAATTGAAATTAATACTGATGTGAAAATGGCTGAAATTGATAATATTTAAATTTAAGATGAGTATGTGTCAAAATAATATCATAAAATTAAATTTGGACATGTTTGGATTACTTTTTTTCTCTTATAATTTTGCTTTATCCCTTTATTTTCACCTTTTCCAATTACAGTAATATTAATTTTTTCTATCATTTAAGGGATTATAATGCATATATAAAATGAAAAATGACACAAAATTAGATAATTTTTTTTCTAAAACTATATCCCATCATATGGATGAATCTGTAGTCATTATAATTTTTATATCATTTAATAAAATATTATTAATATCCAAATTTAATTAATGTCATTTATAACACTACACATTTAATTTGACATTAAATACATAAGGAAAAATGGGGATATTGAATATCAAGATTTTAAAACTCTATAGTATGAAATTTAGATTTGAATAATTTATAGGACACATTACATTATTAAAATTATATCACTTATAATATTTTTTAAATAATTTATTTTATTTTCCTTTTCATTGAATACATGTAGTTTTGGCATTGAAAATACATTTAAGGTCATTATATAATTTATATAAATTATAAATATATTTATATCATTAAGATAAATTTATTAATACCCAATAAGATATTTATATTCACATATAACATTTTTCCCTATTTAGAAGAATTAGTGATATTTAATTCAGAGAGAATGACATTTGAATCTTTTTTATTTAAATATTATATTTGTCATTTTCATAGAAAAGTGTCCTTTACTACACAATTTATCAAATATGGTGATAAGGTTTTAATTATCATCATCCAATAAAAACCTTAATGGAAACATGTGACCATAAATGTTTTTAAAGAATATTTACTTAATTTTCTCTTTTGTGAGGAGATAAATTTTAATATGTTTAATAATCACATTAAAAAAAAATAATAGTTCTACATTTAGAAAATTTTATCCACTTGATTCCAAATATGGAATAAATTTTATCAAATTATACACATACAATTTTGTATAAATAATATTAAAATAAGTGTGAAAAATGAAATGAAAACCACTTTTTAGAAAGAAAAAACGTTTTCAAGAAACAAAACCAAATTTATTAAAATATAATTCCTAGTAAAATATTTCATGAATTTTAATAAATATTAATGATAATATGATATAAAAATCTATTTAAAATCATTCAACAATAGGTATGAATTAAATTTATAAAGGCAAAAACACATTGCGCGCGTAAAAATTAATTTCATGAAAAAACTGTTTTACAAATAATAATGATTTTATACTAAATTAAAAAATTATTTTTTATCCATGATAATTAATATGAAAATATAAATAAACATAAAATGAAATTTACTTCGGAACCAATATTAAAATAATATAACTTTTTACGTACAGTTTTTAATAAAATTCTCATTTTTACCATTCTATGCAAAATCACTCATCTTATAAAATTATTGAAAAACATGCCTAAGATAATTTTAATATGATAATTTCAAAATTTTATTTAGTTTTATGGAATATAAATTTAAAAATATAATATTATTAAATATAATATTTTCTAATAAAAATTAAAAATAAATTTCTGTGTGAAATATATATTTCCATCAAAATAAGACTTTTCAAAAAAATTAATTCTTATTTTGTCATAATTAATATATAAATTTATATTGTGTAGGATATTTGTATATATCACATTATGTGATTAATACTATTCGTACACAAAAATTTAAAGGCTATGTTATAATAGAAACAAAATATTTTAATAATATTTTAATGGTTCTTTTAAACTCAGTGTTGCATGTAATGAAAACTGTCAAATAAATTAACTTTTTAAAAAAAAAATATATTTCATAAAATTACATGGTGGTAAAATAGACTATATTCTATATTATTACCCTTAAATAGAATTATGAAATACAATATACCCACTTTCTTCTATCTAGATAGGGTTTTGTTTTCTAGAAGGACCACAGAAATTCTACATTACCAATACTTCAAGATATTATCATATAATGAGGATTATAAATAGTGGTTTTAGTTATGATACCCTATCTTAATATTTAAAATATATATTCTATCATATGACACCAACTATAATGACCCAGTCCTTATTAACAGTTTATTTTAATGTTTTTAACATATTTTTTCAATAAATTAAACAATTGAATTTTGAGGCTACTGAATTCGGAGGATTAGATAAATTAATACATCATCTTAGAGATTAAAATTTCATCATAAAATTAAAATAAAAAATGTTACCCTAGCTCCCATACATCTTATTGATATTAATTAGATAAAAGGAAAATAAATTAATAAATTGGTGACCTTGAAATCCCAATATAATAATAAACAAGTAATCAAATCAGAACATTGGAGTCAAGAGTTATAACATGAAATCATAAATAAGAGGATAATTATAATGAGAACATATAATATTTAAATTAAATTAAAATATAATTTAATAATATACTAAGCGGATAAAACATAAGAAATGATATCTATAATGACTAAAACTGTTATAAATAAAATTCCCTAATGATTTAATGATTTATTATATAATATGGTTATAAAAAAACAAGAATTTGTTTCGTTATTTCCAATTGGATTAAAAAATGATAATGATATATACTATTGATAATATAGTTGTTAAAAAGCGATGACATGATTACTATTAATATATGGATTTAATAAATCAAATTGATACAAAGGAAGTGATGGCCTTATCAGTTGGATTATACCCTATGAAGACCATTTAATAGAGCTTCCGAGGGAGATAGAATCATAGGGATTTACCTTTTACTAAGCCCAAGATGAGATCCAACAACTTATGAATGAAATAATTTGTCTAAGGGATATGTCCAAGCTCATCAAGATCACAACCCAAACCATATTTGCTGAAAGACCCCATGAAAGTCTAACCATTACACACTTTACACTTAGATAATACACTGGTCTAATAAAGGGATATGTAGAAAGACCATAAAAATATAAATATGTATATTGTATATAATTATAAATTTATTTTTTTATTGTTACATTACATATGATTCATATTTTGATTCAATTAAACACAAATTGTATTTTTTGGTAATATTCAAATTCAATTAAGGAATTTATTTTGATTGATTAATAGATTTTTGAAATATTTATTAATTAAATAAAATTTTATTATTAAAATAATTATTAATTATAAATTTTCATATAATTTTTTTGAAGTGAAATGTTGTTTTTATAAGGGTTTAAAAATTATTGTTGTAAAAAACCATGTATTTTTCAAAAAAATGTTGAATCTTTTTTAAAAGTGAAAATTCAAATATTTAAAAAATAATTTAGATAAAATAAATATTATTTTTGGAATCATAATGTCGAAGTTATACAATGGATAATTTTTCATAATTTACTTGGAGAGTCGGATTTTTAGGTAATAATTAAATACAATATAAATATATTGTGTGATTTAAGACGTCATAATGACAAAATATGATGTAATAAATACTATAATTGGTATATTTGTTCAAATAAATATTTTCCCTTAAACACAAGGTCATTTAAGTTTATTTGATTAATTTCAATAATCTTTTATAAGTCCTACAAAACATATAATATATTTTATGATTTCAAATTCATTTATTTAAAAGTGTGAGTCACCTCTACATAGGAAAGTGTAATATTTGAATAAGTTCATTAACATTCCTAATAAAATAATTAAAAACTCTCTACTTTGGAATTACTCATTGGAAATGCAATGGGATGGTTTCTAGTTTGAAATGTTTAGTTTTGTAGAGTCCAAAACCAAAATATTAAATAAATCCATCTCTTTTCCAATATAAACCCTCCCAAGATTCCACTTTTATTCACTCTAAATACATGGATAATGACTTTAATATCCCCCCCTCTCTCTATAATTCTCTATTTTTTTCCCAAATATCTCAAGAACCCCCATTCTATTCTTTCAGTGACATACTCTTAAGCCATGGAATCCTGAGCCTGAATTGACAGATGGCCTTCTTTCTTTATTGATTTTTGATAACCCCCTATTAAAGGGATGAGGGGGAACCCTTAAAAGGCCTGTAGGCTTAGAGATTACAAGGCTCGTGTTCTTAGGAGATTAAATGACCCAAAGGCCTTAGGGAATTCAACCATACTATCTACAAGGAACTCCCCCTCCCCAATATCTGCATCGTGATAGTATCTCTCCTCCTTCGCATGGCCATCTGGCTAAGCTTTCCATGAAACCACAGGTTGGTCCCGATGGAATATCCATACCCTCTAATTATAACAATCCATTTGACTCTAATCTGGTGAGTTCACCTACATTGAATCATCTTATGAGGATACTCTTTTTTTATAGAGTCTTTCTGGGGAAACTACATGTGGCCCGAAGGCCTTGAGGTGGCCCGAATGCCGTAAAGGTGGCCCAAAAGCCCTACTGACATGAAGGCCTAGGTGACCCGAAAGCCTTTAGGACTCCAAGCCCTAACTGATGGCCCAATGTGAATAGTTCTATCTGCTACAATACCAAACAATACCTGCTACAGTAACTTCTACCGTTCCCGCACAATGCACAGTTCTGCTATAGTACTTGCATAGTGTACAGTCTACTACAGTACCACATAGTGTACAGTTATGCTATAGTACTGCTACAGTACCCTTGAAAATATGCCTCTACCTAGTTTTGAACGTGGGTCTCATGGATGAACATAAGGATACCTCACCAACTGGGCTGAGGCTCATGTGCAGCAAAGGATCCTCTCTTTATCACTTTTATACAAGAATATGTCATTTTTTTATGACCATTTATTTTTTATTTCTAATGATGGGGTAGGTTTTATCACCTTCCCCATACTTCCCTTATTATGTATAAATGTTGAGATACCCCTTTATCTCTTATTAATTCCACCCATGTACTCCCATTACCATGAAAAAATTTCCTAAGTATCGTTTCCTTTATATTTTTATTCAATATTATTTATTATTAAATTACTTATTCATATAATTATTTATGTGTGGAAATTTCCTTCCATATACCTATTACAATCCAATTCTTGTAAAAACTCTGAGGGATCCATTTTCCTCTCATCAACCAATGTTATGATTTTTTATGTGATCCCCTTATGTGTTGAATTTTCATTGGTTTTTTTATAGAAAACCAATTTAGTAAATTTCATACCCATTTAATATCAAGGGTGTTCACTTTTATAAAAATATACCTTTTGGTCAGGGACATAAATCTATTTTTTCCATAGTCATTGATCTTGAAATAAATTTTGATGAAGAATGAATCCATGTTTTCGGGTTTATATTGGACACTTAATCATGATAATGAAATAAATGGGACGAGTACGCTCAAAATTATATTGTGTTACAATTCATTAGGTAATGTTCAGTATCATGATATATCATGTTGGGATAGGGGTGTACCTGATTCATTTAGGGAAATTTTTCCACCATAAAGTCTTGGGGTTTCATCTTTGACATATGTTTATGATGAATTGTTTTACGTTTTTCCACCTTTTTCATGTTATGATTTTCATGATATAACATGTATTATTATTCATGTTCCACTATGGCTCATTGATTTTTATTGTCAAGGATGTACTATTATATTCATGATTTTCCATTTTTATTCCCTTAATGAGATTTATAGATCTCCCCTCTCTAATGTATTTCCCAATGTTATCCAATTCAGGTTTAAGATCAATCATGTTAATAATGTTTTGAATAAAGACGATGTAATTCATGTATAAAGTCGCAATACAATGTTCTTAATTTCCAAAGACAATAGACTTATCGATATATCGGGTTTCATTAAGTGAAATTTTATGTAATTAAATAATGTGTTAATTTTCAATAAAGATAAATATTGTTATAATATGTTTTAAAAAATCAAAATTCAATCATTTACCATCATCATAAAGTGTAAAAGGTTCCATAGTGCGTTGGATTTAATCCCTACTCCCAAAAGCATAGTACATATAGTCCCCATATGGATTAAGATCAATCCATAACTCATTTCCTAAAATCTCATTATGTGTAAATCTTTACCCAAATATTTGGAATGATAAATAATTCTATGCCCACCTATCACCTAATAGTATTAATAAATATTCATACAACCTTATAATAAAACCATATGTAAATCATAGGCACTATTAAGCACATGAGAGGGAATAAAGTTTCCTAATTCTAATTCAAGGAATAATTTATGGTTAAATATTAATGATTTATATTAAATGAATTAATTAAATTTATTTTTGGATTTTTTAATTTAAAAAGAATCACAGTTCTTAAACATGGTGTTCAATTTTATAATATTCTTTATATAAATATGAAGATGAATGAAGATAAAATAATCCCCTTTGGAGGATCATTTATTAAATAACTATAATAAATTTTAAATAAGAAATTGACATATTAACTTAAATAAAACCATAAAAGAACAAGGACGTTTATACATTAAATTATTTTCGATTTAATAGTATATGTATTATTTAAAAAAATTTGTGTGGGGTGATTTATAAAATGTCGTCATAAGTATGAATGATACAATATGTTGGGTTTACATAAAAGTGGTAAAATAAAAGGAACTAAAAAGAAGTATAAGATCATCAATAGGAATGAAATTTAACTATATATATGTGTTTGGGGAATATATATATATATAAATAGATTAATTTCATGTGAGAATATTTCATAATTAGGGGGAAAAAAATTTAACGCATAACTGAACGGTAATGAGGGTGGTATGGAAGATTAAACCAATGACCATAGAAGGAAACCCATTTAAATCTTTAGAAAAAATTTATTAAAAATTCAATATCATAAAATAGATATTAAAACATCATTTTGAAAATGGGATGAGGAAAAAATGATTCCCATATGATATAATACATAGTAAGGCTTCCAATTAAAAATTAGAACTTTGGGAGGATGGGTAACCCCAGAAAAAGAGTAGAAACTACCATTTTTTAGGTTGGGAATTTTTTTAAACATAATTTCATTTTAATGAGCGAATATAACTCATAAATACAGGATTTTGGAATCAAATTTATCTCTAAATATAGAAATAGGGTATTCCATATGAAATTAAGGCAGAAAATCATGCAGAAACATTATAACACATGAAAGAAGATTGAGATATAAGAAAACCATTATATTTTAGGATATATTTCAATCATGTACCGAAAATTTTATTACCATGACTGGTTGTGATGTTTATAACTATATTAATAATTTATAATATTATAAATAGATTAGTGAGTAGTTAGACCATTAAAATTATGTTTGGTATATAATATTAAACCATACCCCAATAAAGGGTGGCTGAGATGAAAACTATTACCACATGTTTGAGTATGCACTTCACTGGAGATTAACATCAAAAAAAAAGAATTATGTTTATTAAATACTTAATTATGTAACTCATTAGACTATATTTTATATTTCATGGTATTTAAACTATAAAATTTTATTTATTTATAATGTAGTTTTCTTGCCTATGTTCTTCAGTTGAGTATGTTCGATTAATTTCGTTTGTAACTCCCTATATTTGTTGATTGTGGTTGATATAGTTTTAAAATAGTTTAATAATATAAAAAAAATTATGTATGTAATATTTATATATTAAATATATTTTAAAATATATCTATGATGGGTGTTGATGAAAAATGAAACTCCTAAATTATTGAGGTGGTAGTCCACACATGCATAAGGATAATGTTTCCATTTCAGAATGAATGATAGGGAATGATTATAAATGATATTTTAAAACATAATAATAATATTTTTAATATGGGTTTCATATTTATTCAAACTTTACATCATTTTGGAATGAAATTAATGGTGGTGGTAAAAGATAGAACATGTTGGTTTATCAATGATGTAATTTGTGCAACACACTAATGAGATTTTTGTTTTTATTAGGGGATAGTGAGGGAAAAATGGTTGTTTAATTAAAATAGTATCATATCTATTTTATTATAATATTTTTTAATATATTTTATAGATATAATATATTTGTAAGATGAAGATTAAGGGAAAATGTTTTGAATATGGTAATACTTATGTTGTGTAACGCCCTAACCCCAGCTACCTAGAGTCGGTGCGTTACTTCGTAACATTGGAATGATCACAAAAGATCATGTCTCAAATGACTGTTTAGTTTAGTAGCCTTGGAAACACTAGATAAATTCATAAATTTTACATTACATCATAAAGTGAAAAACTACAATAAAAACGTCTCCATAGTCTACACTTATATCCTCTTCGGACTATCCCTGTAGGTCATTCATAAAATACTTCTTCACATCCTGGAAAATATTAAAACATTGAAAGGGCTGAGCTCAAATGCTCAGTAAGGATAACAATATTGCAGAAGCTTTCATAAATAAACATTAACATTTAAGGGAATGTATAAATAAAACAAAATCATTTTAAACATGAACTTCAACATAATATAGATAAAGTAAAATGAGATAATTCCATTTACTTATTCACATGGATATTCTACTGGTCGAATAATCACATGCAATATCAATAACCACTTTCATAATGATGGAATGCATAATCCCAGACTATCATAACCACATAGCCAAGGCCTCGTTCCAAGACCACAAATAATATTTTGTCAAGGCCTCGTGCCAAGACACTAGTTTGTCTCATGAGACCTACCGACGCATCGAGGATCTATAGCGGTCTCCACCCATCACTTATTAAGTCCAATGAATTCCTCATATGAACAGGTTTAAACATATCATAAACCATAAAATAATCGTATAACATAAAACATGCATAATGGAAACATAAAATTTCCACATTTAAATCACAAGATATCAATACAACACATTGATATAATAAAAACACTTTCAAAACCATTTTCAATACCAAAATAAAAGAAAATTAAAACATGGTATTTATTTTTCTTTTAAAAAAAGGTATGGCTTGTAGAGGAAGCTGAAACTCAAATAATGGTCACAGTGGTGGAGAAGTCGTTGTCACTGCATACGTACGACAAAAACCTTCCCTTTTGTCGTTTAGTAAATGATTCCTTTAAAAAAATATTCCCTTTGAATAAACGTAAAAGTCAAAGGGGTTTATACACTGTATAAAAGAAGGTTGTGTATAAAACAAAATATGCCTCAATGAAAGGAGATTGAGATGAAGTCCCATACAAAGATCATTTTTTTAAAAATAAAATAGATCTATTATGTGTATTCACTATAATTACACATAAATAAATTATAAATAAAAGATAGGACATAATAATATCATGACGTAATTTGAAAGTAGGAGATTAACCCAAAGAATGGAAATTGGGTTAAGAAGTTCCCTTACCTCGTGTCTGAATTCACTCGACCGTTCTTTGATCTCCTAAATAATAAACTAGAGTTAATCTCTAACTTCTTAAGAACCCTTTTCAAGTTCATTATTCCTTTTATATCACTTATTACCATGTCATGAACATTATGTAATTATTTAAGTTTATAACGGTCGTTTTGTCGATCTTAGGTACTTGAGTCAAAAATAAACTTCTTATAATTACAAGTTGTTCATGTGGGGAAATATACATTATATCCAGAATTATATTCATGATTTAGATATCATATATATCATATATATCTAGTATATACATTCATTTATAATTTTACATAACCTTTAGAGGTAAGAAATGAACTGCACCGTTCATGGAGACGGTAAGCCGTACGTACGCATGAACGCTACTTTCATTTATATTTCATATTTAATGGAATGAAATTATAATAGTATAAAGGTGCATTATAATTCCAATATAATATCATATACAATATCATTTAGTCCATCCTTTATACATCCCACATATGGCATTAACGATTCAAAATACTTTGAGGGGGCGGTAGTCCGCACTTCCTAAAATAAAATTATCGCGTTTACCCATAATGGAAATCATAAAGTATGCCATAAATTAGAAATACATAAGCATAAGCAAAACATAAACATAATATAAATATATCATATATGAAAATAGTGTCATCAAAATGGCCACCATTAGAGGTGTTAAAAGAATATTGAACAATCATCATTTCGTGAGGCAGTATTTCACCACCCACAGAATTAGTATGTTCATTAACCTTTAGACGAAGGTGTGTGTAAGTGTAAACCAAATACTTATCATAACAATATCCTATTATATTTTAGATTCTGGTGTTGTTACAAAAGAAAGTAATAAAAAGAGTTTAAGGGGTTGGAGATGCAAAGTAAAACAAAACAACATTAGAGAAGACGTTACATTAAAATCGGGTAACTCTTTTTTATTTGAGCCAAAGGCTTCCTTGGGAAGACTTCTGCCCAAGGTGAAGCTTCTAGGAGTAAGGGAGGGATGTTGGGAGAGTATTTGGGCAGAGTTTGGCCGAGCCAAATGGCTTTGAAAGTGTGAGTAAGCTGGTAGTGGTGGGGGCCTTTTATAAGTGGAGAGGAGGGGCACTCTTGGAATGTAAGGAAATGTTACATTATTATGAGATACTTTTCGGATTTTAGAGGTCCCATAATTATATATTTCGAGGATAAGGTGATAAGGGTTCAAAATATCCTCATATAATAGGTTTTTGACAAGTTTAAGCCTTAGATTTTAAATTATCCTTTCATTTTATTTAAATTGTGAATTAATGAGGTAATCGCTGCATCATCATGGTGTCATAAATAATTTAATTTATTTAATGTCTAAAAATTATAAAAAAAATATCATGATGTAGGAAATCGTTTTATATTTCAAATTAATATTTATAGTCAAAAATATGACTTGTATAACCCCATTTAAAAATTGTTTTAGTAAAACAACTCTTGTTTGTGGCATTTTTATTTTATCTTTAAATAAAAATTATTTATGTCATTTTCATACCAAAGTGGCTCCATGGGGTCCCAAAGTTGACCCATGGATTTTCTTGGTCGGCCATGACACATCCAATGGGGTAGGAAAAGTGTAAGGGTATTTACATATTTTTATAATATCATTTTTACCTTAAATTTCACTAATTACCTTTAATCGCGATTAATTAAACTTAAAAGTTACTATTCACCAAAAAATTATTTTAATCCCATTGTACAACATTTTACTTCTTAATGACAACCATGTATGTTGGATTATTGAAAATCAAATCACAGAAGTGGTAATGTTTAATTTAAACGAAAAATCAGTTTTTTTAACTACCACTTAGTGGTTTCACTATTCATCAAAAATTGAAGTTTTTCAGAACAATGCCAAAATTTCATCCTAAGCTATAATTGATATTCCAAATCAAAAAGTGATGTCTATTTTACAATATTCCAAAAATATAAGTTGCATTTATTAATTTTATAATTAATTCCCGCTGTCACAACAAATTGCGTGTTTTTTAGAAACAATATATTTCAAAAGATTGACAATTGTTTATGTCCAATATCAAAGTGAAATTAATTTTGATGACCACCATTGGATATAAAGGTAAAAATATATTCTAATTATACTTTAAAACCACTCAATAGTATAATTTATCACTATAAGTTATTTTCATTGAAAAATATATTTTTAAGTATTTTTCACTATTCATAGAAAATTGGAAGTTCTCAGAAAAATTCCAAAAATTCAACATAAGCTAATTTCGATATTACGAATCCAAAAATGAAGTCCATTTTGAAATATAAAATTTCTATAGTTTTAAAAAGTGGGTATTACTATTCATAACGGCTACTTTGATTAGTCGCGGTGTGTTAGAACTCGAACTTGCGTAAAATGAAAGCTATTGCATTATTGAAAGAGAGGCATATCGTAAAAGGTCGGGGTGTTACATTCTCCCCTCCTTCAATAAATTGCGTCCTCACAATTTGAAAATTTTCTATGAAAATAAATGGTTGAAAATAGAAAATACCATTGTGGAAAACCCACATCGGAAATAAGGTTAATAAAAATATAACTTTAAAAGAAAGAAAGATAAGTACAAAGGTCACCGAGATAGCCCATACTCAGATTCTATGAAAATATGGATATGGAGGAGAAAAAAACCATCAAGGTCTGATGAAGAGTTGTAGAAAATAGGATTAGGAGAAAGTTAACCATAAGAAAATCACAAACGTGTGATTGGTTAAACAGTCATTGAATCCCCAGTTGGAAAATATAACCGGCATCATTTTTGTTTTAAGTTAACTTTTATAAAGTTGAGGAGTTTATTTAGGAGGTTTACTAAGAACGTAAGGGAATATACATACTTGTCATGTAGACTTTCATTCTTTAATAATTTTTTTTACCACAAACCCATCTTTCACTGTAAAAGGTAATAGAACTCAAAAATATTCTATTTATCCTTATTGTATAAGGTTCCAAATATTAACACATACCATTTAGATTAGTAAAACGTTTTTTTAATAACCAGGAACTTTCGGTAGGCTAGTGGTAGATAATAAAGGCATGTCGCACAATGGTTGTGGGTTCGATTCTTGTAGCTTTGTCCGACACGATGGGTTATGCCCCACCCAGCAGGTTTTCCTTTTCCTAAAACTATAGTATTATAATATTCCAAAAATAATCTTCAGAAATGTTTTAACCTTAAACAATACTATTGAAAGTTCAACTTAATCCATCCCAACCTTTATAGTTATCCAAAATACCTCTGTCAAGACTTTCTCTAAAAGGTCTCTTAATTCCAAAATCAATTTATCAGATTCCCCAAACAAAGTAATGTTTCTCTTATTGTCACATTCTAAAAATATGATTACCTTTATCATATTAAAACCTTAATGAAAAAACAACAACAACTGCAGTAAAATACTTATATATATCGCATTATTCTTATAACCATAATCTAGTTCTTGAGTCCAAAACACAAATACAATAATTATTCAACTTCATCTGTAGCAATAGCATAAGCTTGGACTTGATCCCTTGGCCTTTTCTGAGGTAAGTTTCCCTGACGCTTAGGACATTCATTTTCATAATGCCCAATTTCCCTACAATCGTAACATTCAACATTGATAGCCTCTTTCTTTCCCTTGCAATCACGTGCCTGGTGACCTTTTTCTCCACATTTATAACAAACTCCCATTCCTTTTAGGCAAGTACCTGGGTGATTCATCCAACAATTATCACATAATGGAAAATCCTTATTTCCCTTTTTCCCTTTATCTGTCTCTTGCTCAACAGTTCTCTTCTTCTCTTGCTTTACTTTATTGTCATAAGATTTAGAGAATTCTTTTTCTGTCTTGATAGCACACGAGACAATATCTTCGTATGTTGAGAAGGTTTGTGAGATTAATGATCGATGGAGAAATGGTTTTAACCCATCAAAGAAACATTCAATATTACTTCTTGGGTTACGTATATAATCTGCCGCATGCCTCGCTAACCATGTAAAGTTAGCCTCATACTTTGCGACATTCTCATCCTCCTTTTGTCTCAGACTCAGAAATTGCCTTTCCATATCTGCTCGATGGTCATGTGGAAAGTATTTTTCTATGAAAATATCTTTGAACACTCTCCATTCCATAATTGATATTTCTTCATCTTCCTTTGTATTTTGAATCAATTACCACCATTGATCGGAATCTCCAGTGAGGCGGTAAACTGCCATGATAACCTTCTCCATTTCGCTACTCCCCAAGGCATGGAATATTTTCTCTATGGAGTTTATCCATTGCTCATATAATAATGGATTTGTACCCCCATTAAATGTTGGTGGTTGATGCCTCATGAAGCGGTCTAACATTGATCCTCCACGTTGCAGATCAGGGTGCTCCATATGAGTAAGGTTATTATTCATAACCTGAGTGAGCTGTCCCAGTATGGTAATAAGTTGATCAACACCAGTTGTATCTCCAGATCCACAATAATTATCTTGAGTAGGAGGGAAATCCCTACATGGAGTGCGTGAATTTATATGATTTCCATTCCTTCCACTAGGAACCATTTCTAAACAATGGCATAAACTAGATTAGTTTATGAATCAAAATACATAATTCCATACTTGTAAAACACTTAACACTAATTGTACTATTTATGGATATAATCCATAATCATAAAAAATGTTTTCTTTGAGGAAGTATATACTCATAACCCTTCATAGTGGATTGTAATGAAAATTAGAATCATCCTAAGCATATCCCCCGGGAGTGTCATAACCTAGAGTGCAATAAGGCCCGTTGTCGTGCACCAGCTCTCGTTCGAGTATAGCTCAAAGTGGTGTTTTCGGGTTTTACCCCTAGGTACATCTGTGCCAGAGCCGCCTCTACCTGATCGTATCCAGACAGGGATGTATTGCTCGGAAAACTCAGAAAATCTATATAATACCAAAATTCTAGGAAGTTCTTCTATACTAATCCTTAATGTCTATCTTCGGGCTATGTGCTCTAATCAGAGTTTATCTAAATCTAGCCTCCAAGGTTAGTACTAAACTACCTCTGATACCAACTGTAATGCCCCGAACCCAGCTACCCAGAGTGGGTGCGTTACTTCGTAACATTGGCATGATCACAAAAGATCAATTCCCGAAAGACCGATTAGTTTAGTAGCCTTGGAAACACTAGATACATTCATAAATGTTACATTACATCATAAAGTGAAAAACTACAATAACAACGTCTCCATAGTCCACACTTCTATCCTCTTTGGACTATCCATGTAGGTCATTCATAAAATAATTCTTCACATCCTGGAAAATATTAAAACATTGAAAGGGGTGAGCTCAGATGCTCAGTAAGGATAACAATATTGCGGAAGCTTTCATAAATAAACATTAACATTTAAGGGAAGGTATAACTAAAACAATAGACTTTTAAACATGAACTTCAACTTAATATGGAAAACGTAAAATGAGATAATTCCATTTACTTATTCACATAGATATTCTACTGGTCGAATAATCACATGAAATATCAATAACCACATTCATAATGATGTAATGCATAATGCCAGACTATCATAACCACGTAGCCAAGGCCTCGTGCCAAGACCACAAATATGATTTTGTCAAGGACTCGTTCCAAGACACTAGTTTGTCTCATGAGACCTACTGATGCATCGAGGAGCTATAGCAGGCTCCACCCATCACTTATTAAGTTCAATGCATTCCTCATATGAACAGGTTTAAACATATCATAAACCATAACATAATCGTATCACATAAAACATGCATAAAGGAAACATAACATTTCCATATTTCAATCACAAGATATCAATACAACACATTGATATAATAAAAAAACTTTCAAAACCATTTTCAATACCAAAATAAAAGATAAGTAAAACATGGTTTTTATTTTTCTTTTTTTAAAAAAGTTATGGCTTGTAGAGGAAGCAGAAACTCAAATAATGGTCACAGTGGTGGAGAAGTCGTTTTCGCTGCATACGTACGACAAAAAAATTCCCTTTTCTCATTTAGTAAACACTTCGTATAAAAAAGATTCCTTTT
Organism: Viscum album; assembly: GCA_963277665.1. Lineage (NCBI taxonomy): Eukaryota > Viridiplantae > Streptophyta > Magnoliopsida > Santalales > Viscaceae > Viscum > Viscum album. The sequence goes on along the minus strand of OY728160.1, from coordinate 1,024,799,165 downwards.
GAATAAATGTAAAATTAAAAGGGGTTTATACATCGTATAAAAGAAGGTTGGGTATAAAACAAAATATTCCTCAATTAAAGGAGATTGAGACGAAGTCCCATACAAAGATCATTTTTCTAAAAATAAAATAGATCTATTATGTGTATTCACTATAATTACACATAAAGAAAGTATAAATACAAGATAGGACATAATAATATCAAGACGTAATTTGAAAGTAGGAGATTAACCCAAAGAATGGAAATTGGGTTAAGAAGTTCTCTTACCTCGTGTCTGAATTCACTCGACCGTTCTTTGATATCCTGAATAATAAACTAGAGTTAATATCTAACTTCTTAAGAACCTTTTTCAGGTTCATTATTCATTTTATATCACTTATTACCATGTCATGAACATTATGTAATTATTTAATTTTATAACGGTCGTTTTGTCGATCTTAGGTACTTGAGTCAAAAATAAATTTCTTATAATTAAAAGTTGTTCATGTAGTGAAATATCCATTATATCCAAAATTATATTCATGATGTAGATATCATATATATCATATATATCCAGTATATACATTCATTTATAATATTACATAACATTTAGAGGTAAGAAATGAAATGCACCGTTCATGGAGACGGTAAGGCGTACGTACGCATGAACGCTACTTTCATTTCTATTTCGTATTGAATGGAATGAAATCATAATAGTATAAAGGGGTATTATAATTCCAGTATAATATCATAAACAATATCTTTTACTCCATCCTTTATACATCCCACATATGGCATTAACGATTCAAATCACTTTGAGGGGGCGGTAGTCTGCACTTCCTAAAAATGAAATTATCGCGTTTACCCATAATGGAAATCAAAAAGTATGCCATAAATTAGAAATACAGAAGCATAAGAAAAACATAAACATAATATATATATATCATACAAGAAAATAGTGTCATCAAAATGGCCACCATTAGAGGTGTTAAAAGAATATTGAACAATCATCGTTTCGTGAGGCAGTATTTCGCCACCCACCAAAAGTGTATGTTCTTTAACCATTAGACGAAGGTGTGTGTAAGTGTAATCCAAATAATTATCATAAAAACATTATAGTATATTGTAGATACTAGTTTTGTTACAAAATAAAGGAATAAAAAGAGATTAAGGGGTTGGAGAAGCAAAATAAAACAAAACAACATTAGTGAAGACATTACCTTAAAATCGGGCAACTCTTTTTGATTTGAGCCAAAGGATTCCTTGGGAAGACTTCTGCCCAAGGTGAGGCTTCTAGGAGTAAGGGAGGGAAGTTGGGAGAGTATTTGGTCAGAGGTTGGCCAAGCCAAAAGGCTTTGAATGTGTGAGTAAGGTGGTAGTGGTGGGGGCCTTTTATAAGTGGAGAGGAGGGACACTATTGGAATGTAAGGAAATGTTACATTATTATGATATACTTTTCGGATTTTAGATGTCCCAGAATTATATATTTCTAGGATAAGGTGATAAGGGTTCGAAATATCCTCATCCAATAGGTTTTTGAAAGGTTTAAGCCTTAGATTTTACATTATCCTTTCATTTTATTTAAATCGTTAATTAATGAGGTAATCACTGCATCATCATGGTGTCATAAATAATTTAATTTATTTAATCTCTAAAAATTATGAAACAAATATCATGATGTAGGAAATATTTTTAGATTTCTAATGAATATTTATAGTAAAATATATGACTTGTATAACCCCAGTTAAAAATTGTTTTAGTAAAACAACTCATGTTTGTGACATTTTTATTTTAACTTTAAATAAAGGTTATTTATGTCATTTTCCTACCAAAGTGGTTCCATGGGGTCCCCAATTTGACCCATGGATTGTCTTGGTCGGTAATTCCACATCCAATAGGGGTAGTACAAGTGTAAAGGTATTTACATATTTTTATAATATCATTTTTACCTTAAATTTCACTAATTACCTTTAATCGCGATTAATTAAACTTAGAAGTTACTATTCACCAAAAAATTATTTTAATCCCATTGAACCACATTTTACTTCCTAATGACAACAATGTATGTCAGATTTTTGAAAATCAAATCACAGATGTGGTAATGTTTCATTTAAATGAAAAATTAGTTTTTTTAACTACCACTTAGTGGTTTCACTATTCATCAAAAATTGAAGTTTTTCAGAACAATGCCAAAATTTCACCCTAAGCTATAATTGATATTCCGCATCCAAAAATGATTTATATTTTAAAAAATTCCAAACATATAAGTTGCATTAATTAATTTTATAATTAATTTCCGCTGTCACAACAAATAGCGTCTCTTTTTAGAAACAATATATTTCAAAAGATTGACAATTGTTTATGTCCAATTTCAAAGTGAAATTAATTCAAATGACCACCATTGGATATAACGGTAAAAATATATTCTAATTATAATTTAAAACTACTCAATAGTATAATTTATCAGTACAAATTATTTTTATTAAAAAAGTTGTTTTTAAGTATTTTTCACTATTCATAGAAAATTGAAAGTTCTCAGAAAAATACTAAAAATTCAACATAGGATAATTTCGATATTAAGAATCCAAAAATGATGTCAATTTTGAAATATAAAATTTCTATAATTTTAAAAAGTGGGTATTACTATTCATTACTGCTACTTTGATTAGTCGCGGTTTGTTAGAACTCGAACTTGAGTAAAATGCAAGCTATTGCATTATTGAAAGAGAGACATATCGTGAAAGCTCGGGGTATTACACGTTGGAGGGGTGATATTCTCTTAGAGACCTCATTATAAGTGATGGATTTAAGATAACTCATAAAGATCATGGTATTATGGATGAGAGAACAAATTATATGAGGTTTAGTTTTGGTATATGATCAAGGGAAATTATCAGGGAAACTAAAACCATCTAGGGGTGGAAGTGACCCCATAATATAATTGATGAAAGGGAAGTTGTGTTAATACCCAATAAAAATCCATGATATCGTTAAATAATTTCTAGTTCAATGGCTCCATAATTCCATAATAATAGATTTTTTGGTTTTCTTTATTGGATAAATACCGAACCAAGACCTTCCAAAAAAATTTAAACATGTTCCAAGCCTTTTACCATAAGTTTTTACATTCCCATTTTCACCTTTGTAACTAGTATTTATCTATGTAATTTATATTTTCGTTAAAAACAAAAGGATTCAAATATTACCAATTTTTTATATTTTTAACATAAATTTAATATCCATTAAGTATAGAATTTTTTTTAAATATTATAAAATTAACATTCAATTAAAATATATAATATTTGAAAAACATTTATATGATGATAGTTATTTTTTAACCATTACTCGATTTTAATAATATTTATTATCGATTTACATTTTAATGAGTGTAAATATAGTTATATATAGGTTTTAAAATTAAATTAGTTTTAGTTTTTAAATTTGATAAAATTTATTGATTTGATTAAAATGACATAATAAAAATAAAACCATTAATTTTCAAGGAATTATTCACCATTATCATGGAAATTAACAATAAACATATAAATATTATCTTTTTATCTTAAAAACAGAATTTAATTTTTTAAATAATATAAAATTTATGATCAAAACATGAAATTAATTTTTGTTATATTTAATTTCTAAAAGTGATAAATTCTTACTTTAACAAACATCAGTGGGAAAACAATTTACTACAAAATGTTACTTGAGTTCAAAAAAATGTTAAAAATGTGTTTTATGAATTCAAAATATTAATTTTTTATAGAATTATGAAATTAATTATTAATTATATAATATTTATATGAAAATTTAGTCTTTACCTTTTATTTCATTATTTTATTTTAAATTTTTTTGTTTTTTTTGGAAAATAAGTATCTTTACTATTCTCCTAATATAAATATTTTATAAAATCCCCAAAAGATCATCTTAACATAATAATGAAATAATATATAATATAGTGAATTTAATTTTGTCAAATTAAAATAAGATATATATTATTGTTGTATAATAACATGGTTTAACAAATAATGTCACCCAAATCGCCTGCCATAAGGGCCAAATTGTCTTCCAGATCACTAAGGGTTGCAGATAAGCATGTGGGCATCCTACAATGAAATTTATGAATGATTTAACCCTCAATCGATATATTATGATATTGAAAATTTAAAACCACAATACTTTAGTGAATGAATTTTTTTAATTTAACTTCTTTGATAACTTACAAGCTTAAAATTGATTATATATTATTATTTTATTACTATAGGTATTTTCCAGATATTAGTAATGAAGAAAATGAATGAAATTATGGAAATTATGAAAATTATTAATTACACAGGTACATAAAATTAATTAATTGGTTACTGATTAATTACAATTGCAAACTAGTTGAACAAAAAGGATGTATTTTTATAAAGACCATTTGTATGCCCAAAATATCATTTTTAAAACACAACTAGTGAAATTTATTAATGAAATTTATATAGTATATATTCAATAAAATATTTTTAAATTTTTAAAACATATTTTTAGAGGCATAAGATAATAATAAATCCAATTTTACATATAAAATCTAATATTTTTTTCTAAATGATGTTTTAAAGCCACTTCATCAAGAAATTGTTGTAAATATAAATTTAGACACTTTTATAATTTTTTTTGACAAAATATACATTAATTTTAAAATCTTACTATAAAAATATAATTTGGTTAAATTTATGGGATTTTAATTTAAAGTTTATTTTTTGATGAATAGTAATGTGACTGTTGAAAAATAATGTGACCGTTAGGAATAGTAATGTATCCATTTGAATAATAAACATACTTATGAAAGTATAAATATGATTTTGGAATATTAATAATGGTTAAAAAGATATAATTATATTATATTATAGTTAAATAAATATTTTAAAAATAAGAAATTAAGTGTTGGTATTTTTTTTGAACCATAAATGATTGTTTACAATTTTATACTTAATATAATGATTTAATAGAAATTTATTTTCAAAAAATAAATTCTGAAATTAATATTTTTTTATGGTATTATTGTGTGAATATTTTATGAGACCTTAATGAATGTTTCAATGTGTTTTTAAATAATTTATAAAATTTAAATTTGTATTTTTAAAATAAATGATGATTTCATTTAAAAATAAAAATTTTCATATTTTGAAAATTATTTTCATAAAATGAAGTTTATTTTCTAATTCTACAAATTTAACAATAGTTATGATGAATTTTTTATATTTTTCTAAAAAATTTAATTTTTTGGTGAATCATGAAATATTGTAATTTACAATAATTAAAAAATCATGTATTATGGAGTCATATCTGATGTATTGATGATGTAAGACCATAATATAAAAATAGACTTCATTATTTTAATATATTTGGGTTTAATGTTCAAACTATACAAAGTATTGAGAAAAACAACAAACAAATGAATAAAATATTAAAAACACCCCGCTCCACCAATACATATATGACCTCTCATCAGCCCTTCTCCTCACACAAAAAAATCCTTGAAGCATGATTATATTCTATCCATTTGATCTCCCATAACTCTTCTCCACGTTCTAGTCTTACTGTTGCCCCTAAAATACCATTTCCATGTCCTTTAAGGAGGATCAAAATGATTTGAATTCAAAAGGAAAATCCTTTTTCATTCTCTTTCAATTTCATTTATTTTATTTTATTATTATTTTATCCCTACCTCATATGTCCAAAAATTGATGATAAATATAGTATCATATATATATAAGATAATTTTATTACTTCAATGTGAGATCAATCATCAAACCCCTTTTCTCACTTTTATTCTAAAAATTAAAACATCATCTTTGATGTGGTGAATTAACTCCCTCGTGGAATATGCGACATCATTTCCTGTTACCAATATCTAGGATGGTTATAAAACCATTATTATAGTTAAAAAATACTATGTTATACATATTATATGTTTTTATTGTTCTATAACTAGTGTATATAAATTATATTAACTAATATGAAAAAACTAGTTCATGAGGATCGAAAACCCACCTAAAATAATACAAATAATTTTCACTCCATCCAACGGCCGGATGACCTTCAATTTTTTTATTATAATAAATATAAACCCCCTTTTAAGGGAATAAGGGGGAACCCCAAATTCATGGACATTGGACATCACATGACCCAAAGGTCGAAGGACTTCACTGACTTAAGAGATCAAACCATACCCATCCAAAATCCAAAAAACCAAATCAAACCACAAAGGAAAGCCCCATCCTAGCATAAAAAACATTAAGTCCAGTTTCCACCATTCCAACGTTGCACGAAAAGGTGTCCTGTACAAAGATGGGCTGGTACCGATGGCCATGGCCATACCCTCTCAAACATCCAAATACGAATCGCATAAGTCCGGTGAAAAAACTGCAGCTCTAAACCTCTTCTGGAGTAGTCTTTGAAGATAATCTAGAAATATGAACCCTTGAACGACAGACTCCAACAATGATCAAATCAGAGCAACCCACAGATCACCATTTTCACATCCAAACCAACATTGCACGAACATAACCAAATCATAAAGCATGCAAAAAACACACATAAACGCCAAAGCACAGGACCTACCCCCTCCGAGCCACTCCAGATTAGCCGTCGAGCTACACTGGAAGCATGCCGGAGGCGTCACCTGGCCAAGCTGGGCCAAATCGAGAACAGATCTACTCTGATCATGCCGTCCGGACCGAGTCACATCGGACCACACATCAGAAGAGCGTCGATGTGACCGAGAAGCCAGATCTACTCCGAGCCACTAGAAATGACGTCGTGGCCAATCCGAGACGTCAGAGCCTTGACAAGACACAATGGTGTCCGAGGGACCAAGCCTCACCGAACTGAGCAAAGAAGATGGAACACCGCTGAGCCATGCCGAACTGAGCAGAGAAGCCACTGACAGTGCCGCACCACGCCAGATCCCCACCACGCCACGCCGAAGCCAAGCCATGCTGAGGCGAGCCAATCCTGAAGAGGCCGACCTCGAGATCGAGCCAGGCCAATGAGGGAAGCGAAGAAAAAACTAAGGGAAACCCTATTCGCCGCGAGTGGGAGAGGAGAAGCCGCTCCGAGGAAAAAAGTTTTTGCTATCCAAATAATTTTCACTAATATCTCATCTAATTATTCATCCTCACCCCAAATAAAAAAATTACATAAATGAACATTTAATATTATTGAAGTAAATTAAAAAAATATAACTTAAATTCGGGATTTTAATATAAATTTCACAATATCTTTTGTACATGTATGCAAGTGAACTGATCATGAAAACCAAGGAAACAAAACATTTCTAAATGAAAAAAATTGAATCTTATAACTCATCAAAATGTTGTTACTTAACTTAATAAAATTATAATCAAATATATAAATGTATAAAAGTTAATGAATTAATTAATTAAAGTATTATATTTGATTAACATAGATATTAAGAGTAAGAGCAGAATGCTTCTGGAAATAAGGTAAGGGTTTCTGCACAAACCTCAATTTTTCATTTGGGTTACGATTTCTCTTTAATTACCCAAATGTATATAAGGACCCAGCCTTAAACCTTACACAATCTTGAGTTATTACAAGATTACACATTGAGGATCTTTTCAGGTTTAGAGTTTTAGAGAATTAGATCATGAAACATGCATTACATTCCAAATTTAAACAAATTGGTTACATAAAAGACAGTATTCATTCTTCCCATCAACGGAAACATATTTAAAATATAACACGGATTCTTTCTTGACACATCCTTGACACTATGATCACATCATGTACCTTTCCCTTGACCTGTGAAAAACATTTCAAAAACATGGGATGAGCATAAAAAGCTCAGTAAGGGTTATAAAAATATGGAAAGGAAACATGAGTTCATATATACATAAGAATGAAATCATACTTTACCCATAAAACATAGGCACTTTAACATACCTCATCAAACCATGAATAAATCATAGAAAACATAAGACATAAAGGTAACTTGAGGCATTCATAACATTCTTACGTAGGGAGTAACCCTCTTGGTTACGTTTGGAATACCCATCACAGTATGTGCCCTAAAATCTCTTCGGAGAAACCTTAACGTTTCACTCCTTCGCGTTAACCAATGCATTGGAGAGCTATAACGGGCTCACCCGCCCTTAGTTTATCACGGAACCACCCGTTCTTCATAACAATTCCCAAGAACCATAACATAATCGTATCACATGAAACATGAATAAAGGAAACATATCATTTCCACATTTCAATCACAATATAACATTTTAGGATATTGAAATAATGAATCCATTCAAAAAGAAACCATTTCCAAAACCATTTAAAACATTTAATAAAGAGATTTTAGAATCAAATGTCCCATACCACCTTGAAGCTTTTGACATTTTAAACCATCAATATCCATATAAATAAACCCTTAAAACCATTTTTAAAACATGGATATTAATAAGAACGAATCTTTAAAACATTTAAAGCGATATTTTGGTTAAAGGGGTTTTACCAAAATTAGAGACACTTGAATACAATAATTGCGGAATAACATTTAGTCAGAACCTTATAATATCTTGAGAATAAATGGATTCATGATATAATACTCCAAAGGATAGTATATACACCATATAAGAGTGAATTGGTGCATAACAACAATGAACCCTCAATAGAAATGTCAAATGTGATGAAATCCCTTATAAAGAAGGTATCCTTAAATTAAGGACAAATCAATCTCAAAAATATGTGTGACAAATATAAATACACCCAATATAAGTTGATATTAATTGTAAAACAATAAAAGGTCATTCACACATGTTCAATGGATGACATATTCAATGACCACATGTTGAACCTAAAGAAATCGAAATTGGGTTAAAAAGTTCCCTTGACAGCCTAACAGCATTACATCAAAATGAGTTGATGAGAGATAAAAAGTGTATCTCATCACTTGGACATAAAATTTACATCAATAAGGATATATGAGAACATATCCCAACATAACAACATGTAAATTAAAAGACCCAATAAAATAAGTCTTTTAAAAAAGAGGAGGGTGAAAGGTTCCCTTACCAACTTGGGTATCTTTCAAAACATACACCCCATGAAAGAGAGACAGTAGTTCATTGATGTAAATACTCATAAACGAAAGTATATTACACAAAGAGTAGAATAATGGGCAGTACATAGACCACTCAATGGAATTTGTGGCAAATGTAGCATAAATCTCACGGGAATAAAAGTGAGATGAAAAATCCCTTACGAAAACTCGGCAGCCTAACGGTGCCACATAAAACATCCGAATATGGATTGATGAGATAAAATAGAGTATCCCATCATATTACAATAGAATTTACAGCAAGTGGAATATAAAAGGAAATCCCCCAACATTGCAAGGAGAAGTTTAAAAGAAGTGACATAAAGGAGAGTACTTAAAAAGAAAGAGTGAGGTTAGATCTCTTACGAAAGTTCGGCAGCCAAACGGCGCCACTCAAAACTTCCAAAAATGGATTGATGAGAGAGAATAGGGTCTCTCATCACATGAACATAAAAATTACAGTAAATGTAATATAAAATAACATCTCAATCATAAGAAAGATGAGCTTAAAATAAATGACATAAAATAGTGTACTTAAAAAGAAAGAGAGTTGTAGGATCCCTTACCTCGGGTCTGACTTGACTCGATCGTTATTTAATCTCCTGAATAACAAAACTGATTTAATTTCTAATTCCTTAAGATCCTTTTTCAAGTTCATTATTACTTTTATACCACTTATTACCATTTCATAAAAATTATGTAATCATTTAAGTTAATAATATTTGTTTTGCCGATATTTGGTTCTTAAGTCGAAAATGGACTTCTTACAGTTACATGTTGTTCGTGTGGCCAAATGTTTATTATATCCAGAATTGTATTCATTATGTAGATATCATATATGTCATATATATCCAGTACATTCATGAATTTATAACATTATATAATCACTTAGAGGTAAGAAATGAAATGCATCGTTCATGGAGACGGTAAGCCGTACGTACGCATGAACGCTACGTTCATTTCTATTTCGTATTTTATAGAATGGAATAATAATGATATAATGGTATATTATAATTACAGTATAATGTCATATATAATATCATATTTCCATCCTTTATACATCCCACATATGGTATTTAACGAATCAAATCACTTTGAGGGGGCGGTAGTCCGCACTTCCTTAAATGAAGATATCGCGTATACCCATAATGGAAGCCATAAAGGTAAGACAAAAATGAAAAATACAGAAGAATAAATAAAACATAAACATATTATATATCATATATAAAAATAGTGACTTCATAATGGACACCTTTGAAGGTGTTAAATGAGTATTGAACAATCATCGTTTCGGGAGGTAGAATTTCACCATCCACGGAAACCGTATGTTCTTTAACCATTTGATGTAGTTGTGTGAGAGTGTAGCTCAAATAAATCTTATAACAACATCCTATTATATTGAAGATACTGGTGTTGTTACAAAATAAGTAAATAAAAAGAGTTTATGGGGTTGGAGAAGAAAAATAAAACAAATGAACATGAGAGAATGAATTACCTTTAAAAGTGTACCTCCTTTTGATTTGATCCTAAAGGCTTCCTTTGAAAGGATTATGACCAAAGGGAATCCTCTAGGATTAGTAGAGGGATGTGGAGAGAGTATATGGGTAGGGGTTGGCCGAGCCAAAGGCTTGAGGAGTGTGTGAAATGAGGTAGAGGTGGGGGCCTTTTATAAGAGGAGGGGAGGGGCACTTTTGGAAAGTAAAGAAATATTACATTATTTGAAAATGTGTTTCGGTTTCAAAAGGTCCCAAATTGATATAATTCGTGTATAAGGTGATAAGTCTTCGAAATACACTCATCCAATAAGTTTTGGACATGTGTAGTTCATATAGTTTACATTATCTTTCCATTTTATTTAAATCGTCAAATAATGATGACATCGCTGCATCATTATTATGTCATAAATAATTTAATTTATTTAATGTCTAAAAATTCTTAAAAAATACTATGATGTAGGAAATCTTATTAGATTTCCAGTGAATATTTATAATAAAAAATATGACTTGTATAACCCCACGTAAAAATTGTTTTAGTAAAACATATCATGTTTGTCAATTTTACTTTTACATTAAATAAAATGTTATTTATGTCATTTCCCAACCAAAGTGGATCCATGGGGTCCCCAAGTTGACCCATGGCTTTTCTTGGTCGGAAATGATACAAAAAATGAGGGTAAGACATGTGTCAAGCTCATATTATTCCATTAAAGCATTATTTTTACCTTAAACTACACTAATTATCACTAATAGCGATTAAAAACTTAATAAGTTACAATTCACCAAAAAATTATTTTAATCTCATTGAACCACATTTTACATCTTAATGACAACCATGTATGTAGGATTTTTTAAAATCAAAACACAATGATGGCAAAAATTCATTTAAACAGAAAATCAGTTTTTATAAGTACCACTTAGTGGTTTCACTATTCATCAAAAATTGAAGTTTTTCAGAAAAATCCCAAAAATTCACCCTAAGCTATATTTGATATTCTGAATTAATAAATGAAGTAAGTTTTACAAAATTCAAAACATATAAGTCACATTAATTAATTTAATAATTAATTCCCGCTGTCATGACAAATAGAGTGTTTTATGAAACAATAAGTATCAAAAGATTGACACTAGGTTAAGACTGATTTCAAAGTGAAATTGATTCCAACGAATTTTATTGGATTTAATGGTAAAAATATTTTCTAATTTCACTTTAAAACACATTCAAAATATAATCTAATCCTATAAATAAATTAGATTAAAAAGAGGTTTTGAATTAAAATACAACATTTTACACTATTCATTAAAAAATGAACTTTATCAGAAAAATACCAAAAAATTACACAAAGTAAAATTTGATGTCCCTATTCTTAATAAGAGTTTTATTTGGTCCAAAATAATTTATAATAGTGATGAAAACTATATTTATTGACGGTTCGTCATCAAAAGGCGATAAGTGAACCTTTAGTGAAAACTAGGGCATATACGCCTAAAATTTAATTCTTTCTGTATTTTAAGCCTTTATATTTTTTTGGATAAATGTAAAAATATTTAAGAACATATATAATCATATTTTAGTTATTTCTATCCATTCCCGCGATTACAAAGGCTACATGTTAACTACCATTTAAAATAATATTATTTTATTATAAGAGTGCACCGTAAGATTCCCAAGAAACCCGTTGTTGCGTGTTGGGTACGCCATCGAGCATAGCGTCCCCTTTAAAGTCATATTAATATTATATTCACAAATATGGATAAATATGAAAATATCATATTCCTTATTTACCTGGGGTGTTACATCCTTCCCCCCTTTTGGGAATTGCGTCCTCGCAATTTTAAAATTGCGCTTGGAAACATCCTTGAACGTCCCACATCGGAACAAGAGTCGGTAAAACAATCACTTTAAAATACAGAAAGATAAGAAAAGTGGTCACCCGAGTTAACCCATACTAGGATTCTAAGTATGAAAATATGGACATGGAGGAGAAAACATAGGGTCATGTTCCGATGGAGAGTGATAGAAAACATGTTTAGGAGAAAGTTAACAATAAGAAAATCACAAACTTGTGATGGGTTAAATGGTGTTGGGTTCCCCATTAGGAAAAGTTAATAGACAACATTTTTGTTTTAAGTTACTTTTTATTGAGGAATTTATTCATAAGGAAACATAATCACTTATCATGTTGACTTTCATCTTTTACTAGATTCCTTAATCAAACTCATATTTTTTTCCAAAAGACGAGTATTTAGGGAGACTTGTTCGCATTAAGAGTACTATAATCAACATCTAGAGAATCACCTAATCCCCAAAAGAGAACAATATAAATCCCATGCATTTAGGCTTTAACCAAAACCAAAACCAAAAAGGCTAGTACAAGATCAGATAATCTAGAAAAGGATAACCCCTTATAAAAAGAAAATCTATTCTTAATCTCCAAAATTTGTCCAACAAAACCCAAAGTCCAACGAGGACCATTCTATAATCAATTTGTCCATAAAATTATTCAAAGTAAACCAAACTAAGATTGAAACCCAAATATTTGAAGGATTTAGTCACATAGTCTTCCAAGTTAAATCGTAACATTTATCTCCAAACAACATCAGTTTCTCCTAAAGTCTCGTATTGGAAAGTAATTAACCTAATCACATATCCTCTATTATAGGTTAATCATTTTCATAAGTAACCCAAAATAAACTTACTCTTAATTCATAAAATCATATAACTAAAAAGAATCAGTCAAACTAACCGGGGACTTCACGTAGTCCAGTGGTAGGCGATAAAAACTAGTCGCACTTTGGTTGTGGGTTCGATTCCCACAGCTTTGTCCGACGCGACGGGTTGTCACACGGTCTGAGTGTTGTCCTTTTTCCAAAACTATATAATTCTTAAAACATTCCCCAAAAGAGATAAAATCATCAAAAATAACCATAACATAATTTAACCTCAATTTTATCTCATGCCTTTCACTTCAATCATAACATATGGTAACCCATAATTACCTCAAAAGTAAGGATCATAGAAACCCAAATGGTTATTTATAACTATGTCCACAAAAGAAAAGATAAATATTACTTGAATAAAATTTGCCTATATTAAATATCAGGGTTACACATAATATAAAAAGTCTTCTAATGTAACCCCATCATCAACAGAGACTTAATACTCTTAAGAATTTCACCCTAACTCTTGAAGCCCTTATATGTTGACATCTTACTCATTCAACATTCTTCATGATCCATTATCATTCCTTTCCAACTTATTCCGAAATACCTCTTTCCTACAAAAAAAATCATGAATCATATCCTATGATTCCAAAATAAGAAAACAATAGTCATGAAATAGTACATACCTTTGATTGGTCATTGTCAGTTTCTTTATCCTCAATCGGAATGGCATTAGGTATTGGTAAACGAATATTGGTACGCTCTTGGTGACCCCATTCATGAAACTTCTTCATAGTACATGTGTTTGCATAATGACCATGCACACCACATTTAAAACATTCAATTGATCCCTCATAAAGAACTTCTTTCCCTTTCCTCGAGTCAACTGGATGCTTCCTTTTTCCATGGCAGGTTCTTGCTTTATGACCTTCATTTCCACATCTATAGAATATTTCTGTCCCTTTGAAACATTTTCCTAGGTGTTTCTTTCCATATCTTTGACACATAGGTTTTTGAACACACTTACCTTTATTATTATTACCTGTACTTCCGTAGGGATTTGTTTCTTGCATATATGATGCCTAAGAGAAATCTCCAAGGTTTAGGTGGTCAATCATGACTCCAGATAGTTGGTTGAGGATAATCAAAAGAGTTCTCATTATAGCTCCCATATCATTCAGTTGCTTTCTCAAAAAACTATCACTGTTTCCTTCACATTCACTGTTACTTTGGTGCCTGCTAGATCCAGCCATTTACTAAAACCAAAAAGGTCAGTGTGAGTATATCAACAAAACCATCATGTACTAATGAGTAAGATAGACAATAAGATATATTTACTCATTCACTTTATCTAAAACTAAGACTCTTTCTGAAATCCTAACCATTATGGTAATTGTCACTTATGCTTAAAGAATACCCTAACCTATAAAGTTATCCAAACCGACCTCTGATACCAACTATAAGGCCCCAACCTTAAACCTTACATAATCTTGATTTATTACAAGATTACACATTGAGGATCTTTTTAGGTTTAGAGATTTAGAGAATTAGATCATGAAACTTGCATTACATTCCAAATTTAAACAAATTGGTTACATAAAAGACAGTATTCATTCTTCCCGTCAACGGAAACATATTTAAAATATAACACGGATTCTTTCTTGACACATCCTTGACACTATCATCACATCATGTACCTTTCCCTTGACCTGTGAAAAACATTTCAAAAACTTGGGATGAGCATAAAAAGCTCAGTAAGGGTTATAAAAATATGAAAAGGAAACATGAGTTCATATATATATAAGAATGAAATCATACTTTACCCATAAAATATAGGCTCTTTAACATACCTCATCAAACCATGAATAAATCATAGAAAACATAAGACATAAAGGTAACTTGAGGCATTCATAACATTCTTACGTAGGGAGTAACCCTCTTGGTTACGTTAGGAATACCCATCACAGTATATTCCCTAAAATCTCTTCGGAGAAACCTTAACGTTTCACTCCTTCGCGTTACCCAATGCATTGGAGAGCTATAACGGGCTCACCCCCCCATAGTTTGTCACGGAACCACCCGTTCTTCATAACAATGCCCAAGAACCATAACATAATCGTATCAAATGAAACATGAATAAAGGAAACATAACATTTCCACATTTCAATCACAATATAACATTTTAGGATATTGAAATAATGAATCCATTCAAAAAGAAACCATTTCCAAAACCATTTAAAACATTTAATAAAGAGATTTTTGAATCAAAGTGTCCCATACCACCTTGATGCTTTTGACATTTTAAACCATTAATATCCATATAAATAAATCCTTAAAACCATTTTTAAAACATGGATATTAATAAGAACAAATCTTTAAAACATTTAAAGCTATATTTTGGTTAAAGGGGTTTTACCAAAATTAGAGACACTTGGATACAATAATTGCGGAATAACATTTAGTCAGAACATTATAATATCATGAGAATAAATGGATTCATGATATAATACTCCAAAGGACAGTATATACACCATATAAGAGTGAATTGGTTCATAACAACAATGAACCCTCAATAGAAATGTCAAATGTGATGAAATCCCTTATAAAGAAGGTATCTTTAAATTAAGGACAAATAAATCTCAAAAATATGTGTGACAAATATAAATACACCCAATATAAGGGGATATTAAGTGTAAAACAATAAAAGGTCATTCACACATATTCAATGGATGACATATTCAATGACTACATGTTGAACCCAAAGAAATCGAAATTGGGTTAAAATGTTCCCTTGACAGCCTAACGGCATCACATCAAAATGAGTTGATGAGAGATAAAAAGTGTATCTCATCACATGGACATAAAATTTACATCAATAAGGATATATGAGAACATATCCCAACATAACAAAATGTAAATTAAAAGACCCAATAAAAGAAGTCTTTTAAAAAAGAGGAGGGTGAAAGGTTCCCTTACCGACTTGGGTATCTTTCAAAACATACACCCCATGAAAGAAAGACAATAGGTCATTGATATAAATACTCATAAACGAAAGTATATTACACAAAGAGTATAATAATGGGCAGTACATACACCACTCAATGGAATTTGTTGAAAATGTAGCATAAATCTCACGGGAATAAAAGTGAGATGAAAAATCCCTTACGAAAACTCGGCAGCCTAACGACGCCACATAAAACTTCCGAATATGGATTGATGAGATCAAATAGAGTATCCCATCATATTACAATAGAATTTACAGCAAGTGGAATATAAAAGGAAATCCCACAACATTTCAAGGAGGAGTTTAAAAGAAGTGACATAAAGGAGAGTACTTAAAAAGAAAGAGAGAGGTTAGATCTCTTACGAAAGTTCGGCAGCCAAACGGCGCCACTCAAAACATCCAAAAATGGATTGATGAGAGAGAATAGGGTCTCTCATCACATGAACATAAAAAATACAGTAAATGTAATATAAAATAACATCCCAATCATAAGAAAGATGAGCTTAAAATAAATGACATAAAAGAGTGTACTTAAAAAGAAAGAGAGTTGTAGGATCCCTTACCTCGGGTCCGACTTGACTCGATCGTTCTTTAATCTCCTGAATAATAAACTTGAGTTAATTTCTAATTCCTTAAGAACCTTTTTCAAGTTCATTATTACTTTTATACCACTTATTACCATGTCATAAACATTATGTAATCATTTAAGTTAATAATATTTGTTTTGCCGATATTTGGTTCTTAAGTCGAAAATGGACTTCTTACAATTACATGTTGTTCGTGTGGCCAAATGTTTATTATATCCAGAATTGTATTCATTATGTAGATATCATATATGTCATATATATCCAGTACATTCATGAATTTATAACATTACATAATCACTTAGAGGTATGAAATGAAATGCATCGTTAATGGAGACGGTAAGCCGTACGTACGCATGAACGCTACGTCAATTTCTATTTCGTATTTTATAGAATGGAATAATAATGATATAAAGGTATATTATAATTCCAGTATAATGTAATATATAATATCATATTTCCATCCTTTATACATCCCACATATGGTATTTAACGAATCAAATCACTTTGAGGGGGCGGTAGTCCGCACTTCCTTAAATGAAGATATCGCGTATACCCATAATGGAAGCCATAAAGGTAAGACAAAAATGAAAAATACAGAAGCATAAATAAAACATAAACATATTATATATCATATATAAAAATAGTGACATCATAATGGACACCTTTTAAGGTGTTAAATGAGTATTGAACAATCATCGTTTCGGGAGGCAGAATTTCACCATCCACGGAAACCGTATGTTCTTTAACCATTTGATGTAGTTGTGTGAGATTTTAGCTCAAATAAATCTTATAACAACATCCTAGTATATTTATGATACTGGTGTTGTTACAAAAGAAGTAAATAAAAAGAGTTTATGGGGTTGGAGAAGAAAAATAAAACAAATGAACATGAGAGAATGAATTACCTTTAAAAGTGTAACTCCTTTTGATTTGAGCCAAAAGGATTCCGTTGAAAGGATTATGCCCAAAGGGAATCCTCTAGGATGAGTAGAGGGATGTGGAGAGAGTAAATGGGTAAGGGTTGGCCGAGCCAAAGGCTTGAGGAGTGTGTGAAATGAGGTAGAGGTGGGGGCCTTTTATAAGAGGAGGGGAGGGGCACTTTTGGAAAGTAAAGAAATATTACTTTATTTGAAAATGTGTTTCGGTTTCAAAAGGTCCCACATTGATATAATTCGTGGATAAGGTGATAAGGCTTCGAAATAAACTCATCCAATAAGTTTTGGACATGTGTAGTTCATAGATTATACCTTATCTTTCCATTTTATTTAAATCGTCAAATAATGATGACATCGCTGCATCATTATTATGTCATAAATAATTTAATTTATTTAATGTCTAAAAATTATAAAAAAAATACTATGATGTAGTAAATCTTTTTAGATTTCCAGTGAATATTTATAATCAAAAATATGACTTTTATAACCCCACTTAAAAATTGTTTTAGTAAAACATATCATGTTTGTGTCAATTTTACTTTTACATTAAATAAAATGTTATTTATGTCATTTCCCAACCAAAGTGGATCCATGGGGTCCCCAATTTGACCCATGTCTTTTCTTGGTCGGCCATGATACAACCAATGAGGGTAAGACATGTGTCAAGCTCATCTTATTCCATTAAATCATTATTTTTACCTTAAACTACACTAATTACCACTAATAGCGATTAAAAACTTAATAAGTTACTATTCACCAAAAAATTATTTTAATCTCATTGAACCACGTTTTACTTCTTAATGACAACCATGTATGTAAGATTTTTTAAAATCAAAACACAATGATGGAAAAAATTCATTTAAACAGAAAATCAGTTTTTATAAGTACCACTTAGTGGTTTCACTATTCATCAAAAATTGAAGTTTTTCAGAAAAATCCCAAAAATTCACCCTAAGCTATATTTGATATTCTGAATTAAAAAATGAAGTCCGTTTTACAAAATTCAAAACATATAAGTCACATTAATTAATTTAATAATTAATTCCCGCTGTCATGACAAATAGCGTGTTTTATGAAACAATAAGTATCAAAAGATTGAAACTAGTTTAACACTGATTTCAAAGTGAAATTGATTCCAACGACCACTATTGGATTTAATGGTAAAAATATTTTCTAATTTCACTTTAAAACCCATTAAAAATATAATCTAATCATATAAATAAATTAGATTAAAAAGAGGTTTTGAATTAAAACACAACATTTTACACTATTCATTAAAAAATGAACTTTATCGGAAAAATACCAAAAAATTACACAAAGTAAAATTTGATGTCCCTATTCTTAATAAGAGTTTTATTTTGTCCAAAATAATGTATAAGGGTGATGAAAACTATATTTATTGACGGTTCGTCATCAAAAGGCGATAAGTGAACCTTTAGTGAAAACTAGGGCATATACGCCTAAAATTTAATTCTTTCTGTATTTTAAGCCTTTATCTTTTATTGGATAAATGTAAAAATATTTAAGAACATATATAATCATATTTTAGTTATTTCTATCCATTCCCGCTATTACAAAGGCTACATGTTAACTACCATTTAAAATAATATTATTTTATTATTAGAGTGCAACATAAGATTCCCAAGAAACCCGTTGTTGCGTGTTGGGTATGCCATCGAGCATAGCGTCTCCTTTAAAGTAATATTAATATTTTATTCACAAATATGGATAAATATGAAAATGTCATATTCCTTATTTACCTGGGGTGTTACAATGTAACTTTCCATTATATTTATATAATTATTCTACATTATGTGTATATGTTCAACAAAAATATATGAAGATAATTTCATTATTATTTGATCTTCTAACACATGTTTTATAAGGTTACCATTTCAATTCCTCTGGATAATCAATCCCAGTTTCAAGAAACATTCAAATTTCAAACCATTTTCACATATACCCAATATTATATTTTAATCCACCAGTATTTTTGTAAAAGAAATTTATTTTTTTATGAAAAAATTTCATATTTAGTTTTTTATATTATTAAAAAATTATTCTTATTCCTATTTAGACAACTCATTAATAATTTACCTTAGATAAGACTATAGAGGATTATTTAAAAATCCTCTTAAAAAAACATTTTACATGTTTTCACATTAGTTAGATATCATTTATCCTCAAACATAATTTCCTTTTCCTATTATATTATTTTCTCGTAAATTAATTTTTATAATATCATTTTATGATGAATATAAATTAATTTTTAAAAGAAATATTCTTTCCAAAGTTAAGGTGTATTTCTCTCAGAAATGTATTAATGATTTTATTTGATAATTTTCATCTATGATTGCGATGAAAATATTTTAATGTTTTAGGGGACTCCTTCATTTAAAGACATATTTTTATTTGAAACATGAGGAATGCATTGGAATTATTATGTGATGGGTGGGTCATGCTATAGTCCATCGATGTGTCTATAGATCTCATGAAATTAACTAGGCTGGGTTTTTACCAATTATTTATTGTATCTAGTCCGATGCCATGAAGGCATGTCTATGAATTCCATTATTATGCATTCCATAATTATGATATTATTATAGGATATTCCATGTGAATATTCAAATAGTAGAGTTTCAACAGTTAAGATTTATTCAAATGTGATTATTTTATATGGAATTGTTTTGTCTGATTTTATTCCTACCATGTTATAGTCAATATTATGTTATAATGGCATGTGTTTATAGTTATTCACCATGCCTTTTTTATTTATGTTTATAGCTTCTTCTGTATTGTTTAACATTACTATGCATCTGAGCTCACCCCTTTGTTAACTTTTGTTTTCCCATAGGATGTGAAAATTTATAATATAAATGACTTGTAAGGATAATCTAGGAGTTATGGATGTTTCCAATAGAGTTTATATATATATTTCCTTTCATGTTATAATGTAAAACATATTTTTGTATCTATTTTTCCAAATGTAGAAACCTATTATATCTGTTGGGATGAGGATACTTATTTATTGTACCAATGTAATGAATTGAGGCACTAGATCTAGGCTACTAGGGCTAGGGTATTAACAATTGTTATCGAATAACATTAAATAAAATCTTTTAAATTTGGATTTAGAAATCATCGAGTAGATAATGTAACCCTAAGATAGAAATTGATTAAAATAATAAGATATCATCCTATAATTTTTGTAATGTAGTTATTAGTTGGGTTTTCGTAGAAATATATCATTATATGGATACTGTAAGTGGACGTGGTTCAAGAACTGATGTACATATGAGTCATAACTCTTACAAGTCATGTAGGTCCTAACATGGCATAAGTTGGTACATGAAAAGGCGCCTTACTGTGCATCTTTTTAACACACATTGTGGATAATATTTGAATAATTATCATTTTATTTAAAAACCATTAGGAAGAATTTAATATTAAATTTGACCCCCAATGAAGCCCTGTTTAGGATGATAAGATTATCAATGCATAATTTTTTCAATCTATATTAATAATTTCACTAGTTTTGGGATTATAAATTAGGTATCATCATATTATGATCTAATCTAGTGTATTCAATTTTTTATAAATAGATCCTTGAAGAAATAATTCTAACCACATCAATGCACATAATCCAAAAAGTATGAATAATCATTTCTTTTAGGGGTTTAAGCCAGTATTTAAAAGGGAAGTAGTCTCCCAAATATTATATTTATATTAGAAAATAATATAATGTTATAAGATTATAGATAAAGAATTATACAAGTCTTATGGATTCAAATAGAATCAATAAAAGAATAGGAAATCTGGGAAAAATATAGATAATGGTAAGTAGGTAATAAAGTATTTTAAAAAATTTGATAACTATGGATTGAAAAACTGTAGAATATTTATAAGAAGAAATGGAGTTTTCTTCAAATGTGGAGAAAACTTAATCCAATATCTTGATTGTAGGGAATGGATATAATTTTCAAATATTTAGTACTTTAACTACATAAAGATGGGACACTAAACAAGTAAATGTCTCAAGAATCAAATGAATATACATAGAAAATATAATGGATAATGGTCAAGATTATGCTAATAACATGGATGAAGTTTAATGATTAATATTCTTGTCTTTGGATTCACGAATTATGTTTTTTGGTTATTTTATAAATAATGTTCTGGTTATAAAAATCATGATATATAAAGGGATTATACAACAGAACTTATTATTTAAGTAATTTGATGCATGTTTTTAATAGCACCAATAATCAAGAGAAGTGATTTTATTGTATGTTGATATCCATGAAAACACATGTATTGGAAAAGATAACCCTAAATATGATGTTTCTATTGGTATAAAAATAAATAGATCAATATTGGATAGTATTCATGACCATGAATGTGTTTGTGATATAATTATTTATATTATGCTGGAATTATTGGATGTTTACATTTGAGGATTATATTCAAAAACCTAGGATTTTACAGTTGGAAGCGTGCATGTTTCATAATAGTTTAATGGAGATTAAGCTATTAATATGTTTTAATTTGAAAATAGAAACTACATTGTTTTAGGAATTTTTTGTTAAGTTGGTTTTAGAAATTTAGTGACCATGCTTCAAAATTATTAGGCATTGAATGTGGAGACAAATTTTCTATAAGCATATTAATACTAATTACATGTGTAATGGATAAATTTAAACATTGGAAATTATTTTTCATTAATAACATATGCTAACAGTCTTGGTTTCAGTAAAAATTTAAAGGTTGAAGAAATGACTAAAGAACAATTTGATTTGTTAAACATGATTTGGGCATGAAAAAATCATATTGTTTATTCATGTACAGGTTTAATGGTTTATGTGAAAATATATCAATGTGGAAAAATGATTATTTTATTCTTATGAAATATAAATTAAACAAGTATGATTATTTTCCAACGGGATTATATTAATATTAAATGAATCTCTCAACTCTAGGAAAACTAATTTGGAAAGAAATGACATATGGTTACTTTTAATTATGAGAAATGAAAGATATTTTAATGGATAACCAATTTATGGCTTTTTTATGGTTAAAAATTCAATGAACATGTTCCCTATCACTCTTCATCAGAACATGATGGTTAGACCATTCTTCCATATACATAATTTTACTTATATATATTTTTTTCATACTTGAAATCCTAGTTTTGTGGTGACCTTTACATTTCCCCTTACCATTTATTAAAAGGATATTTTATTAATCCTATTTCCAACGTGGTTTTAGATTAAATTATTTTGAAGTATCAACCTTTGATTTGAAAATTACAATTTAAAATTGAGATGACACAATTTATTGTACAGGGGTATAATGTATCACTCCATGTTTTTACAATATGCCTCCTTTTAAATTTAACTTAATTGATAGCTAACAAAATTAAAATATGATTAAATATTATTTAATTATTATAGTTATCTTCTAGATATTGGGAATGTAGAGAATGAATTTAATTAATTAATTTTTGAAAAATATGGAATACACATGTTTATAAAATTAATTCATTAATTACTAATTAATTATAAATGAAAACCAGTTTAACATCAAGTATATATTTTTATTAAAACTATTTTTATGCCTACAAGGAATTTTTATTAAATTTTATTTGTGAAATTTATCAATGAAATTTATATATGATACATATAATAAACTATTTTTATATTCATTTGAAATATATTTTGATTCATAAAATAATTATAAATCCAATTTTACCCAAAAGGCTATACTTTTATAATCAATGTTTTTAACACATTTTAATGGAAATCTTGTTTAAAATATATATTTTCATAATTTTATAAGATATAATTTTCAGAATTAATATTATTTTTTATGTATTAATATGAAAGTTTAATTTGGATATTTTTTTGTATTTTTAGGATAAGTTTCATTTTTTATGAATAGTGATTTGGTTGTTGCATTAATAATGTGACCATTAAGAATAGTAAAATATACATTAGAATAATAAAATCACCTATGAAATTATAATAAACATTTATGCATATTATAAGTGTTAATATGATATAATTATATTATTGTATAAGTAAATAAATGTTTTAAAAATAATATATTCAGTGTTGGTATTTTTGTAATACATAAATGTTTATTTACAATTTTATAATAAATATAATGATTTAAAATAAACTTATTTACATAAAATAGAATCATAAATTAATATTGTTTTCCTTATGATTATAAGACAATTTTAGGATAACTTAATGAATTTTTCAATGTGTTATAATATATGTTATAATTTTTAAAAAAGTATATTTTAAATAAATTATTATTTATAGAAAAAAATTAAATTTATCATATTAAGAAAATTACATTCATAAGATTGTGTCAATTTTTGAATTTTACACATAGAAAAATTATTAGGTTATATTTTTGATGTTTTTCTAAAAAAGTAGTTTTTTTGTGAATGGTGAAATATGATAATTTATGTTATTTAACAAAAGAATAAATTATTGAGTTATAGATAATGTATGGATGTCATATGCTAATAATATCAAACTATAATTATTTATTTTAATATATTTGGATATAAAAATAAAACTATTCATATTCATGAGTCAAAATAATAAACAAATGAATAAAATAATCAAAAAACACCACTCTCCACCACTATAAATATCACCCTCGCCATCCCTTTACCTCAAATTTAAAAATCATTTAAGAATGCTTATATTACTACCATTTCCTATAAAAATCCATCCCTTTAATTCTGTATTGTCTAGTATATCCAAATACTATTTCCACTTCCCTTAAGGAAGTTCTCAATGAGAAGAATTCAAGAGCTAAATCCTTTTTCATTCTCCTTCAAATTCATTCAATTATTTTTCATCTTATTATATTATTACCTATTCTATACAGACATGAATGTTGAATCCAGTATATTATATATAATATAATTTTATTATATAAATGGAATATCCATCATCAAAACCATTCTCATATCTCTTTCATTCAAAAAATGAAAACATTGTATGTGATGTGCTGATTTACTACCATTGTGGGTGATGCAACATTATTTTCCATTTTCACATACAAAGTTGGTTATTAAACCATTATTATGGTTAAAAATATTTTATTATACATATTATATTTTATTTAGTGTTTTTTAGCTTTTATATATATATGATATTAACTAAGAAGACGAAACTAGTTCTTGATGATCGAAAAACTGACAAAAATAATCTAAACAATTATCACTAAAGTCTTATCTAACAATTCATCCTCAATATAAATAATCAAAATACTTATATAAACATTTAATATTTTTTATGTTCATTAATAACACATATCTTTTACTCTAGATATTTATTTTCATTTCACATGAACTTTTGTACATGTATACAAGTAAACCAATTTGAAAACCAATGAAATGAACACATCTGAACTAAGAAATTGAATCCTATAATTTATAAAAGAGTTTATAAATGAACATAATAAAATTATAAAAAATCACATACATATATAAATGATTTGGAATCAATATATGATTTATTTAACTGTATTCTCAGATATTAAGCGATTTCACAAAATGATTTTAGATATAAGGTAATGGTTTCATCCCGAGCCTCCATTTTTTATTTCGGTTATTCTTTCTCTCTCTTTACCTCAATATAATTCATCATTATTTTTATATAATTCTTATAAATACTTTTTATATTTTCCAAACCCATATATCCAGTTCATTTCATCTTTATTTTATTAGATAATATATATTTTATAAGGTTTCCTTTTCAATTTCTCCCGATAAGCACGACCGGTTTAAGGGAACATTCCAATTTCATACCCATTTTCTAGTACACTTCGAAATATAATTAAATCAAATTTTGTTTCTAAAATAATTATTTTTTATCACTATGAACATTATTATATAATTCCATGTTTTATGAAATCAATTAGTAATTTTCCATATTAAATACTAATTAATATTTTCCCTTAAACATCGATAAGGAGGATAATTTATAAAGTATCATAAAATATATTTTTGCATGTTTTCAATTCAGTTGAAAAAAAAATTTCCTTGAACATAATTTTATTGCCTTATGTTTTATTTTTTTGGATATTCATGTTCAAAATATGATTTTGTGACAAACAAAAATAGTTTTGGAAAAGAAAAATTCATTCCAAAGTAATATGATATTTTTATCATGAATTTATCAATGATTTTAAATAAGTATTCTAATATATGATTCAAATATTTCAAATTGAATGGGAAACTCTGATTTACTAGTATATTTTTAGAAGACATATGAAGAATCTATTAGACTTAGTAAGTGATAAGTGGGGCCAACTCAAGTCCCTTGATTCATTAGTAGGTATCATGAGACAAACTAGACTGATATTTTATCTATTATATATGATGTATTGGATGAATCCATGATGGTATGTTTATGATGTCAAGAATTATTCTTTCCATTATTATGATATTAGTAAATGATATCCCATGTGATTATTCTAATAGTAGAATATCCATGGATATGTTTCATTCTCAAGTGATTATTTTATATCGAATTATTTATTAGGCTTTTATTCCTATCTTTTTATGCTCAAGATTATGTTTTAATTGAATGTGTTTTTAGTTAATCATTGTACCTTATTATATATGTTTATAGCTTATGATATATTGTTTACCCTTACTGATCATATTATATCACCTCTTTCTTATGTTTTATTTTTCCCCAACATGCGAAGATTTATATTATGAATGAATTTCAATGATAATATAGGATTTATGGTTATTTACAATGGAGTTTATATGTTGTTTTTATATTCAGGTTATAATGTAAAAGTTAGGTTTTATCTGTTTTTCAAAAAATACAAAACTATTTTGTCCTTTATAATGTGAACACTTGTTCGTAGTACCAATGTAATGAATTAAGGCACTTGCTCTAGGTTACTAGGGTCAAGATATTTATAGAAACCAAACATTTGTCATAGAATATCTAAAACACATCATATTTGATAACCCAATACCATAAATTAAATATCCAATAACATGATAACATGGCTAAAGATTTGTATGGTAATGACCATAATCATAAAACATGAATAGGCCATGGAGAAATCTTTTTACAAAAAAATGTTTCCACAATCCCAACCCTTAAGAAGGCATTAATTACTATGAGATTCTTTCTATACATAAATCATTTACCAATACCAACATCATTAAAAACCAAGGTTATAAAAACAAAATGTATAACGTAGGATGTGAAATCAAAATATCAATAGGATACCACCAAATAATCTCCATAATTTCTAACTAAAAGAATATGTTAGTTATTTCATAAGATATATTTCAAAAACATTCAATAGAAACCATTTTCCCATATTAAATAATCATTTGGTTCTCTTTTTAGAAACATTTAATATTCAAATAAATAATGAAATGTGCAAAACATATCTCAATGAGTCATGAAAAATGAATAAACATTGATTTTATGCCCCAATATCCATATTAATTAGGCCATATTCATATCAATAAACTAGTATTTCAAGCCTAAATATCCATTACAGAGTAAAAGAAATTATTTTTTCCTATGAAACCAAGTTCTCATAATTTTTTATATATTTTCACCATGTCTTCAAGAAAACCAATTCCACAATTCATAAAACATTATCCAAGAAATATAATTTCTATTTCTAACCATGAAAATCATTTTCAAATAATTTTATTCCATATAGAATTCCATGAAAAATAATTCCCACAATTAAACCTTGTTTTCTATGAAATTAAATTTTGAGAACTATTTCCAAACAATGAAACATCATTTTCCCTCTAATTGAACCCAAAAATAAAATTTAATTATTAATAACCAATAGATAATATTAAGAACTCAAGTAATTACATATTATATACCATAAGTTATAGATATAAACTTCATGAATGATGAGAATCACATTCCCTTATAGACTGATGATGTTAAAAGAAGAGATTGGATCATAGATAACTTATATCTGATGCAATTTTATATAAATTTTCAATATCCATTCGTGATCCAGTGATCTAGTCTATTAGGACAAAATTATTGGAAAAGGGGATATGAAAATAGATATTAAATGATCCCACTTACTAGATTACACCAAACTAGGATCCAAGCTTCTAATGAGAATGAGGTTTCTCTAATTAGAAGTTGTAATGAACCTTAATCATCAGAAAGGAACCCATAAATTGATGTAAATAAAAATATCTTCATGGGAAGATTATTAGCGGAAATGAATCTTAATTTTTGAAAAAAAAATATTACTATCTCTTACTAAACATCACACTTATTAGCCATACCTTGGATCCATTGTACATCCACCAACTAGAAATTGGTGCCTAGAAAGTTGCTTGATGGGTGTAAGCGTTGAGTCTTCACCTGAAGGTCATTCACTAGATGAATGGTGGGAGTTGATTAGTCCTCTATGTTCAAATATAGACCACCATGTTTTCTTCCAACACCCTTCAGCTAATCGATTCGCTTCATTGATTATCTGATGTCCTCTTGTTTCCACCAGAAATCCAAAATACCTTCACACAACATACGAATTACTCAAAATTAAATGACAAAAAAAGAGGATCCTTTAATAATTTTGTATATAATTTTGTACCAATAATCCCTGTCAAAAAATAATTTCATCCCCTAAAAGGATCATAATAAAAAACCTAAAATTATATATTTCCATTGATAAATCATTATGTATTATCACTCCTATAACTTAGGTACTTCCTTAAAAGACATCTATATCACTTGAACCATTATGATCATCATTTTTATCACCTTACACATTCAATCCTTAATATAATAATGCCTTATATTCAATGATGATTCAATTTCAATCTCTTCGTGCACCCACTGAATCTTTTATGACATATCTGGATGATATTTCTTTAGTTGGAAAACATTGAATTCATTATTGATATATTATATAATATTATGTCTAATCAATAAGCTACCTCACGAGTCGCTCCAAAATCTCATACGGTCTAAAGTAATTAGGTTCTATCATACCCCAGTCTCCCAAACATCTATTTCCCAACCAAAGTGAACTGCTGAGGATAACCTAATCACCCACATCAAAATACATTGAATTATAAAATTTATCATAATATGATTTCTGATGACTCTGAGTGATCGTTAACATCATCCTAGTAAATTTCATATTATATTGAATCCTTTAAAAATTCAAAGTCCAACTAATAAATATTCTCTAACCTCTTATAAAAAATATGTATTATTCAATGACTCTTGTAAATAACCTCAAAAGGAACCATTTTGATAAACTTATGGTAGCTTCTGTAATAGGAAAACTCTTGTAGGGGTAGATATTTATCCCACGATTCACCGAAGATAATAATTCAAAATAAAATCATGTCTCCAAGAGTTTGTATGGATCAATCGGATTTACTATACATCAATGGAATATATTTCTTGATCCCCTTCAGTTTAGAACACATAATTTTCAATAATTCACTACAAAATCAAGAATTGTAGTGAGGGTCTCAATGAAAATGATAGTCGATGGCACATTGTTGACTTAGACTATCACCTCCTAAGTTTAATTCCCCAAATTATGTTTGTTATTTTTATAAATAATATCATGTTTTAGTATAGTTAGTTATTTTGTAGGCAAAATTATAAAAATGGCTATGTATTTAAGTTACAATGAATACCTGACACAAGTATAATGAGTCTAACTTGTTACGAAACTCAATAGACTATAAAGGTCATGTGAACATGTGGAAGTGATCTCATGAGCATATCCTAGTGACCACATGTAAATTAAGTTAACCATCAATTGAATATATTATTTGTGTTTAATTTTTGAAGTTGACATGAATAGATAATGAACTAACCACATGAATAATTCAACTCACCATATGAACAACCATGTTACCATGCGACAGGTGAGTAAAATTTCACTGTGTCCTGAAATGATAGTGTGTTTCTAATGTACTGAAATGTATCATCCATTTACATTCCTTTAGGTATTTCATGACACTTGTTTTGATCATTCATTGATTGGGAATTTTAGGGGTTCATTTTGAATGTTTTTTAAAATAATTAAAACCAAATGGGATTATTTAATATTGGAATATATTTAGGGAAAACCATGAAATTTTTCCCTATAAACCCATGCACCAAATGATGGTCCTTTGAAAGTGGTAACATAATTTTAAGAAACTTTGTGTCCACCCCTCAAAATATTTCAGCATTAAATAATGATTTTTCTCATGGTTAGAATAATTTTATTTTAACTGTTTGTCCAAACTATGTACCCCATCCATTATTCTAGTATGGGTGAACAATTATGGTTCAAAATTTCTATTAACCATGTGAAATCTCCTATAATACATGCATGTATGTTTTTACTTCCCTATAAATTCGATTATGAATATTGGTACATCCATTTATGATTTATAACACACATCATCTAATAGAAATAATTTTTCATTTCTTTTAGTGGATCTGTTGATTATTTTTGAACTATCTAACCCCTTATCTCTTTACAAATTTATGTGTTAGTGATCTTGTTAAATATACATCCGATAAGTGATTCTCTATTCATTTTCACTCCTAATATCCTCCTTTATCCTTAATAGAGATTCATAAGTCATTATTTTATAAATGGATCAAAAAAAATTATAGATCATTATTCGCAGTTTGATTTCATTATCATATAATAATTTTTCTTCATTGGAGGACCCCTCTATGGTTGATGTGGTAATTTGATCTTATGATTATATGTATGTGGTATAATAAATAAATACCCCTAAACTGAAATCTATATTTTTTATTCATTTTAAATGATATTTTAAATTATATAAAACTAAAATTTGATATGATTGAGGTTTTAATTGAAAAAGTGAAAGGAAATTCTGTAAAAACCCTAAAATTAATTTAAGTAGAAATATTTTCCAATATTTTGGAATAAATGACAGCTTGATTTAGAAATTAACTTGAAAATTTGATTTTATGATGAAATATTAAATAAATGAAATAAATAGAATGAATATTTGAAGATGAAGGACTTGATGGAAATCTATTATTTTGTTTTGAAATAGAAAAGTCATGTCAAAAGATAAAATTGGAAATTAAATTTTAAATTGATTTGAAATGATTTATTTTCCCATGATTAATTAATCTGTTAAATGAACCAATTGTTAGTATGTGTAGCTAGTGGGTAATTAGGAAAACAATTCTAGGATCTTACCTTTTATAAATTAACTCATGATTAAAATACACATATAAACATAATTCGACATGATTTCTCTAATGGACTGTTGATTCCAAATGTCATGAGGTGAGGGAAGTCTGTGCACATTGATCTAAGATCACTGATTGTTTAGCATGATGATAATATTTATAGAATCCAATTTAATTTTTTTATTTCAACCATGAGGATGTGAGTTATTGATTTGGATATGCATCAAATTTATTATATAAATATTTTTTTTCATGGAAACTGATTTATATAAATGTTTTATATAAAATTTTCAAATTAGATTATTTTAATGTGTCATCTCTTTTATCGATTCAAAATCATGTTTTTAAATAAAATTTTAAATGGATAACCATGCCCTATGTTATTTAAATTGAAAGAATAATTGGTTTAATTATTATGGTATTGGTTAAAGAACCCTTGGTCAAACCCTATTGTGTTGTTCAGATCACACCACACGTTATTCATCATGAATTTATAGAATATTTTTCCTATGTCCAAGAAAAGGAAAAGCCACCCATGGAAATGGTGTATATTCTTCTTCCATGGGACCTAGAGTGATATAGGTGACCGGTGGGGATGTGATACATCTTTTACTCAAGTTTTTATGTAATTATTTTGATAGATGTTGATTTTTTATGATATTATATTTTGGGAATTATTTTACAAGTTTTATTTTGTTACTTTATCCTTTAGTAGTGTTTAAATACTAACATGTATCTTTTATCTTACATTTTTTTCTAGAAAACTACTCCCAAAAAAATCTTTAACGATGCTTATTCCTAGCTTATATCACATGGGAATCGAGAATACAATTTGGGATATGTTATGGCTGGATTGAGTTTTAGTATTCCAGAGTATCTTGGTTGGTTCATGATTTTTTTTCATAGGTTAAATATGTGCATATATCATTTTTTAAGTATCTGTTTCAGGTTGTCCTAGAAAAAATTATATGGTATTTTTGGTGAATTTGATGTAGATTCAAGCTAGTTTCTAAATAGATCTCATAGTAACATGCATTAAGTCGACACAGGTGACTTGGAAAAGAATCATTGAGGAAGGTTTTTCTCTAATTCTTGTCTCATAATTATCTTTTAGTGGGCTATATTGAAATATAAATCACAAATTCTGCATGATGTAATTTACTATTACAATATCCTTGGTCTATGCATACTTTATGATGTTTTAAAATTTTCGGTTGATGTTTTTTAGAATCTTGCATCCAATAATACATTTTTATAGGACACAAGGGGATGTTTCTTGTGAAACATAGTTGGTAAATCCACCAATGGACTCAAATATTTTTGAGATAGTGGAATGTTTTATCCATGATGTGGGATCGATACCTGTATCCAATCTCCATTAGGTTGTAGTCAAAGAACCTAAATGAGATGAATCCTGGAATCATGTGTAAGAGTTTCATCACCAAAATTCACCAGATTTCCAAGGATATAATGATCCCTAATATTATGAGGATTTGATGAAAAAGATATATTTTGATTTTTAGTTCTTGGAAACCCCTAATGAAATCAATGTGAAATGTGACACCTTTAAAAGTGAGGTACATAGTAGGATATAGTGGGTGTTGACGGTGGTAGAGAAGAAGAACAATTTCTTGGAGTGGAATCACTATAGAGAAGTTTTCAATGAATAGTTCTATCAATATTCATTAGTATTGGAAAAATCCCAAGAGTATTTTAACCACTAATTGCATGATAAAATGATGACATAGTATGAAAACTACTTTTCTGAGTGTGATTAGTTTTATATTGAGGTGGTTATTAAATAATAAGTGATGTATTAGAGGTTTTAAATGGGTATTTGATCAAATATTAGAACCCATTTCTTAATAATAAATCTCACTTCTTAATAAGTTGTGTTGGATTGGACATTGATGACTTGAAATGACCAGGCCGGTAATTCATGGTAGATGGGAGTTCCTTTTCCTCATATTGGATGCCTGGTTAGTTACTTTATTGGAATGATGATATTTGATGAGTATAATGGAGAATCTAGATAGAAAAAATTATATCGAATTTATATTGTTCATAGAGTAGGCCCATTTACAGTTTTTCTACTTGGAGAGGTTTGTAATTTGTATTTGAATTTCACTGATCACCTAATATCTGTAGTTCTTGTGGTTGCTTAGTCCACATGTAGAACTTTTTTCATATCATTTCTACTCAAAAAAAATATAAAAGTCTCATCATCCCTCAAATTTAATATGGTGTAATAAAATTATTCTATAACTAAGGGTTTCTATCCACATGTCTCTAGAATATTGGTTCTTACAATAGTGGATGAGTCGTTAGTGGAAGAAGAGGAAGGTCTAATTTTTTTGAGAGGTACCATCATTATATATTCATCTTTACTGAATGATTTATTTAATGATATTAAATATCACTCATATATATCATCTCATATATTGATTATACAAAATCTTCTAATGGATTTTTTTTCTTTTGTGACATATATTACTATTCCACTCGAAATAATGAGTGGAAAGGTTCTATGATTTCCCTCTTCTATTTTCTCCTTATATAGGATTTATCACACCTGGAATTTCATTTTTTAGTACAAAAAATAGCATACCATATATTTTTGATTGATTGGATGATTTTTCATAAGGCTTGAATTAAATGTTACCTCAGACAGTTCTCCATTACAATGTAGGATGGGGTGTTTAGTTCTTTCATGGGGAGTGGAACCCATGGTCTAGTAGAGCTAGACCTTCATTTCCTAAGTTGGGAAAGGAAATATCGGCATTTTTATTTTGAGTTAGAGAAATAATCTATGAGTGGTGATCTACCTGTAGTGGACGTTGTGCATACTGATTTGATTCCTTCTTATTTATGTAGCATTCCATCGATAATAGACATATAACTATCAATTAGTTTACTTTCTTGAACATAGCTGGTATCAAATCCATCTTTTTGTGTGACTCATGTGGAGTTCAAGGAGTTGATGTCTCATTTGGATAATCTAATATAGAATGTATTTATACACCGTATTGTGTCACCTTGGGAGGAACCTATTATCTTTTCAAAGAAAACTGATGGAACAACTAACATATTTCATGATAAATTAATGATCAATTGAGTTATGGAAATAGACTTGTGTATGTTTCCTCAAAGAGATGATCTATTTTATTATCTGAAAGCGGAGAAGTGGTTCTCAATGAATGGTTATAGTTCGGGTTATAACCATTGGATAAATAAAGAATATAAATATTATAAAACATCCTTTAGGGGTATTTATAGTCATTGTTATTATCTATTCAATCCATTTGGTCTTGCAACACCTCAAAATAGTGTGAATTATTTTTTTGATGTAATTTGTCCCTTTTGATATTTTTCATTTTATAAAACATTGAAGATAATGTATTTTATATTAAATAAATATGTTTGAATTATGTTATGTGAAACGAAAATTAAACCATTCACAACACACATCCTAAACATTACCTTGCACTACATAGAACACCGAGGTTATCATGTGTTACACGCAACAATAACATTCCTCAATATCTTGCATAACATGGATGATCGAGGTTTACTAAACAAAAATATATAATTAAAATATGATTATTTAATAAAATAAGGTATAAAATTGATGTTAAATTATAGTTTATAAATCGTATTAACTAAATTATTAAAATATATGGTTTAAAAAATATTATATAAATTTATAGGTTACCAAATAATTATAAATGAATATGAATCCAAATTGAATATAAAAGGAAAATATTATTATTTTTATAGTTACAAAGCTATTTTACCCTAGTTAATTAAATAAAATACAATTAGTGAATTATAATAATTTAATATATATGTTATATATTCAATCAAATATTTTTATATTCATTAAATATATTTGATAGATATAAGAAAAGAACAAACCCAATTTTATGCTTAAAACATATATTTTTATAAATGTAGTTTTACACCCTTTTAATGGTGAAACCATTTTAAATCCCAATTTTTGAAACATTATAGACGTAATATGTAAAAATAAACTTCATAAATTAAAAAGGATACACAATAATTAGTTTAAGTTAACTTTTTAAAATTTTTTGGTAAGGTTTCATTTTTAATGAATAGCTAAAAATAGTAAAATTTAATTCAAAACATCTTTTTCATATAATTTATTTTCGAGGATAAATTATATTTAAAATTGTTTTAAAAGAATAAATATATAATTTATTTATCAATTAACCTAATTTAGGTCAATGTGATAATTGTGTATAAAAACTAATCATACTTTTGAATATTTTAACATTAAAACCCTGTATTGTCGACCTGACTGTATTTTTAATGATAAAAGAATTTCAGAAACTTGTGAGATTGGAATTTGAAAAAATGGATTCCATATTTATAATCCAAATAATTTATAATTTCTAATTATGTAATATTTTTTAAAAAAAATTATTAGCGAAAGTGATTTAGATAAATTACAACGATGAAGAGAAAAATTTGGTTAATAAATTAATAAAACTGAAATTTAAGATCCAAAATACCTAGAAAGATATCTGACAAACATAGACTATAAATTAATCATAAATTAACCTTCCATTGCTATTTTTTGTTGGTACAAATTAATTTTTATGTAAAAATATGTGGTAAACCTAACTTCTTTTAATAAATTCCACGTGTGCCCTTTCCCTTCCCTATAAAAGGCCACCGACACTCACTATTCTTGATACCTCTCAAAACACATATTTTCAGTAAATATTTGACCAATAAAAAACCCAGAATCTCTAAATTACTCCATGAATACTACCTTTTGTATGAATGAAATCCAAGAATCCTTTTCTCACAAACCAAAAGGAGTTACCTGATTAAGAGGTAACGTCTTCTCCCAATCTCATTTCATTTCATTTTGTTTCTCCACCCACTAAAATATACTTATTACATGATTGTATGAAAATTTAATTATCATAAATATACTAGTATGTTTTTATTCAAAGGGTTTTACCTACACATACACACAACTCCATTTATTTGGTAACAAACAAACTATTTACGTGTGTGGAGAACTACCGCCTCACTAAACAAGGATTGTTCATTTTTCCTTTTCCACCTCTCATAGTCGATATTATTAGGGAAACATTTTTATATATGTTATATATTATATTTATAATGTATTTATCATTATTTAATTATTTTAGAAGACATATCATTATACTTTCCATTTTGTGTTAATATGATAATTTCGTTTGGGGAAGTGTGGACTAACGCCTCCTCAAAGCGATGTGATTCGTTCACACACTACATGGAAGGTAATAATGTTAAATTTAGTTAAATTATTGTATATATATTATATGAAAATTATAATATAATTATAATATATATATACATATAAGTCATTATCATTCATTTGGTTAATTTGACAATAAAAATAAAACCTGCGTTCATGCGTACGTACATCTTATCATCTACTAGAATGGTGTATTCCATTTCATACTCCTATATTATAAAGATTATTATATATAAATATAATAAATATTCATGATATTTATACCATGTTTTAATTTTTAGAAATAATTATACACGTAAAAGGAAAAATGATATAATAAATCTAGTCACATGCGAAGAATTCAGAGAATATTTCTACAAGTAAAAAACATGATATAATATTTTTAACAAGTTGGTAATATAGTGTCAAAATAGAATCATAAATGGTATTAGATATAATAATATGGTTCATTAAATTATTTATTATAAATTTTTATTTATTTTAAATGTTTTTTTATAGTATGAAATTATTCAAGAGATAAGGTAAGATGATTTCATCACACTTTTTGTTTTTGTGAGATACACGCTTCATTCCAAATCCATTCCTTTTGTTTGGTGTGTGTACTTATGATGGATTTACTAAATAAATAATAAGCTTAAATTTATGGGTATTTAAATATCAATTTTAGGATATTTATTTCATTTGTTTTATGTTTCAAAAGATACCAAATCAGAAAACTAGTTTTGTCACAATTTGTATTCTTCAAGAAACTTGTTTTGTTATACTCATAAATAATTTTTTGAGGTGTATAAAATTCCATTTTACATGTTATATAATTAATATACTTATTTAAATTATGTTTTAGGAGTCATGTAATTTCATTTTCTTTCATGGATATTATTATCCCATGTAAACAAATGGTAAGATTTCTTGGAAACATTTTCATCACTTTTTGATACTGTTAATGATTATGATTCTTTAATTAACTATTAAGAACCATCTATCCAGAAAACTAATTAGTTTAATATCTCCTCTATTTATTAAACATATATCAATGTATTATTTTGATTTGTAAACTTTTTGGTACTTCTGATAATTAATAATACATTTATAAGAATATTTGACCTCGTTTCTCTCTTCGGTAAAAAATTTATTTTATTAAAAAAACTATATTTTAAAAAATGTTTTAAAACATTTTTCCCAATGATAATTGAATATAATTTTAAATGAAACTGGATTTTAATTTGTTTATTGTTTTCAAAGAATCATTTATTTATTTTCAAATATATTTTGAAATATTTTTTATAAATGTTTTAAAGATTATTTTATATATTTTCAAGGAAAATGGTTTCCAAAATATTTTCAAGATTATGTTATATGCTTCCAAGGAATGAATAATTTTAATGGTTTTAAATACACAATTATAAGTATTAAAATTATTTTCAAATAATTGGTTTTCCAAAAATGTCAATATTAATTTTTAAAAAAAAGAAATGTTTTTCTAAAATGTTTTCATGAATATTTTATAATTTCATAAGGAAAATAGTTCTATAAATGAGTTCAAGCCTTCATTAAATTATTTTAAAGAAATATTTTCCACATTTTTCACATATTTCTTTATAATGTTTCATGTATATTTTCATTAAAATATTTTTCAAATGGTTTAATGTTTTAAATAGCCTTTTTCGAAGAAGAATGGATAATTACCAGAAGAAATTTATTTAAAATATCTTTACATGTTATTTTCCATCTATGATAGAATTTGTTGATGTTACACGTTACCTTCTTGTCAATTATCTAATGTCTAAAATCATATTCATTCATGAATGTTTTGTGTTTTTATAGAATTATTCTAAGGAATCCTATTTTTCTTCCATGTGTTATATTATTCTGAAACCAACTTATTTTCCTGTGTTATTATTTGATGAGATGATTATGATATTTATCCCTTTTCCATGGCTAATGACGTGATGAAATGTTAATGATAACCATTTAATTTCATGGGTTATGATTTTATGTTTATATAACCCTTCCTTTTTCTTGATTCATGAAACAATGAAATTTTATTATCTTATGAAACATGTTGGAATTATTCTATTATGAGATGTGTGGGTCCTATATCTCCCTATAATACATTGAGTAATTATTTATATATCATAACACAGACTAATATGGTCTTAGGAGTGAACCTTCAATATTAATATGGCCTTGGGAGTGATTCATGACAACTAAAATGGTATTAAGAATGAAGTCATTCTATTAAGATGGCCATGAAAGTCATCAAAAACTACCAAGATGGTATGAGGAGTGAACTCATGCTACAACTATTTACATGTGAGTGAAAAATGACTAGTAATATGGTATGAGGAGTGATCATATACTACTACGATAGTCTTCCAAGAGATTCCACAGCTACTACAGAAATCATATTATTTACTTACATGTTTTCATCAATTATTTGTTTTATTACAAGGTTATTATTTCATGGCCTATGTTATATATTTCCTTATTATTAAATTATTGTGAACTACCAAGTTATATTCCATGATTCATGTATATGATTTTTTATATGTAGGGTATGATCCTGTATTTTTATTATCAAGTTCTTATACCGATTTTCTCATGATTATGCTTTCATGTATCCCTTTTTATCTCATACTAAAATTTTGAGATCACCACATTTTATGTTTCTTTCCATTGTTTATGATGTTATGTATTATGTTTGATGTATCAATGAAGGATTATAATCATGAAGAAACTAGTAATATTTAATAAACATCATTTATGTACTAGTGTTTATGTTTCATTGTTTCCAAAGGCATTGTACTAATATATTCTTTAGGAATCTATTTTAATATTGTTTTATGTATTCCTAAAAAGTGATGTAAGGTATTTTTATTTTATGACTGTGTTATTGTAGTTGGTATTAGATAAAAGGGTTAATTAACCTTTGAAAAAATGGATGAGAAAACTAGAGTGATATCCCTAGGTAAATGTATACAGATATGTCTCTAGATTCTAGTATGGACAATTATAAGGATGATTTAACATTTAGGAAAACTTATTGGAATTTTGGTAAAGGATGGAGTGAGTGGTTTCCTAGTATTAAATCCATTTCTAAATACTACAAGTTTATATGTCTCTGGAAAAAATGTAACTAATGTTAACAACGCCAAAAAGATGTTTCGGGCCTGACTTGGGGTTAATCTGGTACACCACAATGGGCCCTACCTCATACCTAGTCTCACACTCCTGGGGGTATTCTTTTGGAATTCACAAAACACTCCATGAACTATTATGAAAGATTTAAATATTAGTTTTTATGAATAACCTAGTATAAAACTTTGGTTTTATATATTAAGGAATGTTTCACGATTTATATATCCTATAATTCATTATTTTAAAGACAATGTGGTTTTCTAAAATGATAAATAATGGTCACATTATGCATTTGTTTTTAGTTAATGGATGGAACATGATGAAACTAGATTAATATATAATGATATGGATGATTTTCTAATGATAATTCAAGTGGGATGATAACTATAGTTACAGAATTTTTTATCATGCCAAATAAGTTTTCATGGAACATGATTAAGAGCCTTTACCTTGGCCAACTCTCGGACTCACCATGGAAGAAATAGAAGGAGTTCTCTAGATGTTCAGGTAATGTAGTCGATGGAGGAAAGAATATTTGATTTCGTTTGTGTCAATAATGTTGAATGAATCAAAAAATTTAATTTCTTAAAGGAACATGAATAATTTTTGAGTGCGGGAAAGAAGAACCCAAAGTATGTGACTGAAATGAAAACAATGAAGAGGTCAGATAATAAAATGGATGAAAATTTAATAATCCCTAAAGAACCATAGAAGGATATGTTTTCTATGTCTGGAATAAACAGTCAATTATGAAACTCAATGTCCCCAGAGGAAATATGTAGGAGTGAATCATAAAGGTGGTGTCAGTAATGGTAATATTGTTGATGATTATGAGACTATAAATTAAATTTAAAATGAAATTGGTATTAAGTAAAAGGATGATGTATGTATTATGGATGATTGGAAATAATAAATTCTTTATATATGTTTTTATTGACGTTTTATGTTATATGAATGGTGAAATAAACAAGGATTTTACAATTAATGTTCATTAAGCATTTAAAATATTGTGTTGAATGTTTCTGATGGACTCGAAAAGTGATTTAATAACAAGATGATATTTTGAATAAGGGAATATAACACTTAATATGTTTCTTATGTTTATATATTTCTGTTTTTACAAAGATATGTAAGATATGAACAATTAAACTAGACGATATTAATTGCCTCAAACTGATAAATGATCTATTGAAAAAACTTTATATGATATAATGGATTACGTTTATGACTTCTTAGATTTGTGGAACATATCTAGAAACATTTGGAATAAGGAATCATGAATTTTTTCAAAAAGTATTTACACTAATGAAGGACATTACCATGTTTCAAGATAATAAATGATGAGGGTATTCACATGTTTGAAAGGTGAAAACCTATAGATAAATTTTGATATATTTGGGAATAAATGTTTAACTAATATCACGAATTTCATTATAATTTTTTGGATTTTCTTAATTTTAAAGGGTTATAAATTTAACCATTCCTAAAAATTGTATCTGAAAATTCAAAGGAAGTATCAAAAAAATGTGACTGTATTGGAAACCCTGGTAAAAATGTTATTTAGTGATTATCCTTGTTTCAAGGATCAATAAATTAGTTATTTTTAAAATTATATTACAGTGGTTTTATAAAAGGATATCATGTTTTTCTGGTGATAACCAATAATGTCTAGCAGGGTTGTGGGTCATGAACCCGTGATTAAAAGACGATAAGGGGTTTATACCAACCATTATCCTACACATTTTCCTAGTTAATGAATAATTATTTTTATGAAAAAATATTATTGAAGAATCAATAATGTTACTTTTTATATTAATAGAGAAAGGAATATTGATTTTTAATAAAAATGTAGTTATACTTTTCATTATTTTATGGGCCCAAAGTTCTTCTATAAGTATATTTTAGTACATGAGTCATCGATGTTAATTTCTGATAATCCATTTCATGAAGTAATGGATGAATGAAGATTTGATAAAAGAAAAAACAGAGAATAAAATTTTAGAAATAAATCATGTATGTCCATTTCTTTATATTATTGGGAAATAAAATAATTATTCTATGTTAGGATAATGATCAAAATAACATGTGTTGTCTTACTAAAATATTTTTTTAACCATTGTCTTTTTAAATATTTTAATATTTATGACTAAGGATCGTCGACTATTCTTCGATCATTCAATTGTTTATTATTTATGACATCAATCACTCCCTATAAATAGTTACGATCTTCCTCCATATCTAATATTTAATCACAACTTACGTTATCCTATGTGGGAACCTAGTTATATGATACTTGGGTTGACTATTGTGGTTCTATATTTCCCTTTTTATGGGATGTTTTATTATCTATTTTTGCGATGTGGGTTCCTATGAATGAATCGTTCATGTATTAAACCATTGTTAACGAATATGAATTTTGAGGATAAAATTTATTTTAAGGGGGGGTATAATGTAACACCCCATGATTTTTTGAATAATTTTTTTCAAATTATGTTTACATTTTTTATATTTTTAGTTTACACAACACTGAAGATAGTTTATTTTATATTAATGAACAATGATTGGATTTCATTATATGAAACACCAAGTTAATCGTGAACAATATTTAACATAAAAATTATATTTCTCTACACATAAGACCAAGGTTAGCTTGCATTACACCCAATAATGACATTCTTCGAAGGCTTGCATAACGCGAAAGAATGAGGTTTACTGATCAATAATACATTATTAAAATATCATTATTTAATATAATAATATATATAACAGATATTAAATTATAGGTTACTAATAGTAATAAATAATTTATGAAAAATATATGGTTTACAAAAAATAATAAGAATTCATAGTTTACTAATTAATTATAAATGAATATTAAACCCGATTGAATATAAAAGTAAATATTATTAATTTTGTGGACACAAAGCTGTTTTAAACTATTAATTTAAATTAAATAAAATTATTGAGTGATATTAATGTAATTTATATTTTATATATTCATTAAAATAGTTTTTATATTAATTAGAATTATTTGATAAACATGAGATAAGAACCAACCAATCATTATTCTTAAAAACTTATATATTTTTAAATGTAGTTGTACCACCTTTTAATGGGAAAGAAATTTTAAATCCCAATTTTGGAACCTTTATTGCATTAATATATCAAATTGAAATTCATATTTTAATGTGTAACATTAATATGGGCCTAGGATAATTTTTGTTAAAAGTATTCACTTTTCAATTAAAAGATAAAAATAATGTATTTTAGTTCAAAACATTTTTTTAAAACTAATTTGATTTATATGGTTAAATTATATATTACATTTGTTTCAAATTATAATTAGATAATATTTATTCCAATTTTTGGTCATTGAGATCAATTTAACTTTGAAATTTGATATAAAAACATACCAATCTTTTGAATATATTTACATTAAAACTCCACATTGTCAACCTGACTGCTGAATTAATTTTGAAATAATTTCTACCAATTCCATTATTGGAATTTGAAAAATAGATTCTATATTTTGAATCAGAAAAATTAATAATTTTAAATAGTTTAAACATTTTTTTGATAAAAATGATTAGCTAAAGTGATTATGATTATTTATATTGGTTAAGAGAAAAATTAGTTTAATAGTGTACTAAACCGTAAATGTAATTTATTAAACGACCTAGAAACCTGTCCTACATCCATTTGATGGAAATTTTAGTCCATTAAACATCAATTATTTAGTGTTTTTGGTTTTTTATAGCTTTGTTTATGTGAAAACATGGGCACATCTAACTTGTTTTCAAAAATGCCAAATTTGTCCTTTCCCTTTCGTATAAATTCCACAACCTCTCTCTCTTCTTCACACATATCAAAACACTTTGTTTCTTACATTATATACCCAATATACTTCCCAAAATATGTAAAATACACCTTGAATCCTTATTTTTTGGAATAATACAATCCATGTATGTCTTTTGGCACAAACCAAAAGGAGTTACCCAATTAAAAGGTAACATCTTCTCTCAAGATCCTGTTTTTATTTTCTATCTATACCCCTCAAATCTACATATTCAATTAATGTATAAAATACTATTATCCTCAATATAATTATTTTTTTTATTCTAGGTTTTATGTCTAATCTTTCACACACATCCAACTAATGGGTAAACCACAAACTGTTTACATCTACAAAAAACTACTGTCTCACTAAAGAATGATTTCCCAATTTTCCGTTACCACCTCTCATGGAAGAAATTATGATGGAACGATGTTTATATATAGTATATATTATATTTATTATATATTATATATTCTATAATTATTTTACAACACATATATTTAAACATTCTATTTTGTGTTAATATGATAATTTTGTTTGGGAGAGTGTGGACTACATCCCCTCGATGTAATGTGATTCATTCACAAACTACAAGGAACGTATTAAGGATGTGTATTGTTAAATTATATGATATACATGAAATCATAATTATAATTTAATTATAATATATCTACATGTGTGTGGGTGTTTCATTTTCTTTCTTTCATTCAATACGACTATAAAAATAGAATCAACATTCATGTGTACATATGACCTACCATACCTATGAATGATGTCTTCAATTTCATAAATATATTATATAAAAATATGTATTTATATAAAAATATAATTAATATACATGTTATTTATATCATGGTATAAATTCTATAAATCATTATATAAGTATAAGGACAAAATATATAACAAATTAGTAAACGTGTTAAGAATAAAGATAATATTACCTTACATGAATCCTTAACATAGGATTGTTAACAAGTGTATAATATAATTTCACAATAAAACCATATATGATATTATATATAATAATATTTTTATTTAAAATATGTATAAAAAATTTATATTTTTTATACAGGTGGTTTTTATGAGTATGACGTGAGTCATGCAGCAAGTTAAGGGGATTTCCTCTCACTTGTTATTTCTATGATATGCATGCTTTATTCATCATCCATTACATTATTATGGAGTATATACTTCCCATATATGTATTAAATTATTCATATACATAAATTTATCGGTATTTAAATAACCTTTTCTAATATCATTATTTCATGCGGATTAAGTTTCAGAAGTTTCCCAAAAAGAAAAATACTTTTAGTCTCAATTTTCCTTATTTGTGGCTCATGTTTTGTTATGAGAAAAAATAATTTTGGAGGTGTATATACATCCATTTTAAATTTTATATCATGAAGTTCTTTATTTTAATTATTTTTTAGGATTATTGTAATTTCATTTTCTTACATAGATATTTTAATCCCATGTATCCAAGTGGTAAGATTTTATTGAAACAATCTCATCGCTTTTGAAGATTTTTAATGATTTTACATATTTAATGAAATATTATGATACATATCTCAAGAAAAATAATGACATTACTTATAATATAATTATTAAA
Source organism: Viscum album (assembly GCA_963277665.1). Taxonomy (NCBI): domain Eukaryota; kingdom Viridiplantae; phylum Streptophyta; class Magnoliopsida; order Santalales; family Viscaceae; genus Viscum; species Viscum album. The sequence goes on along the minus strand of OY728160.1, from coordinate 1,024,754,312 downwards.
TATATATACACAAATTAGTATCATTTTTCTTTACATTGGTACTTATGATAATTATGAAAATGTTTTTATAAAAATCTTACTGTAAATCTCTCTTTGGTAGGAAGTATTTTTTATTACAAAAACTATGTTCCAAAAAATGTTTTAAAAAAGTTTTAAAATGATCCTTGATTATAATTTTCATGGAAAAATGAATTTATAAATGTCTTATTATTTTAAATGCTTCAGTTATAAGTTTTCAATACTATTTTCAAAGAAAAATATATTTAAAAATTTTCAAAGTATATTTTATATGTTTTTGTGGAAAATGGTTTTCAAAATATTTTGACACGTATTTTTTATTTTTTAAATGAAAAATGCATAAAAAATTTTCAATCATCCTTTATATGTCTTCAATGTATTTTAACGGAAATGATTTCCCAAAAAAAAATTAATCTTAATTTTTAATAGAATTGGTTTTCAAAAATTTTTCATGATTAATTTATATGTTTTAAAGGAAGATAGTTTTCAAAACCATTTTAAGATATCATTATAGTTTTTCAATGAAAAATATTTTCAATATGTTTTAAAATCATTCATTATATGTTTTTGAGTTAATTTTCATGAAAATGGTTTTCAACAGGTTTTATGTTTGAAAGATACTTTTTCAAATAATAAAGGATACTTACCTCAAGAAATGTTTTAAAAATATCCTTCAAAGTTATTTTACTTATAGGATAAAATACATTTATTTTTAAAATTCCATTCTAGGAAATTATCCAAATTTTCAATTCATATTTTTTAAATGGTTTATGTTTTGATATATCAATGCTTATAATGCCCATTTCTCATCCATAGGTCAATGGATTTGGAAACCTGCCTCCATTTATGGACTATGATTTGATGAAATTATTATGAATCCTATAACTTTTGCATTTTTTATAATGTGATGAAATTTTTGTTATTCCCAATTCATTTCATGGGTTATGAGTTGATTTTTATATAACCCATCCCTTTTACAGGTCATGATTATTTGATTGTTTTATTATCTTATGTAACTTGTATAAATGATTCTATTATGAGATGAGTGTGACCTGTATCTTCTTATAATGCATTGAGTAAATAATTATATCTAACGACATAAAGAATTATGTTATTGGGAGTGAGCCTTTAATACAAAGATATCCATGGGTGTGAACTATTACTACTAATATTGTATGAGGAGTGATCTCATGCTACTAAGACGGATTTGGGGGTGAACCATTACTAGAAAGATGGTATGATGAGTGAACTCATGCTACTAAAACAGCTATGGGAGCGAACAGTGAGTACCAAGATGACATGGGGACTTAGACTATACTACTTAGTTTGTCTTGACATTGATTCCATGGATACTATAGAAATCATATTATATGCTTATGTGTTTTCCAAAATTCCATGTTTTATTCCCATGTTATGATTCCTTGGATTATGTTATTTATTTCCTTATTATTCATGCCTTATGATCTACCCTGACTTATTCCACGATTCATGAAAATGATATTCAATTTGTAGGGTACGATCTTCTATTTTTATGATCTTGTTCTCATACCCTTATGCTCATGATTATGCTTACATATCTCCCTTGTTTACCCTTACAAGTCATTTCAGCCCACCATTTTTAATACTTTCTTACCTTGGTCTTAGATATTTGTATTATGATTGATGTTTCTAAAAATGGTGAAAATAAAGATGAAACTATTGGGAGATAATATATCCTATTTATGAAATAGTGTTTAAGTTTAAATGATTCCAAAGGAACTAAAAAAATACGGTCTGTGGACATCTGTTTGTATAATGTTTTATGTATTCTTAAAAAGTGAAATAAGGTATATGTACGTTAAGAATTGGTATTTATAGTTATAACCAATGCTCCTTCATGTTTTATAGTGGTTATGAATAGGATATTTCATTATTACCATTATTCATTCATTGTAGTATTTTTTTATGACATTTTGGTTTACTCTATGTCTCTGGAAGACCATGTGCATCATTTGAGAGCAGTTTCGTAAATTTTTAGATATTATAATCTTTACAAAATTCATTAAAAATGTTGTTTGCTGATTTGATAATTGAAGATATTATGACATGGTGTATTGGAAAATTGTATTTCATTTTATCTTCTGTAAGTGAAATCTTTTTTGAAATAGGAGAAACCACTCAATTTTTTTAATGATTTTGAGCTTCATGGGAATAGTTGGGTATTAGTGAAGGTTTGTTATCAATTTCATGAATATAAATTCTACACAGAACACTCTCTCTAGAAAAGGGGTGATGTTATTATGGGATGTGAAATTCAATATTTTATTTGATTAAATCAAATAACATTGATCTTCTACACCAATGTATAATCTTCCAGATGCTAGGTATGGTTTTGTGGTCTTTTATGATGTATCAATTTTGTGTTTTAATTGAATTCCCATATAGGATGATCATGTGATAGCCTTTTCATATAGAAATCCTAGGCTATATGAGAAGTATTATCCTACTGGTGATCTTAAACTAGCTTATTTGAGGCATTACCATAATAGTTGGTGAAAATTCCTACTTAGAGAAAGGGTTTACATTTATTCTGACCACAAAATATTGAATTATAGCTTATATAAAAAATAATTGATCCTTTTTCAAATGCATTGAGTGGTGTACCTATAATATTTTTATTTTGACATTTCTTAAACTACTAGAAAGGGGAATTAAATGTTTGATTCTTTATATAGGAATATTCTTACCCATTCCATGAATGAATCATTAGATGTGATGAATCTTATGTATCTATTTGATTTGTTGAATTTGGGAGTTTGAGAGGATTTGACAACATTTTTTCTAATGAATGTTCAATTGATATACCCTCTTCTTGAGTTTATTCTTCTTGTGAAGTAGCATGATAAATAATATCATGGAATTATGGATACTCCTTATATTGGGAATACCATTGGTGTGTGGTCGTTCTCTTTATTTAGAATCATATGATAATAGAACTAGAACATTTTACCTTTTCTTATGAGGAAGACATTGATAGGGGTTGTAATAATTTCCATTAGGAATTTTTACATAGTATTTTAAGGATGTTATACAATATGAGGTGATGATTTTAGATTCTAGGTATGGGGTGATAAATTGATGAATTTTTCAAATGTAATTATATATATTATCATGAAAATTATTAGCACTATATTCTTTCATGTTTTCTTCATCTACATGCAGTGAAGATTTTCAATTGGTATGAGATTTCTAAGGATCTTTTAGGGCTTCTAAAAAACCATCCAGTGATGAAGGTGGAATTAGTTTTCACTGATATGATGGCCAAATATTATCACTTTATACAATTTAATGAAATAACCCATGTTGAGAGCATAGGAACTCCTTATATAAAAGAGGTTGTTATTTCTCATAGATTTCCATCAGCTATAGTATCTCATTGGGATGATGTATTTACATTTCATTTTTAGAGAGGAATCTAATCGGAAATGGGATCCATCATTTTTTTGATCATGGAATATAATCTTTTTACAAATGGTTATATTGGATAACCTATATCGGTCATTCAATAAATGAATCATGCTTGCATTATTGACATTCAATGAGGTTCAGATGCCATTTGGGAATGGTTTAGTATTACTACAAGATCATTTATCTATATTTTATTAGGATGGATCCTTTTATGTAATTTTATTGATGTCTGGGTAAATATTAATTGTCCTACAATTATATTGTTGAATCATTTGTGGTTGGACAAAGTTGGGTTCAAGTGATAATGATGAAAATTAAATTGATTTGATATCTAATTATAATAGGAAAGGAAATGTATAGATTTTATGATGATACTTATCATTGAATATTTAGGTATTTAGTTTGTGGCTAGTTTATATTTATTGTTTCACCACAATTGGGTCACCATCATCTTGTGAAATAGGGATCTCTTTCACCAACATTTTGGGTTCTTTATGATATTTTTGAGCTGCTGGGGAAGGCTTCCTACTAATCTGTACATCCACTACAGTGGGTATCTATCCATAGTGTGTTTTATTTATCATAATTCATGAAGTATATTCATATACCTTATCATGTCCTTACCTAGGAATATAATGACGTGAAACCCAATTTGGCCGTGACTGAACATCCTTTAAGGGAAGGTAATTCTGATAAAAGTTTTCTCTCTAGGAACATAATAACTTTGGTCCATGTGTTTGGAAACATGGTATATATTCCCAAGATACATGGGAGTGTAATGCCCTGATGAGAGAGTAATTTCCTTATATATTGGATATGGAGTATTTTTTAATTACATTCTAGGGAAAAATGTGATTGTGTTGGGGAGGGTTTAAAATAAAATTACCTTACATTAAGTACTTATTGAACCTTGTTTGATAATTATATTAATGTGTTTTATTAATAATTTTTTTTAAATGACCATGGGGATATTCATGATTGATAAATGTTTATGGAAAACCATGTTTTTGGTTCCATCGAACTGTGTTCCAGGTGATTGTACTACGGAAAGGGGTGTACAATTTGTACAAACCATTCATCTACCCCTGAAAACTATGCACTCTTGTATTGTGTAAGTTTTTTTAGTTGTTACATTGTTATATTAACTTTTCATACCAAACAAGAAACAATCTATATGTTTAGTAGGGATGAATTTTTATGGAATATAATTACACTTAATGGGGTTCCTTGGTAATAAAACCATTTAAAAATTTGTTTAATCCCCCATAAATTTCTATAAAAATATAAAAAACCCATTTAAGGTGATAAAAAACCCATTAAACTTAAATTGGGCTTCCATGATTTTAGAGGTTATATAGTGGATTCCATGGCTCTTTAATCTCTTCTCATTGTGAATCAAGTGGCCAGTGATCAAATTAGATCTCATTCTCGTAAGTAAATCTCCACTCATTTGGTTTGTCATAATATTTTATTCTATACTATTTATATAGTGATTGATATTAATGTTATTGATGGATATGACCTCTATTTTTAAGGATCTTAATTATAGGTTTGATTTCGTGATCTCTTACCCCTTTGTTCATTATTGCTGGATCCAACTGCAGATGTTATTCTAATTTTTTCTTTTGATTAAAGGTTTATACTTACATAATGAATCACCCTTCACTTTAATCAATTATTTTAATTATTGATAAAAAAATATTTTTTAATTATATTAAAAAACATATTTTATATTATTATTTTTTCTTTTAAAAAGGGATTTGAAATAATTAAAAACAAAAAATATCAATGAAATTGAAAATATTGTGTGTATTTGAGAAAAATTGATTAATTGATATGGATTTTTTTTAATGAAATGACTTTTTTTTATAATTCATATAAATGGATTAAATTAATAAATAATTTGAAAAGGCATTAATTTATGGAAATATTTTATTTGGTTTTAAAATGAGAAAGGCATGTTGAAAAATGATATTGGGAAATTGTAGTTTAACAATTTTTAAATGATTTATTTTACAGTGATTGACTGATTGAAAGATTCACATGTGAGATTTGTTCAATAGGGTAAAATTAGGAAAGTATTCAATGATATTAACCAATAAAATTGTATTGGTACTAAAAAAACTATCCTAATCATACAAAGACATGATTTCCCCTCAAGGGGGTTGAGTCCTAATAGCCTAAGCTCAGGGATGAGATCACACATAGATTTGAGAACACCGATTGAGTAATTTCATGATCCTATTAACCAAAAGTAATTTAAAATTGGTCATATGACTATGGTTATGTAATTAATATCATCCATTTATTATAGAACAATTTTATTCATTAAAATGGATATATATATATATATCCATAATTTTTTTATAATTATGTTTTAATGTATCATCCAACTTTTTAAATAAAATAATGTTTCGTTGAAAATATGTAAATGAGTCACAAGGACTTTTTTAATTAAATTGAAGGAATAATTTGTTAATTTAAAAATAAATTCATTTTTGAATAGTTTGTGAGAACCTAATAGGATATTTATCTTACACCCTTTATTTTCCTTCAATATTTTGTAGATTATCTTCTTCCAACTCCAGGTGAAGTGTAATTTTCTATTAGAGGTGGTGGATGTTCTTGATACCTGGGAGATTGCGTGATGGATGCTACCACTGGAGATGTTATCCACATGTTACATGGAATTTTTGAGCTTTTATGTTGAAATATTTTCATTAATTAATGATTTTATATTGTGGATATTACATTACCTAGTTGATTTTTGTACTTTGTCCTTGAGGAGTTTTTAGATATAGAATTTTATCATTAATCATCCATTTTTTGTGAAAAAAACCCATTCCCAGTGGTTTCTTGTATATTTCTAGGATCTATTCACTAACTCCTGGGGATATATAATTCCTTTATGGTTATATTAGGACTATCTCAGGTATCACAATACCATGGTATTTAGGATTACTCATGAAAACCCACAATATAAAATGAATATACTACAAGAAAATTTAAAGTGACCATGAGTAGGGATGAAGATACTATATGATGATATGATGTTATTGTGAGAATAAATCAATTTACTAAATGAAATAATTAGGTTACCATGAAAAAAATGAAGCAACTGTGTGAAGTAAAAAAGATACTATATAAATAGAAGATACATGTGCACGAATAAATAATGTGACCATGTGGAAAAATGAAGTAAAAATGTGTTTAAATAATGAAAATAAAGAGAATATTATGTTACCATTACTTTTCATTTTTCATTTAACCGTGATCTAATCTAGAAATTGTTCATGTAAAGGAAATTGATCACGTTTAACATAAGTGTTGGACTATTTTAAAATATAAAATGTACTTATTTTCGAACATTAATTTCATATCAAGTGAATTTATGATTATAAAGTGTTTGAAAATTAAATAATGAATATTTTCTATTATATTGTTTAGGGAAAATCACTCCTTAAGATTTGGATCTGCACTTATGAAACTAGAATATAGTACACATATACTTGAGATAAACTAATACACAGAGAGAAAATTTAGATCTTTCCCAAATAATATATTTTCCTAAACTATTTTCACAAACTAAGTTGATCCATTTTTATGAAAAATCAACATAAAATGAATAATAGAAGATGGTAAAATTTAATAACATTTAATATTTACTCTTTTTATTATTTACTATTTATATTCTTGCTCATTTTTCAAGTGGACATTGTTGTACTCTATTTATTTTTAAACAAAGTCTCTTATATAGACTTAGATAGGGCCAAACACTCCCTAATTTATTATTTTCTATCTATAATCCCACATAGAACTATAAAAGGGGTAGTTTAGTTTGAAATTTAAAAGTGATGTTTTTTATGTAAAACATCACCCAACTTGTGGTTCAGTTTATTCATTAACAAACTACTTAGTAGTTGGTGATTTAAAAGTGGAGAGGACTTGGACTTATCATGATATTTAACATCTTGAATTTAATTTTCTCTGTGTTTTTAATATTTAGTTCTCTATTTTAAAACAAAATGGTAAAAATAATCATAACTATAATCAGAAAAAAACACTTTTATAGTTAACTTTACCAACTATTTTATATATGGGGTTTTATATATGTATATATATTTCCAAAGTTAAAATAGTTTTTAAAAATGTATTTATTAAGTTTTGATCAAACATTTGAGAATATTTATGAAATATGAAATTATATACTTCTACATTATTTTTCAAGAGGTTATTTTTAATAATAAATGGTAATTTAGTTTAAAATCATTATTAAAAAATTTTATTTAGACACCCAATTCATCCCATCTTTAGTTTTCCACTCCGATCGAATGTTTATAAAAAATGTTTTTAAATTACTTATAATTTCAATATTTTTTACACATAAGATTAAAAAATATATTATCTATATATTTCCATCTTTATAAATTATAACACATAATATAGGACTCCCAATAATCGTAGTCTTTTTATAATTGGAACAAATGGTTCTATGTTGTAGATAAAAAAAATCCCTATAAAGAGAATGAGATTTTATATTTTTATCTTCATCAAGGAAAATTAAAAAATAAACACTAGAGCTTACAAGGGTTATTCCACTAAGGACAATTATAACTATAACTGTAATGCTATAATTTCCTCATATTATTTGTTATTAGAATAATAGTTTAATAGAATAATTTCTAGTTCTACTACGTATGAAATATAAAAAAATGAAATATCTCCGGAAGAAACATAAAATGTTCATGAAATGAATTTTAATACTAAAATAAATATAAATGAAAAAATTTATATGAATCATAATAAATAAAATTCTGGAATCTATCTCAGGTTCAATGAGATTATAAACACTATGCATTCACCTTAGAATTCAATTCTTGAAAAATATCATGTGATCTGACTTATATTATGCTCACCTATTAGGGGGATATGAACTTCTATTTCAATCAAATAATCATGTGACATAATTAAACTAGTATTATTGTTTCTGGTTGTAATGTTTATGATGAATCATGAGGAATTAAATGTTAATAATAAAAAATCAGATGAAAAAAAGAAGAAATTCAGTATCTTTAAATACATCTGATTCAATTCTAATGGAGAAAATAAAATATTACTACTCCATTGACGATTAACCACCCATAGATAGTGATGATGAAATGGATAACCTAGCTCGGTAATTCAAAAAATTATACAAGAAGAGATAAGTATACAGAAAATATAATTATGGAGGAATGTAGGAAAAAATAGGGATTCAAAGGAAGGAGAATCAATAAGGTGAAATAACCTGCTATGAATAAAGAATAAAGTAACACATAAAGGCAGAATGTACTCAAATAATATATAAGAATACAAATGATAACAATGAAAATTTGAATATAAAGAATATGAATGCCACATGGACCACCACTAAGGATAGTTCAAGTGACTATGACATAAGAAAAGAATAAAATAATAGATGAGCTGAAAAGTTTTTTATGAAAAAACATTCGAAGTATCAAATAATATTCCTATATCTTCTATTCATATAGATAATATTTATATGAATTAACATATAAAAGAAAACATTATAAGTGAATTTTTTTAGTACTGTAATATGATAGAAGAGTCATTCGATGAACATAAAGATAAATATCAAATTCTAAAGAACATGTATGTTTTTTTGGTCTTTTGAAATCATATATCTATATAAAAAAATAAACCATGATATTTTTTAAGTTAATGCAATAAAATCAAAACATCTATTAATATATTTATAAAATATCTTGAAATGATTATAAGTTGAATATAATCCTTTAAAAATGTTCTTAGTAGACAAAACACGCCCAATTATACCACTAAGATTGGTTACTATCTAGGTCAATGAAAATTTTATACAGATTAAATTTTTTTATAAGTATACGTTTTTTGAAAACTTTGAAATGTTATTATTTATATGGACCAAATAAAATTTTCATTTATAAAATTCTCAAGGAAAATTATGTTAGAAATGCTTAAAATATGGGATTCCAAATTTTTTATAAAAAAAATTCTCAACTAAATAATGTATGGGTACAAAAATCATTTACTATTTAAATTTATTTGGAAGAACCCTACTTGAATAGTATCGGTAAACACTTATTGAATTTAAATAGAGGATGTTCCAAAATACGACTTGTAAAGACTCGATATTTAATAACCTTATCATGGTAGATAGTGGACATATAACTTGTGGAGTAAATTCTAATGGTAAAATTATTAGACTCACTCAAATTAGTAATTCATGTATAATTTTGATTTTGTATGCTATATTTTTTGTTTGGCTAAAATTTAATCATCTTATATTTTCAAAATTATTTGATGAAGATTTTCATCTTTAATATGAAAACAATTCCTAAAATATCTATGATTATAATCATGATTTTTTTACTTCCTTGCATAATTAAAATTTTAATGAAGATGATTTATATTCATTATTTTTTCAAAATAATATTTTTATGTGACATCAATAATGATTATTGAATATGACATATAATGCTAATGCAATGAATCCTTCACTCATATAGAAAACTAAATCGAAAATTATTTGTTAAATAAATTTCAAAAATAGAATTACTGATATAAAATGTTCACAAACGATGTAATAAATGACATTAAAATCAAATATATTTCAAATAAAAGAATGATGTTTCAACATATAAACAAATAGATTTTGATCATATGAAATCTTTCAGACCTACTTGAGTTTTATTCTTAAATGGGAAGCACAATTCTATGCTTCTAACAGATGAATTTCCTAGATACAAAAAGGTATTTTTTTATCTCAAAAAGTGAATATTTTTCCAATTTTTTTAATTATAAAAATTTTATACTAACTAATATCTCAAATACAATAAATACTTCTAGGAGTGAACAAGTATATGATTTTTAAAATCAAGACATTGAATATTTATACACATAATTATGATAAATAAAAAAATTCTCCTAGGACCCATTGAAAATATTTGTTATATATGGAAGAAATATAAAACATCAGGACATTTCATGGACCATGTTCAATGAGTATGACCTACATATTTATTATCAGGTTGAAACTATTAATACAACTTGTTATAGTATAAATAGGGCTATCATTAATTTTTATTAATAAAAACCATATATGATTTTTGGAATGAATGAAAACCAAAAATTAATTACATTGGAGTTTTTTTATTGAAGTACATAATTCTAAATATAATGGAATGTTTATAAAAATTTTAATCTAAGATAAAAAAATGAAATTTCCCTGGATATTCAACCACCAATATATCATAGAATTTATTGAAAAAAAGAAAAAAACTGGGATTATTTTTACATGTCAAATTCAATGAAATAGATCCTTATAATCATAAGTCTCAATTAGAAAACCATGAGGATTGACTTTTATATAAATATATATATATATATATATCAATTTATCAATCAAAACTAAAAAAAATTTAGTGACTCGTAGTGTAGAAAAATCATCTAGTGTGGAGGATCTGTTTGAAATTGAACATGAACATGAAAATGAAGTACCAACTAATTATATCCCTAGTTATATTATGACACATGGATATCATCCCATAGATGATATTTTTGGAAATCAAGATAGAGGAAATAAAACTACATCATATCTTATAAATGAGGTTGAACAACAATCCTTCATGTCATATTATGAACATTAGAACATCACTGAAGTGATAGATGATGAATTATTTGTTGTGTATAATAAAGAATAGTTATATTAGTTTGAGAGGAATAATTTCTGAAAATTAATATAAATACCTAAAGAATTACTAAACATCCTCTTTAGGTGGTTACAAAGGAATAAAATTAAGGAGTCTGACATTATAATTAGAAATAAACCTAAACTATTTTATCCCAAAAGTATCCATGAATAATGTATTGAGTATGAGGATTCCATTTTAGTAGTATCAATACATGAATCCATTAGAATAATTATTTCATGTAAAAAAAATTGAGTTTTTAATTATATATAATGAATATTAATATTTCTTTTCTAAATCATTATATAATTGAGGATGTTTTTGTAAAATATACCATGGATTTCAAAATACTCATATTCCAAATAATGTTACTAAATTAAAAAAACATTATGGTTTATACAATATATATTGGGTTGTATAATAGGATCATCCCATTTCTTATTTTTATGTTTTCTTATTAGGGATAACTTATCCTACATTTTTATTCAGATAATTCTCAAATGTGTTTTATTAGTTCAAATATATGTTGATGATATCATTTTTGGATCATCTAAACCCACTTTGTGTACTAAATTTTAAAAAATTATACAATGTGAAATTGAAATGAGTTTAATGGGTGTGTTAAAATTATTCTTTTTTTTCTAGATTTTTTAAAATGAGGAGGGAATGATCTATTAATAGACCAGGTGAGTGAAAGATCTTATAAATATTGTTGGTATTGATAGAAATAATTGTAGTGATACCCCCATTAGTAAAAATAATATGATTAATCTTAGTGAAAGTAGAAATACTTTTTATTAATCCATATATAGAGGTATTATTTATTGTTTACTATATATAATTGGTAGCTGTCTAGATATCACGACTTGTGTGTTCATGTGTGCATGTTTTTAATAAAATAAAAAAGAATCACATTTAAATATCAGAAAAATAATTTAAAAATACCTTAAACGTGAAACCAATTTTGGATTGTTTAATTCTAAATTATAACCACTCATTTTAGTTATCTATTCAATTGAAACTTTTGGTGCTTGTAGGTTAGAATAAAAAATAACACCTAGAATATGTAACTTTTTTGGAATGTTTATTGTTTAATGGTGTAGTAAAATGTGATTTTTTTATTATACACTGTTGAAGCTAAATACAACGCTACTGTTAGTCTTTTCATTGATTATATGGATTAAACATACATTACACTATTATAGAAATAAATTATAATGTGTCCCATGAAATTTACATAATACAAGTGCTATTAAGAATTCGAAAATTCTGATGCCTCATTAAAGGACTCAACATATTGATATAAGACGTCAGTTTTTGAGTTACCAATTTTAAAAGGGATATATTACTCTTGATTTCACTAGTATTGAACACCATATTTTTGAAATATTCCCAAATTCATTTAATTTTGTGAAATTTAATTATATAAGTCATGAATTATGAATGATAAACTAAAAATAAATATTTCAATTTAGGTATAACTCTTCTGTTTTAATGAATTATATTTTTAATAATTTTTTTATTAATGGGACTATAATTCTTAATTCAAATGGTTAGTTACATTACCATTAATTTTTTATTCATACCATCACTATACCCACCTTGAGACATAACTCACACAATCACTATACTTAACATAGACCATTTCTCATACTATTAGAATAGTTGTTGTATGTTTTTTTCTCACATAGTTGTTATACATAACCCAATTACATGGATTGCAAACCCACGATGTCATATTTGTTCTGAGTACATGCTTACTATACATTCCATGTCTATTTTCACATAATTTTTCACTTATGTTATTCTAGTGAGATTATACTTAAATATATTTTTATTTTTGATCCCATAATGACTGAACCAAATTCTAAATTGATTTATTAATCAACATGCCACATTCCCATAAAATTCATTACATTTTTTAAGAATTATATCCTCTTTAATCCCTATCTATGAATCAGAAAACTTATTTGAAATTGAATTTGTGGTAAAACAAGATCTCAATATTTCACCTCATTTCAATGTATTTCATGGGAATAAATTGCAAATGGATCAAGGTATAATGAGTTATTCAGTGAATCTATGCATCCCCTATTTCATGTATTGACTTTTGTTTGTAGAGAATGTAGTTAATGGTCAGTGGAAATAGTTATGAAATTTTTTTTATGGGAATATATTTAAAATAAAGGATATGAGGATTTTATTAAGGGAGCCGGTATGTGATTTCATCCATGAATAGTTATGGAATTCTATATTCATTTATAATTTTTCCTTGTAGATAAATGTGACACAATCAATATGATAGGTAGTTGGGAAATATTTAATTTTTCTTCGAAAAAGTATAAAAAATATTAGGTGTTCCAAATAAGTGTGAGTGTCACACCCTATTTTTTTATTTTCTTGTCATGGTTTTGATCTAGTTCATTGAAAAATAAGGATCCTTTTATCGGGTGTTGGGTGAGATTAATTTTGAGTTTTGATCTTCCATATATGTCTAACCATTGTACTTTTGGTTCCCCATTTCTTGTATGGGATTTTATTGAGAAAGGGTGGTTACATCATGATTTGGGAAAACCATAAGCCCATTTCAATATTTAGAAACCAAATATGTTTTTATAACTCCTTTTTGTTAACATTTTTCACTCAGTCTAATTCATAATTTTCCAAAAAATATGTATTCAAACCACCATATCCTTTTTCACCCCATAATAATTCATAATCATGGTGAATTTGAGTTATTTATTTAGGTATTGGGCCAGCCCATGGGTCCATTTCTATTTTTAAAAACATATTTTGTTTCTTTTATATCATTTTCATTATTTAATAATTTTTTATGATTCCACCTCCCATGAGATTAAAAAATCCCTATACTCACCCCAATTATCCATTTTTCCTCTATTATGCTCATATTCATCACATATTAAGGTGAAGGTTCTTAGGGACCTCATGTTGTCAAAATTTGGGAAGAGAAATCGTTTCATCCTTAAATAATTAATTTCATACTATTCCCCCATAAATTTTCATACCTTGGTTCTTACAGACCTAAGGGGACCCTCCAATGATTTTCAACCCATTCCCTCTCCTCTATGAGTGTGGATCTAAGGGAAAACCAAGAGTTGTCTAGTCTCCTTGGTGAGATTCCTTCTCATTTTTCCTCCCTCCCCCTCATTAAATTATTTCATTGTTATTTATTCTCCCATGGTCATGATAGTCCTAGGGTTATGTTTCGGAATGTTTTTAATGGTTTTATATTTATTTATGTATGTTATTCAATGTTTTAGGGTTTATAAACCCACGATAGGTCATTTCATTTGTGTGTTTCCATTCCGCCAAGAATTTGACGTTGGATTCCCATTGCAAATGACATTTTTGTATTATATCAATATATTTAATTCTATTTTAATATTCCATGTACTCTTAAAAATGTAATTTATGCTTTGGATACTTTTTTGGGTGAGCCATGTAGCGATTGAAACCTTGTTATTGGGAAAGAGGAGTAGTTTTGTTAAAATGGTGCACACCGCGTGGTTGTTCAAATGATTTCATTGATTCCAACACATGTTTTTGGTATTTTTAAAATGGTTCTATAGCTTTAATAAATTTATAGCATATCATTGATGTTTCATTATTTCATTAGTTCTTAATATTAACTATTTTGTTAAAAATAAATGTATGCCATGGGTTTGGTAAGTTTCCCAGTTTGCTTTTATGTGTTGAGTGTGGTTTAAAATGACTAGTTTCTCTTTATAATCATATTAGAGGAGGTAAAAGAAATGTTTTTTGTTACTTATGTGGATTCCGATAAGGTTTTTTAAAGAATGTGTATTGGTTATAAGGTGTTTTGACATGTGTTGCTAATGTAAGGCATGTTTGATAGTTTTAAAAAAGGTGTGTGTAATGGAAAAATATCTGAAAATTTTCAAGGATTTTACCAATGTTTTGAGTCTAAAAATGGTGGGTTCTCACATCCTTATTAAATGTGGTATTTTAGGCTTTGAAAAATTTCGGATTGGTAATTATGTGTAACAACCCATTTGGCCTTTCCTAAAAAACGATGAATGACTGTTTTACATGTATATACCATGTTGTGTAAATTGGGATTTTTTTATGGGCCATGAAATTATATTGCTAAATGTTTCTAGATCTTCCAAATATGGTAGGGTATGGTTCTTCTTTTGTTTTATCCTTAAAATAGTGTTTTGAATGCTTTTTATGTGCAAATCCTCATTACACTCTTTGAAAATGTTTTATGAAAAATTTATGTGGTTTATTGTTATGTGAATGAAATGTGAAGATTTTTTGTGGAATGTTTGTGTGATTATCGATTCAGAATTAAATTTTCATGTGGAAAGTGTATTTTATAATATATGAAACTTTATTGATCACTAAAGGGAATCCATGGTATCTAGGTGGGCTGACATGTAATAGTATGCTAGTGATCCTATTGGGTTTGGCCCCTAATTCAAGAAGCATGTTTTAAAATGACAAAACTAACTAAAATATGATTATGATATTGTATTAACACCACTATGTTATGTTTATTCACTATACTAGTGCATCTTGTGAATGAGAATCTATATTTATTATGGTTACCTTCACCGAGAAACGAGGTACCTAGGGCTCACAACAAATTAGTTATTAGGGGTGTTCCAATGTCTTGTGATCATTTTCTATTCTATACTCACCATTGGAATAAAGTGTGTTTTGTTGTTAAATTCATCACCCTTTCTGATTTATTTAAACGTTTACATTCATTAAAGCATCCCTCTTGAAAACTATTTTCATTTTGAAGTTTCACTCCTTTGAAAATTGTTACCTGCATTCTTGTTTATAAAACATGAAAGTTTTTGTCTAGTAATTTTTTATAGCATGGGACATCATTTTGAAAACACACGTTTATATATTTTTTAAAACCATTAAACTTATGTTTCTTTTATTTTATTGTTAGTGCATTGGGAATAGAATATCTGGCTAAGCTACTGAGTTTTAATACTCACACCTATAGTCTTCTTATATTATTTATCCCTTGTGTAGGTTTCATCTTGTGTTAGATCACCTTGGTAGAGGTGTGATAATTGAATTATAGAGTGGAAAGTGGGTTCACATGGAGTTATATGGCTTTCAGGCTTCGTCAGTTTATTTTTTGGTTTAGTTGTACCTTCGGTTTCTTGTAAAAATAATGTTCAGTTCAATTTTTATATAAATATATTTTGGGCTGTCAGTTTCTTCCTTCTGATGGTTTGATTTTTTATATTTTGGAGAAATCATTCTCTTGTGTACTCTATTGATACCCTAGATGATGGTCACCATCCTGGGAGGATTGGGAATTCCTCTCGAGACTTGTCACGGGCTGGCCTAGGTGACCGGTTCAGGGTCGACTTAGGTTGGTTCATGAAAAAATGGTATCTGAGGAGGTCGGCTCTTAGCAGACCTTTTTTTAGAGATCCATTATTATTTGGGGATGTCAGGGTATATGGTGTAGGATTTTTTGGACTTTAACAGTATTTGTGGGAAGTGCGTTACAAACAATTTCTCGTTTCAATCCTCGGGTTTCTATGGGACATCCGATTTTATTAGTGTCCTTTGTTCTTGATGATTGTTTAGTGTTGGGATATGATAAGGGGAGTCTAACTAATGGCCTATGTGAGCTCACAGGGGCTAGAAAGCCATATGGTGATGGGGCTTCACCCTAATAAGTCTCTCTGTGTTGGTGTTTTTCTTGATATATGGCCTCCCACCATATGACCAGTTCCCCCACAAACACTAGTTCTTGGAATGGTGGTTGGGTGCCCAGGGTGGAATGGAAAGGTGCGTGTGAGTGATAATTAATGAAGCACCATTGGTGAATGTGGAAATCCACCAAGTTAGTTTGTTTTTCAAAACTGTTTTGAGCTGAAAAATTGTGTCATTTGTTTATAAACAGATGGTAATGTGGATTGTTTTTTCTATTTCTTAGAAGGATTTTTAATTCAGTATCCATCACTGGGATTTGGAATTCATACTGTTGTTGTGTCATGGGATGGGATCTTATTTGTGTCTAGGTTTTGGAGTAATGTTCATTGGGTTTCTAAAGATGTGTTGGATGTTGTGATGTGGCCATGGATACTTCTCTGTTGGAAAACCTTCCTATTAATCATCCTAAGGATTCATTTCAAATGTTAATTCCACCTCCTCAGATGATTCCTAGACTTGTTCGTTGGAATTCATATCTGTTTGGGATCGATTTATGGTTCCTTCCCGTTATGATGAATCTCTCGGTTATAGCGGTTGTGTTCAGTGAAGCTTGGTGTGTTTCACCAAGTTCTTTATTCATTTCACTCTTCATTCTATGTAAGATAGAATTGTGGTGTGTATCCCTCAGCCTTTGTTGGTTATTGGGGTTTTGATTGATCTAGTGTGTTTCATGAGGTAATGTAATTCGTAGCACCAGACTGCGGGGTAGTAGATGCTTCAAACATCAGGGCTTCATTCATAGGCCTCGGAGTGAAGCTTTTCACACAATTAAGAAATCTTCAAAGCTGTGGGGTTCTTGACTAGGATCCTACATACACCCTTTTGGTATGGTAGTTTCTATGTATCTATTGTTGTTCTTAATCAGAGTGAATTTCCCATTGTTGCAATGAGTGCGGTGGACTTACCCCTCACACATTGTCTATGGTTATGACATCATTGATGTGGGTTTTTGATCAGTGTCCCTATGTGGTAATCCTATGTAAATCAGATGGGATATTGGTGTTACTTGTTCCTAGGTGGAGAGGTTTGGGTAGTTCCTTTTTTATTTTGTGTTTTCAGGGGCCTAATTATTGGGTCCCCTTCCTTCCCCGTCCTGTGTTGTGGGGGGTCTGGATCTGTGACAACAGTGTTAGCCTAGTTCTTGTCCCCTCCATTCGGGAGTGGGTTTTTTAAATGTTAATGTTGTGAACCTATTAACATGGGTTTGTAGATTGTTTTGGGAGAGTTTTGGTGGTCCTGTTCGGGTGAGGCCAAATTCTAGTTCATGTTGAATTCGTTTTTGTTCATTTTTTGTTAATCCCTAATGGTGGGGATACCCATTGCTGGTCTTAGAGATCATTCCATTAAGGATTTGTCAGATCACAGTTGTGATTTAATGGTGGGGATCCCATTCTGGACTCCACCCAAATCGTTGGATTTCATAATTGAAATATGGTTTGTGTGATCATTGGTTTCATTGGGAGAAGGCCCAACAATCTAGTTCTTGGATTGTTTGTGGAGGTGGTGGCTTGATATTTCGATAGATTTTCTGGAAGAGGTAGTGATTTGTTGTTTTATTTGGGTAATAGGATACAGTTCCATTGATGGTGAATGATTTTTATTTAGATTTAGTGTCTGGATTAGGTTGATAAGTAATCTAAATATGGTTTTCTATTAGTTTTATTGTGTTATGGCTTTCTGGGGGTGGAAAACCTTAAAGGTGAGGAGAATTTTCACACTTGGTTTTTTCTTTTCATGTCATTATTTTGATGTGGTTCATTAAAAATAATAATACATTTTATGGGTGTTGGCTGAGATTAATATTGATTTTTTAACTTCCATACATGTCTAACCATCCTACTTTGGGTTCCCCATTGCTTGTTTGGGTGTTTTTCGAGAAAGGATGGTCACTTTATTATTTGGGCCAGCCAGGACCTCATTTTTAGATTTAAAAATAAAATTTCTTTCGTTTATAAATCCTTTTTTTTTCAACATTTTTCACCCATTACACATCCAACATTGCCACACCAAACATATGCAATCCACCATATCCTTTTCTACCCCTTAATAATTTATTATCATGGTGAATTTGGGTTACTTATTTAGGTATTTGGCCAGCTCGTGGGCCCATTTCTAGTTTTAAAAAAATATTTTTTTCTTTTATATCATATTAATTATTAAATAATTTTCGTTGATTTTACCTCCCATACAAAGAAAATATCGTTATTCTCACCACCATTATCTATTTTTCCTCTTTGGATCACATTTTCATTTCATATTATGGCGAAAGTTCTCAGGTTTTCTGAAGTCATCCAGATATAAGAAGGTAAATCATTTCATCCATAAATCATTTATTTAATACTATTTCCACCCAAATTTATTTCCCCAGGTTCTTCTAGACCTAATGATACCCTCCATAGTGTTTCAATCTTTTTACTCTCTTATATGATTGTGGATATAAGGGAATAATAAGAGTTTTCTAGTTTCCAAGGTGAGATTCATTCTCCTTTGTCATCCTTTTTCCTCCTCCATCCATTATTTCATGGTTTTTTCTTCTCCCCTGGTCATACATGACCTAGGGTTATGTTTTCTCATGTTTTTTATGGGTGTTATATTCATTTAGGGATTTCATTCACAGTTTCGGTGTTTATGAACACAAAACGGTTGATTTCGGTTGTCCATTTCTATTACACCAAGGATTTGAGGTTGATTCCCCATTTCACTTGATATTTTTAGTTAAGATAAATCTATTTAATTATATTTTAATATTCCTCACACATTAAAATTTTTAATTTATTTTTTGGATAATTTTTTTGGTGTGCTAAGTAGCAGTTAAAACCTTGTTTTTGGTAAAGTGGTGTAGTTTCGTTAAAAAGGTGCACACAACATGTTTATTCAAATGGTTTCATAGCTTCTACACCTAGTTGGGGGTATTTTTAATATAGTTAATTATATTGAAAATATTTATGGCATTTGATTGATGTTTTATTCCTTTTAGTGTGCTTAAAATGATTTTTTATTAAAAAGAATGCATGCCATGTGTTCAGTAAGTTTTGTAGTTGGATTTTATGTGTTTAGTGTGGTTTAAACTGAATAGTTTGGATTTATAATAATATTGGAATTGGGAAAAGAAATATTTTTAGGTTCCTTATGCGGATTCCAATCAGTTTTGGGTTTTTTAACGATGGAGTATCGGTTTTAAGAGATTTTTACGTGTGTTGGTAATGGAAGGATTATTTAGAACTTTTATAAAAAAGGTTATGTAATGGAAAAGAAATATTCATATTTTCAAGGTGGATAACAATATTTTGAATCTCAAAATGGTGGTTTCTCACATCCTTTTTCAATTTGGTATTTTTGTCTTTGATAAATGTCTAATTGGTAAAAATGTTTAAAGGTCTGTTTTGCCTTTCCAAAAAAATGAAGAATGAGTGTTTTACATTTATATACCATGTTATGCCAGTTGGGATTGTTTTATAGTCCATGAAAAGATTTTGTTAAATGTTTTTAGGGATGAAAAATATGGTTCAGTATTGTTTTGTTGTGCATTTATATTTAAAAGAGTGTTTTAATGTGTTATATGTGAAAAGCCTCATTACAGTTTTTGAAATTGTATTTTGAAAATATGAAGTGGTTTATTGATCTATGAATGAAATATGAAGCATGTTTGTGGGATGTTTGTGTGTTTATAGTTTTTGAATTTAATTTTTAGGTGGAAATTTTATTTGATAATATGTGTAAATTAATGGGGCAGTAAAGGGAATCCCAGGTATCTGGGTTTTCGGATGTCTACTAGTATGCTAGTGATCCCGTGGGGTTTGGCCCCTGTTTTACATTGCAAGTTTGATGAAGAAAACACTAACTAAACTATGATAATGTTGTTGTTGGAGGAACACTAGGTTATGGGTATGCTCCCTAATAGTGGCCCGGGTGCATGATAACAAATATTTATTATGGTTACCTTCATCGAGATACAAGGTACCTTGGGCTCACAACTATCTAGTGCCTAGGGGTGTTCCCGTGACTTGTTCTCATTGGCTATTTTGTACTCACAATTGGAATACAATGTGTTTGGTTGGTAAATTTATAAGCATGTGTGACTTATTTAAAAATTTATATTATTTAAATTAACCTTCATGAAAACTATTTTCATTTTGAAGGTTCACTTCTTTGAAAATTATTACTATCATTCTTGATTATAGAAAATACATGTTTTTGTCAAGTAATTTTATTATAGAATGGGACGTAATTTGGAAAAAATACCTTTATATCCTGTATTTAAAACCTGAAATATATTTTTCTTTTATTTTAATGTAATTTCATTGGGAAGATAGTATCGTGCAAACCTACCGAGTTTTAATACTCACATCTATAATCATCTTCTATTTTTGTTGATTGTGGAGGATTCAACTTGAGTACGATCACCTTGGAATATTTGTGATCATTGTTTTGGATAGTGACCAGTGGGTTCACATGGAATTAGTTGGTTGTTAGGTTTGGAATATTGAGTTTTTGGATTAGTGGTACTTTCATTTTCTTTTACAAATAATGTTCAGTTCAATTTTTATGTAATTGATTTTTGGGTTATCCGTTTCATTACGATGTTTGTTTGATTGTTTATATTTTGGAGAAATCATTCCCTTGAGAACTCTATTATTTCCCTCGGTGGTTGTTGCCATCCCTGGAGGATCAGGAATGCCTATCAGGACATTTCACGTGCTGGCTTGGGTGACTGGTTCAGGGTCGACTCATGCTGGTTCGTGACAGTGAGTGTTAAAAGAACAAAATCTCATACCCAATATACCATTACAACATTTATATTCAAAATAATGTTGATGAAAATTTTGGAAACTAGACACCTAGAATATGAATATTTTATAAAAATATTACTGAATGCAGGTTTCATGATACACAACTAGAAGAAAGGGTTATTGCCACAGTTTAAACCCGTGGCAATAGGCCCCAAAACCATGGCCATAGGCTACAACCATTGTTTTGGAAAACCGTGGCCACTATCATCAAGGAAGTAGGTCCTGGACTATTGCCACTATTTTAATCATGGAAATAGTTACCTATTTCCATGATTTTGAAAACTGTGGATGTATGCCCCCAAATTGGCCACCGTGGTGGTTGACCTAAAGCCTTAGTTTAAACTGTGGAAATATCCTAAATCAAAAATGTCACTAAAGGGTATCGATCCCTACACCTCCACTTTACAATAATGTGCTCTAACCACAACACCTTTCCACAATTCAGGTATATATATATTATGATATTTATATTAATAAAAATTGTGGGAATAACTTTAAAACTATAGCGGTAGGGCTTTCTGCCAAATTTTTTGTGGGAATTTTTGGTCCTGCGGAAGCACAGGAACCCTATAGCCATAGTTTGGGAGAACTGTTGCTATAGGGCTTTGAAAAAATTGGCCTATTGCCACATTTTTTCAAACTGTGGCCATAGGCCAGAAACCTGTGGGTATGGGCCACCGAAAATATCCATAAAGCCTCAGTTTTAAAACTGTGTCTATAGGCCAGAGAACCATGTCTATACCCACCAATAGCCATGGTTTTAAAACCGTGGATATAGGTTTGTGGCAGTACCTCCATTTTCTAGTTGTGAAATGTTCATCGCAATTTTATTCAATACCAAAAAGGTTATATAATATCAAGAAGAACCGGGTTCTGTTTTTTCCTTTTCTTATTTAAACATATATTTCAATTCTGTCTGTTAATATATGTGATGAGGCATTTAAATTACTTTTTTAATCCCACTTCAAAGATCATTTATATTCCATATTATATGATCATTTCAACCCTATAGTCCTTTAATGATTTTTTTCTTCTTGGGGATGAATTTATAACATCTTCATATGGACTATGACTAAATCAAGAATATATGGGAAAATAAAAGTAAACTGGAGTCCCTAAAAATGGAATAGATGGTTGATCCAGATAAATTATATGAATAATATGATCCTATCATGTATCTTGTTAGACCTAGGGATACAGTGGATCTACCTCTTTAACAAGATGGCATACCTATATAATCTTCTGATTAATTTAATGATGCTATTGATATAGAATAAGAACATGATGTTGATGATTTTTTTTGAAGAAGATTAAGGGGAGATTTCTGATCATTTTAATGAATCCGAGGAACCCATTGAGGCTAACAATTGACCCTCTCATGCAATGTATTTTCGACCACCACACTCTCATATACCCTAAACAACTTTAGTATAACAATTGGATGATGATGATCCTATTGATAATAAAATTTTTGTTAGTCATTATATATATGAACCTCAATGAGACAATTTATGTTATTCAAAGGAGGACAATGATAGCTTAGATAAGTATCTTGAGATTAGCCACACACCAATACCAATAATACAGGATTCACTATCAAAATGGGATAAATCACCTTGATCAATAATATTATGTCTGGTAAATTATGAGGTTGATGATTATCATTTCCTTGGGGAAGTCCACCTCAGGATGGGGGACCCTTCAACCCTTCCTCACAAATATCACATGAAGGATCTTTTAAATTTGAGATTGAAAATCGTAAAATTTTTGATGCATCTCCTTCAATACTTCACTAGGACAAAATTTGGGAGATATATATTATTCTACTCTAATGAAGGAAGTTAAAAATCTAGTAAATAGAAGTGATACATGAACTATTGGATCATTCCAGATAGATGATCATGGGTTTAATGAAGTAGTTAGGGACAAATTTGAAGTCTAATCTATGGGAAATAAGTGTATGATGATAGAGGATAATGGTAACCAGTCACCTTATGATCCATATTCTTCTATTCATATTTATACAAATTATGCTTTTTCCACATCATAAATTATAAGAGATTATTTTTATGAGTTCAAATCAGATATAATGGGTTTTTTGGAATAAATATTTATTTGATTTGGAAATTCCATATAACCAATCATACAAGAATATATGTCTAGATAAATGAATTTCATAATTTCTCAACATCATTTAAGATTATATATTAAAATGGATATTATGAGGAATGAAATTGAGGATATAAAATCATATTTTTTATATTTATAAGAAAATAATTTAGATAGGATGTTAAATATTTTCCAATGGTATCTAAATTCATTATTTAAGTATTCTATATCTAAGTATCCACCTCATATAACTGATGACTCATAAGCTTTTGATGAATGTTGAATTATTTTCCATATAAGATCGGAGTTAATGGTTGTTTTTTAACTTTTATAAAATAAGGTAAGTATTGTTTTATGGTTTTCAAACACATGCTTATATGACTTTGGTTATATCTAGACATGATATTAGAAAGGATGGAAAATTTCATGAGATTACTAAAAGAGAAATTAAATTTTATCATTGAAGAATATTCAAAATGAAATAAATCAATGTTATGTTGAGATCATTGGTTAGTGATCTGAGGATACCTTCATTATCCCACATATTCATGTTAATAGTCAAAAACCTAAAAATCATTATTCTTATTATAGAAGAACTCATGGAAAATGAAGGGGACTATTTTTGTGCAATTGGACAAGGATATAATTTAGACAAATAATTTACAATGTTCATGGAAACCTACCGATATACATCCAATATGGACATACTTTCACCACCTTTCTTACCTATTAACTAAAAAAATCATCCTACTAGAGCATCCTCTATCAATACATTTTGACATATCTACTTGAAAAGTATTCTAGTATCTCATAACAGTTTTCATTTGCGTCATAATTCGTGAACCTAATTGAGATTATGTACCACAACATAACCAACCAACCCAATGTACTTATAACTATAAATCTAAGGGAAAAGATCATATCTTTATTGATGAGACCATGGGTGTGTCTAATTTGGCCTCTGATTAGAATTCATAGCCGGTAAAATATCTTTTTAATCCTTTCGTATAATATTTTTTTAATTAATGAAATATCTATATTAATATTAATATTTTTAATATTATCATTTATTTTAGTCATTATTATTCATCATTATATTTTACCATGAATTCATTTTTGATAATCCTAAAAGGGGGAGATATTGTGGAATTAATTGACGAGACTATGAAATTTTAGAAAAAATGTAGATAATGAGAACTCTATTTTTCAATTTGTTGCAAATTTAGTTATAATAAATTCAAATAATTTAATTTTATATGTAATTATTTTTTATCATAAAATGTGGGACATTATTGGATTAATATATGACCTAATTATTTTAAGGATCCCAAATATGTTTATTATATATCTAATGGATTTCATGTTTGTTGAAAATCAGTTTTTTCTTCAATAATATGGAAAATTGGTTATTTAATGATATTAATAGGATTACTAAATACATTTAAAACTA
The DNA here is from genome assembly GCA_963277665.1 of Viscum album. Taxonomy (NCBI): domain Eukaryota; kingdom Viridiplantae; phylum Streptophyta; class Magnoliopsida; order Santalales; family Viscaceae; genus Viscum; species Viscum album. The sequence continues at coordinate 1,024,729,038 of OY728160.1, read as the reverse complement.
TTATAAAAGGTAGATAAATTGAATTGACCATGACAATAATGTGAATGTGTGTATGTATGTTCATAATGACATCCTAGTGATTGCATGTTCATTCAACTAACCATGTATTAGCTAAGAAATTTTATCTTCTTCATTAAGTGATCATGAATAGAAGCCCAAGTGACTTCATGAAAAATCAATCTTAAAATATGAAACACCATGTTATTTTGTGGTATTTGAGTGAAATTTATATTATTCTTGAATTGGACATGACATTGTAAGGTAGTTACTAAAATAGAAAATGACTCTACTAAAATAATATTTCATGTGATCATGAGTAGATATGAATCTAATGTTTTAATCAAATATGTTATTGTGAGAAAAATAAAATGACAATATGATGTGATGAATTGAAAATATGAACATGTGAAGATATTTTTTTGTGTAATGACATCACTGCATGAAAAGATAAACCTACTATATGAAGAAATCATGTGACCATGTGGGAAGGTGATGTGAATGTATATTTAAACAATGTAACAACAATATAAAATGATTTTTTCTTTTCTTATCACCATATCAATAACCATGTAATGTTAATATGATCCAAATTGGAAAATCATTATGTAAAGACATGTGACCATGTATAACAAAAGCAGTGGAGTATTTTCAAATATCTAACAACAATATTTCAGATAATTAATTATAGATTTAGATATTTTAAGAATCTAATGAGTATAAATATTAAACAATTAATATAAATTAATGTATAGTTTAGAGAAAATATTTACTTAAGATAAAAAAATCTCTTAAATACCAAAAAAATAAACATGTACTTTATAAAGACTGATACAAAGAGGTCACATTCATAATATTCCATGATATTATATATTCCTAAACAATATCTAAAAAAGTAGATTGATCCATTTTGAGGAATAATTTGAGGACTATTGAATAAAAAAATATGACTAGATTGAGTTGCATATTATATTCTCAATTTATATTCACATAATGTTTTGTTCTATATTATTTTTCTTGTTGTGTTTGTTATGATCTATTCATTTGTTATCATAGAATTTCATATTTTATTTGAGTGTTCTATACACTCCCTCAACTATTCTCTAAAATCTATACTCATATAGAGAATTTTGGCAGATTTTTTATATTATCAAATCCATGTGGGATATATTTTATGTAAAACCTAATACATGTTTTGGATTAGTGTATTAATTAATAAACTGAATAGATTCTGGTGATTTACAAGTGGATAAGACTATGTCTCTGCTTGATAAGAATGATGTTAATTGATTTTATGTGTCAATAAATAATGACCAATATTATATCCTTAACACTAACAGAGTGAGGTATCCCAAAACAATATTCCATGGCAATCTCATCCCATTAACATTCAATAACATGTTTGTGTTTTTATAAACTAGTAGTCCTCTTTTACTCCACCGTAATCCCATCATATGTATGGAATCGAGAAATGAAATATGAAAATGACCATCACATTCCCAATAATATTTAATGACATATCAGGTCAAGATACATATTGGTAGCTCTAGGATAGACTATTAAATAATATCGATGTCCATTTTTCATCATCTCATGTATCAGGTGTACTAGAAAACTCATTCAACCGTGAAAGCACAAAACACCATCGGGAGACTAAAACCACTCGCCTGAGGTCTCCCTATCACAAAGATTTATGCTAATGTTATGGAACTCCACATACTTATCTTGTCTAAGTCAAATATTATCATCCATTTATGATCCACCCTATGTAAAATATATGAATATATATTTGAAATCCATCCTATTCATTTAAGGACATCTCAGTAATCAATCCCATCAAGAACCACTCCACTAAGGATTCCTTCACTACCTATGTTTGTAATTTTCCAATCAAGGCATCAAAGACCACATTTCCTTTTATGGGGGTGTATGGAATATCAAAATTAATTCCCTGAAGGTATTACACCAAACATATGTGTATTATTTTAATATATATCTATGTGAATATATACTTAAAACTATTATGGTCTAAATATAATATAAATCACTCCTTGGATGGGTACTTATTCCCAGGATTAAGTTCATGGATCACTACCACTAACTCAAGATGATGAATTGGATTGTTCTTATCAGGCTGATGTAACTTCATTGATATTTAACCAAATAGAATTCTCCCCTTCATCGAAACACAAACAATACTCATACCAGAGGATACATTGCAGTCATAATATCCTAAATGTAGCTCAAGAATAATCAAGATTCTAGAATAATTATTCCTAAATTTTAACTCATCAAAATATATCTTGCAAGTGTGATCCAAATAAATGTCATGAATTTTTGGGTTATCTATTTCAAGAAGTTGATGTCCGATAGAATTCCAACCTAATTGACTATAGTAACGATTTAATCTATGGAAACTCAGGATATTAGACATATTTTTATGATACACCAAGACATCACATCGTGAATCATCTCAATATTCACTGAGACACAATTATTAAAAATCAAATGGACAAGGAATATTTCCCTCATAATCCTATCCATTAATTAGGATAGCTACATATACATATGAAGTTATTTAATGACTTTGAGGATGATATTCAAATTCTTAGAATGTTCCTCCACTATTTTGGAATAGATAAGCATATTTTCAAAAAAATACCATTAAGAAATACATAAATAAATTCAAAATAATATCAATCATATATATAAAAATTATTGAAGCATTATTGTCATGAACCAACCAGGTTCTACCTTGAATGGTCACCTGAGATGGCCTGTGACGTCCTTGAGGTACATTCCCAATTACCTCGGGGTGGTGACAAGCACCAAGGGAAATAATGAGAGGTTGTTTGAATAATTTCAACTAATATATATATATATATATATATATACTTATATAATAAATGAGAAACTCAATATAAATAAAATAACCAATGGGAAAAAAATCTAAAAACAAACCAAAACCAAAAACAATGACCATCAAATATTTGTGTGACCGCACAGGACACTCAAAGAAAAAAACCCCATTACTCAATGGAGATTGATAATAAGAAAGAACCTACATCTAAGGATAAAAATAATAAGTTACATATAGTAATGGGTACTAAAACTAAGTAGGTGTGGAGAAATAAACTATTCCTAGTGGTTTTCATTTAAATAAAATATTTATTTATTCAAAGATTGAAATAAAATAAAAAAATATATGGTTTTCAGACATTGAATTATAGAACAAATCACAATCCACTAACTTCTTTATTTTTAAATAGGTTATTCTAAAAAGGTAATTCATGGGAAATTTATAGAGGGAGAAGAATGTAATTTTATGAAAGAAATAGAAATAAGTGAAACAATGTTCAAATAAAAGTTATCATAAAACATATCCAGACCAAAAAACCCACATTAAAAATAGATGAACATTTTAAATTGTAAAATGATGAGAGAATAACATAATTATGTTAATGGAATGCACTACAAAAGATAGAAAACTTGGTGAGGTACCAAGAATAACTGTCGTAGATTAATATGTTCCAAAAAACATGGAATTACCTAGGTGATTTGGGGAAAATCTAGAAAATAATGTATGTTGACCCATCCTCTTAGTGCATCTGAGGAAATCAAACATAACTCATACTCGGTCTTACACTACCTAGCCTAACCAAGGAGAACCATTCATATTGATTAGAGTTACCATACTTAGGGAAACTGGTTAGAGTGTAATCATAAACCAATAATGTAAGAAATATCAGATATTCTATTACATATACAAGGTTTCCATGATGTATAAAAAAATGGTTGATCGAAATAAATCCATTAAGCCAAATATATATACAAACACAAACCATCATACAAACCACCACTTGAGATTCACTTGAAACAATACAACCCTAAACCACCCTGGTGAATATCCTATTACCGTAAAACTGTTTATATGTGTGAGAGTCCCACGTCAAAGAATCTATTACACTTTTAAAAAATAAAAATGTTGGGGAATCATTCCATGGAGGGGTTTCAATGAAAACCTTTTTGAATATTCCAAATATTCTTTTAATATCAATTTAGAGGAAACCATTTCAAAAATAACCATAACATAGCACATAAAAAAGCATCCACTTTGGAACCCATATTAGGAAATAGAATCCACAATTTAAAATTAAAATAACATATACAATAACTAAACATAAATATTTATAACAAGAACTATGTCTGCGATAAACAAAAGAACAATCTCATGAAATTTATTCAAGGGTAAAACTACCTCCATTCATTTAAAATAATTTATCTATATAATAAATATCAGGAATTATTATCGAACCAAGGTACAAACAAAAAAATAATTTTTTCTTACATTTAATGTACAAATGAAAAGGGAAACCTATCTAAAAAGGAAGACCACCAAGAAGAAACACCTTGAAACTTTATGAAAATAATGAAGAACTCTTCATACTTTCCCTCATATACACTTATATATAAACACCCCTTTATAAAATGTTCATATTCCACTCACCATGAGGGAGAATGTACAAAATTTATTTATACACATGTATATGTACCTATATCTGTGTGTGAAATCCTTAATGAACCCACAAGAAATTTCAAATAACTTAGAGGAACAAAAAATCACCAAAAGACCCCAAATAATATAGGAAAAATAAAAATAGCACAAAAGAAACCAATCTAAAATGGTGGATGGAAACCCAAAATGATTTGGTATTCTTTGTATTTAGTGGAATATACAGAAACATGCATGAATCTAACCTCAGAGATAGTTCTCATGCCCTAACACTAGAATAGAGATCCATGATATATGTCAACCCAAAAATACGGTCCGGATGTATATAAAAGGGTGACGATAGATAGGAAAACTCTATGAAATAGAATGAAGATATAGTTGTGGACCATACCTCTAAGGAATGACCATGAAACTTGAAAAAATATGATGGAATCATCGGAATAATGGGGATCTATTGATGGGGATGGAAAACACATGAATGGATGAATGGGAGGGGGATAGTCACTGGATGTAAGGGGGCTGGGATAGACTTAGGTTTTATTTTATTTCTATTTTTTAATTAATTTTAATTAATTTTATTTATTTTTGAAAAAAACCTAGAGCGTTGTTTTGGTTGTATTGTTTAGCAAACCACGAGATAACTGTGTTCCCATTAATAGGACCCAAGAGCACCCCTCACATTCTAGTTACACAGTTTTTTAAAACCACGCACCACATATGTGGTTAGCTCTATAAAAAAATAATATAGTCTGTATCATAGTTACTACATGGTTTGAAAAACATTGTGTGTTAACAATGAGACATTATAATCATGCTCAAAAATTACGATTTAATTGGGAAAACACCCATAAAATAATCAAATTAAAAAGAAATTAAAAATAATTAAATAAAGAACACATATTTTAATGGTGTTCCAATTCTCCCCACCATGACACTTTTTTCCCCAAGAAAGTCCAAAGAGTATCGGTTGATCATGTTCCAAAGAAAGGATGAACTACAACGCAAAATGGGACCCATAAAAATGAAGACCAATGAACCAATACTCATCTCTATTAAAAACATGATATAATTAAATTGGAAACAAAACTATATTACCATTCCAAAAAGAATAAAAGCTTCCACAGAAGACATCTCATGAGACCAATGGGCTCTAATTGACAATAAAAGAACATCAAAGAAGAGACTCAAGCTTTTCAAGACAAAACACAACAAGGAACACCTTGACCCATTACATAGAAAACATTAAATAAACCCTTCATTTTATTTTTTGGGTATCCACAATAATATTTCACATGGCCCACTATCTAAGACAACAAAATACAATTTTAATGGCCGCTCTAGGCAGAATCCAGAATGATCCCCGTTGAGAACACCTAGAATTTGAGTTCATCATGAACTCATCCAATGACGGCCTTCCAACCATTTTAAGACACCACAAAAATATTTATTTCCAATCCCTAATTACTCATAAATATTAATTAAGAAAAATGATGAAGGGAAATATATCATGGAATAATTAATTCCACTATCCCATAATAACAAGATTTAATTTTTTTCATAAAATGAAACTAACATTAAAAACTAAATTCACAGAAAGGGTATACAACCTTATTCTCAACCCCCTAAAAAATATTAAATCACTATATATAACATCCAAAACTGAAAAAATTACAACCAAATAATCTTTAAACTAAACTAGGATTAGAATATTACTCCAAAAAATGTGTTTGTGGTATTTTGAATAGGTGGATTTAGCACCACATACCTTCTAAGAATCACTATAGAAAACCCATATCAGATTATTGAAGCGTCTGAAGGTACTAGTGGTATTTGGTTTTTCTATAAAAGATATACTCTTATGAAACATAATACCCCATTTATGACCGACTAGATCCTTATGCTCATAAGAAGCTATGAAATGATTTTATGGCATAATAATCCCACTACCAGAAAATTTTACTTCAGGGTGATGCCATGTATCTTTACTAAGACTCCATTCACTGCTTCTAGGGATTGAAGGAATATTGGAATCCTAGAAAACCCCTTATATCATGGATTCATCCCATACTGATTTTCTCTCCAAATTGGAAAGTGAGATTAGACAAAATTGTGACTCCTTCGACTACAGATCTTGAAGAAGACCATTATCAAAATGTCGATACTCCACAGAATTTTCCTCAGCCAACTCTAGATTATAAAGAACTAGACCCATGAAAAGTTGATGAATTCCAAAACAAAACCATAAAATTAATGAATGTGGCATGACTTCATTTCCTTCCCCAACTTCAAGTCCCCGTAGAAGAACTTCTGTATGAATGAATCCTTTAAGAATTACAAATAGTTGTCTTCCTATGGATGGGTCAAAATGACCAACTTCCACCACTTACAACTCTGACCGTCATTCATAATGGTATAGAAAATAACTTCAAAGTATCATAAATCTCATGATATTAGATGATATTTCTCTATTGTTTATCCATTCTACTACAACAATAGGATCTGTGTGACAATTAAAGAGAGGAATGTTCATCTTCTAAAACTCAAATAGTAAGTATTTAGTTTTATCAACCAGATAGACCTCTAATGATAAACCATACATAGTTATGCCTTGAATATCCATTGAATTTTTTTGGTGATGTACTCAATATAATGAGGAGACAAAACATAGTTAAAACCAAAAAACCCTTGATAACTCATAAAAAATAAATAGCAAACATAAATGGAAATAAACCCAAAAATTCCACATATTTTTTCCAAAAATATTACTAAACATGAAATTAAGATCCATTTTCAAACTCTAAAATACAACAAATTTTATTCAACCCAAAAAGTATCATGAATTATATTAATAAATATAACATTTTCTATTTAATCAACACCATGAATTTTAAACAAAAATAATTTTATAAAAGATCAATTATTTAAAAACCCATGTTATCAAAAAAGTTTTTATTTAAAAAATGATTTACAAAAAATTAATTAAATAAATATAAAAAAATATTTATCATTTCTAAAAACTGAAACATAATCATTTTAAATCTTCGGTTTCATACTTTAAAAAATGTCTTAAAAAACTTCAAATCATGGAGACCCAAAACAAACTCTTGAAGGGGAAACTGGTGTATCCAATCACACCACCATAAAATGAAGTCTTTCTAGAAACTATAAACAGGCTCAACATGTATTTCTAGGGTCTAAAGGATCACTTGAGACCACTATTGAAACTCCCATTTCATTCCCAAATGATAACTGAAAATCAAAAGACAAAAATTGAAAACCCCACTTCCCATTGTATCCCAAGGTTCATCACAAAATTTGTTGGCCAGAAACATCCCCAGAATAACACCCCATTTTCCAATATTCATAATTCATCTACCTTGACTATAGAATACCAAAAGGGTGACTTGAATGCTATGTTCTCAAAAAATCCTAGGCTCTAATATAATTTTGTCACAGACCAACGTAGGTCTTCCACAAACCTATCACTCAACTAGCCTGTGACATCCCTAATTCACATTCCCAATCACCCTATTGTGGGGAAAATTACCATGGGAATAAATGAGATATAATTGGGATAATTTCTCCTTGTGTATATAATCAATAATAGTGTAATAAAAAATGAGCATCCCAACATAAATAAAATAACCAATGAGAATAACAAATAAAAAACTAATAACAACCTGAAATAAAAAATGAGAACCATTATATATCCATGTTAACCTATGGTTCACTCACTAAACTCAATACCCAAAATCACTCTATAAAAATCGGGAAAAAGTGGAATCCATCACCATAGTGTAAAAAAATAATAGAAGCATATACATGAGTATTAAAACATAGTAGGTGTGAAAAAATAAACTATTTTCAAATAATTTTCATTAAATAAAAGATTGATTTGTTGACATTTTGACCTAAAATAAAAAAATATAGGTTTCTCTCAAATGAAATTATAATAAGAATCATAGTCCACAACACTTTTAATTTAAATAATGGTTTTTCTAAAAAGTGAAGGATTTGGGATTTTAGAGAGGGAGAAGATGGGAAATTATTAAAAGTAGTAAAAAGTGGCCCATTTTTCAGAAAAAAATATTATAAAACATTTCAAAACTAAAAAAACTCACTTTTACCAAAGAGAAATTTTGTAAATATGAAGCATAACAAAGAACAAAAAAATGAGGTAAATGAAAATAAGTACACAATAGACCAAATTAGATGAGGCACCTTCATTATCCTCTATAGATAAATAAGTGCTATAAAACATATGATTACCTAAGAACACATGGGAAAATGTATAACTTATTGATACCCTATAAATTTATTTTGAATGTCTTATTCAATCAAGCAACCATTATTGTTAGACATACCTTACATGGCCTTAACAAAGGGAACCATCCTCAAGGTAAAGTGTGCCCATACTAAGGGGACACTAGTAAAAGTGTAATCCTAAACTAATGAAGCATGTGTTCTCAGATACTCCACTATCTATTCCTAGTTCTTATGATGTATAAATATTAGGGGTGATCCAAACAAAGATAAGAAACTGAACATATATATAAATATGAACCATTACAAAAGATGCCACATAAGAGTAACTCGAAAAGAAACAACCCCTAACTACCCCAAGGAATAGTACCTTTCCTTCAAACCATAAATACATAAAAAGAGTCACATGTCGAGGAAATTTCCACATATTTGATAACAAAAAAGGAATGGGAGTAATTACATGGTAGGTTTCCATGAATACTATTTTGAAACTGACTGTTGGGCCTTACATATCCATTATGATAAAATTCTATCCAAAAGAACAAATACACGCCGCATAAAAATTGAAAATTTACATGAACACACATTTAATAAACTCAAACCCTCCATTTTGAATTTAATACAAATTTACAAGGTCCATCCAAGCCTTTTTTTAACACACACATGGTCCACTAAGTGTAAAAGAACAATTCCCTGCAATTAAAGTCATGGGAAAACATCTCCATTCATATTAATGTTTTATGGTAAAAAGTATATATCAAAAAAATTATTAAAAAGTTATGATAAAAAGATTTAATAAATGATATGAAAATTTAAATTCCAAATGAAATGGGAAACCTGCCATAAAAGGGAGATAAACATGATCAAACACCTCCACACTCGACACCTTTAATGAAGACCACATCACACATTCATAAATTTACATACATATATATATATATACCCCTTAATACAATGTACATATTCCCCACATCAATAGGTAATATATAATTGGAGGATATATATATATATATATATATGAATTAATATATGTGTGTGAAATCCTTAAAAGAGACAGATGACATTGTATATAACTACGCGGAAAATAAAAATCACCAAAAGTGCCCAAATAAAACTGTAAAAATAAAATGTGGGAAGTGTAAATAAATCTCAAATAGTGGTGGGAGAACTAAAATGATCTGATATTCATTGCATTTTATTGCCGATAGCAAAACATTTAGGAATCCAACACGAGAGACCCTTATTAGGCCTTAACCTCGATAAAAGAGAACAAACAAGTTGGTCAGACCATAACTTATGGTTTTTTCAAACTAAAGAGGGAGACATAAGTGAGGAAAACTCCAAAAAATGGACATAAGAGGGATTTTATGAAAATAAAATTTTTCATCGACCAAGAAACCTGAAGAAATATAGTTGATTTTCTAGAAGAAATGGGATTTATAGAAGGGGTGCCAGGCATACATCTGGAGGAAGATGGGGGGATGTTGGTCACACAATTTAAGAGGGAGATATTGAATAATGTTTTTTTATATTATATTATTTTAAATGTTAATTTAAATAATTTTATTTTTTAAAATGACATCGTGCACAATTTGTGTCATAGGGTTTGGAAAACAATGTGCATACCATGAGGTTTGATCTGTCAAAATAAAAATCCCAAAGTTATAGCTTGTTTACGATATAGTTTTGAAAACAATAATACTTGTTTTTTCAAGCCTAAAAAACTCCCATTACAATGTAAAAACACCAAAAACAGAAAAAAATGAAGTAATAACTCAAAAATTATTAAAATTAAAAAGTTTCGGTTGGGGTGTGATAATTTTCTAGGATAAATGACTTGAATAGGTTCTCATAATTCCTATACATTCTCATAAACATAATCTTAATAATATATTTCTATATGACCTTCAACTAATGGTACCTTAATCATATATTAATTTTCTAAATCCATCGGGCTCCCATCAGTTGGTCAAAGGATTCATTAATCCTAGGAATACGATATCTGTTCCCAACCATCACATAGATGAGTTTCTAGTAATCAACATAGATTTAGAGGATTATATATTCCTTCAATGAAATGAGTCTAGTAATACCCATGGAAATAAAGAAAGAATGAATAAATACATTATCCCCAATATCATTAAATGAAACTATAATCGTTTAAATTCATCATGATATGTTTAGTATAAAGGAAGTGAAATTGGAATATTCCAATAAAGAATTTCGATAGTAAAATAGAATTCTATGTAAGGTGGAAACATAGATAAATCATCCATAAAATCATCAGGATAGTCATGTTCTTCCATGAGAATAAATCCATTACATCATGTATCAACAGAGTCAATATACATTTCCAATACCTTTTTAGTGTCATATTAACAATATGGAAAAGAGGAAATGTTATCTTAGAACTAGTATTCAACTCAACATGAAATACTTGAGTGAATCCATCAAAATATATAAATTAGACACAATGAGGATAATAATCGATTTCAGATTTATAATTGATCATCCCATCCATTCAAATGATCGTATGAAATATTTGAAGATCAAGAACATGAAATTCCCATTTGGTTTCATGGTTATAGATCATGACCCAACACTTGGATCATTTAAAACCTTGTTACAAATTCTTTTCCGAATATGTGGAATAAGATATCATGGATAGAAATAGGTTGTTCTATACAATCAAGTTTTATGTGTCAATTCCCTCAACCATTTTAAAAGAACACCTTACTCCAACATGAAATCTGTAAGACGCTCCTCCCACCACATTGGTGTCAATCACCCCACATCCTCTTTTGACCAGAAGATGAACCCCGACTACCTCATTCTATCTATGATACACTGATTCATCATTTCATCCAAGCTATTTTTACCTAAATTATAGTTATATTGTCTACAACATTAGTGAAGGTTGGTGATAACATAGAAATAATCATAGAACCAAAAACATCCCAGATCCCATCTAACACCTCTAAAACAAGAGATAGTTAATTGAATTTAAATCTTTATAAAGGTTCATCAATTCGTCAAATCGAGTTTCATAATCCACGTTTGAATTCTCCTATATCTCCAAGATAAAAAATTTACGAGTCTTCACCGCTCACATCATTTCTGGATAACACTATTTGTTAAAGGAATTATTAAAGGGAATATATATGAGTTATTTTAATGAATAATGGATTGAAAATACCATTCATCCACTTCCTTACTATCCTATCAATAATATATTTGAGGAAAACATAATTTGACTCATCAGATGTTTTCTACAAGTGGAGAATTTGATCATTCCTATCAGTCCATTCATATGATTTTATGGAATCTTATCACCAAAAAATATTATTTTATGCTTCTTAATGAATTATAAATAACATATTTTTTCTTTTCTAGATTAAGATTTTAAACATATCATATATTTTGGATTTTTTGGACAATATTTTCCATTAAATTTGAGTGAACAAAAGTGTTCTCTTATAAGGAATACACCACAAGTTCCTCTCTATAATTAATATATTTTCTTCTTCAAGGATCCATATTCAATAATAAAAATGTGATGGAAAACATTTTGAATATAATTTTATTACATAATCATGAGAATAATTTAATTAACTACAACTAAAAGGTGAATAAAACTAAAAAAATAGGAAAATAATAATCTTCTTATGGTATCATGCGTTTTTTATGAATGTGAGAAGGAGTGGAATAGTACCTCACTAACACTTGAGTTTTGCTAGTCCAATATCAATTATATCTAAAACCCCTATACACAATAGTTTTATACACAATCATGATCACACACATTAATTACAACATGCCTCAAATATTAATTTGCAACAAACTAACATTGTACAACCCATAATGTCTCCCTAATTGACACTCCCCAAGTCTTGATGACAATTATCGATCACCACGGGCTTGTGACTAGAACCTGGGTATCTTATAAAGAGAAATGTGAATTAATTAACACTTAGTATTCATATTATAAGAAAAAAATAACTAGAGTATCGTTGTAGATATAAAAAATACATTATATGTAAAAACCCAAACTATAAAGAAAACAATCAATGATTCAATAACATGTTCCATAATATCAAACAGAAAGAATATAAAACTGGAACCCAAATATATCATTATTCTATCTCTTTATTATGATTTTTAAAATCCTTCCAATCCCACCAGAAGCTAGAAAAAACAAAGATATTCTCCCTGTATATGACACTCTTCCCAATACAAATATCTATGAAAACAAATGATATAATATACCAAAGGGAAATATAGGTTGTGAGGACTAAACCTCACCAGGATACCACCAATGAATCTATATAATTTATATCTACATGAATTTATTATTTTTTGTATAAAATAAATTTCTAAAAAATATGGACAATTTTTTTTTTGATAATTAATAATCCTTTGGATTTCCTTTAAAAACATTAATTATATAAATAAACAATGAAATTTGGAATAAAAATTATCCATGACGTAGAAAAAATTAATAAAACATATTTTAATGTATCAATATCAATTAAACTTGTGAAATAATTATATAATATAAATATCCATTACATTTAACCTCAAATCACAAAATTGTTATCCATGACATAGGGGAATATGAAAAAAAACACTCAAAAAACACTAAATTTCATAAGTGAATCTGATATTTTAGGAACCCCAGTTCCCCATAAAGGCTAGACACTAGAAACCCTGAATCATGGGCTCCTTCTTAAATGATAGATAACTCCAACATAGAATATACATGATTATATTTCCTCCATACATCATGGCCTCCAAATGTCATATATATCTTCATCATGGTTTTAAGGGAAACCAAGGTGACATTTTATAAGAAATTCCAATGAAATCAAATTCTATTTCAATGAATGAAAACCCCTTTTAAAATAAATTTCTTATTGAATATTTTCCTTCAAATTCAATTTCATCATTAAAATGTATTTTCCAAAATAATTCCTTTCTAAAAAACTATATCATAACCATCAAAGAACATTTTTTCTATCATTTATCTAAAAACATCCAGTTAATTATTAAAACCCAAAAGTGAATCATATGAACTCAAGGCATTCCAACAGAAATAACATAGGATACATACACCCACCTAACGAATTAGGGAATACCCATTTTCATCAACACTAGATATATGAGAGGAATATATCAGATCCTATAGAACCTAGATTTGATGGAAACAAGTTCCATTCAACATTTCCATGCTAGATCCATTGATATAGTATTGTATGTTAATAAAATCATGCAGACTAAGATAATGAAATAGTTTAAAAGAATCCCACTTACGAGATTAAACCCAAATGATCCAAGATTCTTACTATCATGATGATTCTCTAATGGGAGGAGTGAGAGATCCCAAATAATTACCATGGAGCCCATACATTTAATGAAATTACCATAGGTTTGATTAATGAGAATTAATGAAAATTAATCTTAATTTTAGGAAAAAATACACATTAACCCTTGATTAACTGAATTCTCAATGGTGTAACTAGTGAGACACTAGGAATATATATATAGGTTCTAGATCCACCATCATGCCGTTGGGTGTAGGTAGTGGGCCTGAACCTTTATTTTTTTCACTACCCAGTCATTGGGATTCCACCAATTTCCTCGTGGCATATTCACCTCTACGGGTGTTCTTCCACCCCTTAACAGCTAGTGGATGACCTCCTACAACAACCAATAAACCCAGAAACCCTCCATTAAACATACAAATGAACCAGAATTAAAATACACAAATAGAAAAGATCTTCCTTACCTAATTGAATATTAATGGTATGATAATTTAAAATAAAGAAATTCAAAAGAGAGTAACCACTATATAATACCTCTACATTAACATCTATAAGGATCATATTTAACAATATATTTTTATTAATTTCTTTTGTTTTTCATTTATATAATATTTTATATAAAATATGTTACAAAAAAACAAAAAATTTAAGGGGAATATTTCACTCTTATATTAGGTCATTAACATCCTAGTTCCTTGATCATCCTTAACATTACCATGATTCATGTTATCTAAGTGAAGAAACAAAGTTGATCAAAAACATGTAATGTCTAAAAACATGGTTGGAGTATTATTATCCAATGGTAGAACATATGATGAAATTAATATCAAGCTCATGAGGTTGAATTGTAATATGATAGTTTTCCCATGTTCTTCGATTATTCTAACTTATGGTTGATTGGTGATATATGTCATAATTAAATTTATATGTAACTACAGAGAATAAATTCTATATTGTACTCCTTGTCCCAATAAATCTATACCTGTTGAGTGAATTCAATATACTATGAATTTTCCCATATATAATGATAATTTACATGATTCATTGGGATTTCATTAAATGATTCAATGGTAGTAGTAATCATTCCTTTAAAAATATATTATTATAGTGTTTATAGAGTGGTGATATCCGAATATTGGGTCTTATTTTTAGATGATTCACATTGGTTATAGACATCCTCTAATCATGGATCCTTAATATTTTCATCAGTATAACATTATAGAAGATGTTCTAATGACCATTACGTGGGAAAAAATTATTCTTATAGTCTTTTATATAGATAAAACATGTGATTATGGACACTAAAATGGGAATGGAATGTTTTTGGTCCCTATATCCCATGTTAATTAAAATATCTTTGTGGGTCATCAGAGGGATTTGGATACCAACCATATGGGTAGTGGTAGTGGTTAATAGAGAAAATACTTTGTTGAAAATTGATTTATACTGTCTCTAATGGGACATCCTCATTGGTGCTTAGTATTGCATAGATGGGGAATGAGTTCCCTTTATAAAAAATTGAGTGATAAGTCTCACACCCCACTATGGGTGATCGTGATGAGAAATATCCCTCATATATAGTCCCCATGTATTTTTGTGGATGTAAGTGATGCCCTAATAGAAACCCTATGAATATTGAAGTATGGTGTTGTCATTTTTATGTGAGATATCACTAAACCTATTAGAGGTTTAAATAGAAGAAACTTTCCATCTGATATCCATTTGGAGTAGTAATGGAATAAGAGACTTCATCCTTCCATGGATATCTAGTACTATTAAATAGGATATAATCAAACCCTAATATATATATAATATTAAATTAACCAACTGAAAATATATATTCTGAGTCTATTATGGTTGGTATTGATGTCCAATAGATGAAAAAATAGTTACATTGGTGTATAGAATTGTAACTTGGTGAATATGAGTCTATAGATTATAAACATCTATTGGACTATTCCCATGACTAATGGATGCTTTAACAACATGAAATCAACCAATTTAAGTCATTTTTGACTTTACAAACATCTTATGAAATAACTTATTAGAGTTTCTTCATTAATAAAAAATAATTTAAGTCCAAAATATTTTAATGGAAAATGATTACATGTCAGTTTCACCATTTATTAATATTGAAATTTTTACCCCCTCTAATTTTATTTCACTTGTGATAAGAATATCGGATCATTGTGATATTTTGGTGTATTTTTTAAAACTGAGAAGATAATATGACGAATCATCTCACAAGGGACATTATATTATAATGGGGGACTCTATTATAGATTTTTCTTATCAGTGTGAATTCAATTTTTGTAACATTACCAAATTATTTTACATTTTTTCCACTATTATAGTGAAAATACCAATTTAAAATGGAATTGTTTAATTTGATGCCTTTGAATGTGAGAAATAATTATCTACGTCATTATATTCCTAATGCATTGGGAATTGAATTATATTCAATTATATGTTTAATCTAAGTTAATTTAGTGTTTAAATAAACATTTGAATGAATTATGGAGTTTAACATCATCCACTAAGGTGTAAAATAAAATACATATTGATTAAAACATAATAGTAAGGCATGAGGAATTAGATGTGTACACTCCTCACACACATGGACCCATTAATTCAACATATTTTCACCAATAAAAATGTGTATTATTGTTAAGATTAATTTTAATCCAGAAGATATAAGGTAACATTATAGTTTCATGTCACACAAAAAATATTATGATATTTTAAATTGGGGATTATGGAAACCAAGGATGGATTCATTTCATGTTATATTATATTTGATATTAAATATGTTTTAAATGTTATAACGTGATTTAATGTATCCCAATTATAATAAAGGAATTATTTGTATGTTCATTCCATATATGTAAGAATATGGTTCACAGAAGGATTTAAGGTCTCCTAAAAAGGCATTAGGATAGGTTGGTGTTTTGTGATGTCCATGAAGGATCAATGTTAGAGATTCGTTTTGTTAAATATTTGAAGGATTATAGTTAATCTAGTGCATTACTTTATATTTGAATAATTAATGTTACACTAGTGTTTCAGCCTTTTTAAAGAGTCCTATGGGTTAGAATAGAAATATATAAAATCCATGAATGATTAAGGCTAAAATAGAGTTTTGTTCCATAAAATAAGTATAAATTATTTTTTTAGGAAAATAAAAAGGTTCCACGATGTTTGAATTGTGCGTGTGAATGGATCTCGATATATCATTGAAGGGAGAATTAAAACTCATGTTGTTCTATATATTTTATTTACGAAACATGAGTATAAATTTTATACAATTTAAGATCATGTGATGTGGTATAATAATATTCCTTTGACGATCTACTTTTTAGGACATGAGTTGTGCCTTTTAGGTTTTCGAAACATGGAAAATTGGGTCATGCGGTTTAAATTCATATGAAAAGGACCAATGGGTGAATCAATCCAAGAAATGTTTTTGTGTCGGTATTATGAACTAGTGGTCGTAGAAATTTGTTTCTATTATTTAAAATAAATGATTTATTTTTTACACTATGTTTGAATAAAATATAATGCAATTCATTAGTTAAACATAATAAGTGTGTTGATTTCACATATGAATGGTAACTCTGTTATAGGAACCTACTTCACATGGATGATGAACTCGAGAGTAATATTCGACCCAATAAATTTGATAACTAGTGGGACAATGATTGGTTTTATTCTATATGATGAATGTAGACTAAGGACTTCATTGTAGCTACTAGAGCTAAAACATTGGGAGTTCCACCAAAAAATTTCCTAATTGAAATAAGATACAAAATAGATCTAGTTATCCACTAATAAGAGTGTTAAGGAATACACTAGTATATAAAATATGAGCGAAAAATAATTCCATGAAGAATATTAAAAAAATCATCATGTAAGATATATATTAGACTCTCAAGATTATGGATAAATATTATCAAGGGGAATATGAGTAACATTCTCTTGATATCCAATGATAGGAGGTTGACCAATATGGTGTTTGTATTTTAGAGAATATAGAATCTCTTATATCTATGTGGAATGTAATCTAATTTTACTTCTATAGGATTTGAGTAGAAATAACATGAAGATGGCTAGGTATGGGGAAATTTGTGTTCACATTAATACACTTATAGAGATAGGTTTTCTAGAGAGGTCAACACCATTCTGGGGTCATAAGAGGGTTACTAAATAATATATGCTCCCAATGTATAGTATTTTAATTGTAATGGGACCAATTTTTTGTATGATACCATATATGTTCTAAATATAGTCTATGTAATTTCATTATCTTTATCAACAAAATGGAGGTCAGAGGTTAAATAAATGTTCTCACGACCATGTGGGTATTACTACTACTAAACTACATTGGTTGATCCTTAATTTAGAGAGACTAGGAACCCCAGATGTTAGGGACAACCTAGGGTTCAAAATCCTAGATTTTATTGGGAGAATATTTCACTCTAATAGATAACATGATCCGATACAATCTTTCCTCATTATTTTTTCATATGCGAGATGGATGAAGTATCTAAGGATTCCCATAAATCACATAAGAAAGGTGTGTTTTAAAAATCATCTATAAATATTATATTCATGTTATTCAGAAAAATTTTGGTAATAGAAAGGAAAATAGTTTTTTGGAATCATAAAAAGGATTAAAAAGACTATAGAATAAGCCTAAGGGGGATTCATTGTCGTGTGATAATATAAATTGTTGTTTTAAGTTGTGTGTATTATGAATTAAAAAATATCCCATCAGCCTAAATGGAAATATATTTATTTATATTAATAATGATGATAGGTAAAATACTTTTTTGTTTCTGTATAAATGTCCAGACCAACCACTAAAAACTATGTATTATATTAGTGGACCCAAAACCAATTATTTAACTGAATATTACCCCAAGGGATACAACTCATTTTGTCACAAAACAATATTATCAATTTATATGGATACATATTATCTTCCTCTTATATAAGATGTTGTAGAGTTTCACCAGGATGATGTTAATCATGAATATTTTTTCTACTAGTTCTTGATATATATCCATGTTATTGATATTTAAATATATGTAGTGGGGTTATATGTTTCTGTATATAACCATTTTAGTCCTAAATTTAAATTATATAATTGTATTATATTTTAAAAACCAACCATCATTAATATTAAATTCCCATATGGTATCCACTTCAATAGTAAATTGTTAGGGGTATGATATGGGTAACCCGAGGACCAATTTGATATTTTTTGGAATGAAAATAGATTCAATGTTTGAGATCCCCTTAGAGATAATAGAATAATGATTCATGTCACATAATATTTAAATAAAATTGTCTTTAAATCCCAAAAAAAATATAATTCACTAGCATGTGTGTTATATAATTTAGGTAAATATGATTATAAAATGAATTAGGTTTAGCATGGTGGAGTTTATTTAACAAACATAAAATAAAAATTGGTCCTCGCATCATTTTTGGGTAAATAGGATTGCGTAATATTGGATAACTGATAAATTCGAAGAATTAATGTTTGGGGAGAATTGGAAAGTCCATGGAAATATTATTTCTCCTACTAAACTTGAAATATTTTTCCTAAAGATATTGGTAGAATATATTATATTGTATGGGGTGATTACTTTATTTTGAGTCAACCCTCAAGTATATCTTCCACTACCTTCAAAATGATCCATGGGAGGTGTTGGAAGACCCTGTTTTATAAATATCCTCCCACTATTCAATATATATGTATATAACAATTTGGTGAAATTAGCTCAGGTGTAAATGGATTTCTCTTCAAAGAAGGGTTATATTTTGAAGGCTAGTTTCCACCTCTTAGTATAAGAGGTATGGAATCCATGGGGGTATTATATGGATTAACAGGTGGAAATATACCTTAAATCCTATAAACATATGATTTTTTTGATGATATCACATTACATGATATGTGTGTGACTGTTTTATATCGTGTAACAAATTTGAAAACAAGTCATATCATCTGACATTATTGTGGTTATATCTTATGTTTGAGGGTCCATAATATTTTTGGCTATATATATAATCATACATTTCAAACATTTATGTATTTTTTTTATAGATGATTGAGTTACAGTAAGTCTTGTTTGAGAAAGGTTGACTGATGAGGATTTTTCCAATTCAACCATCTATGTCATCCTGAATTGTTCTTTCATATCTCCCTCTTTCTATGGCCTTTTCCTAAAAATAGTTAATAGTATACAATGGTTTGAAGTAAGAACAAAAAAAAATAGTTCGGTGGCTCATTAGCTATTGGATTCAGTAAGGATAAATGAACCCATTGGATTATTCCTATTTGTCTTCATCATAATCACGTATGAAGATAGGATCTTAAAAAAATAAATTTATGATATAAAAATTCATCATTTTATAGTATACATATTTTCAATATCATAGAATTTTAATATTGGTTTAAGATTTCTTTTTGACATATGCACCTTCAATAATTTATATTCAATTATAATAAACCAATAAATATTATAAAAGAAGTTTCATGTATTTTGATTCAAGAAATAATTTTTAACATAATGAAAATTGATTCCATTTTGATGTAATATTTTTTTCATAATATGAGATATAAATTTTTTTTATTTTTCATTTTTAACAGTATATGATATCATAAGACATTATTGGTCCATATTTAAAACACAATTCACTATTTTATTCCACCATCATAAAACTTTTATGATTTTTTGTTTCAATTTCAAAAAATATTAATTAATTTATTAATTTTTTTTTAAAAAACTGTAATTTTCAGTTGTGTTATTTTTATCTGAGGAGGATGTGATTTGGAGATTCCCTAATAATGTTGATGAAAAACAGTACATAATAGCTTCAGATCAGAACACAACATGTTGACTAAAATATGATTTTTTCTTAATAAATCAAATAAATTGGCAAAACATTTTTTTAACACATCCTAGACCATGTTTTCCATAATTCATTTATGGATTTGTAATATCTAATCCACCATTTATATGTCCAAAACATGTTAACATTTGAGTGAATCTTTATTATTCACATTGATTAGGTCACATATATAATTTAGACACATAAAAAGTTATAGACCTCCATTTTCTATAAATCAAAATTCGAAATACATTATATAGGTGGGGAAATATCATTTAATTTTTTGAAATGAAATTTAAGACAATCACCTAGACTAAACCAGCTTTACATTAGATCTTTAAAAAATAAAGTTCCAATGAAACCATTAATTTTTTCAATAAATTGGAACCTTGGGAACCTAATTTTATATTTTTTTAAAGGGAGTGAGCCTATAAAATTTTAAGAATTAAAATTATTCCTAAAAATATAGTTGATATTATAGAGCTACATGTCCTTAAATAGAGAGAAATGTCTAACAAAATGATATATACAATCTTTATCCCACTCTCAATAGTGAGACAAATGCTATGGAATTATTGAAAATTATATATGAACATATCAAGGGAGTTTAAAACCCAAATTTTATAAATTTTTTATATATTTTTATATTTTAAAAAATTCATGTATTTAGATACAAATATCATTTCAATTTCAATCATTATTTTTTGATACATTGAATAAAATGCACTCATCAGTTTAGGAAATTAGATATATGTTTTTAGTGGGAAACATATGTTATTAAAATGGAAGAAATAAGAAACTTTTTATTCTATCATGAATACAAAATTTATATATACATTTAAGTACCTATTACTAAAATATTTTTTGATATATTGAGATATGTTATTATCACCGAGGATAAACCAAATTTTTTCAAATAAAATTGTCTTAATAGAAATTGAAGTTTCATAAATTCTACGCAAATATTTCCATAAAAATTTTTATAATTTTTTATAAAAAGAAACATAAAACACGTACAAAAACCATTTTTTGTCAAATCCCAATATTATTTTTTAATCCTACCCCTTTCCCAAAAATTTAGTTTTCAATTCAGGGTTTTTTTATTTTTTTAAATCCTTCAAAATAACACTTTCTTCAAGATTTATTTATTTAACATATTTAAAATTACCACATGAAAATATTCAAAAATCTTTCTTAAATGACCTAGATTCATCAATACTATAAAAATAATCTCTAAAAACATAATTGATCTTATACATCAGTGTAGGTTGGTTAAATATTTAGCAACATTTCCTTTGATCACTACATGTTTAGAGTGTATTTTATAATGAACTATGAAAATTTAAAAAAATATATATTAATTTATTCTCTATTCAACATGTGTTGAAATTTTTTTGTTCTATCCTCTCTATTTTTTATTTCCATGAATGTGGAAATTATCTTCAAGTGTATTACAACTTTTTAAACTCAAACTAGAGAGGATTTTATGTCATCCACATCACGAAAAAAGTGATCAGCTAAAGGAAGAAATATAAACTATCAAAACCCCTATAAACCCTTCTTATTCTTGAACTGAAGTCAAAGATAATATAAACCTATGTAACATGAGAGACAATAACAAAGCATTAAATGATTAAAATTCCCTCGGTGTTGATATTCAAATACAAATCAATGAATGAAGAATTGAACTGAAATAAATTAAAATTATTTTAAATAAAAATATAAATTGAATTTCAAGTTATTAATCACATTAACATATAATAGAGTTTATTATTTTATTCTCAACACTATTACCTTTTTTAGTGTCCATGTAACATCATTAAATAATTATTCTTCTATATACATTAGAATATACTACAAATGACTGGGTTTATTATATTAATATTCTAATTATTGTTTGGGTGGACATGGTATTAAATAACCTTGACAAATATTTGATATCATTCCTAGATAAAATAATAACAAAATAATTCAGTTGGATAGGAAAATAAAATGGCGAAACACATCATGAATACCTAGAAACTTTTAAAAGGCTCGGTGATAGTTTTCTACACCACCAAGAAAGGGATGAAATTTTAATAACTTATATTTACAATAGTTTAATTTCTATTTATTGTAATATGAATTGTTTTTATGTATGATACTATATATTGGAAAAAATTTATCATTTCAAGGACCCTAAAAAACCTGGCATAGAATACATAGATTTTTTTTGGAGGTCCAATATACCCATTATAGGAGTCCATGACGTTAAATGTTTTATTTTGTTGAAGATTTTAGACCTGATGTTTGAAGGGGTAGGTAACCTAAATTGAAAGATTTCACTTTTAAATGGAATATCACATACTTCTCTCCCAGTTCATTATTGTATTTGTTTCATCATCACCAACAATTCAAACCAATTCCCAAAACCATCATACCCTTATGGGATTTGTGATAAAATCTTCCCATGCATCCCATAAAACCATCATGTTCATAAAAAACCATACTATCCATCTATATCAATACAGAATGATAAAAAATCTTATATTAAATATTTTATTCCAAAAAAACTCAACAATCATGGATCCACTTGGGGTAGATTGTTCATCCTACACCGCTACTAAAATCCACAACCTAAATAATGGACTTTCGAACAACACCCTCAAAACTAGACCCTATACTATAAGACCAAGTAAAACTAATGGGTCGAAATAGTATCCAATTTTATCAAAAAACCTACTATTCCCTAGAATACATAAAAAACTATTCCAAATCATCAAATCTATGGGGGAAATTCAATTTTATGGGTTGGGAATGAATCATTCCAAAAAAAAAAGTGTTAACTATGGATAAGTTGAATGTTAGTTCAATGAATTTTTATAGTGGTGAAGACAAATAACCAAATATCAATTCTATTAGACTAATACCTTCACGATAATCCGACCAGTACCACTATTCCTAATGGTCAAAGAGGAGGAAAATATTAATATTGAGACAAGACCCAGTAAAAGAAATAGAGAACCAATTGATACACCCCATAACTAGTACATTCCCCTTTCATTATCCCAAATGGATGACTAAAAAGTAGACCAAATTATATAAAACATGGTGGGGGAATATTTGGTACATTCAAGAAACTACATTTTAACAATCCCTTAATTGATGTCTTAAATAATAGAACTCAATATTAGAAGATCATAATGGATATGTGTACACACTTAAGGTAATTGTGGGGATATAATAAGAAGAGATTTGGGAGGAACACCATAATACAAATCTATTGACCTATTTCCCAAAAATAAAAGGATCTTAGAACATTATAGATTCTATGTACTATTGGGGAGTTTCAGTTTTGATGAAATTATTTTTTTAATGTCTCTATAAATGTGATTCCTTAGTTCAGTTTTATTCATTTTTGGTTTGGGTGAGTAACCCAACTAAAATAGTTTTTCAAACTAAAAATCAGAGTAATCCAAAGCCAACATGTGTTCTAAAGGATGTTCTTTGGATGGTTAAATACATTTTTCCCTATTTTTAGGTGCTTAAAATGGAAGGTGATAGGATTAATGGAAAATACAAAGTTATGTTAGGGAAATATTTTGTAAAAAAAATCAAAAATATAATTAATGTATTTGAAGGTATATTATTAATAGTTTTCTATGGTTACAATTTCCACATTTTCTTTTTTGATTTCATGAAACACCCCTCAAATGGGAACTCCTCTCCTTTAGTTTTTTATCAATGTACTCCCTATTCCCATAGAAATATAACATCCTTTCCCATGTACACATTTTTAGTTTCCGTCACTAATAAAAGTCTTGGGTAATGATTTGTGTGGTGAATAGTATATGTTATAGAAAAAATCATTCCATGTTTATAAATTTTTGATTTCATATGTACTGGGGTCACAATGACCATTGTTGATTCTAATCAGATTATAAAAGCTTACTCTTCATATGATGATGCTTCCATTAAGTAGTTATATGATATCATAGACCACTCCCATATTTTATTAACTCTTTTTAATGAAAAATACCACAAAATTATTACATTAAAAAACATTAAAATTTTAAAAATAATATCGTGAATATGGAAACATTTTTCTTGTCATCATTTCATGTTCACTCTATCTTGAGCTTGTATTATGATTACATGAAATTTTTGGAAGAGAATAGAATTTTCTTTATTGACACTTATTTACATTCCCAGGACAATCTAATCAATTTAGATAATCATTTATTATTAAATGATGAGTCTAAACAAGTGAAGAAAACACAACATGAATTGAAACGAAACCTTCATGACGTCATTAAAAAGAAGGTTACCAAATTTTTGGTTACTATAATTATTTACCCTATCCATGTAGCCAATTGGTTATTAAACTGATGTTATTTTTAAATTTATCTTTTTAAACGTTAATCTAATAGGAGAATAATGAATTGGTACTAACCCATGTGAAAAATGTTTAGTTTATTGGTATAGAATATTATTGACTAAATGATCACATTAGGAAGGAAAATTTCCCAATATCAAACAGTAATGAAATATTATAAAGGTAATCATATAAATCCAATAATTCATGCCTTTATGTGAATTTTTTTATTTTTTTCAAATTCTTATTTCCCCCCAATTTTCAAGAATAGACAACCATTACATTTCCCTATAGCAGATTTTCAAATAAATTGTTTCTTTTTGTTATATAAAATACTTAATGTAAATTATAGAAATTTGTGGTTAGTATTTATTTGAGTATATATAAGATTTCTTTGAAGTATTAGTAGTTGATTTCACAACCTAAGGGGTATCTTTTGATGCGTTTTTTTGTATTTTAGGTGATTTCCTACATCATTTCATTTAAAAGAACAATGTAATAAAAAAATATAATTTTTATTTCATGGACATGAATGGGATAGTACATGGAAATGTCATTCCAATGTATGTTATCCATGTTCAATAATTCCAAATTAGATTCCATTTATTCCCTAGCATTCTAATAAATTTGTGGATTTTGTGATCATTCATTGGTCATGTGGGAATCTATTACTTTTTCATTTATGGCATTGTAAATATAACACTCCCCCATAGTTTATTACTCTAAAAATACATTGATTTTATGATTGATTAAAACTATGTTGATTATGTTAGTTAATTTTAGTGTAATTTCATGTCACTTTGGATAATCTATCCCCATATTTTGAATTTTTTGTATGATCTTATGTGTGATTCTTAATAATATGTAGTTGGATAATTCTTTTCATAACAAATAAATCAATCTCCACATGTAATTGTACAAGCCTCATGAACACTAGAACAAACAAAAGAAAAATAAACAATAAATAAATAAATTTCTTTATATTTTTCCCATGGATAAATTGAAAACATATTTTTTTTGTCTAAAAAGATTTTTTATTCCATCCTTTCATCAATTGGGTATCTCAAAGATAAAATAGAAATCTCGTTCATGTTTAATTCATTACTTCTTATTTCTTAATTAATCTGATATAGAATTAGTGATGAAAAGGAGAATATAAGGTTGTATCTAACTATATAATGAGGAATCTACCATCCTCATAAATTGGATCATATAATTTTTTACAAAAAATTTCATGTTTCATGAGGAGAAATTTTATTGGTTGAATGATGTTATTCCCTTATATTGTCAAAATGTAAAAAAAATTCAGCATATTGCATTCATGATTATTTCAATAACAACCAAATGAATATCTTATATGTTGACACCCTATAATTATTCCATGTTATTAACCTATTTTAAATATGATTAAATATGATTTTTTATTAGTTATAATGGTTCCATTGTATAACAATCATTTGTGAAATGATTCATGGGGTGAAATAACGGTTCATGAAATTGTTTAGGGGTGAATAATGTAGTAAACCATGGAATGGATTATTGATAAATTCTAGTGATTTAAAATATGTATCTAGAAAATTATGTGAGATCAGGAGTGATATATTAATTCCTAGATGTCATGTTTTATGGAAGAGACTCATCATGACACTTCACAAGGAAGATAAATCCTTGTGTTGGATGTTTGTAATACCCCTAAGCTATTTTTAGGTTTTTTTGTGGTTCAAATATTTTCCAATAAATATATACAATTACCATTTTACACTAATAGAAGTTTTGAGATAGTTTGGGACTGAGTTTGAAGGGATTGGAATGAACCATTAGTTTTGAAAGAGTATTAATCTAACATTTTCTGAGTTAAACAATTTGTCATTCCATGAAAAAACAATGCCAAGACATCTGGGTGTGAATACACTAATATTCACGGAATGAATGTGTGTTTTATTCTATGAACTTATCTGGGGTGGAGTTTTGGGGTTTTTAATGGGGGACTCATTAGGGACACATGGAACTCACCCTCCAATCCTTTTTGTAATTTTTTTTGTTAATAGAGGGTTTTGGATTTCAAGAGCCCATATGGCCTCATTTCATTCCAAATCAAATTGTCATTCATTGTGATAGATGAATTATATTATGTATAAGTATCTATATTCCCAATACAGATATCTTATTCACTATTTCTGATATGAATTCTCTATAACCATAAAATGTTGTTGATCATGAGTAATATTGGGTTCTGGATCATCGATATTATAGTGGTAGTGATTCAAGACGATAATTTTTCACTATACTTGAGGTAGGTGGTTTATAAATTTTCTTAAAAGTATTAATTTGATTTCTAGTGAGTTCATTATGGGTTCATTACCAATTTACACCCATTTAACACTAAATAAAATTATATAACTTATATCATGGGAATTGTTCTAAGAGAAGACCTTTTGATTCCTCTATTATCACTACCTGTAAGGATAAATAATATTATGTATTGAAATAAGTTCTTTTGAATAAAATGTTGTATAAAATGGGATTATACCGAAATTTATTTTCTTCCATTTTAAATCTAAAATATTCATTTATATAATGGTTAATTGTTATAATAGATGAGTGAAAAGGGTGATGTCAAAAAATTTTCATAGTTTAATTGGAAAAAGTTTTTTAAATGAAATTATAAGATATTTATAATAATATGAATGATTTATTTTATTGGAATTACAGGGCGGTTCTAGTGTGGTGATTCCCTCGGGGTTTTTTATGGTTTGAGAGATGGATTTACCTCTAGGTGTAATCTGTTGTTCTAGGAAATGTTAACATTCTTTCATTTGTATTTTGTTTTAATATAAGTAAATATACCCATGTGTGAATTTGATTCAAGGTATTGGAATATTACCCCGAGTGTGATTTCTTTTTGAGATGGGTATATTTACCCATTAGTTATTTTAATCACAGGGATGGAGGTATTTCCCCCATATGGATTCATCTGATTCCATGAAATTATGCACATGTTGAGACATGTATGGTTATTCTTAAGTATCCCCAAGAACAAAAGGATAAGTTATGTCGAATTATTTACATTCTAATCAAGTTTTTATGGTATATATAAATTTTTTAATTGATCAAAAACTCACTCAGAATAGATATGTTTATAAATGTATTTTCTGGTGGCCTAAAAAGTCTTACTCATATAATTCTCAGGGTGACTTTGGTACCTATATCGAAATTCTGATTGTATTACTTGATAAAGAGAAGTCCATTTGTCTGATGTGTAATTTTTACGTCTAGGTTGGGGAATGGGGTAGTAATATTGGGTTAGGACTCGTCACCATTTTTAAGAGACTCTCCTTTAAGTTTATTTTGTTATTCTTAGTATATTTTTTAATATGGTATACATTATTTTAACTGTTTGAAATATATATAGTTCATGTTTATATAGAATGTCTTGTAATTTTTTATCTAGAACTTTTCATGGTGTTTTTACAACTTGTTTCTGGATTCATATACGATAGAAATTATTTATATTTTTGTTTCACTAGAATATGTGGTTATTCTCTACCAACTGTACTATCATAATCTAACACTACTAGATGATAGCCTTTGGAAAACATGGAAGAACACATGATGTTATATTGAAATTTCTGGTTGGGAATCTGTTACTGGCCATAGATAGAGGGAATTTACGAATTGATATTATATCACTTTATTTTTTTTCCGGGTATTTAGGTATGGTATATATGATTAAAATGGTTTTCAGGACATAGTATTAATATCAGGCTAGGTAGTTACAACCCCATGTAAAAGGTAAAGATGAGTAACATTGGATGGTATGGATGTTCATTGTTTTATTTTATTGTTGATATATTTTCACATTGAGTGACACACAATATATGTTATTTGGGATTTATGGTATTTTATATCGTCTTCAAAATGATAATATAGTTTCCATGCATTCATCATTTTAGGCAGAAAAGATTTCATATCATTGTTGGATTCCTTGTGGTTTTTTATTATGGATATTATATTGGTAAGTATTTAAAATAAAGTTCTTCTTATATCTTGTGAACCCCTATAAAGTTTTATTTTACAACTTGTATATGACATATTATTCAAAATAAAACATTTTTATTAGAAACATACTTAAATTATAAAGGAATGAGAATTAATATTGGTTATATGTGTGTTATGTGTACCGTTCATATGTTATGATGAATCTATTAATGTGTATTTTGGGATAGAGAGAGTAAGATCATTTTATATGACTAATATGATAGGAGATATAGACGATAATTGAACATTTTGAAATTTATTATATTCTTGGAACTATTTTTTAATGATTTTATATAAGTGAGTTCTGATGTGGGTAAATCTTAATCATGACACGATCTTGAGAATTGGAAAATGGGGTGGTGGAGTGGTATTCGTTGATATGAGACCATTATGTTTCATTATGTATAGGGTTATGGGATAGTATAACTCTTACTAGTTTATTTTTGAATAGCGATATTGATAAATATGACATTCCATAAATACATGTTACCCATGTGGGGTTTTTATAACATCAGAATGCACTATGTAAATTAGAAACAAGCCTATAGGATATACCCCCATGTTTTATGAATTTAGTGTAGTATATAGTTCTGTTGTCTGAATGTACCGTCAGAATTTCATATGAAAAAAGTTATAGACAACTCCAGAGGTGGTATAGTTAATAATGGGGTTGTTGATGAATATAAGTTTGTGTTTGAATAACATAATAGTAAGTTTTACAATCAATGAGTTACTTTGTAGTTGTGGAATTTGGTTTGAGTTTTCATTAAATAAACATACGTCACACAGTAGTAGGTGAAACTTGAGGATTATCTTAGAGAGAATTACAATCAAAGAATAAAATATAATGATTGGAGATTTTTTGAAATAGTAGTCATAGTTTTCAAAACAAGTCGAAGAAGATATTTACCAATATCACGTAGTTAAAGATAAACATTTTACTACTCATGAAATCATGAAAAATGATTTTGGAGTATAAATAATGGATTTATGTGTACGAATAAGTTCTTAATAACCTTTAATTGAAATTAGTGGAAAACAATATAAATGAAAAGGTCCTCAAAGAATAAGTAATTTATTTATGTGGATAATTGTAAATTGAATCAAAATACAGGGAAGAGAAGAAGAAATGACAAATTTTAAGATTTACATAAATTATTATTTGGGTAATAGTAAAACGTGGTTTTAAATGAGAATAAAATTTGTGAATGATCAATGATATAAATTTATGAAAAGTAGTGGAATTGGATGTGATATAGAAATATCAAATGGTGGAAACGAAATGATCATTAACAACTAGAAGCAGAAAGTTAGACATATAAAAAACCACCATGATTTCCTAACATAGAGAGATTCAAACCAAATAGAGAAGAAAGACAAATATAATCTAAAATTATCAAAATACAATCATTGATAAAAAAACCTATACAGAATATGGGTTCATGTGGAGGAATGGATATTAGAAGATATATATTCTTATGAAAATCCATTTTTTTGATTTGTTAGCCATACCATGTCTTACTATGAAGTTGAAATGAGATATCTGATGGGGGAATCAACTAGTAGTAAAAAATAGAGAATGGGATCATATTATTCATTATATATGATAAATATTTGATATGGATATTGTAATCATTATTCAAACAATCTCTACAAATCTATTAATTGTAGGTAAAAGAAATGTTAAATACATAACTATAAAACTCTAACACAAGTCAATAATATTTAACCTTGAAGAATTAACATTAAAATACATATTCCCATATCGAATAATAATATGAGTACGATTCCATCATACATGTTGGAAAGAGATTATAGAGGCCATCTCTTTCCTCTAGTTAATGAGGTATCTCATGAATTTAATAGAATCAAATTAATAAATACCACATGGTATGGATCACTCTCAAAACTATAAAAATAGTACCACAAAGATTCATGAGATCATATGTCACGAGCCATCCTTAGGGCCCGTGCTGTGACTACCCCAAGCCCCTTCCATAGGCTACGGGTTGGGGACTAGCACCAAAGGCGAATCCCTGATAAAACGGGAACGCATTTACTTTAAACATGTGACGCACACAATCTAAAAACAATATGAAGAAGCAACAAGTACTAATATAGAATAGAAAAGAGTTCTGAAAGTAATTGGACCAGTATACAAACCTAACTGAACAACAAGTACAAGTACAAGTAAAAAGGGAAAAACAGCTCTTGGATCATCCATCGGGGAATCCTACCTAAAGGGTAGGTACATAACTTGAACAACTCTTCTCTACGGTACGTCCTATCTTGTCTAGATCCAAGCAGCCATCCATCTGACACTCTCAGCCTCGATCACTGCAGACCGTCATCTGCACAGAACACAAAAAGGTGCGGGCGAAGCCCGTGCAGGGGTGAGTATAACAATACTCAGTAGGGGACCCCGAGACCCTTGAAGGTCTCCTAGAATCCACTAAGGATAAACCACAATAGTTAGATACAACCAAAAAATATCAACCAACCTTATTTAGATATATTCCCATACATATACCTAAGTTACCAATCACAGTCCAGCTCCAACACTCGAGCTCAAGCACAACCCAGTCCACAAAAGAAGTAAAGTCAATAATCTCGATGATAATGATTGAAAGACAAGACTCAGCTCACATAGGTATAAAACTCATGAAGATGGGTATAGATTATTAGATGTAGCCTCTGAATAACAACCTCTGTCAAACCCACATAGGATCATGTAACAATATCAACACTGTCGAACCCACGAATGATCGTGGTACATAATTCATCACTATCAACCCCACAGAGGATCCCAGTACAGATGTCATTACTGTTGATCCTATGGAGGATCCCAGAATAGAAGTCATCGTTGTTGAACCCATAGAATATCCTGGTACAGTATCATCACTGTCGGACCCACTGAGGATCCTATCATCTCAATCGCAGCCAGCTATAGGGCTCCCGCACACATCACGCTCGATTCCGGGAGGGTCTGCTCCTCAAGACATGTGTAGATACATCAAATATTTTGATGTCTCGAGTTTATGTATCACTTAGTTTTGTCTCATCATAAAGAACCCAACGCGACAGACGGCGTGTCAATCAGACGGCCGGTATGTGAGTTATTGGCGTTTCCGTTTCAGGGGCCTAGTGGGTTTTTAGGCTCAAACCAACCCAAACATACCCCAACTATGTCCAAACCTCAAGTGGAGTATTTAAAAAGAATCTTATAACTCCAAAAATTCCATCATTTTAGACGGTTCGACAATCGGACACTCATAGCCCAAGATGCATACTAAAAGGTGTAAATGGCCATAGCAGGTCTGGGTCCGGTCCGACCCAGTCAGACTGACCCAACCCAACCCGGTCCAGGAGTGCAGACCAACCCAAGTGGTCAGCATGGTCAGAGTGGGTGGCCCGAACCAAGGGAGTGGCTCGACCCAAAGGGGAGGCCTGGACCAAAGGCACGGTCCGACCTGAGGTCGGCCCGAACCGTGGTGGCCCAACTGAAGGGCGGCACCGCCCGTGGGGGCCTGGCCAAAGGGCGGCCCGGCGGAAGGGAAACTCGGTCCATGGAGTCCTGGCCAGCCACTTGTTGGAGGGGGGTGTCACCCCCCCCCCCCCCGATTTGTCGAACGGAACTGGCGCATTACGTCAATTCAGGAGCCGCGGGACCCGGGTGGTCCCAACTGTCCGGCTCCATGTCGGTTGGCCCAGCCGACCACCACCGCTTCTCTAACGTGGCACAATGGCACCGCGGTCCTTCTGCCCTCCGCACAGTGCGATGGCGCCACACCATCACTGCCGCGGCCCAACCTGTCTGCGACCTTCGGATCCACCGCACGACACGACGACGCCATTCTTCTTCATCTGCCACGGCCCTCCCGACTGCGGTTCCTCTCCAGCGCGGTGTGACGGCACCACGCCCCTTCGACACCTCCGTGGCCCGTTTGGCTACAGATCAGTTTATCTTCATGACATGGTGGTGTCACATCCATGCGGCAACCTAGTGGATTTGCAATACTGACTCCTTTTTGTTGTCCACCTCTGTCGTCATCAAATGAGAACAATCAAAGGGGAGGGTCAGACCATGTTCGTGCGGTCTAAACCCTCCTAGTTATGGTTCTATCATTTGGTTTCCAAACTATAAATTCAATGACGTAGGAAAATAATTAAAACAAAACAAATCCACTATCTTGATTCGTCGATTGTTTGTTGACGAAGGCATCGTTTTGCTGACGTCTGGGAGCATCTGAGGAAGAAGCATCATCGGCATTCTTCACGTGTGACACCTTCTCTTTTATCTTAGTCAATGATCGAGGATGGTGTTCGTCGTTCTTCGGAGATGAGGAGTGTTCTTCTTCGAGAGGAGAGTTTTCTCCAAAATCTCCCAAGTCCTCTCTCAAAGTCCCACCCCTTGTGGAATTTTCCAAACTACCCAAAATAAAATAATAGGCTTATCTATTATTTTATAGTTGGCTAGAATTTGAAAAGATTCAAATTAAACTTTGTTACTTCAATTAATTAATGTGTAATGTTGTCTTAATTAATTTGGGGATGGAAGGTGAAGAATTCAAATAATTCATTAAGTGAATTGGCACATTAATGAGGTGGAGGTGGAGAGTTGACATCCCACATAAATGTGGGGTTTAAAGTGGTTAAAGGGGAGTTAGAACTCCTGTGGGTCCCACTGTAATTATTTCCTCCAACGGTAGGTTAGGGTGTGGTGGTCCCCACCACTAACCTCGGCTTGGTAGTTTTAACCCCCGAGGAAATAAATATATTATACACATATTTTTATTTAATTTATTTAGAAACACCAAAAATTAAATTCCACTCTTGTTAGAACTCAACTGTGGAGAAGGTCTCCTTAATCGAATATCGGCGCTGCGAGTTCAACATTGCCCTCAGATTTAAATTTTGAGCACCGGTTTAAAATATATAATATCCTGCTCATAAATTTATTGAATGTACATGAACAAAACACCCAAAATTGATTCTGGGCACACCGGACCTCGGAATTAGGCACCGTAAAAAACTACAGTCTCATAAAATACCCATGGATTTAAAAAAAATCCACCGAGTTTCCAGGTCTTTAGATTCTCCCCATCCTAGGGCTTTACATCTCCATAATCTACAACACACACTAAGGAAACAAATGGGTGTATTTTTTATACATCATAGCCTACTGCTCCCATGTGCCATCCTGGAGGTTCCCATGCTACTAGAGAATGTGTAATAGAGGTATCTAACATCCATATAGGACCCACTCCGGTCGATCCTCAATCTCCACTGGAACCTCCGTGAATGTCGCCCCATCATCGATGTCGAGCTCCCCGTGGTCAATGATGTGGGATGGGTTGTGCACTGGTCTCTTTATTTGAGATACATGGAAGATGTCATGCACCTGGTGCGACTAAGGTGGAAGATCCAAGTGGAAAGCCAACTCCCCCATCCTGCTAAGGACCTGGAATGGTCTGATGAATCACAGAGATAACTTTCCGCCTCTGCCAAATCTCCATAGGCCTCGTTGAGGTCAGGCCTGTAGAAAGATGTGGTCTCCATCCTCGAACTCTAGTGGTATCTATCTCCTATCATCATAGGAAATCTTCCAACTCTGTGCAGTCTTCATCCACTCTTGCATGATCTGCACCCTCTCCGTCGTATCCTGCACCATCTCTGGTCCTACAAGTACTTACTCCCCTGGGTCAATACAACATAATGGCGATCTGCAAGGTCGGTTGTACAATGCTTCGTAATGTTCCATCTCGATGGTGGAGTGGTAGATATTTTTATACGCAAACTATACCAAGGGTAAGTGATCCTCCCAGCTATGACTGAAGTCGAGAACGCATGCACAGAGCATGTATTCAAGATTCTGAATTGTCCTCTCAGTCAGACCATTCTTCTGAGGATGGAAGGTGGTGCATAAGTGATGCTATGTCCTGAAAGCCTCCTAAAACCCCTTCCATAGTCAGGAAGTGAGACAAGCATATCGATCGGAGATGATCATCGATGGCACAACATGAAGCCGTATGATCTCCTATACGTATAGGCATCTAAAGCCCTCTTTTGAGCCCTACTCCCTGATTAGTAGGAAGTGAGACGACATGGTGAGTCAGTCGACAATCACCCAGATAGAGTGGTGTCCCCTGGATTTATGTGGAAGTCCCGTCACAAAATCTATGGACATCTCATCCTGCTTCCACTCAAGGACCTCTAAGGGCTGAACCAAGCCTTCTGGAATGTGGTGCTCCACCTTCACTTGCTGAAATGTGAGAAATCGTGTGAAAAATCCACTATAACCATCTTCATACCTGTCCAACAGTGCTGTTGTCGGAGGTCCATATACATCTTCTCCACTCCTGGATGTACCGCTAAAGGAGATGTGTGGAACTCCCTCAACACTTCCTCCTGAAATGCAACTTGTACCATGGCACATCCTCTGAAGAGAATGATGTGCTCCCCACTATCAAAAAATCTATCAGGTGCCTATCCTGAGGATATATGAGCACTTCGTGTCTCATAGTCATTGTTCCCATACTGTGCCTCCCTGACTTACTGAATAAGCAGTGGAGTGACTGTGAGAGACTGCAGAAAGGTTTCCCTATCTCTATCCACAATGGATATCTACAATGCGGCTAGCTCCTATATCACCTCTCCTAGAAGTTGATTGCTTGATCTCCTGGTGAGAGCATCTGCTACAATGTTCACCTTCCCAAGAGTATAGACTATATCAAATTCATAGTCCTGGAGGAACTCAAGCCATCATTGCTGTCTCAGGTCCATGTCCTTCTGTGAGAAGATATACCCGAGACTCTGGTGATCAGAGTAGACTGTAAAGCGTTCACCAATTAGATAGTGCCACCATATATTCAAGGCGAAGACCACTACTGCTAACTCTAGGTCATGGGTAGCGTAGTTCTGCTGGTGATATCTCAACTTCCTAGAACCATACGTGATCACTACTCTCTCTTGAATCAGGACACACACAATTCTGGTCCCTGATGCGTCGCAGTAAACTACATACCCAACTCCCACCTCTAGTAGCCTCATGATGGGAAAACTAGTCAACCTCTACCTCAGCTCTTGAAAGCTCTGGTGGAATCTCTCTGACTACACAAATGGTTTCCCCTTCTTCATCAAGGCTGAATGTGGTGCTGCAACTATGGAGAAGTCTGGAATGAATCTCTGATAGTACTCAACCAGTCCCAGAAAACCCTTCACCTCCATCACACTTCTGGGTGGCTCCCAAGAAAGAACTTCCTCGATTTTCACTGGATCCACTACAACTATAGGCTCTGAGATGACGTGTCCCAAGAAATGAATCTCACAAATCCAAAACAGGAACTTTGAGAGCTTACCGTAAAGCTGGTGCTCTCAGAGTGTGTCCAGTACTACCTGAAAATGGAAGGCATGATCCTCCTCAGTAGCTAAGGAGATTAGAATTTCATCAATGAAGACTACCAAAAAGAGATCAAGGTATGTCAAAAAGATCTTGTTCATGAGACTCATGAACACTGCTGGAGCATTGGTTACGCCAAACGGAATAACCAAGAACTCGTAGTGGCCATACAGACTCCTCAAGTCCATCTTCTACACATCCTCATCTCAAACTCTGAGCTCGTGATAGCCTGACCTACGGTCTTTCATCGAGAACCATCGTTCTCCCTTGAGCTGATCCAAGAGGTCGTCAATCCTCGGGTGTGGGTACATGTTCTTCACCATCACCTAGTTCAGTAAGTGATAATCAACACACTGATACATGCTCCCATCTTCCTTCTTGGTGAACAAAATTGGGGATTCCCTGGGTGAAACACTGGGTCAGATAAATCCCTTCCCCTGCAAGTCCTCCAGCTGTACACGCAACTCATGAAGCTCGACGAGAGCCATCCGATATGCTGGAGTAGATATGGGTGTCGTCCCGGGGTATAGGTCAATGTAGAAGTCCACATATCTGCGAGGAGGTAGTCATGGAACATCGTCAGCGAAATAATCTGTGTACTGATCCCCCACAATAGGAATACTCAGACTCCTCACATCAACCGCTCCAAGGATGAGACTAGCCATCTGATGTGTGATCAATTACCCCCTCCTCATGGTAAGTCCATCCCGCGCTGAAAAGGATCCATTCTTACCAGTGAAGGTAATCCTCATCCCATCCTCGCGGACACACCAAATATTACACATAATACAGTCAATCTGAGCATGAACTGTGGATAACCAGTCCATACCCAAGATGATGTCGTAAGGCCTCAACGCTGCTACGAGGAGATCCTGCCCGAATATCTCACCTCCTAGAATATGCTCACACTGCCGACACCAGTGTGTAATCATCGTGTCTACTCATATAAGAGTCTCTATCCATAAGGATCGAGCCAATGACTCTGTC
The DNA here is from genome assembly GCA_963277665.1 of Viscum album. Lineage (NCBI taxonomy): Eukaryota > Viridiplantae > Streptophyta > Magnoliopsida > Santalales > Viscaceae > Viscum > Viscum album. Next base: position 1,024,691,269 of record OY728160.1, on the reverse strand, counting down.
AGAATATCCGAGCTCTAAAGGAGGGCAGCGAAAATAAAAAATGACTCCCACATGTGTCTATACGTACTGTAGAAAGGGTGGAGAAGATAGAGATAGTACCTTGAATAATCTCGGGTGCGCTGTGGTCATAGGCCTTGACTGCCTAGAGCAGAGCCCACCTTTGTCTGCCAGCTCCATGTGGTTGGGGTGGACCTCCTGGGGGTGGTGGTGGTAGGGCCTCGAAACGTCGTCCACCACCTGTTGTTCGGCCAGCTCCTCTACCACGTCTGCCTGCTCTCGGAGGACCACTATGGTCGAACCTCTACATCTGCCTGGGAAGTCCCTCAATGGTCAGTTTCATATCTTCATGGTGGGTCGGGCAGTCACGAGCCATGTGACCCTACAAGCTGCATGCATAGCACTACCAGCTCCTTGTATGGATGGATCTATCTCGTGTTCCCCACACAACTGAACCTGTTTGCTTGAGTCTCCAACCTGACGGCCTAGTCTGGTTGGACCACTATGACATCTGTCTACTGCTGGCTGCAGAAGAGTCTACTACATGTTTCCCTATGGTGAATCTCGATGCTGGTGACTGCTCAACTAGAACACTCTCCACAAGAAGGGCTCGCTCCAGCACCTCCGCATGTGTTGGGATGTTGAGGGAGATCATCAAAGCCCTGGTCTCAGTCCTGAGTCCCTGCTCAAAGGTCTGAAACTTGAAGAATGGGTCTCGCACCATATCTGTGGAGTAGCGCGAGAGGTCGGTGAACCTCACTGAGTACTGAGCTACCGTCATGCTACCCTGCTGTAGATGCAGTAACTCCTATATCTGCACTGCACGAAGGGTGGCTAGAACAAACTCTCACCGGAAGAGACTCTCAATGTCTTCCCATAGTAAAGATGTCTTTTCATGCACCTGGAGCATCAGGCTTAACCATATACCTATTAATTCATACTGGAGACTCACGGCAAGGATCACCATGAGGTCGGTTGGTGTCCCTACCAATATGAAAACTCTCACGACATCCTCCAGCAAATATTCAGCTTCAAGTGGGTCCTTCTCTCACCGAAACCGGGGTGGCCTCTGGCGCTGTAACTCATGCAACACAGTCATAAGATGATCACTCTCTACTATTGGAGCTAGTGGTATCAGTGGCCCAACATGTAGTGGTATTGCTGGTACCTATGTTGTGATGGGGCCCTGCACCGAGGCCTCATCGCTTGGTGGGATATCATCTCATATCAAACTCGGAACCCTAGTTGGCTGCCTTCATGGGGCCATCCTGAAATGAAACAGGTGCACCACAGTCAAAACAACATACCTGGTGATATGACAGAAATTAATCATCAAGAAAACATTTCAAAGTGAAAACACACACAATCAGTTTTTTGGTGCACTAAGTCAGATATCAGAAGTCAGGGTCCAAGTGTTTGGATACGTCGGCCGCTGCCCCAACACCGATTTTCCTAAATTGATAACCACAGTCAAAACACTTAACACTATTTTTTTAAAAAGAATCAGAGTCCATGTTCTGCGGTAGAACCGACTCCTCTGATACTAATTTGTCACGACCTGTCCTCGGGGCCCATGAAATTACTACCCCAAGCACGCCTTCCATAGACCAGGGGCTAGTGACTAGCACCAAAGGCGGATTCCTGGTAAAAAGGGAAGTCATTAACTTTAAACCTGTAACACACACCGTCTGAACACAAGAAGAAGAAGAAACACTTACTATTATAGAAATGAAATGTTTGTTGAATGTAAGTGGGCCAGTATACAAACCCAACTGAGAAACAAGTACTAGTACAAGTAAAAAAGGGAAATACAGCTCCTGGATCATCCACCGGGGAATCCTACTTGAAAGGTAGGTACAGAACTCAATCAACTCGTCTCTACAGTAAGTCCTGTCTAGTCCAGCTCTGAGCATCCTTCCATCTGCCACTCTCAGCCTCGATCACTACTGACCGTCGTCTACACAGAACACAACAAGGTGTAGGCGAAGCCCATGCAGTGCTGAGTATAAGAATACTCAGTAGGGGAACCTGAGACCCCCAAAAGTCTCCCAGAATCAACTAAGGATAAACCACAGATGTAAGATACAGTCACGAAGTATCAACCAACCTTTCTTAGGTATACGCCCATACATTTACCTATGTAACCAATCACAGTCCGGCTCCAACTGTCGAGCCCAAGCCCAACCCAGTTCACAAAGGATGTAAAGTCAATCATCTCAATGATAATGATTGAAAGACAAGACTCATCTCACACAGGTATAAAACTCATGAAGAGGGGTATAGATGATTAGATGTAGCCTCTGAATCATCTCCTCTATCGAACCCATATAGGATCCAGGAATAGTATCAGCGCTGTCGAACCCATAGAGGATCCCGGTACAGAAGTCATCGCTATCAAACCCATGTAGGATCCCATTACATATGTCATCCCTGTCAAAACCACAAAGGTTCTTGGTACAAAAGACATCGTTGTTGGACACATGGAGGATCCTGGTGCAGTATCATTGCTGTCGAACCCACAGAGGATCTTGTAATCTCGGTCGCAGCCAGCCATAGGGTTCCCGCACACATCACACTCGATTCCGAGAGGGTCCTCTCCACGAAAAACGTTTCGACACATCAACTATCATGAATTCCCGATTTGATGTATCTCATAGTTACATATCATCATTAGGAACCCAATGTCATAGACGGTGCGTCAATCAGATTCCTAGTCTGTGAGTTTTTGGCATTTCCGTTTCAGGGGCCCGGTTGGTTTTTAGGCTCAAACCAACCCAACCGTACCACAACTGCATCCAAACCTCTAGTGTAGTATGAAAAAAGAATCATCTCACTCTAATAATTCCATCTCTGCAGATAGTTCGATGAGGGGACACCCGTAGCCCAAGATGCGGACTAAAAGGTGTAAATGGCCATAGTGGGTCTTGGTCTCGGTCCGACCCAGTCGGACCGACCCCATCCGAACTGGGATCTGACGCGGTCCAAGGGTGCATCCTGACCTGAGTGGTAGGCCCGGAATGAGTGGTAGGCCAAGCCCGAGTGGGTGGCCCGAACCAAGTGCGCGGCTCGACCTGAAGGTGCGACCCGGCCCGTGGTGGCTTTGCCGAAGGGCGGCCCAGTACGTGGCGACCCGGCCGAAGGGTGGCCCAACCCGTGGTAGACTTGCAGAAGGGTGGCCGGGCTCATGGTGGCTTGGCCAGCCATGTGTGGGAGAGGTTTGTCATGCCCCCCCCCCCAGTTTTTCGAACAGAACTGGCGCATTGCACCGGTTTAGGAGCCGCGGGACCCAAGTGGCCCCACCTGTCCAGCTCCACGGTGGTGGGCCCGACCGACCTCCCTGCACTTCTACTACAGTGCGATGGCGCTGCGGTCCTGCTGCCCTCAGCGCGGTACAATGGCACTGCGCCACCCCCTCCGCGGCCTGACCTGGCCGCGACCTTCAGCTCCACCACGCAGCGGGACGACACCACACTTCTTCATTCATCGTGGCACACCTACTCGCGGTTCCTCTCCGGTGTGGTGTGACGACACTGTTCCCCTTCAGCACTACCACTTCCCTCCTAGCCGCGGCTTGGTTTCTTAGCGCGGCATGGCAGTGTCACGCCCTTGCAGTGACCCAGTGGCCTTGCGCCGCCGACACCTTGTTGTGGTCCACCTCCATCGTCATCAAAAGGGAACAAACAAAGGGGAGGGTCGGACCGTGTTTGTGCAGCCCAAACCCTCCTTGTTACAATTCAATCATTTGATTTCCAAATTATAAATTTAATGATGAAGGAATGGTATAAAAAAAATCCCCTACCTTGATTTGATGATTGTGTTTTAACAACAATGTCGTTTTGTTGACGTCTGGGAGCATCTGAGGAAGAAGCTTCATCATCTTTCTTCAAGGGTGGATTTTTCACTTTTATCATGGTTGAAGATTGAGGACAGTGTTCACCATTCTTCAGAGATGAGGAGCATTCTTTGTCTAGAGGATGAGTTTTCTCTGAAATCTCCCAAGTCCTCTGTCAAAGTCCCAACCCTTGTAGAATTTACCAACTAACACAAAATTAAATAATAGTCTTCTCTATTATATTATTGTTGGATATAATTTGAAAAGATTCAAATTTAATTAAGTTAATTCACTTAAATAATGGGTGAATTTTTCTTACTTAATTTGGGGAAGGAAGGTGAAGAATTCAAATAATTCATTACGTGAATTGGCACATTAATGAGGGTAAGGTGGAGAGTTGAAATCCCACATAAATGGGGGGTTTAAAGAGTTTAAAGGGGAGTTAGAACCCGTGTGGGTCCCACCTTAAATATATCCTCCTAAGGGGGGTTAGGGTGTGGTGGGACCCACCAATAACCTCTACTTGGTGGTTTTAACCACCGATCAAATAAAAATATGTTACACATATTTTTATTTAATTTATTTAGAAACCCCCAAAATTAACTTCCACTCTTTTTAGAACCCAACTATGGTGAGGTCTCCTTAAGTGAATATCAGTGCTGCGAGTTCAACGGTGCCATCCGATTTCAATTCTGAGCACTGGTTCAAATGATATAAAATACCACTCGTATTTTTACTAAAGATACCCAAACAAAACTTTAAAAATTGATTCCGGTCACACCGAGCCTCAGAATCAGGCGCCACCAGAAACTGCAGACTCATAAAATTCCCATTGATTTTAAAAAAAATCCACATAATTTCCAATTCTTTACATCATATTCTCATACCATAGGAAATGGAATGATTTATTAAAAAAATTTGTGAAATTTTTAATGTGATAAAATGATTAAACAATGATAGTTCCTTTAAAATCCAGTAAATTCGAAATATAGAATGATCAAACTATGAAATACAATAAACGAAGTTCCCTATGTAGACATATTGCATCAAAATCACCTTAGTTTGAGTTAACTCTTTGAAACTATATTTTTAGTGACATTTAATTAGAGACGATCGATGATTAAAGGATATACAAATAATTATTTCAGGAATGTTTAGAGGAAAATGGTAATTTATACTATTTATATAGTAATGAAAAGTCATTTCAAAAAAATTAAATAGTAAAAAAACTTATAGAACCAAGGTTTGGGTCTCATTAATTAAAAAGTAATTAAAAACTTATCCAAGATGTAGGTTTTTGTATATAATCCCAATTAGATGATAGATCAAGAAAAAACATTTAATTATTTCTTGAAAGGAAAAATGACATTGAATTATTTTCGATGGAGGAAGAAATGGATATCAAATATACTTGATATAGCCCACATAGATATGTGTGATCTACTTAATGTGTCTAGAACATATGTAGAATGGTATATATTTCATTTTATTGATGATTATATTTGAATAGAAAATCTAATATTTATGTAGAATAAAAGAGAATTTATTTACTACAATAATAGATATATCTAAAGAGTTGAGAATGAAAATGGTCACACAATAATGATATTACAATCATACAATGGAAAAAATACAAATCCACAGAATGTGAAAATTAAAATGAAAATCACGATATCATGCATGTGGTATCTTTAGGGAGAAAACGTCGACAAAATTGTTTCATTAGACACTAAAATAGATAAGTGAATAATATGGCCAAAATAAGGTTGATTAAGAGATTTTTAATGTTTATTACTGGAAATAGGTTGTTTAAGATTATGAGCACATTCAATATCTATTACGGATAAGCCAAGTAGAGGAAAAGACACAATATGGGAAATTTAATGGAATAAATCCCCCACTAATGTATTTTAATGTTTTTTGAAGGAAATGGTTATTATAAAACAAATATATAAATAAAGTACTTTATGGTGACACTGAAAATGAGGGAATATTCCATAGATACTCAATGAAGATCATAGACTAGAAATGATACAATAATAATTTGAGAAATATTTTAAAGAGATCCAATTTTATGTTCATAAAGGATTAAATTATAAATAACATTATTAGATCATATATTGATATGATTGAATATGTTTAATAAAGTGTAAAAGGAATAGATTCCAATTAACAAATTATGGTTGACTTTTCCAACATTCAAGGTTCTCTAAAGGATGATAATTTCAATGTTGAATCCAATGTTAAAACTGCCATTGAGGAAAAACTACATAGACCTTATATATAAAATAGAAGAGCTAATGATGATAAATAAAACATCATTGGTAATTTGAAACCACCTATATAGATATAGATAATTTGGAATGAAGTATATTTTTTTTCACTTTTCAATTTTGGAACTAAAATCATTTGGTGTAGCAGAAAAAGAAGAATCATGGGTTAATGCCATGAATGTATAACTTGATATTATTTACAATACAAGTAATTGGGCTCCTATAGATAAGGTATTAAATCACAATGAGATAGAAAAAAATTTCATCATAAAAAATTGATAATCTAAGAAATGTGATCAACAACTAGGAACACATGGTGTGTAGTGTCTATGAATAGATTAGAGGAATTGATGGAGAAGAAAACATTTTCCAATATCTCAAATGGAATCCATTAGGCTCTTCCTAACCATGATTATTCAATGATTGTAAAAAAATTCACATATTTGTCAAAAAATCATTCTTAAATTTTTCTCATGAATAATAATTTAGCATTGAAAACCCAGTGGGATTTCTAATTTCAACTAATGAAATAATGGTTTGAAGATTAAAGAATAGTCTTTACAGTACAAATCATGAATTAAAAATATTATATTCTCTATGTGAATATGATATATAAAATTTAAAATTTAAAATATGAGTATTTAATTATAATCTCTATCTAAATAATTCCCTAATGATATCACTTTATGTTTCTTCTATATTTAGATGATATTATATTTCTTGGAAGCTGGCATGAATTGGTTAATGAATTTTGTAATAATATGTAATATAATTTTTAAATTTTCATTATAGGGGAACTCAAATAATTTTTGGGGATTCATGTGATTCAAAATAATAAATACATCTTCATTTCATAGTCAAAGTATGCAATCAATCTTCTGAAAAAATAAAAAAGAAGGACTCCAAACCAATGTGGACACTTATTTCGGTCTTGATAAAACATGGAATGAATAAGGGTTGAAAATTTATGTATCTCACCTTGTATGGAGGATCATTAGGTTCTTATTTTATTTTTCTGCAACTCATCCAAATATCATATTTATAATATGTTTAGGGGATCCTTTCTAGAGTAATGTAAAGAATATAATTTTGTTAATGATAAAATAATTATGAAATATAATCAAGGTAATCTAAAAATTGGATTATAAATTTTAGCATGAAGTGATAATGAATATCATACATTTTTCTATACTGACTAGGTTAGAGATGTTGTGGATAAAATGTACAGACCTTCAGTTGCATTATTCATTAGAAACAAATTTGTGGTATGGATGGAAAAAAAGAAATAATTTCTCTTAGTATAGATGAAGAAGAGTATATCTCTTCGAAAAAGGCGTACACTCAACTTTTGTGGATGAAGAGACAACATATTGATATCAGTGATGATGTAAAATAGCCTATGGTAATAATCTATGACAACAAGAATACTTTCAAGTTCATCAAAAATTTGGATCAAAACACCTATACCAATTATATAGATATTACATATCAATTCATCAAACAAGAAGTTGAACAAGTTGTGATTATAATGGCTCATGTTAGGACTAATTGTGAAGTGGATCACATCACGACTAATCCTTTGGCAACATCAATGTTTGAAAAATATTTCTTGATCCTTGGTGTTCAGCCACCTAAAATTGAATGAAGAGGATATGATTTAACCCATATCCCATATTTTAACAAATACAATTTTGTTGATTTGATGTAGATCTTAGGGGAGATATGATCCAGGTGGTGTTTTTCTTCTGCACTGAGGGGAAAATAAATTTTCAATCGAGTTATCAACAAAGGAGGAGAATAATGAAATTTAATGGAATATACGTGTTCATGATAGGATTCAATAATTGATATTTTTATTGGAATTTTTTAATATATGATAGGTTTTATATGGTTTTATGGCTATTTTATAGGATATGGAGGTGGCCTCTTGAGGAATGAAATTTTATCTTAACAATCTAGTTTTCTACACTAATATTTTTTCATGTAGATATAGAGTTATGAAAGAGTTATTTTACATTTATCTTTTTTATTCTTGTTTTGTGATTTGTTTAATTTCTCCACATATTACCAACAATCCCAGATAGGTAGATTGTTGGACCCGATGGTGTTAATAGTTGTAAATAGATTATATTTCCTATTTGTTTCCAATCTATACTGGGTTAATCAAGGAGTTTCCATGCCAAGTGATCTTATGGTGAAGGTGGATTCATTGTTGAAAGAGGTATTTTTTCCAATGATATACAAATATTTGGGGTCTAACTTTTTGTATAAGGTATACATTTTTTAGAAGATTGATTTTTAGGAATTCCAACTTAAAATATGAAATAAGAAAAAAAAAACATTTCCTAAAATTGGAGCCACAAAGTCTTAGTGTTTTCATAAAAAATGTTACCTTGAAGTATACTTAGATGTGATGGATAAAACATGGTAAGTTATATTATTATTATATTTTTATTGAATGAAATAGGTAGTAACATATGAAAGTAAAATATATTTTTAAAATTTAAAATTTATACAATTATTAACGAAAACATATTATTCCATGAAAGAATGGTTGACATTGGCATATTAAGGAGACATGTTTTCTAAGAATGATATAGTTTTTTGAAAGACATATGGTTCCACAAAATGGTACCCCATACATTTAAATATTTTTCATATCATCATATGAATCATCCAAATGTTTTTTAGAATTTATAATCACTCCCATTTAATGAAAATTTTATGTGAACATAATTACTAAATGTGTCAAGAAACATACGCAAGAAAATGTTTTGTTAATGATTGGTTGTGAACTAATTGATACCATGGAATATTAAAGAAGGAGTTTTAAAAACATTATGATTTTAACAAAATTTTGGTGTCTCATTAATTTTTAGAGTATCATTAGTGTTTGGAGTTTCATGAATGATTTGAATTTTTTTAAATATGTGAGTTTCTTGAATGTATGTAGTTTTTGAAACTTGATGATTTATTGAGAAAAAACGGTGGATTTTGGAAATGTATTCTTCAAAAAATATAATTTTGTTTTAATACAAGAACATTGGAATTTTTTCTGAATGTATTGAAGAATAAATAGTGGTACTTCCAAATGAAAAACATCAACTTCTTCGTCTCTAATATGGATGTGACCGTGAAGTCGATAAACTAAAAAATACATTACCTAATGCATTGAGCATGAAGGAGTCGAAGAGATTGATCGGAGGGATGATGTTTTCCATTCCTAATATAATTTTAATGGAAATGTTACATTAATTTAATGACATTTACTAATATATTGTATTCTAGAATATGTATTGAATATTAGTGGATTTAGGTAAAACTGACACAATATCATTATATGGTCCTTGGACTAGCCCTTCATGGTGAAAAAGGATAAACTATTCTATTTTTTTTCAATTTCAATATATAGATGTTTGGTAATGGTATGATTCCATCAGAAATTTTTAAAATGTTTCAAACAACATGGGGAAAATATTTATCTTATTCAAAGATAAACATAACAACTAAATCAAAACCACCCCACTCAAGGTGTTATAGGGTATTACAAGACCCCTATAACTTATAATTTTATGACTCGCACAAGAAAAATTATTTATTTAACACCCTTTTTATGTAAATACTAGTTAAAATATACTAGAATTGAATAATAATTTGGGAATTAAGTGTATTATGTGGAACATTTTTTTGATAATATGGCCATATATGTGGTTAGTTTCAGAAAAAGTGAAAACAATTTCAATGACATTATTTTGATATGAGATATAGTGGATAAAGGAAAGTTATGAATGTTAATATTTTACACGAAATATGATGGTTGAGGAATTTTTTAGAAATGTTTCCTGATGTATGTCATTATTTCTTATGACCTAGACATAACAATGTGTAAGAGGGGCTAGATAAATAGAGAGAGAGAGAGAGATAAATCCTAGATATGTGAATATTATGATGTGTGGTATATAGTGTAGGAAAATGTCATGCCTCTTATAATTTTCTTTTTAATTGTGATATCGAGAACTATGAAAATCCATTATTACTTATGACCATTCTAGGTTTATTCCTAACAAAAGAGTGAGATGAGTATATTAGACTAATTTCACCAGGGGAGGCCCTTATATTGTAGCGACTAATTAGAAGTGTGATACATGTTGAATGTCACTTAATTCTTATACTATAAAGGAAAATGAGCTATGTATAACCCTAGATTTGGTCATTAAATAAAAAAATTTGTGGTAGATTTTAGTATATGGATATATATATATATGTATATAAATATATTTCTTCATATATATTTGTGTGTTTATGTATTTTTGTGTTTATAAGAAACCAAATAGGGGTTTTACTAGTCATTAAGATGTCTTGTGGGGTTATAATGTGGCTTTGTATATTTTTAAGTGAATCTCTAAGATTTATTTGAACTGTTTTTTCAATGTATTGTGGATGATAGTAATGGTATATTATGGTATTTGAAGAGTTTTTTTATAGAAGGATTTTGGATACCTTTTATTTAGTAATCATGGTAAATTAATTATGTTTATATTGATGTATTAATTAGTTAACAAATATTTATAATGGCGGTGTTGATGACTTGTGTGTCATAGATATAGGTCCCCAATCTTGAGGTTGTGGATTATGTCTGTTATTTTAAGGGCTTAATAAATTGATTCCAAATCTTGCTGGATGGGTGAACCTACAAGATTAGATCTAGAGTTGGTGGGGGTATTAGAAGAATCTCATAGCTTAAGGATTTTTCCTATGGCAGTTGGTGATCACATGGATGTCATCAATACGATTAATGTGATGTGATCATATTATAAATAGTTTAAGGGTTTTAATTCATTTTTTTAGAGGAGATAAATAGATAGAGATCTTGGTCTGTTGAGTTATTTGTCATATCAGCCTCATACTATAGGGATATGACTTGAGGTAGTCAATTCAAATAGTATAGTAGTGTAATGTTGTGATAAATACTTCTGGAGTATTTTGGTTTGGAAACGTAAGCTGTTGGGAATAGTCATGGGGATTTATTTTAGAAACTCATTATCATGTTCTTAGTGAGGGATATTTCATCCAACCCATACAGTACATAGTTTAGTGTGTCCTATGCTTATCCATGTGAAGGTAAGTGTGGTTTTTAAATCAAATTTCATAGTTTTTGATGGAATTTTAGACATTTCTATTGGTGTATTTCAATTTATATCAGAGATATAGAGATTGAGTTTGGTAATTTAAATGAATACTAAGATGAATCAATGATATCATATGTTTTACAAGGTAGTTTTAGATTATACCCTATTGGTGTATGGATAGTCCATTTTTTAACATATTAGTTCATTCCCTATAGATCAGTTGTGGTTAATAAATTATGAGGTTCCATTGTATTCTTGGTGATATGGGGCCACGAATCACTTATTGGATGGATATATAATTAAAATAAAAATAATGGTGGAAATGAATAATATGAGTTGGTAAAGAGAAATGAGAATGAGGGTGTACAACATTGAGGCTGTGCTGTATACTAGTCATACCAATTGCTGATCTGTGTATTACTAAGTGAAAATTATCATCAAAGTGGATGAATAGAAGTGTTGTTCATGTGTCAAATGAAGTCATTGTAAGTTATGATGAACTAATTTTAGTGTTATGGTGAAATTTCAATGTAAATATGGTAAACACATATGGAAAATTATATCTGATATTTTTTTATATGTTCAATTATGTTTGATGAGCTATATGTATTTTAAACTATCAAGAGGTCGAGTCATGATGTTTGATGGATCCATGATCAAGGGAGTTCCTCAAAATGGGTTAGAAAATTACTAGAAATAATATTTGTTTCTAGTAGGCCTATGTAGGTCCCATAATGGGATTGAATGTGAGATTTATAAGATATAGATCACGATCTTGAGCCTTGAGTTAGATACAAAACCATGTATATATTGGTGGTATATTAATGGAGTTGGGAAGTGGTTGAGTACAAAAATAGGTCTCTACAATCGAAATTACTTATCAAACATAGATATGTAACAAGAATTCTAGTGTTTGGATGACTGTGGAACCTTGGTAGGATTATTCAAAAATATTGGTAATAATAAATTCGAATCGTAAGGTCTAAATCATGGATATATTTAATGCATAGTTCTTATTATAAATATCTTTTAGTTAACATCACATGTGATGTGTTTTTGATACCAACCCAACCAGGTGGTGGTTTCAGTTTTTTGACACAATTGGGATACAAATGGTCATGCTAGGTCATGATAGGTGCATAATATTGATTGTAATCATGTAAAGGTGTTATTTGAAGAATTTAGGGTGACGTTATTTTGTTTTTTAGTTTACAACCACTTCATTTGGGATAATGGTTAGGTGGTGTAGCCATTCGTGAATATTAAAAAGGATGATTGTGCAATTCTTTGTTTTTGGGTAATTTATTGGTTAGTACATGAATAATGTGGAGAGACCTTGTGTTTTAATTATTCACGGTAATTACACTAAAAAATTAGATAATATAGTACGCTGATAAATAGACTACTATAGGCCTAAGGCATATACCATAAAGGTATAATATTAGTACATTTCTGAGTTCATGAATGCCACTAGAAGTGGGAAATTTTATTGGATGTGGTTCCAATACCTATAAGTGTGGGGTTTGGACTGATTGTGATTTGATTACTGGAGAAAGTATGAATAAAGTATTGGCAATACAATAACTAGTCCGGATAATGATTTTGGTTCATGCATCAAGGCTCTATGAACTTTATGGTTCACAAAAGATGTTGGAGAAGGCCCGTGGAGTCAATAACTGAAATATCATTATATATAGATTCTTTTGATCACTGTATATAAATACCTAACTGGTTATTAATATGTGTAATCTACTATGATTTATATTGACGTGTTGATGGTATTCATCTAGTATTTTAGTAGTTCAAGGAGGGGAAGCATTAATTTTGGATGTCATCTAAAAATAATAGTTTCTGGAGGAATATATAGATAGTTCCATATGCTCCTCTATATAGTGTACAATTTCATTCACCTCTGTGTTTGTCTATGTATGGTAAGGAAGTGATGTTTTGAGTTAACTCTCATACAAGAGTCCTTGGATCAGGGTCAATTGATCAGGAAGTGGATGGTGACTATCTATAGTAGGTAGATATATTATACAAATTTGTGAAACTGACAAGTGGAGCAAGGTATGTTCCTTTAGAAATATTTTTTTGGGAATATAGATTAGTTTTAGAGTGATTCATATGGTGAACCATAATTATTCATGTGAGTCAATAGTGAATCATCTGATGAATTATAGTGGAGGTGTATATTTGGAGTATCATAAATCAGGAATCCCGAGAAGAGGTTTTCATGGAATGTGGGTATGAGTGGGACCCTACGCATGGTATCATTAGTACGAATATTAGATTCAAAGGTAATAGAAATTAGTTCCAAAATTTATGGGTAAATTCGAAACTATGGAGTTTATCATTCTAATGGGGTGTTGAATGGTTCATTCATAGTACTATATTTTCATTCATGATGTATTCAATGAATCTTAGTTGATTTTATTCCATCTTGATCAGTATCATCTGTTTGAAATTGATAATATTAATCTTGTGGATAATACATCATCTATGTATTATTTGGTTTGTATAGTTGGTCAATGTGAAATGGGTCTATGTAGAATGAGAGTTCCTTTGGTATAGGTGCACTGGATGCCAGATCATGAAAAAAAGAGGCATAGAAGTTGAAAATATACCGTGATAAATGTGATTTAATTTCTTTTCTACTTAGTCTTAGTGATTTTTTGGTAAATATCTAGAGGATGGTATACTACATGTGGGGAGGTTTTAAACACCCCAAAAATTATTCCATGGTATGAACCTAATAAATTTATACTAAATAGATGTTTTTCATAAATATTTTTGTGTACACGAGTGCTTCAAAATATATTTTAGGGATGGAATAATTATTTTGGACATAATTAAGGGGTGATTCTTGGGGAGAATCATTGAGTTCCCTTTTTGTCAATTGTTTTGGTAGCACATATGTCTTCGAGAAATGGTGTGTGGTAAGGATTGGGATGTTTTTGACTAGAGGTTGGTTGATAGGATGAGACCCATCAAGACACATCATGTGGATGATAAGTATTTATGGGGGCCTGTAACAATCCTTATAAATTTTGAGGAACCTTTTGGTTTTTATTTTTCCCTAGACATGTGTACCATGATCAATTTTTGTCCTTATAGGTTTTGGGGAAATTTTGGGGGGTGTTTTGGGGGAACATGATGGACATAAAAATATATGGGAGCTACATTCTAACATTTATAGTTTGAAACAAATTTTCATACCATGAATGTTGAGAATAAGATGTTCAATGGCTTTTCAAAGATGCTACAAGATAGTAAGAATATGTTTTTTAGTCTTTTAATAATAGAAGAAGGTTTACTCAAAAGTGTTGTGTTTTTTTGTAACATAAATCACATTACATTGTTTTGTTTTTTTACAAGTGAGATTGATCAGAGTGAAGTGGAATGATTCTATTAGATAATCATTATTGTTCTATGGTTATTTACATAAGTATTACATTCAATATTTATCCTCTGAAGGTTAAAAGATTCATCAAAAAGTGTATTTGATAATTTTAAATCTATAATTTCTTTTCTCAATGTCCAAAATATCATTATAACACGAATTTTTCATGATCTAAGGGGATGTAGAATGGGGAATAATAATGGTCATTAGTAAAAATTTCATTCTATGATGTTATATGTAATTCATTAAAATATAATGTTTTCAGGTATACTTGAATAATGGTAATGGTCAAATAATTGTATTTATATTAAAGGTTTTTATGTTTTCATATAGCGGTGGTATTAAGTATTATTGGTCAATAATATTTGAATATTTTAGATAATATGAATGTTTTTTTAAGTAGAATTAGATTTTTATTATGAATATGATTGGATTAAGACCAATCATATGTTGAAATTCATACAATCACTTTCAATGTCATTGGTCGAAGTCAATCATACCAACTAGTTTTTATTTTTTAAGGATGCTTACTTATGTTAAATTCCATTTTGATGGACATGTATTAATTTATGAAGTAAATTTTATAAAGGATGGTAAATGTGACGTTTATAGTTCATTATAAAAATGGGTTTGATTTATTTCCTTGAATATATGTTTCAGTACTATGTTCACCAGACAAAAGTTCTATCTAGTGAATGATTTTAAAAATGTTCCAATGAAGTTAAAAAAGAAAATCAGATGGAGTTACAGTGATCAAAATTTTTATATAAAGATTTACCAAAGGAATGAGTTTTATAATGTTATACAAGTACAATGTAAATTAAGAATCATTCATAAACGAATCAAATTTTGTGATGCTACACTGATCATTTAACATTTCAAATATAATGGACACCATATATGTGATTATCATTAAGGGTTTAGGAAGTATGATGAAGCTCATTGATGACAGGTCCTAATGAGAGCCCTTATATTATTAGATAATTTAATGTGGTCAATATTTTTTGATAAGGTTACTCAAATTGGTTACGTGATAAGGTTAAAATAAAGTTCACATATCTCTATGAAAAGTTTGAGTTGTGGTGCCTATATAAAGGGGGTTTTTCCTAGATGTAAATGAGAGATATTTTTAAGAAAGTGATGAAATCCATATCTAATTTAAAATATGATCAGATATTAATTATAATGAAACAGTAAATTAAAATGTACTGGATGGATTCCTCCCAATACATGGAATTGAACTGATGGTGTATAGATGTGATCAGATGAACAATAGTAAGAGGATACAATTCAAATATTATAAGATCTCATTCTTTGATAAAGGTTAATCCATGTTAAAATTTATGGTTAAACTCATTTTTACTGTTAAATTAGTCATTTATGAGTTCATGATGTGTTTTTTAATTGTTCCAGGGGTCTGGGATGTGAAAAGAGGTGAAAATTAGTTAAAAACTACATAAAGCACAGTTGGCGCATGGTTAGTGTAAAACGTGCACTAGGCCCAGGACACCAAGCATCATAGTGACCATTTTGGATAGACTGATAGGGAATAGTTACCACATAGTTATCAAAACATTGTTGGTATCCTCTAGTAAACATGAAACCTAATTTTCCTTAGTAAGTGGCTTGCACATGGTTTGGGAAACAATATGCCAAAATCATGGCCCCATTAAAACTTGAAAAAATTACATTTTTTCAATCATAGGATTTTTATATCCTAGATTATTTTCCTTTAATTCAATCCCACTCAACTCATTGTGATGGAACAATAAACCCCTATCCCTACATGGATGAATTTACTTTTATTATTTGATATTTGGAGTGCATTTGGGCGTGAATCAATGATCTTGGAAAGTATCACAACCCTCTTTTCATTATTTTCTGTATTATTGTTTGGGGAGTCACTTCTCTTCTTCGTAGTCCCTAAAACCTTCATTATTATAGAATATTCTCGTCTGAGGATATATTGTTTTTTATTCATTCATTAGTAGATATTAATCAAGTGTTCATCAATACTCATGCGTTAGGTGGTCATTAATATTTTTCCTATGGTCTTGATGTTTTATCATCGTATGTGGTTGTACTATGTGTTTAAAAGATGTTTTTGTTTTTATTTTCTTATGTAATGTGTCTTGGACCTTATATTATGGTTTGAAACCCTTCATGGACCCTATTGGGTTAGTTGATCATGTGATACCAAACATAGGGCTACCAATGGGGTAAGTCAGATCCTTGTGGGTGGTGGATAAAATTTATAAATATTGTGATGGAGTATTATTCGAGAGGATGGTTAATGGTAATGTAAAAAGTATATGGGAATATCAAATGGGTAAATACAAACAATTATCATCTTTATTTTGTATAATATTTTGTTTTTTTGAAAATTTCTAATTGGCAAGTATTGGCGGTTGACCAAATTTTAGATTTATTAATGGAAAATGGTGTCTGAAGGGGAGAAATATTATGAAAGGTGTTAAACTCAACATGATTCAAAAGAAATTTTATTATATATTTCAAAAATTGTTTAAAATGGAAAAATGATCCATTTTTAAAAAATTGTTTAATGACTGGGTTGATTGGTTGAAAATGGAAATAAAATCCTTGGTGCATGTTTTACATTTTCAATGAGGAAGTACTATGTTTTAAAAGTTGGTTTCAACATGATGTCAAATAATATTATGATATTTTTGTATTTCCATGATGTTTTTTATAGAGGTCGATGGGGACCATAATAATTATAAGGATACAAGGGTTAGTGATTTAAAACTGATAACAATTATGTTGACAATTACCGTTATTTTGAAATGAATTAATTGATTAGTGGGATTAGTTGATGATATAGAATAAGGGACGGGGGGCATTGTGTGGGAATTATTTAAATGGGATTGTAGTGAATGTGACAAATGAATTATGGTTTTTATTTGAAATTAATAAGTGTTTAAAACATGTGAAATGATGAATGGGTTTATTGAGTTAACATATGGGATGTTTTGAATAAGTTAAATGGGTAGTGTGTGGGAATTAGTGAGTATGCTTTGTGAGTTAGGTATAAGAAACAGGAATTGGGATAAATGGTAATGTAATGTAAATGACAATATGTTAATGTGTAACGGATTGGTTTCAATTCCCATGTTTATTTTTATGTATTGTGATTTATATAATTCTTGGTTTGATGTGGTAGTGTGGGGTATTGAACAGTGGTTCTATTCACATGGATCGAGTTATACAGAGGATCTAAAATCCACCCCAACAATAATGGGTTACAAAAGGGACAAAATATCTATTCACCTCACAGTTTCATTCCAGCAAGACTATGCCTTCGATGTGAGGATATGGTATTTTTTTGGTGAATGGATAAATAAGAATGTGTTCATTGATTGGTTGAGTAGGGTACTGACGTAAGGATTTATGCCCATGGGTCAAGTTTGACTGATATTATAAACTCCACTCCAAAATGTATGGGTTAGGGAAGGGGACAAATTTTTACTCCCAAATGGTTTCATTCTATTTGAACAGAGGCATCGAGGTAAGGGTATTGTTTTATTATTATGTGTTTATCCATAGGGAGATATGGATTTGACTAACCCATTATGCATGGTAATTTACCATCTTAGTCCATACAATAAATTGTGTTATTTTTATCCCATGTAACATTAGAAAATAATAAATTTTGTAATGAAGATTAACATGGGGAAATGTAAATAACAATGAAAATATATTAATTGAATGTTTTAGCTAATGAGTATGTGATGGTAGTGATTTGTTAAACCCATTATGGTTAAATGTGTGTGTCGCCCTTGTATCATGACTTAGTCTCCTGGGGTGACCTGTTTTCGTGTTGTTACATTATTATGGAGAACTTAATGGGTAAAAATTTATATTAGATAACCACGTAATGATTTACTTACATCATTGTTATTTTTTTACTTGTTACGTACATACACCTTGTATAGACTGTCTATTTATTTAGACAACATTGTTGGTGTTCTACTTAATTGTACACACACCCTGAATATGCTTCTATGGAACATAGGTACCTTAGGAAATGAAACTTATTTCAGGTATAGGTCCAGGATGTGAATGTGGAATCTGTTTGTGCATGGGAAGACAGTTTCGATCTTAGTGTCTTGGACCATAATGGGACACGAGATCATGTTTGGAGTCTTATGATGGTTTTGGTTTGGGTTTATATTATATGAATATAAGGAATATATAGTGTTCACCAAATTCTATTTTTGTTTTTTTGCATGATTATGTGTTAGATTATTTTTCTTATATTGTCAATTTCTTATTTATGTTAGTTATTTTAACAATTAATATTACATCTATTATGGATTCACTCTGATAAGGTGGTATATTCTCCTAATTTTTAGATCTGTGCTACTAGTTGGTAGCCACTGGCATATGCAGAGGCACACCTGAGGTGATGTAGTGACTTGGCTCGAGACACCATTTATAGTGGCTTCTTAGTTGGGGAAATTATAAAGTGGTATCAGAGTAGGTCATTTTTCTTTGCTATTTTGGCTATGGTATACAGGAGACTAGGATCTTATTGGGTCTGGTAATGAGCATGTTCTTGGGTGCTTATAGCCCTACGTATAACGGAAAATCCTTGTTTCTAGTAGATTGGAATTGATGTTCAGTTTAGTGATTTTATTGTTGATTATTATTTCCACATTGCGTGGTGATCCTAGAAGTGATCTTAATGAATTATGTGGTTTTACCTATTGGACCACTATGGAAAGAGAGGGTGTTTGTGTTCATGAATCATTCTAGGCACATAGGATAGATGGGTCAACAATATGTTTCCCGTGATTATTTTTGAATGACATGATGATGAACTAAATGCATATATAAATTGAAATTGAATGAAATAATGGGTTTAGAAAAGTGGGTAAAAAGGGTATTAGAAAAACATTAATCAATGTGTTTGAAAATGTTAAATTAATAGAAATGAAATTTTGGATAAAATTGATGTTTTTGTAATTATAGGCTAAAAAATTTTATATTTAAAGTGTAAATGCTCAGGTTT
Organism: Viscum album; assembly: GCA_963277665.1. NCBI lineage: Eukaryota > Viridiplantae > Streptophyta > Magnoliopsida > Santalales > Viscaceae > Viscum > Viscum album. The sequence goes on along the minus strand of OY728160.1, from coordinate 1,024,671,606 downwards.
TGAAAATGAAAAGTTTTCAAATGTGAGAATATAAGTTTAAATAATATGGATTAAATAAAGTAGGGAGAAGGGAGAATAGAGGATCTTTTAGGGACACCGGTGGTGGTTATCCATTGTGTTGGTTTTTGACCCTATGTATGGGTGGTTTTGACTTTGAGAATGCCTTAGTCTTGCAACTGTGGGTTGCAGGATACGATATATTGATGACTTGCATGTTCTAGTTAATGGTATGTTAAATACTGTGTCTTTGGTTAGGTTGTGATTGGGCTGTTTTAAAGTCACTTATGTTAATGTGAATGTGGTGAATCATGTGGATTAAGACCTTATGAGATGTTTTTTGGGTCATAGAGTTGATGCTCAGTTTTTCATTCTTGTGTACTTGTGCAAGTATCCTTGATGGGGAACATGTAGTAAATTATTGTTTGGCACATAAGACATGGTGTGTTGGAATGGGGTTAGGATGACCACTGTGAATGGCCAGTTGTTTGGGTTAGTGTGTGGCTTAGGGATATCTGGTGACATTTTATTTGGGTGGATCTTATTAAGGATTTGTTATCATTATAATTTTTGAGGATGACTAGTGAGGGAGGTCGATCAGGGTTTTAGTTCTTATGGGTGCATGTGGAATAGGTATACATTTCAAATAAGTGATGTGGTACATAGAGAGTTTATCCTATTGATGGATTAATCTAGTAGGATAAGTGTAAATGTAAAAGGCTACAAGAGATCAATCCTGAGTCGTGTATAATAGTTTAGAATCTTGAGACATGAGGGTAGACTCGACAGTGGTCGACAAAGCAATGTAGGTTCCTTTTAATCTGAATCATAGGTGGATTCTTCATAAGTAAAATAAATTCATGGAATGTTATTTTGGGTTTTGTTAAAGTTGCATGGATATTTCATCAACTTACCTCAAGGAAGGACATGGATGCCTAGGTTTGGTTATAATAGTGGATGTCATGGGAATTATTTTTCAGAGACCATACCCTATGGTTTTAATGGAGTTAGATGTAGAAATTAATTCTTGTTAGTTAGTAAAAAGAAAGGGTGTTCACATGGATTGGATATCTATAGGATTGGTTTCTTTGTGGGGTGTTATTTTGAGGAATCCTTGATTTCAAGGATCATGGAAGATATAGTGGCGTTATCAGTAGTGTGAGGGGATGCTGGGCCTATCTTGGGTGATGTATGACTTTTATAATCTATAGATTTGTTTTTGGTTTAGTCATGAGAGTGTTTGAGAACTAGTTAGTTTTGGAACAGTGGATCTAATCATTGCGTATCTAGTGTGGTCAATGGGATCATCCAAGAAAAATTCATGTAGGGTAATGATAATGGTTACAAAGGGAATGCTGGCTAATGTCTTCTTGGGAGAGGTTCATGAGGTGGCACTGAGTTTGGATGGAAAATCAATTTGAAATTTGGTGTCCCCATGTGGTGAAGACATCAGTGGTTTGGGATGACCCAGAACATCAGTAGGTTGAGTTATCCTCTTGTAAAAAGATGGATGCAATAATAGATGGTTGTAGTGGTGATTTTTGATGACTTACTAGATTATTTTTAATCAGTTATAATCATGTCCAATATCATATCATCGTCCAGGTGAACTTTTAAGGATCTAGTTTTACTCCTATAGACATTGGTGTATTTTGGTGGGGCTTGGGTAACCTCATATGTTACTTTCTAGGAGTGAAGAATGTGGATTTGTGTGGGGGGATTGAACCATAAAACGGTTGAGAGAGGACCCAATAATATGGGTTGAGGGTTTACTAAGACCATGGATGTCATCCTCTAGATCCAGGAATGAGTTGGGGGTGATGTTTGTTTTTTATTTTACAATCGAAGTGGGATGGTCACATGTATGTTTGGGGTTCAACTATGTTTAAGCATGAGCCAGGGAGGATGAAATTTGTTGAGGAAAAAATGAAAACTATACTTATATGGTGGGGAGTATAAAATTATTTCATGGATATGGGGAGAAAGTTATGAAATGTATTTCTTGGGCTATAATCCACATCTGATTAACGTTATAATGATAATAGAATTTCATTATTTTAAATGGGTATGTGGAAGAACCAAGAAACCATTAAATAAGTATAGACAATTGAGGTGTCCAATCTAAGTAGTTTATATGGGAATATTGAATTCCAATGTAGGATGGTGTTCTAGTGGGTTTTGGATGCGGAAAGTTAAGAAAATATTAGTTATGTTATGACAGTCAAATTAAATTTCTATTGGTCTCCACCATTTCAATTTTAGATGTTCTTGTCAGCAGAAAAAGGGTTTTGATAGGTAAAAGCATATTGTGGGGAGTACAATTGTGTGAAATTGGTCGGTTAATAGCATAAATAGATGTTCAATATAGTAGGAATCATGAGGAATCCATCTTGGATAAGGGGTGTTGTTGATATTCATTGTCTTGGGTGTTGTTCGGTTGAGTTCTTTGAGGCGAAGAGTGGGTTTTGGTTGTGCTTTTTGACATTTGGAAGTGGACTACGGATGATGATCATTGAGTTTTTGATCATGTAGTTCGTGAGATTTCATTGTGAATTAGGATGTTTCATCCAATTATATCAGTATTGGATCACCATTAGTGCTTCAAGAGAACTAGGGTGAGATAGAGAGAAGATATTTGGGCCATGATTTGTGAAGTGGGATAGGCCGATAGAGTTCTTGTTTGTTCTTATAGGGTAATATAGTGACTAAATACTATCCTTTCTAGAAAATTATAGTGGGGTTAATTGTACCTTTCTCTTGTTCTTGGTTTTATTAATTATGATTTTAGGTGGATGTTTTCTCAAGGAGATTCATATTGTGACATTGGGACATGGTGAGGGACATTTTCTCAGGGTAAGTTTTTTTCCTCGGTTAAAGAATTGTTACTCCACGTCCATGTTTAGGGAGAAACTCAGAAGGTGAAGGTTGATTGTATAGTTCATGGTCTATCCTTTCTGGTATTGAGGGAATGGAAATGCTTGGAATTGTGGCTAGAGGAAAATTTTTAATAATGTAGGGAGGTTAAAATATCACAGTCATTTGTGAAGAATATTCCTTAATAATGGTTTTTGTTAAAATCAATTTTATTGTTAAATTAGTGATTTTAGAGAGCTTGAGGAGTCTGGGAAGTGTTCCCATGGTGTGGTATGAGAAAATATTATAAAAGTTTCCAAAGAGTTCATAGTATAGGGTTAGAGAACGATTAGTGTAAACCATATGCCAAGCCTAAAAAACTGTGCATCTTGATGATAATTTCATACTGAGGGATAGCACACAGTTACCGCATGGTTATCCAAACCATGTGTCCAAATTTTCCTTATAATTTGGCTTGTTCATGCTTTTATCAGGGATTTTAAATCACGTGGTTAAAACATGCACCCCATTAAATGTTGAAAAATTTAAAATTTTACCATCGCAGGAATTTTAGATCCCATCCTATTTTAATCCCATTTACCATCCCTACACTCTATGTGATGAAACTGGAACACCTATCCCTCCATGGATGATTCTCCATTTATTATTGAGAATTTGGAGCGTATTTTGTTGAGAATCGATGTTCCATGTGAGTTTAACACTCAACATTTCTCTATTTTTATGGATCAGGGCTAGTGGAATCTCTCCTCTTCTTTAGAAGCCCTAAAATCATCAATTTATAAAATATTATATTTTTTGGATTTAGTGGGTGTTTTGTGTTGAATCAATGGTGGATATCAAGAAATTATTCATCAACGATCATGAGGAAGGTTGTGTTTAATATTTCGCCCATATCCCTGATGTCCTTTATGTGTATGTGGTTATACCAATGTGTTTCCTTGATGATTTTGTTATTCTTTGGTTATGTAAAGTGTCTTGGACATCATATTAGTTTTAGAAACCCTTTAGGTACCATTTTTGGTTCCTTGATCATATGATACCAAACATAGAGCTACCATTTGGTTACATTGGATCATTTTGAGTGGTGGATAATAATTTTTTACATTGCGATAGGGGTATTATAAGAGTGAATGGTTAGTGGGAATGTAACAAGTATCTAGTGATATAAAATTAATTAATTGAAACAATTATGTGTGTTTTTTCAATTGATTTACTAGTTTTTAAATGTTTGTTTTTCTAGTTTTGGGGATTGACCCAATTTTAGATTCATTAAGGGAAAATTGTGTTTGAAAGGGAGAAATGTTTTGAAAATAGGTATTGACCACAAACTGGTTCAAAAAGAGATTTCTAAGACATTTTAAATTATATTTTAAATGGGAAAAATTATCCCTTCTATGAAAACTATTTAATAATAGTCTTTATTGGTTAAAATGGAAATATATTTGTTTGATCATGTTATAGTTTTTTGAAAGGGAATAACGATGTTCTAAAATGTGGTTTGAAGGTTATTTTAATGTGTATTTTAAAATTTGTTTATTCATATGATGTAGTTTATAATGGTATATAGATATAATGATAATTGGAGTCACATAAGGGTTGGTGAGATAAAATATATAATAATTATTTCAACAAATTAAAATGATTATGAAATGAATTAATTGACGAATGAGCTTAGTTGATGATATAGAATAAGGGGGTGTTTGGCATGGCATGAGAATGAGTTAATCAGGGAAAAGGAGATTTTTCTCAATGAATTTTGGTTTTTATTTGAAATTCAAAAGTGGTTGATATGTGGGAAATGATGAATGGGTAATGTGATTTATCATATGGGAATTTTTTAATATGTGGAATGGGCGGTGTGTGTGAAATAGTGATTATGCACAGTCAGTTAGGCATTTGAAATGGGAATTAGGATAAAAATAAATGTAATGTAAATGATGATGTGTTAATGGGTTATGTAATGATTTATATTTCCATGATTATTGTTATTTATACGTGTATTGGTTGGATATGTTAGTGTGGGGTATTGACATAAGGTTATATTCCCATAGGTCGAGTTAGACTGAGGCTCTAATATCAACCGTATAACAATAATTATTTTTTTTACACAAATAAACATAATTTATTATAAAAAATTTCACTTAATACAACCCATATGTTTGAGAGTTCCAGTGTAATTGGGGATTGGGATCATTACATGAAAACTTAAGACATAAAATACAACATCTTTATTGAAAACTTATTTTACATGACCACAACATTCCATCATACTTAGCAGGGCATGTGGAAACCTGAGCCCATACAAAAGAAAATGGTCAGATATAAAGCCCAGTAAGAGAGTAAACAAGGAATAATAGGAATAATACAATACATGTTAGGAAATAGACATATCAATATAGAACAATAGAAACATTAACATAAAGGAAAGATAAAATAAGATTATCATAACATGTAAATATGGAAACAACCTGAAACATTGTATCATTAAAATAAATAAATCAGGTAAAACCCTATCCCAAAATGATGGAAATATTTCCTAAAAGGAATCAGGTAAAACCTTGTCCCAATAAGGCGTATCATGATACTTAACATTACCTAATTCATTGGAGTGCTATCAGGGTGCACCCTTCATAGTAATTTTAATCTCATTCTTATGTGTGCCATAGAGACCATATAACATTGATTCATTCCACATTATAATTTATTCCACAGTCAAATATTTTAGAATAAATATATGTAAGTACCATTAAATAATTATATGTGGATATGATAAATACCCTTTATAGAGAAATGGGTATGGTATTCATTGCACGATGATTTTGCCTCGGAAATCGCAGTTCAGTTTTGGTAGCATAACGACATGATATAGAAATTTATACATTGGTTTGATGAAAGATAAAGGGGTATATCATAATTTATAATGAAATATATGGAAAGGATATCATGGAACATAATATCCCAACATATGAAGTGGAATTTAGAAACATAATATAGAATAAATGCTTGAGTGGAAATAAGAAGATAGAAATCCCTTACGGAATTTTGGCATGGTAACGGGTGTATAGAGAATGCATTAATGAGAGAGAAATGGGTAAATAATAATTATAACATAATTAGGGATGTATGGGGGAGGTTATAAATGATACCCCAACATTTTTAATTCTAAATGAAATGGTATATCAATATATAGAAACATCGATAAAAATGACAAATGAAGGAAAATAATGATCCCTCACAGAAGTGTGTGACTTCAAACGCTTGAAGATGGTATTATTAAGATCATGGGGCATGTTAGAAGGATTATATAGAGGTTAGTATGGAGTATTTATGTGATCAACGAATTTTTAGTGAATATAAGTGGGATTTTGGGGGGGTTTATATTGCAAATGAGAGGGAAATTCTTTAATATTTCACAAATATATATTTTGAAATCTATATAAATAAATATTCAAAATAAAAAACCGTACAATGGTTTTTGCCCACGGTTATTCCAATGTGGAGTGGGAAAAATTATTTTATAAGGCCAATGTTCAAATATATTAAAATATTATCCTTGCTTATGTGGAGGTGAGTCACATTATTAAATAATTTTATTTCAAATCCGAAAATATATTATACATTTTGGAGGATCCACTACGGCTTTATAAAATAATCAATAAAAATATAAAATCACATTATTATAATGGGAAAACATATATTGGGCCTCAAATAAAAATTATATTATTTATTACATCATTTAGGGGTCATTATGGTATTATGATGTCATAAAACACATATATTATTTATACGGTATTTAATTTTTACCCTAAAAATTCACCTATTTCTAATAATTATGAAAAAATAATTGTTGGATAATTTAAACATCATCATTCCAAAAATAATATTCATTTAATCAAAATAATATTTTCAATAATTTAATTCTCGCTTTTTAAATGAAAACTGAAATTTGTTTAAAATTCACAAGTATTGACAAAAACCACTTTCAAACCATAATAAAAATTATATTTGACCCCATAAAAATTATATAATAATTTATTATTCATAAAATTATTTTCATATTAAAATTTTGTAAAAAAATTAATTATTTGAAATATTCATTAATTTCTTGAAAAAAAATTATTTAAAGACAAAGTTTTTGTTTTATCGTATAAAAAATGTAACTGTTATCAAACTGATTACCTAATCATTTATAGATAAGGAACAGATATAATCATAATTTTTAAGAATTATTTTTATAATATTATTAATAAAAGCCATATTTTAATTTAATAATGTCTATATTTTCCAAAAGTACAATTTTTACCTGAAAAATAAATTTATCACATTCATCATTTTTTTATGAAACACAATTCCCATAATGAAATTAATGGAATATAAAATTTATTTAAAAAATGGATTACATAATAAGTAACTAATACCTTATTACAAAACCCATTATGACTCCCACATAAGTCTTAAGGTTATGGTGTGTGATGGCGGTAAACTCTTGGGGCAGCTTCGATACCATTCAAGGTTAATGTGTTAATTATTGGCTTGGTCATGGTTAAAAGAGAAGACTAATGAGGCTACCTCCTTTCCATGCAGTGAAAAATGAGCTTCATATGTGTAACACCTCGACCCTAGTTACCTAGATTTGGTGCATTATTACATAAAATTGGCATGATCACAAAAGATCAAGTCTCAAAAGACAGATAAGTTTACTATCATTGGAAGTACTAGATACATTCATAAGGTTTAAATTACATCATAAAATGGAAAACTAAAACAACATTGTTTCCATAGACAACACTGATTTCCAATAGAATATCCCTACAGGTCTGTCATAATATACTTTTTCACATCGTGGGAAAATAAAACATAGAAATGGGTGAGCTCAGATGCTCAGTAAAGACAACAATATAGTTGAAAAATTCATAAATAAGCATAAACATTTAAGGCAATGTATAAAAATAAAAATAAAGACTTTTCAACATAAACTTCACCATAATATTGAAAATATAAAACAAAATAGTGCCATTTACTTACTCACATGGATATTATACAATTCGAATAATCACATGCAATATCAATAACCACTTTCATAATGATGGAATGCATAATGCCAGACTTCATAACAACATAGTCAAGGCTTTATGCCAAGACTACAAATAATATTTTTTGAAGGCCTTGTGAAAAGACACTATTTTGTCTTATGAGACATACTGATGCATCGAGGAGCTATAATGGGCTCCACATGTCACTTACTAATTCCAATGCATTCATCATATGAAATGGTTTAAACATAACATAAACATTCGTATTAAATCTATCATACGAAATGTCAATAATTTTTCCATAAACCATTAATGGAGTAAAAATTACATATCCATAGTCAAACATATCACAAAAAAATCAATAAAATATTGAAATTTTGTATCATAATAAATCAACTTCAAATAAGCTTAAAATCCTTCAAAGGATGTCGACATAGATGAAATCAAAACCTTTTTTAGAAAAATATCTCATTCTATTATGAAATAATTTAAGAAAACATCTATTTTGAAAATATTCTTTTAATATTTTAATGGAAGATTTTACAATGTTATAATAGAGGAAAATACTCACACTCGCCGTATAAGTTAAAAAAACATCCATACCTTATTTTTGTCGAGAAGGTTATAAAGTACCTTATTTGGATAACGACAGAGAGATTCCTTTCAAAACATATCAGGTAAAATAAGGGTATAAATTAATTTAACCCATTTTCTAGTAAATAGTAAAAGTGTTTTGAAATTTATTTTTAAGAATCATGGATGTGGATGATAAAGTGGTCCTAGTAGATAATTATGTATAAACAACCTCGTATAATGAAGAGATTGTTAAATTAACCCTCACCGTGTACTTTTTCTTGGTAAATGAGAGGTTAATCTCCTGTATAATGGTCAAATAATTGTTATTAAATTATACACGAATAATATACATTAATATGATATCATATACGATCTTTTAACATTGCTTTGTTAATAATTTCTTAGTATTATCATCGTTTCGGGTGTTAACTGATTCATTTTCCTTTATATAATTTGTTAAGTAAGTAATGATTGTTATGGGTAGGATGTATATTATTCACATTCAGAATGATATTAAGTATTTAAACATTTTTTTAATCATCTAATGAAAAATAGTCTTGAATGGATATGATGGGGAATAAATATCATCGTGTTCATGGAGACGGTAATCCGTACATACTCACGAGCGAAAATATCATTCTTTTGATAATAAAATAATATATAATTGGATTGTATATCATATATACAGAATCATTATAATTTTAAATATATTATATACATCGAATACACATCATTATTATACCCATACCAATAATAATGTATTGAATAACAATTACACCACGACGTGGAGACGGTAAGCCGTACATATGCACATATCGTGACATGTCATTCAAAGGATTGAGAGAATAATGAAATTTGTTGAACAATATTTATAATAACATCACAATATATAGATGATACTGGATTTATTATTTTAGAATGGAAACAATAAATAAAGAGGAAGTGGAAGAAGAAAGGAATTTGAAAGATGTGATGAAATATTTACCTTTTCTTCAGGTTCTTCCTTTTGATTTGATCAAAATGGGTCCTTAGGTTATCATTATGAATAAAGTAAGGCCTCTAGGATGAAGGGAGGGCAGTTTAGAGGGTATTTGGGCAGTGTTTGGTAGAACTAAATGGCTATTAAGGTGTTAATTAGAGAGAAGGGGGAGTGCCCTTTTATAAGAGGGGTGAGAGGCATCTTAAGAAAAGCTAGAAATATTATTTTATAATAAAACAATTTTCGATTTCTAATGGCTCAAAAGTGAAAAATTTAATGTATAAGGTGGAGATAGGTCGAAAACCTCTCAAACAATAAGTTTTAGATAGGTTTGTGTCACTATATTAAACTTATCATTTATATTTAACTCTTAGTTAAATAGTTTGACATTTACCATGTCTCATTGTATTTTTATATTATTTGGTTAATAAACAAGCTATAAAATTCTAAGAGAACCCCAAGTGGTTCATTAATGATATAAATTTAATTATATAAGTCTTTTTTCCAATCCTTAGATTTTTAGGATTATTATATTAACCTATAATATAGTATTTGTTTTAAAAACTCATTTTTGTCAATTTTGACATTATTTTACTAATTGATTTTTAATAAAGTCATAACAACTTTTTTACTTCTAAATACACACATTTAATAAACCATAACATGTCATATTAACCATGAAATTTTTTGGAATTTATTAAAAGTATAAAATTACATTTATTTTGATATTTCTTATATCAATTATTTTAATATTTCATTATTAAGGTAATTACTGCGTCATCATTGTGTTATATATAAATTAAAATATTTTATGTCTAAAAATAATAAATAAATTATCTTTATGTAGGAAATATTTTTATTATTATAATGAATTTTTATAGTCTAATTTATCTTATGTATAACCCTATATTAAAAATGGTTTATTAATTAATCTTAGATTTTAACGGTTTTAACACTTGTTTAAATAAAATAATAATAAATGTCCTAATCTGATCCAGGTGGACCTAAAGGATCATATTATACTATTAAGGTTGTTTTGGGTCGAATTACACTTATCCAGTAGAATTAGGACATGTTTTCATGTAATTATTATATCATTTTTACCCTTAATTACCCTATTTACTTTTAATCGTGGTAAATAAAAGAAAAAAGTTACTATTCACAAAAAAAATATTTTCATCTTATTGAACCACATTTTTCATACTGATATCAACTGTGTCTCTCAGATTTTTTAAGTTCCACTCACATAAGTTGTAAAATTATGTTTTATGGGAATTTTCAAATGCTCTTAGGAGGTGGGTAAAAGACGATAAGATGTTAAATAAAATTTTTATATATAAAAAAATATTATAAACAAAATCCAATGAATTAAATTGAACTTATATAGGTATTATGTATATATTTTGACCTAAAATAAATTTATATAAAATAAATAATTATTTAAATAAAAATTCGGTTTTAAACTACAACATAGTGTTTTTCACTATTCATCAAAAATTGAATTTTTTCAAAAAAATACCAAAATTTCACCCTAAGTTAATTTTGATACTCCGAATACAAAATTAAAGTTCATTTTGAATGATTAAATTGATAAATATTTAAAAAGTGGGTATTACTATTGATAATGACTATTTTGATTTGTTGTGGAGTGTTAGAACTCGAAGATGCGTATAACACAAGATATTGTATTATTCAAAGAGTAGCGTACCATAGAAGCTTGGTGTGTTACATTATCCCCTCCTTCAAATAATTTCGTCCTCGAAATTTGTTGAATATATTACTACATAAAAAGGCTCGGGTGGTTCTTCATCATATGTTCCTCTAGTTCCCACGTTGCCTCTTCTATATTATGGTTTCTTTATAGAACTTTTACAAGACGAGTCGTCCGGTTTCTCATAACTTATTCTCTTGTATCAAGAACCTTCATAGGCTCTTCACAATAAGATAAATCAAGTTCCAGTTATAATTCCTCATAGGTGAGTACATGCGTTGGGTCAGGCATGTATTTTCTCAATAGTGATATGTGGAATAAATAGTGAACTTTGGAGAGACATGGCGGAATTTCCAAACAGTAAGCTACAACCCCAATTAATTCTAGAATTTCAAAAGGTCTGATGTACCTAGGACACAATTTACCCTTTTTACCCAAACATATAGCACCCTTCCATGGAGATAACATCAAGAAAACGTGATCTCATACCTAAAATTCCAATTTCTTCCTTTGGTTGTTGGCATAGCTCTTATCCCTACTTTGAACTTATTTGATGTGGTTATGGATTAACTTCACCTTTTCCATCGTTTCCTACACCAGTTCTGGGCTTATGAGTTTTCTTTCACCAACATCATCCCAACTGGTTGGTGTGTGACATATCTTTCTGTATAACGCTTCATATGGTTCCATCAGAATACTTGAATGGAAGCTATTGTTATAGGAATATTCTACCAGAGTAAATATTGATACCACATACCTTGAATGTCAAGTGAGAATGATCTCAACATGTCTTCTATGGTTTGAATATTAGGTTCTGATTGTCCATCAGTTTGGGGGTGGTAGGCAGTGCTCAAACGAAGTTCTGTATCTTGGGATTTCTGAAGACTTTTCCAGAAACATGATGTAAAATGGGGATCATGATCAGAAACAATTGATAGTGGTACTCCATGAAGTCTTACAATTTCATTAATATATAATCTTGAGAGACGATCAAGTGGTAAATCATCTCTTATAGTAATAAAATGTGTTGAATTGGTAAGACAATAAATAATGACCAATATTACACCGTTCCTTCCAAAAGTCTTTGGTAGTCCCATAATAAAGTCCATCGTAATATTATCACATTTCCACTCATGTATGGGAAGAGGTTCCAAGACTCATCCAGAATGTTGCCTTCCAGCTTTCACTTGTTGAAAAAACAAACATATTGACACAAAATTAGCAATCTCCCTCTTCATGTTGTTCCACCAAAAATGTTTCTTCAAATCTCTATACATTTTGGTCCTCACAGGGTGTATAGATAAATTTTAACTACGAGAATCGTCCAACAATTCTCTTTTTAGGTCAGGTATATTGGGAACACAATGTCTCTTACCATATTTCAATATTCCATTTTCAAATACGAAGTCACTCAATCTCACATCATTCACATATTTAATCTTCTTTTGAATCTCCTCATTATCAACCTGAGAACTTTTTACCCTTTCTAATAATGAAGGTTTGGAAACCATTTGAAAAAGAATGAATGTTTCACCTTCAATGGTTATTCCCATATCAATCTTTACTAGATCCATGAAAATAGGATCTCTTTCAACTATCATCTTCTTCAAACCTCCATGATATTTTCTCCTCAACGCATATTCCACATTATTTTCCTTCCTCGGTTGGTAGTTTATCGTGCAATCCTAATCCTTGAGTAGTTCAAGATATCTTCTTTTCCGCATGTTGAGTTCTTTCTGTGAGAAAATATACTTCAAACTCCTCTGAGCAGTATAAATATCACATTTTTTACAATAGAGATAGTGTCTCCAAATCGTCAAAAAAAATATTACAGCTGCTAACTCAAGATCATGAGTAGGATAGTTTTTCACATGAATTTTTAGCTTTCGTGATTCATAGGCAATAACCCTATCATTCTGCATAAGGACATAACCAAGTCCTTTCTTTGAAGCATCACTATAAATAACAAACACATCATTCCCTGATGGAAGAGTCAATATTGGGGCATTGACTAATATTCTCATCAATTCTTCAAAACATTTTCCTATTTCGTTGTCCAAACAAATTTCACCACTTTACATGTGATCTTGGTTAATGGGTTAGAAAATCGGGAAAAATTCTAGAAGAAATGCTAATAATAACCTGCTGAACCAATAAAACTGCTTACCTCATTTATACTCGTCGGTGTTGTCCATTCTTGGTTTGCCTTGGTCTTAGAAGGATCAACATTGATTCCATCCTTAGAGACAATATGGCCAAGAAAAGAAATCTCCTAAATCCATAATTCACACATGCTAAAATTTCCATATAATTTGTGTCTTCTAAGGGTCTTTTGGATAATGCGCAAGTTATTTTCAAGATCTTCGTATCTTTTGTAGTATACAAAAATATCATCATTAAATACCACTACAATCACATCGAGATATTCCTTGAAAACTTTATTCATTAGATCAATGATGACATATGATGAATTAGTCAATATAAAAGGCATTACTGTAAACTCGTAATGCATGTACCTGGTTCAAAATGCTATTTTCAGAATGTCTTCCTTTTTCAAACATGACAGATGATATCCAGATTGAAGGTCAATCTTTGAAATGTATTGAGGTCCATGATGTTGGTCAAATAAATCATCTCTAAGAGGTAGGTGATACATGTTCTTTATTTTTATAGCATTGATCTCCCTATAGTCAATTCACAACTTCATAGATCCATCATTATTCATAACAAAAAGGACAGGGGCTCCCTAAGGAGAAACATTTGGGAGAATAAATCCCTTATTACTCAATTCCTCTAGTTTTTTCATTACTTACACTAGTTCCATAGTATAAATTCAATATGGGGTCTTCGATATGAACCTTGAACTAGGAATTAAGTCAATGGAGAACTCAATTTCTCATTCTAGAGGTTTTCCAGGTAAATCTTCTCAGAACACATTAACATATTATTTCACAATGGCTACATCCTCTATTTGAACATTTCTTTCCTCTCCCACAATTATATCATTCTCATCCTCCACAATAATTGAAATAATTGAGCTACTAGGGGTGGATCTAGATAATAATTAGGTAGTGACATTTCATCTCTAATGATAAGGTACTCCTTATCATACTCAAAAATTGTAACCTCCTTCTTCTTATAATAAATCTTTTCATCGTGGTCCGAAAGCCAATCCATACTGAGGATTATATCAAATTCCATAATGGGTATGATGATGAGATCAACATATAAAGAACATTTATATTACCTAATGATGACTCATTCACAAAACATTGTTGAAATGATACTACCCTTAAGAGTTTTGACTGACAACTCCCTTGTTAAATCAAATTGGAAATATCAAATTTTCATAGAAAACTGAGAAGATATGAAACATTGTGATGATCCAGAATCAATTAAATCATTTTCTAAACTTGAGTTAACCATTAAATTACTTGCCACTACGTCTTTCGGAGCTTCAACCTCAATAGCAATGAGACCATAAAAATTTCCATGATACCTATTCTATTTCTGAGGTAAGTTCACCTGACTCTTAGGACATTTATTCGCATAATTCCCCTTTATATATAATTGTAGAATTCAATATTGACAACTTCTTTCTTCCCCTTGCAATCATGGGCTTAGTGGCTTTTTCACAACACAAGTAACAGACTCCCATTCCCTTCAAGAAGTACCAGGGTGTTTCATCCCACATTTACTATAGGATGGATATTATACTTTTCCCTTCTTCCCCTTATTTCAATTTCTAGAGTGTTCAATAGATCTCTTCTTCTATTGATTTGCTTTAAAGACGTAAGACTTAGAGAATTATTTTTCTATCTTGATAGCACATGAGACAATATCTTCATGTGATGACAAGGATTGTGAGCCTAATACTCGACGGACAAATGGTTTTAACCCATAAAATAAATGATCAATATTACTTCATGGGTTACGTATATAATTTGGAGCATGCCTCACTGACCATGTAAAGTTAACTTTATACTTTGTGACATTCTCATACTATTTTTTCCTAGACTCAAAAATCATCTTTCCAGATCCGCTCGATGGTCATGAAGAATGAATTTTTACAATAACTATTATTTAAACTCCCTCCATTACATATTTTATACTTCATCATCTTCCTTTGTGTTTTGAATCAATGGACACCATTGATCAACATCTCTAGTGAGGTAGTAAACTGCCATGACAACATTTTCCCTTTCACTACTCCTCGTGGCATGGAATATTTTCTCTAAGGAATTTATCCATTTCTCAGTGACTAGTGGGTTTGTACCCGAATTGAATGTTGGTGGTTGTTTACTCATGAAGAGATATAACATTGATCCTCCACAATGCTGATCTAGGTGCTCCATTCAGGTAAGGTTATTATTCATAACCCAAGTGATTTGTCCAAATATAGTGACAAGCTGATCAGCACCAGTTGTATCACCAGCTCCACTATAATTATCTTGAGAAGGAGGGATATCGCTACATGGAGTGTGTTCCTTGATGTGGTTTCCATTCCTTCCAATAGGCACCATTTCTAAAAAATGGCATAATCTAGATTAGGTTATGAATTGAAATACATAATTCCAAACTAGTAAAAAACATAACAAAAATTGAACAGTTTAGGGATATAATCCATAATCATAAAAAATGTTTTCTTTGAGATAGTATATACTCATAAACCCTTCATAATGGGTTATAAAGAAAATTAGAATTATCCTAAGAATATCCCCCGGGAGTGTCATAACCAAGAGTGCAGCAAGGCCCATTGTCATACACTAGTTTCTGTTCATGTCTAGATCATATCAGTGTTTTTAGGTTTCACCCATAGTTGCATCTATGCCAGACCCGCCTCTACCTGCTCATATCCAGATAGGGATGTATTTCATGGAAATCTCAGAAAATCTCTTCAATACAAAAAATCTAAGAAGTTGTTCTATACTAATCCTCAAAGTCTATCTTAGGGCTATGTGCTATAATAAGAGTGTATCTAAATCTATTTTCCATGTTTTTTAATATAATTTATCTGATACCAACTATAACGCCCCGAGCCTAGTTATACAGATTCGGTTCATTATTACAGAACATTGACATGATCACAAAAGATCAAGTCTCGAAATACAGATTAGTCTTGTAGCCTTGGAAGTATTAGATACATTTATAAGGTTTACATTACATCATAAAATGGAAAACTAAAACAAATTTTTTTCCATAGAGAACACAGAGATCCCAAGGACTATCCCTGCACATTATTCATAATATACTTCTTCACATCCTGGGAAAAGTAAAACATAGAAAGGGTTGATCTCAGATGGTCATCAAGGATAACAATATAGAGGAAACATTCATAATTAAGCATAAATATTTATGGAAATGTATAAAACAAAAAAAAATCCTTTTCAACTTCAACATCATCATAATATGGAAAATATAAATCAAAATAATTCCATTTACTTACTCACATGGATATTCTACTAGCTGAATAATCAAATGCAATATCAATATCCACTTTCATTGTGATGGAATTCATAATTCCAAACATCATAACCACATAGTCAAGGCCTTGTCCCAAAACTAAAAATATGATATTGTCAAGGCCTTATGCCAAGACACTAGTGTGTGTCATGAGAACTACTAATGCATCGAGAAGCTATAGTGGGATCCACCTATCACATACTAATTCCAATGCATTCCTCATATGAAAAGATTTAAACATAACATAAACATTCGTATTAAAACCAGCATACAAAATGTTAATTATTTATACGTAAACCATGAATGGTTTAAAAATAACATATCCACAATCAAACATATCACAAAACATTCAATACAATATGAAATTATTGTATCATAATAAATCAACTTCAAATAAGCTTAAAATCCATCAATGTATGTTGATGTAGATAAAATCAAAACATTTTTTAGAGAAATATCACTTTAGATTTGGAAATCATATAAAAAAATTATTTTGAAAATATTCTTATAATATTGTAAAGGAAGCTTCGACGATGTTATAACGGCAAAAAATAGCCACATCTGCTGTATAAGATAAAAAAACATTCTTACCTTATTTTTGTCAAAAAGGTCATAAAGTACCTTGTTCGGAAAATGACGGAACAATTACTTTCAAATCATATAAGGTCAAATAAGGTTATAAATGAATTTAACCCATTGTCTAGTAAATAGAAAAAATATTTTGAAATACATTTTTTAGAATCAAGGATGTGGATGATAAAGAGGTCCCAGTAGATAATTACGTATAAACATCCTTGGATAATAAAGAGATTGGGAAATTAACCCTTACCTAGTACTTTCCCTTGGTCGAGGGTAGGTTAAATACCAGTATAATGGTGAAAAAATTGTTATTAAATTAAAAAAGAATCATATACATTAATATGATATCATATATGATCTTTTAACATTGATTTGTTTATAATATCTTAATATTGTTGTTGTTTTCGATGTTAACCGATTCGTTTTACTTTATATGCATTGTTATGTAAGTAATTTTTTTTATGGATATGATGTATATTATTCATTTTCATAATGATATTAAGTATTTAAACATTATTTTTAATCATTTAATGAAAATTATTATTTAATGGATACAATGGGGAATAAATCTCATCGTGTTCATGGATACTGTAATCCGTACGTACAAATGGGAGATAATATCATTCTTTTGATGTTAAAATATAATATAATTGGATGTTATATCATATATACAGAATCATAATCATGTTATATTTATTATTTACATCAATTACACATCATTATTATAACCATCCAAATAATAATGTATTGAATTACAATTACACCAAGAGGTGGAGATGGTAAGCCGTACGTACGCACGTATGGTGACATGCAATTCAAAGGATGGATAGAATAATGAATTTGGTTGTACCATATTTATAATAACATCACAATATATATAATATAATGGATTTTTTATTTTATAATGGAAACAACAATGAAAGAGGAAGTGGAAGAAGAAAAGAATTTGAAAGAGGTGATGAAATATTTACCTCTTCTTCCAGTTCTTCTGTTTAATTTTATCAAAATGGATCATTAGGTTGCCTTTCAAAATAATTGAAGGACTCTAGGATGAAGGTAGGACAGTTTATAGGGTATTTAGGATGGGTTTGGCTGAGCCAGATGGATTTGAAGATGTGAATTAGAGAGAAGGGGAAGTTCCCTTTTATAAGAGGGGTGAGGGGCACCTTAGGAAAAAATTGAAATATTATTTTATAATAAAATCATCTTTGATTTATAATCACTCAAAAATGAGTAGTTTAAAGGATAATATGGGGATGGGTCGAAAAAATCTAAACCAATAGGTTTTGGGAAGGTTTTTTTCACTATATTAACCTTATCATTTAGATTTAACTCTTAGTTATATAGATTGACATTTACCATGTCTCTTTGTATTTTTATATTATATGGTTAATAAGCATTCAATAAACTTCCAAGAGAACCCAAGTGGTTCATTAATGATACAACTCTCATTATATAAGTCTTTTGTTGGAGCCTTAGATTTTTATTGTTATTATATCAACCAATAATTTTGTATTTGTTTTAAAAACTCATTTATGTCAATTCTGACATTATTTAATAATTGATTTTAGATAAAGTCCTAAAAACTATATTACATCGAAATAAATAAATTTAATCAACAATTATATATCATAATAACCTATAAAATTAGTTTAATTTATTAATTTTTTTAAATTACATATATTTGGATATTTATAATATGAATTATTTTAATATTTCATTATTAAGGTAATTACTGCCTCATCATTGTGTAATAAATAAATTAAATTATTTAATGTCTAAAATTTATAAATAATATATCATTATCTAGGAAATATTTTTTGATTTATAATGAATATTTATAGTCTAAATTATCTTATGTTTAACCCTATATTAAAAATAGTTTATTTATTAAACATTGATTTTTACTCTTTTAACTCTTCTTTAAATAAAATATTAATAAATGTCAAAATCTAATCCAAATGGGCCTAAAGGATCATATTTTATTCATAAGTTTGTTTTTTTGTCGAATTACACTTATCCAATAGAATTTGTACAAGTATTTGCGTAATTATGATATCATTTTTACCCTTAATTACCCTATTTACTTTTAATCATTGTAAATAAAAGTAAAAAGTTACAATTCACCAAAAATTATTTTCATCTTATTGAACCAAGTTTTCCTTACTGATATTAACCATATCGCTTGGATTTTTGAAATTACACTCACAGAAGAGGTAAAATTATTTTTTATGTGAATTTTCAAATGCTCGTAGGAGATGGGTAAAAGACTGTAAAAAGTTCAATAAAAGTTTTTTATATATAAAATTATTAAAAAATAACTCCAATGAATTAAAATGATCATATATAGGTATTATGTATATATTTTGACATAAATAAATTTATATTAAATAAATTATTATTTAAATAAAATTTTTGTTTTAAACTATAACGTATTGTTTTTCACTATAAACCATAAATTAAAAATTTTCAGAAAAAAACAAAAAATTAACCCTAAACTAATTTAGATACTTTGAATCCTAAAATTAAATCCATTTAGAATGATAAAATTTATTAAATTTCAAAAAGAGGGTATTACTATTCATAACTTCTAGTTTTATTAATTGTGGAGTGTTAAAAATTGAAGTTGCGTACAACACACACTATTGTATTATTCAAAGAGAAACATAACATGGAAGCTTGGGGTGTTATAGTATGTTGCGATTCTACTAGATAAGGCAATCCTATCCCCTATCCATGTCAAAAGGATTTGTTTTTAAACTTATATTTATATCAGTTGTGAAATCACTACTCAATGGATTTATAACCTATGGAAATGATTCTTAATGGTCATTTAAACCTAATAATAATTAAAAAATTTCATGTGTTTCCAATATCCATAATACATTAAAACAAAGGGACTTTTATTCATAAATGTTCTGGTCATTACATATTTCCCACCATAAGAAATTTATCCCACAAAATTTCTTTTTCTGACTATAAAAAATGAGGATAACTCTACCTCATCCCATCCTCCAGTTCCCACGTTGCTTCTTCATGCTTTTGGTTTATCCACAACACCTTGAAGAATGGAATCTTCTTATTTTGATGAAAATTTTCTCTACAATATAAGAGCATCAACATCTTCTCTTCACATGAGTGTTCATTCCCCAATGGTACAACCTCTGTATTGGGTATATGTGATGGGTCAGGTATGTACTTCCACTAGAGTGATACATGGAATATATCATGTGCATGAGAGATGTTCGGTGGGAGTGCCAGTCTATAGGCCACTACTCTAATGCGATCACAGATATCAAAAGGGCCAATTTACCTTGTACAAAAATTTTCCTTCCCAAATATCATAACTATATTCCGTGGAGATTTTTAGAGGAAATCCATATCACCAAAATCAGACACTAGGTCTCATCGATGGTTGTCATCATAGAATTGTTTTTGACTCTAAGAAGATTTGATGGGAATTTGGATTGTCTTACCCTTATTTACCATTTCATAGACCGTTTATGTACCTAAATGATTTCACTCCCCAACTTCATCTCAACATGATGTTGTTCTGGACCTCTTCCCATAAAGAGATTCATAAGGATCCCTCTAGATTATTGATTGAAAAATTTTGTTGTAAGAGAACTCAACCAAAGAAATATATTGATCGTATCCCCCTTTTATGTATATTGAGCATGCTCTCAACATTTCATCAAGTGTTTTGACAGTCTGCTTTGATTGTCCCAAACTTTGAGGATGATAAGTTGTACTGAATTTTAGCTCAGTATTCAGAGAATCTTGGAGACATGTCTAGAACATAGACGTAATTTTTGGATCTTGATTGGATACAATCGATAGTGGCACACCATACAGCCTTACCACATCTCTAATTTATATTTGGGAATGTTAATACAATGAAAAATCCTACCAAATTTCAATAAAGTGTGTAGTATTTGTATGATTGTCCAAAACAACACAGATAGCATTGTTTCTTTTGGATGTATTTAATAGTCTAGTGACAAAGTCTATGGTGATGTTTTCTCATTTACCTGTTATTATGGGTAGTGGTTGCATCATCCTCGTTGACTTATCCCCCTTAGCCTCAGCTTGATAACATACCAGCCACATTGATTTATACTCAATTACCTTATTCTTCATTTTATCCCACCAATAATTCTCTCATAGATATCAAGACATCTTTGTGTTTCCTAGGAGAATGGAGAAAATCGAACTCTATGCATCTTCCAAGATTTCATTCTTTAACTCTAGATTTGATGGAACACATAGTCGTGACCCTAATCCCTTAAATCCTTATTCATTAACATTGAACTATGAGGATATCCCTTTTATTATAGTCTCCACATTCATTTGAATTCCCACATCATCCTTTTGAGAATCCTTTTACCATTCCAAAATAGATGGTTGAGTAATCATTTGTGAAAATATTGTTGATGTTACCTTCTTTAGGATTCAAATGTCCATGTTCATAAAATACAATAAGATTCAATAATTTTCAATTCAAATTAATGAAAGCGTTTCTATATCCTTCATACTTAGAGAGTCTTCCACTTTATTAGATTTCCCTAGATGTTAATGAATTGAGAAGACAATATTTTTTATCGGCTCTAACCATCTTCATTGGTGCATATTCAACTATTTCAATGTGAATATATACTTAAGGAATTTTTGATCTGTATATATTTTACACTTTTCCCCAATGAGGTAATGGCACCAAATTATCAATGATAATAACACTATATATAACTCTAGATCATTTTTTGGATTTTTTCTCTCAATATCATTCAATTGACTTGAAGAATATTTAATGAATCTTTTATTTTCCATCCACACATATCCCAGGCTCTTCTTCAAATTATCACTGAATAAGTTGAAAAGTCCTCCACTTGTGGGTAGTGTGAGCACATGAACAATGATAAGCCACTTTTTCAACTGCTTGAATATCTCTTCCCATGTATCATTATAAGAAATCCTGACTCCCTTCTATGTTAGATTGGTAAGAGGGTTTGAAAAAAGTGACGAATTTATCACAAATTGGGGATAATATATAGCTTACCAAAGTATGTTACAGATATATATCACACATTTTTCCCTTAATCATCCATAAATTTCATTTTTCTTAGTGGGATCTATTGATATCCCATTTCATGTAATTATTTTCACCAAGAATGAGACTTATTTTAACTAGAACTAACACTTGTTGAACCATTCATTGAGATTCTACTTTCGTAAGGTCTCTAGTATAATGCTTAGATAATCCTCATGTTCCTCCTTTGTTTTGGAGTATATTTTAATATCGTCTATAATGACTACCAAAAAAATTACATGGTAATCTCTAAAGAACTTATTCATCAAGTCCATGAATATTCCTGGAGTGTTAGTGAGTCCTAATGGAATTACTATGAATTCAGAGTGCACGTACCTTTTAAAAAAATAAGTCTTAGGGATATCCTCCTTCTCCACACTTACATGGTAATATCCTGACCATATATCCACATTAGAGAAGTATCTTTCTCCATGTATCAGATCGAATAAGTCACCAATTCATGGAAAAGAATACTTGTTCTTTATCAGGATATTGTTAAGTTCATGATAATCAATGAAAAGGCACATTGAATCATCCTTCTTATTGATGAAGAGGACTGGTTCTCCCCATAGTGAATCACTTAGGTGTACAAACCCTTTATCTTTGTTCTCTTGTAGTTTTTTCTTTATCACCTAAAGCTCCAAAATATCCATTCTATATGGAGTCTTGGATATTGTAAATTCCCAAGGTATGAGATCAATAATGAATTCAACATATCTTCTAGGAGGAAGCCCCATAAATTCCTTTGGAAACACTTCATCAAATTCCCTCCCAATAGAAATGTCTTTGAGGATGGTTCCTACCTTAAAATCAGTCATCTTCGAAAGATTCACATGCTTATAGAGAAGAAATATCCATTCGTGAGATGATGGTGCTAAAGTAGATTCATCTTCATCCTTAAAATTGGACAGAATTGGGTGTTGATTCACCATATGAAGAGTGATTTCCCTCCCAAAGTAATTTATATTGGCTCTATATAGGGAATTCAAATCAATGCAAATAATTCCATAAAATTATATTAGAGGGATAATGAAAATGTTCTATGGGAAGTTGAATCCACAAGTTGTGATAGTGGAGGATTTATATTCATGGGATGCAATAATTTCCCCATTTTTCATTCTCATCGACATCTCTACTTCGATTATTTGTGGTGGGGTTTGTACTGTTCTACAAAATTTTTTGGATATAAAATAATCTGTAGAACAAGAATCAAAATGTACATTTACAATTCATTAATTAATAACATGCGTACATGTCACCACTACGTTGTCGGGATTTTATTTTTCAATATTGATATATAAAGATCTCCGTTTATACCTTGGAGGTTGTTGGTTGCCTAAAGAAACCCATAGATTTAGGAATTGGTTCGTAATGTACCCTGGTTATTTATAGTTTTAGTATTGAACAAAGAATTGAGGGTCAGACATAGTGTTTGATTACTCTATCGCAATAATGAGTTACTCTTTTCGGCAATCATTGGCCAGGTTCCCTTCTCTTCCAAACCTATGGCATTTCCTAATCCACTTCAGGGAATTTTTGGGGTGCCTCTTTCTACACCTTTGGAAAGTGAGGTGCTGGAATTTCTTAGAACCATTGGATTTATCCATCAGACTTCCATGATTAAAGTCCATATTATTCTTCTTATCCCCAAGATACCCCTAAGATTCAATAATCACAATTTCGACTTTGAGGGAACATAAAACATTTTCCTCATAGATATTGAAGTCACAGATCATTAGGGCTTTCTGTTGGATAGGTTTTAGCCCACCAAAAAAGAATCCAACTATGTATTCAGGGGTAACGACAAAGCTGGAGGCATATTCTATAATCCTTTTGAAGTTTTCCTCATATGCTCTGATGTATTCATCATCTTTTTTTATTAAGGGACACAAAGTCCCTTTCCATATTAAGATAGAGGGTGAATGGAAAATGGTTATTGAAAATTATTTTTTAGAAATACTTCTATTCCAACACCTCGGTATCTTCCTCGGGCTTCTTTTTTTTGATCAGTTCCCACCAGTGATCAGTTTAACCCTCCATTCAATATGAATCTAGAAGAACATTCTCTTGTTCGGAACATTTATGCATTGAGAATATCTTATCAATGGAGATGATCCATTTTTCGGAAATTGAGGGATTAGATGATCCATTGAATGTAGGACGCATTTGTCTTCGAAATCTCTCGATTGTGACATGTTCTTTCTCAGGAGGGTAGGGGGGTTATACCTTACTATTGACCCATTTTTCTTTTCAAAACATGAGATAACTGAGAGAGTATTGTGAAAATGTTTGTGATTACCTGTCCATCGGATTGAGAATTTCATAAGAACTGACATCTCATTGATCATCTCATTAGTTTTTAGCATGATTTATCCTATTAATGGACATTGGATAGAATAAAAGGAAAAATTGTGATAATTATTTTAAACTATTAAACCCATAAATGGAATACAACTACAAAAAGTGATTACATATAAATTGCATATATTTCCTTAACTTATTATCTTATAGGCTTCAGTCTACATTATTAGTGATATATTTCCTAGAATATATTCTTAACGGTATTTATTTGTTTCCTTAATAATGGTTTGAACTATGCTTATGAAGATACCAATGTATATAATCTAGGGGTGTCAAACCAAGAGTTCATCAAGGCCCATTATCATGCCCCAGTTCCCATTCGAGTCTCACTCAAAGTGGTGTTTTCGGGTTTTACCCCTAGATAAAACTGTTCCAGATCAACCTCTACATGTTTTTATCTTGAGATGGCTATATTTTATTGATAATCTACTGACATTATACACACAAAAATTTAGTTATTATTTTTTTAATAGTCAGTCTTATTCCAATGTCTTTCACTAGTGTTTTATAACCCTAATCCAAAAAACTACTATACATATCCTTTGATATCAAATGTAACAACCTTTTTTTTATTACACACATAAACATGATTTATTACATAAAATGCACTTAATAAAACTATATTATCGGGAGGTATTGTTTATTTGGGGATTATGAACATTACATGACATCTTAAGGCATAAAATACAATATCTTTAATGAAAACATCTTTTACATGACAACAACATTCCAACGTACATAACATTTCATGGGATAACATGAGTACATACATATAAAAAGGGTGATATATAAAGCATATTAACGGAGTAAACATGCCATAACATTAATAAGACTATACATGTTATGAGATAGACATATCAATGGAGAACAAGAGAAACATGAACTTAAAGGCATGATATGACATGATTATCATAACATGGAAATGTGGAAACAACTTAAAACGTTGAATTAATAACATAAAGGAATCAAGTAAATCAATGTCCCCAACATGGTGGAAAAATTTCCTAAAAGAAATCATGTAAACCCCAGTCCCAACATGACGTATCATGATACTAAACCCTACCCAATGCATTGGAACGCTATCAGGGCGCACCCTTGATAATCATTTCAATCTCATGCTTATGTGTACCACATAGATCATATCACCTGGATTCATTCAAGATCATATTTTCTTCCACAATAAATGAATGTGGAAAATATAAATTTAAGTACCATTAAATATTTATATTTTCATAAAGTTGATTACCCTTGATAGATAAATGGGTATGGTATTCACTACACGATTACTTTGTCTTGGAAAATCACAGTGCAATTTTGGTAGCATAACGACGTCATATTGAAATTCCTAAATTAGGTTGATGAGAGAGAAATGGGTATCTAAACATTTATACATGAAATAGATATAAATGGGATCTTTTAACATATTATACCAAAATATTAAATGAAATTTAGATACATAATATAGAATAAATGCTTGAGTGGAAATAAGAAGACAGAAATCCATTACATAATTTCGGCATGGTAATAGATGTACATAGAATGAATTATTGAGAGAGAAAGGGGTATCACATCATTAAAATACAAGGAGGTAAGTCGGGATGAGGTTTTAAATCATACCCCAATATTTTTAATTGAAAATAAAAGTGTATAACATCATAAAGAAACTTGGATAAAAATGATAATGGAAGGAAAGTAAGGATCCCTTACATGAGTGTGTGGCTTCCAATGTTTGAAGTGGGGATTATTGAGAGATTGGGGTGCCGTAAGAAGATTATAGAGACGGTATGACATATTAGGGATGTCATAAAAAATTTTATTTGAATATAAGTGTAATTTTTTGTGGGTTTATATAAGAAATGAGCGGGGAATTCTATAATATTTCACAAACAAAGGTTTTGGAATCAATATAATTAAATATTCAAAAGCACAAACCATACCATGGTTTTTTACCATGGTTTTTTACAAATAGGATTACAAAACATTATTATATAAGGAAAATGGTGATACATATTAAAATATTAACCTTTCTTATGTGGAGGTGAGTCACATTATTAATGAAATGAATTAAAATTCATAAAATATATTATATATATTGTACGATTCACTAAGGATTTATAAAATAAGTATGGAAAATATAAAATATCATTATTTTAATTGGATATGTATATTGGGATGATAATACCCACTATAGTAATTATTACATCATTTTGGGAACATTATGATGTAATAAAATACATATTTTATTTATACAGTATTTCATTTTTACCCAAAAATTCAAATATCTGATAAAATTATGAATAAAATAAATATTGGATAATTTTGGCATCCTGATTAAAAATATAATATTAATTTTATCTAAATAATTTTCTATATATGTTAATTCTAAATTTTAAAATGATAACTGACATTCATTGAAAATTCACATTTTTTGACAAAAATAGTTTTAAAACCATAATAAACATTACATTTGAATTCATAAAAATTATATACATATTTATTATTCATAAAATTAATTTGATAATAATATTTTATTAAAAAATGATTTATATAAAAATTCATTAATTCTATAAAATAAATTCTTTAAAGATACACTTTAGGTTTTATAGTATAAAAAATGTAACTCTTATCAAACTGATTACCAATCCATTTACAAGTAAGGAACTGATATAATCATTATATATAATAAATTATAATATTCTTAATAAAAACCTTAGTTTAATATAATAATGTACATATATTTCATAATTACCATTTTTACACAAAAATTCAATTTATCAAATTTATAATTTTTTAAGAAAGACTATTCTCATAAAGGAACTTATAGAATAAGACATTTATGTATAAAAATTGATTACAAATTAACTAACTATTACCTTATTACATAAACCCTTATAACACCTGCATATTTCCTAAGGGTAAGGTGTGTGGTGGTGACAAACTCTTGGGGTGGCTTGGATAACATCGTCCGGGTAGTAGTCTCTATTAACATGAGCTTCTCCTGTATCTGATTCTGTTCAAGATTAACCTGTTAAAGATCGGCTCGGGTTTGGTCAAGAGCAAAGCCCAATGACTCTACCACCTTTCCGAGATTTGAAAAATGTGCTTCGTATGACCTGAGTGTACTGGATGAGGCCATATTCTCCTTTTTCTGTGTCAAATTGATTTTTTTTCAACATTTTATTTATATCAGTTGTGTCATAACAGCTCAATGAATATATTATCAATTGAAATGATACGTAACCATAATTTAAACCTATTAATAATAATAATAAGGGCATGTGTTTTTTATATCTATAGTACATTAAATTATAGGGAATTTTATTCATATATGTTTGGGTCATTACAAACCCAACATGCACGGGTTAGGGAATGAGACATATGATATATTCCCATAATGGTTATATTCCACCCAGACTGAGGAATAAAGGATATGAAAAGGTATGTTTGTGGTGAATAGATATTTAAACATGAGAACATGTCATGGTTGAGTGGTTTACTAACATGAGACACTACACCCACTGGTTGTGTTAGACTGAGACTCCAAACTACACCCAAATATGAACAGGTCATAGAAGGGGACCGAGCTATTTTCCCATAATGGTTTCATTCCATCCCAACTGAGGATTTGAGGTGAGGGTATTTTTTTGTTGTTATGTGTTTAAACCTACTAATATAAGTACTAGAATTACCCCTTATTCTAGGTAGTTGACCATCTTAGGCCATAGTGTATAATATATATTTCATATCCCATGTAACACAAGAGGAATATGAATTTAATAATGAATATGACATATGTGATGAAATTGAAATAATGATGAAAATATATTAATTAAATATTTTACATAATGGGTATTTGAATGTTGTGATTATTTAATCATCTTATAGTTAAATGTGTGTTTCACCCTTTTGTCATGACTTATACTATCTGGGTGACATGATTTAGTGTTGTTAGTTGATTCTAGAGTATGTATGTAAATATCCAAATTTTTCCATGTAATTTTTTTCTTTATATGGAAATATTATGAGTCTGTGAAAATTGATCTCACCTGATTCTAAGGCTCGGTGTGCCTAGAATGAATTTTTGAACTCTTTTGAGGT
The DNA here is from genome assembly GCA_963277665.1 of Viscum album. Lineage (NCBI taxonomy): Eukaryota > Viridiplantae > Streptophyta > Magnoliopsida > Santalales > Viscaceae > Viscum > Viscum album. Next base: position 1,024,642,849 of record OY728160.1, on the reverse strand, counting down.
ACGTTCATTAAACGTGTGAGTAGCGTTTTGTAACTTTTGAACCGATTCTTAGAATTGAAATCTAAGCACACCGTTGAACACGTAGAACCGATACTTTCTTAAGGAGACCATCACCTCGACCACACTAAGTCGATAGTAGAAGTTAGTTTTTTAGATTTTTGTGGGAGGGTTAAACAAATAATTAAATAAAATATTTAACTTTTATTTTTTAATTTTGAAACCTCCCATTTTAATTCATGGTAGTGGGGAGAACCCAAACACTCTTTTCATGTGAGGAAACCCTTGGTTATCTTCCAAATTAAATGTGAAGACATTAATTGTTTAATCAATAAACGTAATTAATAAGTTGGATCCTCGCCTCTCTTGATATTGGGAAAATCATTTTCAAGGGGAGTCTTGGGAGAAATTTAGAGAAATATCCTCCAAACGAAGAACCACACCAATGAAGAACGAACCACCAACAAGGATGATGCTTAATCTCAGATCGGGAGCATATTGCGAGAACAAAAAACATCGACATCTTCAACGTTCTCATCACCTTCCTCGCACCATCTCAAACGAATGCGGTAGGGGCGTGTATATGTTTGTTCATCATGGTTTTATGTTGAAACATTCTTCTCGAAGCCGTATGATACCTATATATTGCAGAGGATATGGACTAAACAGACACGAACTGATCTCACCACATCTTCATTTTTGACGCGTTCTTCGCAGCAGAGGAGGATGGCGACTGACGCCGGTCGGGCACAAAGCGTAGATCGGCACTCTGGCTGGTCGCGAGAGTGGCGCTGGGACAACTTTGCTGGTAGAGGAGGATGCAGACCATCGTCCATGGCAGAGGAGAATGGGGGCTGGCATGCCGGATGACCGTGTGGAGGTAGGGTGGAGCGCTTCCACACCACCAGTTGAGCAGGAGGCCACGGCTCATCGGCCCCAACGGAGCAGGGTGGGGGCCAGCATCCAGCCGGCTGCATGGCAAATCGGCGGCGCGTGACCATGCCGCCGGAGCTAGTGACCGCGGTTTCTTGGCCGCGACGTAGGCCGGTAGGTGGCCAGAACTCGGGTGGTCGCAGGGAGGATAGCGGCGCTGTCGCACCATTGGGAGGAGAACAAGCCGGGAAAGTAGCGGCCCATGTCACACCGAGCAGGACCGCTCTGATGGTCTCGTTTGTTTGCAGGGAAACCAAATGGCCCTCAGGCCATTCGGAATATAGGTGGGTGCCTCCCCCTAGGTTATGGCTAGGGTAGGCCCCACCAAGGTCAACTGCACCTAGCCAAGCGGGCTGTGCCCAGTGGCTCAGCCCGTCCGGGCCAAACCCGTATCGGGTCGGGTAAACCCAATCCAGGTCAGGTTTGGGCTGGTTTGGTCCTACCGGGTCAAACTAGACCCTTGAAAATCTTGACCCAGATATGCCTTTGTGGTCATATCTTGATAACTGGGTATTTTTTTGAAAAACCATCTGTGGAAGCAGAATCCTTGGATAGAAATTGTCCTTTTGGTATGCTCCACTTGAGTTTTGGATAATGTTAGAGTACATCTCAGTTGTATCGAACCCGAATCAAGCTGGGCCCTCAGAATGGAAACACTAATAACTTACAGACCAGACGTCTGATTGACATGTCATCTATCGCATTGGGTTCCATTTTAAATGATGGAACTTTCGGATAATACTTCATGGGACATTGTGGTAGTTTAAGTATCTACATATGGATTGAAGAGTGGAACCTCCTGCAATCAAGCTTTCTTAGTGCAAGAACCATGTGGCTGACTGTACATGAGGAATCTTCAGATCCTGTATGGGTCATCTATGGATACTGTGTGGGTCAGCACTCAGTGATCTTGTGTGGGTCAGCCATACCGATCCTATATGGGCCCTCATCAGATCCTATGTGGTTCATCTTCTGATCTTGTGTGGGTCATATTCGTTCATGTGTGGGTCAATAGCAGAGCTTCTCAGTGAAGTAAGATGGTCTAACAATAAAACCAATCTTCTATACTTTCATACATAAGGTATACCGAGTGTGATCTGACTCCTTATCGTCATGGTGATACCTTAGTGGAATTATTCTGTGTGGAATACCTTTTTTGTACATACCTTCGTTGTGATACCTTAGTGGTATTATTCTATGTGGTGTACCTTTGTGGTACTTACCATCATGGTAATAACATAATGGTTTTCTTCTGTGTGGAATACCTTGGTGGTGCGTACCTTCGTGGTAATACCTATGTGGTATTATTTTGTGTGGAGTACCTTTGTGGTACTTACCATTGTGGTGATACCGTTGTGGTATTCATCTGTGTGGTGTTACCTTTGTGGTACATACCTTTTTGGTGTTACCTTCGTGGTATTCCTTCCTTCATAGAACAGCTGTGTTTCTGGATAAAGATTTGGGCTTTGTGTTTCCACTTGAACAAGATGGGTATACATGATAACATAGGTATATGTATGGGAATATACCTAAGTAGTGTTGAATGTTGATTCTTGCTTTATGATTACAGTTTTTCATTGTGATTTATCTTTTGTGGATTCTAGGAAACCTTTGGGGGTCTCGAGGTCCAGATTGAGTATCGTTATACTCACCCTCGAATGGGCTATTCGTACACCTTGACGTGTCTAGTGTGGATGTGGGAAAACTATGATCGAGTATGAGGGTACCAGGGCTGGAGGTTGCTCGGGGGTGGACCATAGATGAGGCGTACTGTAGAGTCGACTGTTCAAGAGTTGTACCTACCCTTCTGGTAGGGTATTTGGTGGGTGTTCACATGAGCTATTTTCAGTTTTACTTGTACATTCTAGGTGGGTTGTATTCTGGCCCCCTTACATGCTATACACACTCTTTTTACTATACAGTTTACATTACGCTTGTATCTTTCTATGTGCTTGGTTGTGTTTGTTTATAGGATATAAAGGGAATGCCTTCCCAGTTTTAGGGATATTCCTTTCTGGTGCTAGTCGCCATCCACTGCCTATGGAAGGAAAGCATGGGGTAGTCATGGCAGGGGCCCCAAGGGACAGGTTGTGACAACTTAATAGGTACAAATGAATATTATACAACAACCTATAGTTTTACTTACATAATTTGTTGTTAATATAACTTGTTACCTACATACACATTTTACAGAATAAATACTTCTTTAGACATGATTCTTAGTGGTGTATGAGTTGTACTCACACCCTTCTAGGGATTCCATGACACTTGGGTGTTCGAGAATATGATAAAAGTTTCTGGTATATTTTCAGGATGTGAACCTGGTGTTTATTTGTGCATGGGATGATGTGTTAGAGATTGGAGGTCAAGACTGGGTTAGGACTCATGTTTGGATTTAGTGATTCTAATGGTTTTGGTTTTGGTTTTTATTGTATGACATCATGGAATGTAGATTCTTCACCAGATTCTATTATAGAATGTGTATATGTTTTCATGTTATTTATTGTCTTCTATTCTCGATTTTGTATTCTTGTTGGTTATTTTATCTATTTATGTTTTCTCTATTGTGGGTTTACAATGAAAAGAGGGTATAGTTTCCCCATGTTCCTCTTTATACCCACACTACATGTAATAACCTCTGGAAAATGGGGAGGCACACCTAAGGTCATGTGTAGACTCAACTCATGGCACCGATTATAGTGGATTATAGGTCAGGGACGTTACAAATATACCAGAAATGTATTTATATTAGGTGGTATAGGATGGGTAATGTGATGATTTGGTCAGATAAAAATCAAATTATGATGTTGTATTAGTTTACAAAGATGTACCATATGGATTATAATGGATTGAAAACATAAATAGTATAAGGGATGAACCCATTAGAAGAACTATTATGGGGATGAAGAAGATTGTTTCCAAATTATATGTGAGTATGTGAGGAAGAAAAAATATCCTCATGAAAAGAAAGTGTGAATAATTTTCAAGTATCCTAGTGAAAACAAACTAAATCATATTATTCAATGATCATATTGTTGTTACAAATAACTTTATTATATAATTTTTCTAAACCAGGATCACAGGCACTGAAATTTAACTATTGTACTACATAATTGAAAGAACATTTCATTCTTACTATAATCACATCTATAGGATTTATTTATAAAGGGTTTCATGGTGTTGGACTATTTCAAAACTATTCCAAGAAATTACTTCTCTTATTGAGAAGTGATCCTTTTAAATACATTTATTCTAGTGGTAATTTTTTTTATCTTGTTTTTTAGAAAACTCATATCTCTATAATAGGTGGAGATCATTAATTAACCCATACCCCTCCTAATGATCACATTAATCTTGATTATATTTTCATGTGGAATCATAGTGAAGATCTATTCATTTATTTTTTAATGATGGCTTAATTAAATAAACACTTCTAGGGATGTTAAAAAATCTGTGAACATTAAGGTAATTCATTTCATCAATTATAAGAATAGTCAAATATAAAAATAAAGAATTTTTCATTATATTATATCCAATGGTTATAAAGTTATTGAGGTTTTTACATTTCTATTCCCTCCTTGTACAGAATGTATTCCATTCAAAACATCAAATAAAAAATACAGAATAATTAGAGATCCATAAATGTTATACTATCATAATTATATGGATTTTATTCTCAGAGATAAATGAATTGGGATGACTAAATCCATCTCAAAAAATATGAATAACACATATGAAGTAATCCTAAAAGAAAAGAATGTTATTTTCAACTATAAATATTGGATTATAAATATGTTCTGATGGGTAATGATGAATATTTTGGTGAATTCTTTTCTATGGTTATTGATATTGTAATAACCATATGACATCTTAAGGAGAAGTTGGAAGATTCATCCACATTATAAAGATATTTCAAATTCCTCCTGATAAATTTGATGTCATGGTTTCATTTTTGGAAGACCTAGATTATGAAACTCTATCTCTAGATGACCCAAATATCGCTCTCATCAATTATGAATTGACAAGAAAGAAGTTAATGATGATCAAGGAAAAAGGGGATCATGAAATTATATTCAATGATGCTAAAAAGTGAATGTATCATAATGTTCTCAAGGAATAATCCAGTGAAGCTAAAACCGAAGAAAATGTTAGAAAATAAATTTACAAATTTATGTAATTTTTATGGAAGGTCAAAAAGGATTTAGTGAAATAAAATTTAAAATTACCTCTGATGTTCTTTTTCAATAGAGATTTTGGGATTTTTTATGAAACTTTTCCTAGGATTGATGAATATGAAGATATAAATGAAGAAAATAAAATGTCATGAATATCTCTATAGAATAAGTTATAGAAATAAAAGTCCTGTAATAAGGGAGAGGATAAAAACATCTATTAGTAAAAAAGGGGGAAAATCCATGTGTTAGGAAGGTAATTTATGTGAATAAAAAGATTAAAACTCCTATGATGATTTGACAAAAATAATAATTATTTAAAATATAAATTATGAAAAGATCATCGATGATCAAATTAGTATCTATAAAAATAATAATAAGAAGAAGATACTTAATTGGTGTTTATGATTAATATATAATTTAATAAATGTCTTATAAATATTGTAATACTTGAGAAGGATAAGAAGACATTAAAGAAATAAAATCATTTAGTAAACAATGATGAATATTTTATTTTTGAAAATTTAATATTTCTAAAAGATATTTATGACATGAATAACTTTTAGGATGAACATTAAACCCTCAATGAAATTCCTGATGAAAATATGATGGCAAGGGATAAAGATTTGGAAATTCTTAAAAAAACTAGTTACTATTATGAAAGAAATTAAAAGATTCAAAAACACATTTTCAGAATTTAGTGAATTTTATAAGGATAACAAATATCATAATGATCTATATAAATGATCCTATAAGGATAATATGATGTATTATGTTGTTCAATAGAAACATAATGTCAAGGTGAAGATGTGTGTATCAAAAAACCTTAGATCTGAAAAAAATTTAATCTTATAAGGTTTCAATGTCAAAAGCATGATTTCCTACAGCTAGATATATAGATAATGCAATGAAAAAAAGTTAGTATTTAACTAATACCTTCATGTTCCCCAAATTGCATAAGTGGGAGGTATTAAATTTTATGGAAATGAAGTACTCAAACCCAAATAGTTTGCAAGATATAGTAGAAATATGATTTTTATGAATATTTATAGTATAGTGAAGGCTGTGTTGGTAAATAGAACATGTGTTAATTGAAGAAAAAAATTTATGTTGAATCCAAAAGAAATTGGATGAATATTTCGTGTGTGTGTGGGGGGGGGGGGGGGGTCAACCCACTCAAGGAAAGGAAACTGAGTAAACAAGTAAAAAGAAGGAAAATGAAATATAATCCTTGGAAAATATTTTTGAAATATGTGATCCTCCTAGATATTTTTCAAAATTATTTCATATCATGGATTTAAAAAAAACTTATAAAATAAATCACATAGGCTACATGAGCGGTAATAAAAAATTAAATGGAAAAATTTCCTTAGTCATTGAAAGTCCTTATAATTTTATAAAAATACAATTAAACATGATCTTGGATGATGGTTGTTCATCACATATGAAATGATATTTTAATTTTAGGAATTATTTAAATGATTATAAATATGTTACAATGATTTTTTTAAATAATGATTCTAATAGAAATAAAGGCATTGAATATGCTATAATCTGGGAAGAAATGTTAAAATCCCAATGCTCTTTATTTTCTGATGGGTTGAATCACTACTTTCTAAGTAAATCACAAAACTGTGATGAAGAAAATTATTTTCAAAAAAAATATTATTTTTGTTTGTTAATGTAGATGTATATAGTAATTTTATTAAAATATTGAAAAAAAACTGAGGGAATCATGTTCCATGCTGGTTATATGTAAATTTCATGTTATCTAAGAATGATGGTAGATAATAATCTATAGAACAAGTGGTTGATGCATATTTTTTAGGGGAATATAAGTAGTATAACAAAGATAAAAAATATTTTTGGATTTCATGACATTATTACAAGAAGGTATTGGTGTTTTTCTGTTACGGCACAAACTGTTATAAATGAAGCTTCCTTTGGTTCTTTAATTAAATATATTATAATGTGATATGGATATAAAAATCAAAATAACTTCATTGATTATGTAAATGGATTTAAAATACTATTAAAAATATTACCTTTGTTTATATAGCATTTAAATAGTTATCACATAATGAATATAAATATTTGTCATTAACAAATCTACCTGAAAAAAAAGTGATAGCCTCATCGAGTGTGATTAAACCGAATGATGACAATTTATTGGAGCTTATGAGGGAGATATAAACACTAGTATTTTTCTTCTCCAATACAGTGCTGATATCCTACAAATTATGTATGAGAACAATCGTTTATGGGATAAGTTCAAGCTCATTGAGACCACAACTCAAACCATATTCGAAGAACGACCCCATTAATGTCTTAACATCGTGCCCCATAATCTTAAGGAATATTCCAATGTAATAAAGGGATATGTATATAGACATTAATGATAATAATATGTATAATTTATATAATAATTATATTATTTTCAATTTTTTTGTTACATTATAAACAATTTTGATTTTGATTCAATTAAACAGAAATTATATTTTTGGGAAATATTAAAATTCAATTATATAATATATTTTGATGAATACATGGATTTTTTAAATAAATATTATTTTAATAAAATGTTATTATTATATAATATTTATTAATTATAAATGGTTATATAATTCTTATGAATTGAAATAAACATTTTTTAAGTGTTTAAAAACTGATATTGTAAGAAAGTCGTCATTTTTGAATAAATGTCGAATCTTATTTTAAAAGTTTAAATACACATATTTAAAAAAAATTAGATAAAATAAATATTATTTTAGGAATTTGAATGTTGGAATTATCAATGGTAAAATTTTCATAATTTTCTGAGTCAATCGAATTTTCGGGTAAAAATTAAATACTGTATAAATATATGGTGTGTTTTATGATATCATAATGACCCATGAATGAAGGAATAAAAAATGTAGTGGGTATAATTATCCAAATATATGTTTTTATCTTAAATAATGTGATTTTAAGTTTAATTTATTAACCATATAATTCATTTATGAATCATCCGTAAAATTTAATATATTTTAGATTTTTAAATGCATTTGTTTAAAAGTGTGACTCACCTCAACAAAATAAATGGAATTATTTTAATATATTATGCCCTTTTACTAATACAATAATTAAAACATCTCCAATGTTTCCAAAACAATGGGAAAAAACAAGGGGATGGTTTTTTGTATTGAATATTTTATTCTATATATTCCAAAACCTTGGTTTTTGAAATATTTAAGAATTCCCCTCTCATTTCCTATATAATCCCACACAATATCCCACTTAAAGTTAGTAAAAATATATTTAAAACTTCATTACTCTTTAAAACCCTCTATATAATCCTAAAATTAACACCAATCACTCAGGAATCCCCTTTTCAATAATTTAAATCTACACATTCAAATAAGGGTTCTTTCCATTCACATCTTTCTCCAAGTTTCTTTGTCTTGATATTCTGTTTTATTTTCCTTTAGTAATGATGGGGAATGTTTTATCACCTCATAGATACTTCCCATAATATTTTTAATTGATGATATACCCCTTTATTTGAAAATAATCCCTCCAATGTACACCTGATATTCTACCGAAATATCATAAGCATCCATTATTTTCTATTTTATTATATATTATTTTTTATCATACTACTTCTATATTCTATTCCTAATTGTCTGGAAATGTCTTTCCATGTACGTATTAATTTCCACATCATTTAAAAATATTTATAGACCTATTTAACTTTCATCAACCCATATTATGAGTTTTTAAGTGGTGTCATTATTCTGCTAAATTTTCACCATGATTTTCCATACCAAACCATTCTTATAATGAATTTCATACTCATTTCTTATTACGGGAGTTCAATTTTATGCATATTAACCTTTTTATTTGTCAATTAAGTGGATTTATTCTATACTCATTGTTTGTGGAATAAATTATAATGATGAATGAATCCATGTTTTATGATCTATATGGTGCACTTATGCCTGAGAATGAAATAAAAATGATTGGTGCACCATTGATTATATAATGCCCCAATGCATTAGGTAATGTTTAGTATCATGACACATAATGTTGGAATAGGGGTGTACCCAATTCCATTATTTAATATTTTTCCACTCATATGTATTTTCAATTTTATCCTTGACCTATGATGCATTGTCATTTAATCTGTTGCCACATTTCCTATGTTATGATTAACATGGTATATCATGTGTTATTCTTTGTTTTCTTTTATTACTAGTAGATATGTATTGTCTAACATATATTATTATCTTTATGGTATTCAATGTTTATTCTTTTAATAGGATTTATGTATCACCCCTTTCTTATTTATTTCCACAGGGTATCTTAATCAGTTTTAATCTCAAGCATGTCAAGGAAGTTTTCAATAAAGATGTTGTAATTCAGGTTTAAATTTGTAATGAAATGTACCTAATTTGAAAAAAATAAGACTTCTAAATATTGTGGGTTGTATTAAGTGTGATGTTATGTAATTAAATCAGGTATTAATGTGTAATTAATAGAAGGTTATTAGTAGTTGGTATCGGAGGAAAAGTTATGTTTTTTATAAGGATTAGACAACTCTAGAAAATCCCTTAGAGATTAGACTATGTAAGATAATAAATACCTAATATTTTAGTGAGTATATATTATGTGTTTTATTAGGAAAATAAATCCTATTATGGATAATATAATTGGATGCAGTTCTGGAATAGATGTACCTAGGAGTTATATCTCCGACATGGTGTTCATGGCCATACTTGAGGTAACCTGATACACAAAAAGGGGATATATTGTGAACCTAGTTATACACTCCTGGAGGATATGATTTTATAATTCATAAGATAATTACAAAAAATTATTAAGGATGTAAAAAAATTTACATAATATTATATGATAGGAAATATATCACGGATAACAATGATGGAATCTTATAAATCCATAAGTTAGGGAAATACATGTATGTTTATAAGTTATCCCTTTAACATCAATAAATTCCCATTTATGTGCATAAATGTAAAATATAATCATAATAAATTTTCATTTTATTCTATAAAATGTAAGGAAATAGGATCAATATAGTATAAAATCAATGTTATTAAAAATTTAATGACATCTCTAATGAGATGCCCAACTCGATGGGAGTAGAAATAACATACTTCAGAAAGATACCCTCTCAGCTGACAGAGGGTTTTAATAGAAACCAAAATCAGGATGAACATCCAAATCCCCAAAAAATAGGACAAAATTCAATAGATAGCTTCATGTAATAAAGGCATCCTCTTTTTAATAGTTCATTTGATCCATTTGTCACTAAATAATGGATCAACTACATTGAGAAGAGCTTCTACATCCTTCAATTCTCTGAAAAAGAGAATGGTCTTTTGTCTATTTATCATATGTATGGGGGAGTTGATCAATGGTAAAAATTAATCAAAAAATAATATTCTTGAGGAAGAGAAAGAAGAAATGGTGTGGAAATATTTCAGAAAAAAATAAATAAATATTTTCCTCACAATATCTATCTAAAAATGGAACAAGATTTCCTTTCCCTCTAGAAAAAAAAGACAACGAATCTAGAAGGGTGTATGAGGGAATCTTCACAAAACATTCATAGTACACCTTCATAGTTTTCATTACCTCAGAATTATATGTTGAAAAAAAATCTTTTTTGGGGTAAAACCTATCCTAAAAATAGGCCTAGAGATCCGTTACATCGATAGATATTAGAAAATTTCTTGATGTTCCCTCGAAGTCAAAATGGATATTAGTGAATCTCTAGGGTATCATGGGGATAAGAATAGGAAAGTGGAGATCATTTTTTTCTTTATGACAGAGAGATATAATGATTTCATGAGATTTCACCATCCCACATTCCAAATTCTTGGAATGAAGAACCCCTGAAATTTCATGAATGGTATGAGCTAAGGCTTTAGATACAGGAAGGAAGGGAACATAACTAGTGATTACTGATAGGACAATCCTACAACTACGATGGTGGAAAGGAATGCTCTGGTCATCCTTCAAGGTATTTTTCATTGATACAACTTCATGGAACCATGAAACTATAAAAATAAATGCACTAAACCGAGGGTTTTCCAAGACAACCAATAACCTCCAAGGCAGTAAGGTGAGATTCTATTATTAATACCACCAAATTGAATCCTAAAAATGAAGTGGTTAAAGTTGTGATAGATATTCATTAAAGAATACATAATATAATTTTTTATTTTTTTATGAATTTATTTATATAACTAATTATATGTATAATTATTCCAACACCACCAAAAATCATGGAAGTAGGGATTTTGGTGAAAATATAAAATGAGGAAATTATTTCATCCCATGTATATAACTCATCCCTTAACAATGTTTTTGGGATAAATTTTCCAAAAAACCATGTCATAACCCATTTTGTGGAATTTGATGAAATTATGGTCATGGATTGCCTTTCCCTATATAGATCCAATATAAATTTTCATGAGAAGGAAATCACACTTCATATTGAAAATCATTCTCAAATTCTGTAAAAATTCAAGGAGAATGATTAATATCATTTATAAATAAAATCTTAACAATGGATATTATTTTCCTATAAAAAAATATAACTAAATCAAATGGTTGAGTCTATGGAATGAATCACCCTTGAAGTCACTCCCATTGTGATGATATATAGTGATGTGTTTCTTGAAGAATTTCATAGTCTTCCTCCTAGAAAATATGTTGAATTTTTTATCAATATTATACCTGGGAAATTTCCATTATCCAAGACTCCATATAGAATGTCTATGGTGGAACATTAGGAGAAGAATAATCAACTAAAATATATCCGGGATAATGGTTACATTTGATCGAGTGCTTCACCATGGGGTACACCATTTATCTTTTTCAAGAAGAAGGATTGGTCAATGCACTATTACATCGATTATCAGGATCTCAACATGATAATGGTAAAGAAAATGTATCATATTCCATGTATTGATGAATTTATTGATCCATTATATTGAGAAAAATAATTTCCATTGGTGGATGAGTGGTTGGGATATTACCATGTTTTGGTGAAGAAGAAGGATATCCCCATGATTTCTTTTCATACTAGGTACGGTCACTATGAATTCATAGTAATGTCTTTGAGACTCACTAATACTCCATAAATATTCATGGACATTAGGAGTATCATATTTACATATTACCTAGACAATTTTTTGGTTGTCTTTATAGATGATATTATAATATATTCTAAATGTTAAAAGGGCCATGAGGAGCATTCAAATACTAAGGTAAAGATATTACAGAAGGAAAAGATTTTTTTCCAAGTACATAAAATGTGAGTTCTGGTTAAAGAAAATATCTTTCATGGGGAATATAATGACATGAAATGGGATATCTATAGAACCTTCTAAAACATAAGCAATTTAAAAATGGTCGAGGCCCACATCTATGACAGATATTGATAGTTTCATGGGCTAGCTGGGTATTATAGATAATTCGTGAGGAATGTCTTATGATTGTTAAACCCTCTCACAAAAATAACTTGGAATGGATTCATTTTTTCTATTAATGATGAATGTGATGAAATATTAATTGTTTTGAAAAGGAGGCATAACACTATGACTATTCTCACAATACCCATAAGTGTAGATCTTTTCGTGGAATTCAGGGATTCTTCGAAGAAGTGCCTATGATGTGTGTTGATGCAAAATGACAATGTAATTGCGTATTCATTATGGAAATTTAAATTTCATGAGCTGAACTACCAAAAATATGATCTAGAGTTGGATGTTGTGATTTTTGATTTAAAAAATTTTACGACATTATATATTTTAGAGAAATGTGAAATATATACGGATCACTAAAGACCCATTTATATATTATCATTGAAAGATCTAAATATGTGCCAATGATGATGGTTAGAAATGATCAATGATTATGACTGCTTAATCCACTACCATCCTGGGAAATCGAATAAAGTGGTAGATGGGATAAGTAGAAAGTATCTATAAATTCTACCATTCATTTGAATTTAGAGGGATCCGATATTCTTAGACTTGGAAAGGATGGTAATGGGAATCATAAAGGAAGGAACATCATAAATCTTTTAACAATTAATTTCTCAAAAATATTTTCTGGGGACGTTAAATGAGGATAAAATTTTTGATGTGGGAATTTAAAAGAAAGTGGAAGCTATGAGTATAGTAAAATTATCTAAGATCAATGTTAATGGTGAATGTTTTGTGAGATTTGGTTCAAGACTATTTGTACCATCAAATACCAAGTTAATGAAGATTCTATTGGATGATTTACATTTCTCTACCTTTTATATCAACCTAGGAATGACAGATATGTACTGAGATGTCTAATAACACTATTTTTGGGATAATATGAATAAGTAGATTATAGAATATACATCCATATGTCTTGTTACTCAACAAGTGAAAATGGAAATGAAAAATTCCAAGGGAATAATGCAAAAATTACAAATACCTACATGGAAATGAGAAAACATCGCCATGGGATTTTGCATTGATATTATAACGATGTCAAGAGGGGGTAAAGATATATGGGTTGTAGTGGATATTCTTACAATGGTGGTATACTTCAATTCGAGATAAGAGAATTCTCACGGGATTGACATTCACATATATACATCTGGAAAGTGGTCAGGCTGCATTGAGTACAAGTATAGATTGTATTCGATCGAGATCAAAGATTCACATCTATATTCTGGAAGATTCTCCAGCATCCTATGAATAACTAGTGGAAGTTAAACATGACATATCACCCTCAAACTTATGTCCAATATGAGCAGACTATCCATACACATGAGTACATGTTGAGAGCATGCTCAATAGACTTCAAAGGGGGATGGGGCCAACATATTCCTCTGTTTTTGTTCGATTACATCAATATTTTCCACAAAAGAATCCTAATGGCTCCCTAAGAATACTTTTATGGTAATAGGTAAAAGACACCTATATGCAAAGTAGATTTTGGGGAATGAAAACTGGTAGGTCCTGAAATGGTCATGGAAATGGTGCAAAATGTTAAGACCATTCAGAAGCACATCAAGGATGCTCAGAGTCAAAATTGATTTATTCTATCAATCCTCTATGGGACCAAGAGTTTGATATTATATACATGGTGTTACTCCTAATATCTCCATGGAATACATTTATGATATTTGGGATGAAGGGAAATATTAGTCGAAGATACATCAACCCCATTGAGTTCCTTTATCGCATCGGAATGGTTACCGATCGACATGAACTACCAACAAACGTATATAAAGATCAAGATGTAGTTCATGTATTAATATTGAGGAATTACATAGATGAACCATCACATGTACTAAATTTAGAGGTTGTACAATTATAGAATGATAATTCTTATGATGATATGATGGTGAATATATTAGATCGTACAAAAAAGGATCTATGAAATAAGACAATGCACCATGTTAAAGTGATCTAGAGAAATCCCCAGATTGAAGAAGAAATATGGGGACTATATAATGTGATGAGAATTAATTACTATCATTTGTTTTAAGGGGGGATAAAATGAAAATTTTTAGGGTCAAATTTCTCAAGGGGGAAGATTGTAATGACCGAAACTGTTATAAATAAAGCTTCAAATTTTTGAATTATTTAAATGTTGTATAATGTAATATAGTTATAGAAAACACAAACCATTAAATGGATACATTTTAATTTAAAATAAAATTATGAATATTGCTATTTTTTATATAGATGATAAAGTGTGATCACATGATTAATAAAATATATAGGGCTTTACCAAATCTAATTGGCACAGAAAAAGGAAGTGGAAACCTAATCTAGTGGGATTATACCCAATGAAGACCATTTATTAATGCATTTAAGGAGATATAATCACTTGTATTTTCCCTTAACCAATCCCAATATGAGATCCAACAACTTAAGCATGAGTGAAACCGTTTACGAGAGAAGTTCAAACTCATCAATATCATGACCCAAACCATGTTCGTCGAACGACCCTATGAAAGTCCCACCATCAAAAACAATATTCTAAAGTCTATGACCATGTAATAAAAGTATATCAATCAAAAAGATAATAATACAAAGATATATATTATATAGAATAATGAATTTATTTTATTTTTTATTGTTACATTATAAGTGATTTTTATTTTGATTTAGTTAAACACAAATTGTATTTTCGGGTAATATTCAAATTCACTTAAGGATTTTATTTTGATGAATTAATGAATTTTTGAGATACATAGTATTTTAATGAAATATTACTATTAAATAATATTTATTAAGAATAAATGGTTATATAATTTTTATTAAGTGAGATGCACTTTATATAAGAGTCTAAAAAATGTTATTGTCTAAAACCCAACATTTTTCCATAAATGTAAAATCATTTTATAAAAGTGAAAATGCACATATTTAAAAAATAATTTACAAATAAATAATATAATTTTTTTAATAAAAACATTGATTTTATATAATGGTTTATTTTTAATACTATTCTAAGATAGTCAATTGTTATTGTAAAAATTAAATACCTTATAAATATATAGTGTTTTATGAGATCATAGTTCATAAAAAAGATGTAATTGAAATTATAATGTGTGTATTCTCCCAAATATATTTTTTAACCTATAATAATTTGATTTTAAGATTACAATATTAGTTTTATTAACCATTTATGAATCCTCCAAAACATTTTATATATTTTTTAGTTTTGAATTCATTTATTTAAATGTGTGACTCACCTACACATAAGAAAGGGAATTATTTTAATATGATCATTCCTTTACCTAATAAAATAATTTAATCCTCCCTGACTTGTAGAAAACAATGGGAAAACCATGGGATGGTTTGTGGTTTTGAATATTTAACCATGTATAGTCCAAAACCTATGTATGTGAAATATTAAAGAATTATTATATAATTTTTTATATAATCCCACACAAACTCCAACTTTTCATCACTAAAAATAATTTCAGAATGCTCTTACTCTTCTATTCCCTCTCTATAATCCTCCAACGGCACCCAAATCTATCAAGAATCCCATTTTCAAGCTTTGGGATCCACACATTCAAGTATGGGTTGTTTCCTTTTTCATATTTATCTAATTTTTATATCTTATTAAGAAATTTTATGTTCAATTAATAATTATGAGGTTTGTTTTTTCACCTCCCTCATAATACCCTAATTATTTATAGATTTTTAGTTACCCCTTTATCTCTCATTAAGCCCTCCCATGTACACCTATTACCATGCCCAAATTTCATAAGAATCATTTATTTTCCCTTTTTATTCATGATTATTTATTATCATATGACTTCTTTTTCCTAATAATAATTTTATGTAAATTTCATCCCATTTATCTATTACTATCCAATTCATGTAAAAATTATTACAGGCCCATTATTCTCTCGTTAAACTATTTTATGAATTTTTAAGTGATGTTGTTATGATGAAAAATTTTCACCTCTATTTTCCATGCCATACTATTTATATAGTGAATTTCATACCCATTTCTTGTCAACATTGTCATCTTTTATGAACATATACATTTTTAATAGGGAATAAAATGTATTTATTCCACACTCCTTGTTCTTAGAATAAATCATAATGATGAATGAATACTTATTTTATGATATAGGTGGGGCACTTAAGCATGAGAATAAAATAAAAGTGACATGTTCTCCCATAATTATATAGAAATTCTATTCATTGATTAATGATTCGTATCATTATACATCATATTGGGAAATGGGCGTCACTAATTAATTTATTCTAATTTTTCCACCATGAAGCCTTGTTTGTTTATCCTTGACATATGATGTTTTTTTTATGTTATATCAACATTTCCCGTGTTATGATTACCATGCTATATCCTATCCTATTTTTCATTTTCCTTTATGCCTTATTGATATGACTTGTTTAACATGGATTATTATCTTCATGGTATGCCATGTTTATTACCTTTTTGGGATGTATGTATCACCCCTTTATTATGTATTTCCCTAGGTTATCCAATATATTTTTAAGCATAAGAATGTTAACAAAGTATTCAATAAGGATAATGTGATTCAGGATTAAAGTTGTAATGCAATGTGCCTAATTCCCAATGAAACTGGACTTATCATTCATTTAAGATTTATTAAGTGTAAATTGATGTAATTATATTTTTTTTATTTGTAATAAATAGAAGGGTTATTACATTATTTTTATGCTAGAAATAGGTGATTATAAACTCAAGACATGACCAAGTTGAGATGCACTTAGCATGACACTTAAAACTAATAAATTATGAAATTTATGTGGCCATTAGAAAGAAATTAGGTAATATAGATAAGTAATTTATAAATTTTCTTTGTTAGTATACACAAATTACATTTATTGTGATCTTGAATCATAAATTAGAGGCTCTCAAAATGTTTTATGGTTTTTTAGATAAGCGAAAAAAAATAATATGGGTAATTTTTAAAAATGTTTTTAACTGAAAATAGTTAAAAATATAAAAATGTGTTGTTTAATTTTAATTTATAAAATTATGGAATATATCATGATTTTAGTGCATTGAAATCACCATATTATAATGGATTTTATTAGTGAATAAATATATTTATATTTGATATGGAAGAAAAAAGTTTATATAACATGATTTTTCATGATATTTTTTGGTGACAGGCTATTCGAGAATTTATAGATATTAAAATCAATATTTCAATAATAAAATATAATATGAATTCTTACAATATGAATTATAAAGTAATATTAATTTTTAAATACCAAAGTATATTTTTGAGTCCTTTTAATATCATGGTTAATGGTTAGAATATTTTTATGATTGATTAGATATGTTCTGATATAATCTATCTTGGATACCCTCATGATGGTAGAGGATACAAATTTCATAATCAGAAAACATGAATGATTTTGTAATTTGTAGATTTAAAAAATCTTAATCATTTGAGGGATTAAATGTTAGTTATTTTTTTAGGAGGAAGTTAATATGAATTGTTCTTCATTGAAAAAAATGTTGATGTTTGTAGTAATTGTAAAAATCTTTTAGCTTTTACAAAAGAATATTTAGACGTAGATGTATCCTATGATGAGGAAAAAGTATCTTAATATCATTCATGGATGAGGAAGAAAGCGGTTGTATAAAAAATCATTGGAGATAAATGAAAATAATTTCAAACAAGATAAAAATTATTGTTAGTTTTACATGATTCCTTATATTCAAAGGTTGATCTAGAATATGTTGATGAATCTTCAAATAATAAAGTGGTGATTTTTGTTATGGAAGAAGATTTTGAACATATTGAAAATATGATACTTGGGAATATGTACTGAAAATGAATAATAAGAATTTAATTAGAACAATGTTGGATTTCCAAAAAAAATATGAATGAAATGGGGAATGTGACAAGTAACAAGAGAGACATGTTTATAAAGGTTACTCAATAAATTAAGGAATTTACCTTGACAAGAAATATTCTCATGTGTAAATAATACAAACTATAAGAATATATCATTCATTCTCATCTCAATAGAGACATATACTTTTACAGATGGTTATAAATTCATATTTTTAACAGAAATATCAATGAAGATGTTTACATTGAAAAACTACGTGGAATCATGTTTGGGAAGGATGAAATATATGTTTGAATGTTAACGATGAATTCATTTAGATTGAACAATTTTCTATGTTCATGGTATTCTAATATGGATACATACATATAGAATTTTAACTTAAATTAAGATAGTTTGGATAGTATCCTATGCATAAAACAAAATAATTTGGTCTCCCTCGTTATTATTATTTATATTTATGTAATAATATAAATAGAATATGATGAGTAAACTGTGAGAAGTTTTCTAAGGAGTTAAATATGATCTTTGTGTTATCCATCATATGAGAAAAAAATATAGTCTTGTCTTACATATCCCAAAAAATAATAATTATATATTATTATCTCAAGGTAAGAAAGTAATTGATTTTATGAAATTTTTTTCTTGAATATTATAAATATATTTATAATTTTTTTTTTATTAAGAACTATGTTTTCAAATGAAGGTCAAGGTTAATAGGTTTATTCTGATGTTTTTAGAAAACTAGTTAGAATAATTTTGTAACCGATGGATTCAAGAATATATATAATGTATGTTGTAAATTTTTTTTCAAGATATAAAATTTATTTAAAATAATTTGAACTTATGGGTGAAAAAGCAAGTGAATGATATATAAATGGAATTTTTTTTGGAATAAAATATTAAAACTCAGGATTTATTGATATGATTTATATATATATATATAGTTTGAGCAAGATATATTGATGATATAAAATCCTTATCTGGAGTAGATTTTTAATATGTAAAAAGATGTGCGAGTTTGAATAGAGAGAAATAAAATAATACACCTCCCAGAAACTTATAATATGTTTTTATAACTTCCACTATAGTTGAAATAAAAATTATAAGGATGAGGACTCAACTATATTACTTTTTAGTTGATGTTATGTTACCTCTTTTCAAGGGTTTTGATACTCAAATTTCTAAAAATCATAACAATAATTTTTTGAGGCAATAATGATCTAGGAACATCGATATCAAACATCTCTTCATCAAAATCATGTTGAAAAGATTAAAAAAGAGTTCTTCCTATAATAGAGCATGTTTTCTAATGTTTTAGTAAATTATTTCTGAATGAAACATTTAAAAGTTGAGGATGATAATGGGTTTAAAACCTCACCACCATCAATTCAAAGGTATTTAAATTTCAATAACATCTCTCAGATTTTTATTATATTGTTTGGTTTATGGGGGATATATTTTGTAACATAATTCTATCCATCGGTATTTTGTTATACTTATTAAGGAAATGTATATATTTTAGGGGTACATAAATGGGATGAGTAGTGATTCTATAAATATCTGAACTATTTAATTTTTTGTTGTAGTTGATTAAGGAAAACATGTTCTTGCTAGTTTGAAAATATTGATATGTTTCATAAGAGGTGTTAGAAAAGTTTCTTGACACCCTCCTTAGGGAAAATAGAGAGTTTTTTGGAATGATTGATATTTCATATACTGAGTTCATGGATAAAGGATTGGAATTATTAGATAGATAATCCATTACATGGGTTACAATGTTTTGGTAAATTATGATCCGTTGATGAGAACAAAATATGAAGGGGATATTTAGAATAATAATTTTCTAGGTATTTTGATGATTTAATAAGAAGTAAAGAATATTTTGGTAAGGATTGTAATGATAGAATATGGTTTTCTCAAAAAAAAATTCTTTTTTTGTCCCATATAAATAACATTACATTTTTAGGTCTTCTCTATGTGAGACTAGATAGTTTTTCATTGATCAATTATATTTGACGATCATTATTAGTCTAACATTATCAAAATTTGTTTATGTAGAATAGTTATAACATAATTTTTATAAGTTTCGTTGGATAGTGTTTTAAATAAAGTAAAATTTGTTATTTCTTTGTTGTTGTTAATGTTCCTAACATCAGGACCAGTGGTTGTATTAATTATCCAATCATAATTATAAGGGGAGAAAATAACATTCATGTGTAAAAAGTTCATGATATGACATTATGGGGATTTTACTATACAACTGTCACACCTCGGCCAATGGGATTATATTATTTTATTACTTCTCTGTCCATAAATATTTTTTTGGGGTCCCAGTTGAGTCTTGGAAGATATTTTGGAGCTTATGTTAAAAGTGCACATTTTGGGTTCAATATCATTGGGCGCACTAGAGGAGCCCAATGTCAAGCGGCTTCGCCCATGCAACTATGAAGCCTATAAATCTTCAAAAAAAATGAATAAATTTTTAAATTTGTTAGATCATTTAATATTTTTATTATTGTTAAGAATATTATTATTATTAAAATGAAATAATTAATTTTCTTATTTTTATTTTTATCATCATGTTTTTATTATTAATGTTGTTGTTGATGTTGTTTTTGTTATTATTGTTTTTTTGTTCTTGTTATTATTATTAGTATTATGTTATTAAAATTTTAGTAATTATTATTTTTAGATTAGATTACTTTTTTAGGGTTCCTACATTTTTTCCATCACTCCAATTAGCCTCGTTCCCTTGGGAGCAGCGCAAGTAGGCCCCTTCCCACTCTTCGTTTAGTGCAAGAAGGCCCCCAGTGGACACCTCATTCCCATCTAGTGTCGGTCCATCCTTCTACTCTTCCAAACATGACTACTCGACCACCTTCTCCCAATGGCACCGCCCCAGCCTCCTCCTCCTTCCCGAAATCCGCTTGATGAGACCTCAGCCCCACGTACTGTCGTCTGTCTCTCTCCAGCTATCCACCACTAATAGTGGCACACCCAATGTCACTAACTCCTCCTTGTGTAGTGCACACCTCCAGCGACTCTCTCAACTAGCTGTATCCCCAGCTAGCCAGCTTCTAGCTACACAGACCTCCTCTAGCCAGCACGAGCATCATCAGTGATGTACCTCTAGCCTACCCACCATCAGTTCACATATCCCTATCTTGGGGACCCTGTCCCTTGTTCATGTTTTCCAGATAACACCCATAGTGTGCACCCCTTTTTTCTAACTGACCCGTTGCTGCATTTTTCCAACAACCGCCCTTGTCGTCGAATACCTTACGGCATTTCCCCTACATTCTCCTCCTTCTGTCACATCCCATCTGGTATAAATTACCTCCATCTCTATTTTTATTCTTGTATTTATCATAATTTTTGAGACATTTTTTGTCGAATAATGGTGGTTCCTTATAGTATTAGTTTAATGAGACCCTCTCAGGGAGTTTCCGAGTGGGTGTTTTCATCGTGCAATGGCTTTGAGGTAGAATCCCCATGGGCTTGAATTTTTTAATTTAAGAATCACCACCTATATGCTTTACACACATTCCATGATTAATATATGTTAATGTTCAAGATTTGGTTTAAACTAATTTTGTTTGGAAACATTTCTCTATGATTATTTTGGGATATTTTAATTTTTTTTAAATAGAACACACTAAATGTGGGCTCCTACTTTTCTTGGATTTATAATTTGAGTTTTCTCACATTTCTTGTTGTTATCAATTCTTCTAGGTGATAATTATTATTGATCAATATTTGGTTAATTCATTTGGTTTGAATAAATGGTAGTTTAGGCCTTGTTTTAGGAAAATGGTATTGTCCGGTTATAGTTGTGCATTATGGTTGATTAATTTAATGTTTCGTTTTTTTCACAAATGATTTTTTATTTTTCAGAAACAGGGTTTATCATTTTAAATAATTTCTATGAATGAAAATTGGTGTTTTATTATTTTTTGAGTGTCCATAGAAAATGTTTTATATGCATTGAATGTATGGTCTATAGTGTGGTACCCATTTGTCTTTTATGTGTTAAAAGAGATATCAAATGTTTTGTTTGTTTTTTAATGTGCTGAATGCATGTAAAATTATATTTTGGGCTATTTTGATGGATATTGAAAGTTTTTTTAATTTGATAATGAATGTGTTCAATGTAAAATAATGGATTTTGGGGTCCGTGAAATGGTTTTAAATGTTTTAAGGTATGTGAAGTGTGATGTTAATTTTTTTAATTGGATTATTTTTTGATAAGGAATTGTATCTTGGTAGAAATTTTAATAAGGGTTGGTTTTTTTTTTAAATTTTTGTATGAAATTTTTTGATGGGGGTTTTACAAATGATTTTTTATGGTAAATGGTGTGCCATGCACATATTTATAAATTGGTTTGCATCATTGGTAAAGAATCATTTCATGGAATGTTTAAGGTTCTATTTGGCCACTTGGTGAAAATAAGGGGAGGTGCTTAATATGAAAACCTCTGTTAGTTTCTCCTCATGCATTTCCAATAGTAAATGGTTGGGATATCATCGCAATAGAATCCTTGGGATCCATTTTTTGGGTTCCTCACTTTGGATCCCTTTGAAATCTATTTATTCCAAAGAATGAGAGTAGACATTGTCAAGACTCAGGGTGCGGCCTGATATGTTTGTTATTATAAATATAGGTTATTATTTTATTCTCTATGGAATCTAAAGGACAACCCCCTTTAATACCAAATACATTGGAACCCAGAATATTGATGGAATTGTCTGAGATGAGTACTACACTAGTAGGTTACGGTACTGACCAGTGGATCATAGTTTGCAGATATATTTTGGTTCATTGAAATTGGATTTTCCCTCATACTATTCAGAGAATGGATGGATGAGTGTATTGAGAATCTGATTTCATAGTATGTGTAATTCTACTCTAGATGGGGTGGTAGTTATTAGTGTTTTCTGAATTTTTATTGATCTCTTGGGTTCACCTATGTCTAGTGGCTTTTAGTTGTTTGAACTATTGATGAGATAATTGTATACCAATTGACATTTCCCTTTAAATATTACTACCTTGGTACTCATGTGTGGTGTTTTTAATGTAATTTTATGTTTTTTCCTAACTCCAATCAAAATTATTTTCAATAGAAACAATATTTCAAAATCATTATTGTGGGTTTTAAATGAAAGCATTATTTTCCCCTTCAAATAGCATGGTAACACCTAAGGATATAATTTGGTTTTGAAAATGATTATGGGTAGTGGATTTTACATTGATTTTATATAAAACTGTATAAATGAATACTTTAATATATTGTAGTTAAAACTTAGAATTGATGATTGTTTAATTTTAAAGATAGTGAATTGTGAAATAGAATACTTGGCTAGCCTACAGATTTTTAATACTCATTCCTATAGTTATTTTCTATTAGTAGTCATTGTGCAGGTTCCATCTTGGGTGTGTTCAACTAGGGTGACGTTAGATCATTGGTCGGAGAGTGACTTGTGAGGTCACAAGAAGTTAGTTCGGTCTTCAAGTTTGGTTAATTTTATTTTCTTTAGTTCTTGTTCATCATTTTGTTTAGTTTAGTTATTTTGAGTTTCTCTTTATTATTTACACTTATTTTATTTATTTATATTGGGAGAAATTGTTCCCATCGTCACTCTATCGATTCCCTGACACTGGTCGCCAACCCGAGAGGATCAGGAATGCCTCTCAGGAATTTTCATAGATCGGCTCGGGTGACCGGTTCAAGGACGACTAATGTTGGGCGAAGAGAAAATGGTATCAGAGAACTTTATATCTTATCATACCTTGCTTTTTTGAGCTCCCATTGTTATTTGGTAATATTAACTTTTCTTGAGTAGGATTTTCAGGAATCAAGTGGTAAGTGTGGGAAGAGATTCGTGAACTCCTTCTTATCATGATCATTGGGTTCCCATGGGAAGTCCAGTATTACTATTTTTTTGGTTCTTTAGGGATTTTTTTCTGATTGGGATACAACAATGGGAGTTGGGATAATAGTCCACCTGATCCCATATGGCCTGGAAAGCCAAGTGGAGCTAGGGGAATGGTCCTAAAAGGCTCTCTGTGTTAGTGGCATGTTTGTAATATGACCGCCATCCAAATGGTCAGGTCACCCAAAAATACTAGTTCCCTTTTTTGTATTGTTCTGGGTATCCTCTAACATCTAAATGGTTCTTGAATTGGAAAAAAATGGTTTTGAAATTTGTGGTTTGAAATGACATGTATAATTTGTGGATTATTGTAAAAAAAAAGGGATAAATGAGATGTTTTTGGAAAATAAGGTTGTTTTTTTGGCCTAGGTGGTTTTATGAGTTCTCACATGCATTGTGGTATGTGGGAATATGAACGGATGTCTTGTATGGTGAATGGAAGCCCGGGGTGGCACAGAAACATACATGTGAGCGAGACTCTAAAGAATATCAATAGAGAGTGTTTGACCCATCAAAATTGTTTAAAATTAAAAATGTTTTCATAAAGGAATGTTTTGATGTTATTATAACTTGTTTTCTGGTGTTTAGATCATGTCACCTCTGCCGTGTTTGATCTTTAAGATTATATTTATTGAGTTGACCCAGATTCGGTTCATGACTTATCTTGTCAAATGGTTGTCCCCTTGAAGCTTAGATGGGTGATCGTTGTGTAGTTGGTCAACATAACGATTTTGTGCTTGAGTTTTGGAAGATAGATCCACCTCTCTTGTAGGGTAAAGAAGACCCTTATGTAGTGGAGGATTGGATGAGAAAGAATGAAATTGACATTAACCTAATTGAGCTACTGAGTTGTTGATGTTCAATTTTGGAACCTTCATGCTTGATGGTTCGTCGTGGATGTGTTGGAAGTCAGTGTCTCGTAATAAGCCCCATCAAGATCATACTTGAGAGTTTTTCAAGGATTTGTTAATTCATCATTATTTCTCTAAGAATGAAAGGGTGAGGAACGGAAAAGAGATGAGATGTATAAATTTGGGGGATGGATCAGTTTTTGAGTATTTTCAGTTTTTTTTTGGATCTAGTCCCTTATGAGTAATGGTATATCATAGTTCACTCCATGAAGGCTCTGTGTTTTGAAGTAGGTATCAATCTTGATTTGTAGTCAAAGGTCAAAAAGATCAACCTGACATCATTTTATGAGGTAGAGAGACATGTTTTTCATATAGAATTCATGATGGTGGGAGTGCTAAGAGTATTCCTCCATTGATAAATTCCTAGTATTAGTGGTAAGGATTCTGAAAAAGATATTAGGAAGCGATTGAATGTAAATTAAGAAGGTCATAGAATCAAAAGGCCTTAGGTTCTTTCATAAACCTATTCAGAGTGAGAGATTGTCATGTGTTATCAAAGTGGAACGTTGGGTCACAAAAATCCATCATCTACAAATTCTCGAAATCCCTACTGGGCTTGTGGATGGTTGGGTCATTTGCGGTTATTCTGTCGGGGTGTCACTAGAAATCTTCATGGAGGAAATTCTCATAAGTGATGTGTTTTTGGGTTTTTATTAATGTTTATTTTGTATTTTTCATTCTAGTATAAAGTATACCTTATCATGTTAGTTGTAATAATGGTATTTTTGATCTTTGAAATGTATGAGAATGCCGTGGTTTTTTTATGAACTCATGTTTTCAATGCTAGTGTAATTTTCATTTAAAAAACATTGCCATTTATTTTGACTAATTAAAAGATTTATGTTTCTAATCGGGATCATAAAAACTTTACTATGAGGTTGAAAATGCATCATCAATTAGAGCTATAGCCAAAAGGCCTCAGAGTGAAGTCGGCGCGTAGTCAGGAACCCTAAGAGGGATTAAAGAGTTTGGTTAAGGTAGTGCCTCAATCGTTATGGGGAGATAGTTTAGTGTTAATATTGTGGTTTCTCTATCGTTGTTAACATCCTCTTGTCACAAAGAGCGTGACAAACTTATCCCTCAAGCAAAGTAGATAATTGTTTATTTTTGGATGTGAGTTTCTGATCGGTGTCCTTGATTGGACCACCCATGTGAATCAGTTGCGGCTTTGGTTTGTGTCCATCCTGATGTGGTGAGTCGTGAGTATTTTCCAATTGTAGTTTCATTGAAACAATCGTTAAGCCCCTATCTACCCACCCATGGAGTTAGGTATTTTGGTCTGTGCGAGAGGTTTTGGTTCAGCTATTATCCCCTTTGTATGGGAATGAGTGGATTAAATGTTCATGTTGTGTTTCTTTTAGCTTGAGTAAGGCCTAGTTGAGGTATATGTTGGATTTCAATTTGGTCATCTATATGTTGCTTATTAATAGTGGGGATTTCCAATGTGGGTCTCTTTGGGTTTTCTCTTAAGAAGTCATCAGATGATAGTTAAATTCTTATGGAGGGGAGTCTATTCAAGCCTCCCCTCTACTAGTGATTTATTTTGGGCAATAGGGTTGAGTCCAATTTGTGGTGGATGAAATTTCCATAGATTTAGAGGTTGAATTGCGAATATGTGGAATCTTTAGGTGTTAATCGATCGACTAGATAGTGTTGTGGCATTCTGGGGGAATAAAGTGTTATGATGGGGAGAATTGTCACACCAAAACCTATGTGATTATTTCACATTATTATTTATTTGGCCTTTAATAATTTTTTTGGGGTTCAGGTTGAGTCCCGAATGAAATTTTTTATCTTACGTTTAACAGTGCGCATATTGGGTTTGACGTCGTTGGGTGCACAGGCAGAACGTGTTGCCACAGTGCTTTTCCAAGTAATCTGCATGACATATTCATCTTTGAAAAAAGTAAAATGAATAGAATTGGTAATTTATTGTTTTATTTAAAAAAATTATTGTTGTTTAGAAATTTATTAATATTAAAATTAATTAAATATTTTTATTATTTTTAATTTTACCATCATATTATTATTATTATTATTATGTTATTATAATATTAGTTATTATAATTTTTAGAATATTTTGTTTTTTAGGGTTCCTTTGTTTTTTTCCTCTATCCAATCACCCTCCTTCCCATGTGAGCAGTGTGAGCAGGCCCCTTCCCTCCCTTCTTTCGGCACGAACATGCCCACACCAGTCATCTCCTTCTGGCCATCATTGCCCCATCATTCTTCTCCTCCCAACGAGATGGCCCAACCTCATACTTCTAGTGGTTCCTCCCTAACCTCCTCCTGCCTAACCTCTTCCCGACCGACCCTTAGCCCCTAGTAACAAATCCTACCTCTCCCGGCCAACCACCACCATCAGCATACCCAATGGTGTGACCTCTTCTTAGAAAGGTTCACTACTTCAATGACTCTCCTAGCTATCCATATCCCCAGTTGGGCCGCTTCCATCTGCACATACATCCTCCAGATTGTGCCTGCAACACTGGTGTTCCACCTATGTCCTACCCTCCTTCAGCATGCACAACCCCATCTTGTGGACCCCTTCCATTTCTCACGTTTTCATAAATCACCCCAAGTTTGCACCCCTTTTTTACAACATACCCCGTTACTTT
Source organism: Viscum album (assembly GCA_963277665.1). NCBI lineage: Eukaryota > Viridiplantae > Streptophyta > Magnoliopsida > Santalales > Viscaceae > Viscum > Viscum album. The sequence goes on along the minus strand of OY728160.1, from coordinate 1,024,614,914 downwards.
GTTTTTTCGGCGACCATCCTTGTTAGTGGATACCTTCCAGCATGTCTCTTGGAATTTCCTCATCTAGTCGCATCCCCTCTAGTATACATTACTTTAATTTCTATTTTTATTCATTTTTTAATATTTCTTATGTTAGAGGTTTTTGTCGATTAATGTTTTTTCTTGCTAGGGTTATTGTATTAGGACTCGTACAGGTTGTTTCTGAGTGGGCGTTATCATCCCACCCTGGATTTGAGGTAGGATCTTCAAGCACTTATACTTTATAATTTATGAATAATCAATTTTAGGCTCTTATCACATTCCATTATTAATATATTATAATATATATGAATTTTTTAAACTGATTTTTGTTGAAAACTTTTCTCAAATCTTTTTTTGTGATATTTGACTTTGGTTTTGTGAAGTAATTCACACTGAATGTAGGTTCCTATTGCGCTTGGATTTATAGTTTTATTTTTATCTATTTTCTGATGTTAAACATTTTTATAGGTGTTAATTATTATTGTAAAACATTCGGGAAATTCATTTGGTTTGAAAAATTGGTATTTTAGGCCTTATTTTAGGAAAATGGTATTGATCGGCTATAATTATGCATGCTAGTTGTTTAATTAAATGTTTTTTCTGTTTTTCACCTAATTTTTTTATTTTTAGTACATGGTTTTTCATTTTAAATAAGATTCCTGCATTCAAATTGCGGTTTTAAAACATTCGGAGTGTCATGTTAAACTGTTTTATAAATATTGCATGTCTGGTCTTTAGAGTGGTACCCAGTTGGTTTTTATGTGATAAAAGAGATATAAAATGTTTTTTTGTTTTAGTTAAAGTGTTGGTTTCTTGTGAAACGATGTTTTAGTGTATTATTATTGATTTCCAAATTGGTTTGGATTTGATAATAATTGTTTTTCTTGTGAAAAAATGGATGTTGGGGCTCTTGAAAAGGTTTCAAATGTTTTAAGCTATGTAAAACATGATGTTAGTTCTTTTTAAATTGGTTTGATTTGTGACAATGAATTGTTGATTAATTGGAATTTATTTTAAGGTTGGTTTTGTTTAAAAGTGTTTCAGAAATGTTTTGAATCATGTTTTACAGAATCTTTTATATGGTAAATGGTGTGTCTTTCACCTCTTTAGAAATTGGTTTTCTTTTTTGGTAAAGAGTGATTTTAAGGAATGTTTAAGGGCCCATTTGGCCACTTTGTGGAATTAATGGGAATTTCTTATTATGAAAAACTCTATTGGTTTATTCTCATGCCTTGAAACATGTAATGGATGGATTGTCCTTGGTATGGAATCCTTATGTTCCATTATGTGGGTTCCTCAGTTGGGAACCCTTCGTAATCTATTTATTCTAAGGCATGAGAGTAGACCTTAGGGAGAATCGTGGTGTGGCTCACAATTATTATTATAATAAATATATGATGGGAATTGATGCTCAGAAACATATAATGGCTCACCCCTTTAATATCTAATACATTGGACCCTGGAATATTGAGAGAATTGTCTAGGATGATTACTACACTGGTAGGTTATGGTACTGACCATCAGACCATAGTAGGAATATGATTTTGGGTTCATTGCAATGAAATTTTCCCTCATCCTATCCTATGAAATTCTCTCTAAACATATAGAGCATTAAATTTCATTGTATGTAGCATGCTACTGTAGATGGGGTCACCGATATTAGTTCTGTCTGTATTATTCTCGATCTCTCAAGTTCAACTATGTATAGCGGCTTTTAGAAGCTTGAACTATTTTTGAGATACTTTTATTCCAATTTACATTGACCCTAATATACTACAAACTTGGTACTCTTCTAGGGTGTTTTTCATAGAAATGATGTTTTCATTTCCTAACTCCAATGAAAATGTTTTCAAAAGAAAATCTATTTCGAACTATTTAGTGTGGATTTTAAATGAAATCATTAAATTCCCCTTGAAATAGCATGGTAACACTTAAGGATATAATCTTGTTTGGAAATTGGTTAAGGGAAATGGATTTTACTTTTATTTTATGTAAAAATTTTAGAAATGCATACTTTAATAAGTTTTAGTTCAAACATAGAATTGATGATTATTTAATATTAAAGGTAGTGCATTGGAAAATGAATTACCAAGATAGCCTACTGTGTTTTAATACTCACACCAATATGTATTTTCCCTTTTCAGCCCTTATGCAGGTTCTAGATTGGGTTCTTTTGCCTTGGGCGACGTTTGATCATTGAGTCAAAGTGTGACCAATAGGGTTACATGGAGTTAGTTAAGTCATCGAGTTCAGTTAGTTTTATTTTATTTAGTTCATGTTTAGTTATTTGGTTTGGTTTATTTATTTTGATATTCTCTTTATTATTTCCATTACTTTTATTTATTTATACTGAGGAAAATTGTTCCCATCATCACTCTGTCGATTCGCTTGCACTTGTTGCCAGCCCAAGAGGATCCGGAATGCATCTCAGGCCTTTCCGTAAATTATCTTGGGTGACTGGTTCAGGGCCGACTCAGGTTGGTTTGTGACAAAAACTGTTATGTTCAAGGTATACCAAACTGATGTTACCAGTTAAATATGTGGTAATACATAGAAGGTTGTGATGATTTGATGTAGTGGTGTTATAAAATGATATCACTCAATCATGTGTGAAAATTTAGAATTAGTGGAAAGATGAAAACCTAAAATTATAAAAGTATAATATTGTATATGATATCATATTCATCATGGAACACCAATCCGAAAAAACCCACAAAATTATTATTTAAAATTTAATCTATTCTATTGCTTATGAAACATGAAACCCTAAGTCTATATGAACAATAATATATTATATCATTATAACCCATCCATTAAATTTGTGAGTATAAATATTACAAAAAAATTATGAATATTATGATAATATAGTAATTTAAAATTAAATAATCATCATTTTTTAAAAATAGAAATTCTATTTGAAAAAGTTTTTTTTCTAAAAAAACTTTTACACATACTTTGAAAACAGATTTTAAAATTGGTATTTACCACATTTAAAAAAATATTTTAAAAAATAAACAATTTTATTGATAACATAATATCAAAAAAAAATTATTGTGAATTTTTACAATTTTTCAAAAATGATTTATTTTTCTATGAATATTGAACAATACAGATTTTTATTGAAATCATCCATTTAATTTAAATGGTTTACAAGAATAAATGTTATTTATAATTTTTTTAAGTACAATTATTTCAAATATATTAAAATTTAACTAATTTATGTCATTTGAAAAAATTTAAAATTTAATCTTGATGTTAAATCCTTTTATTCTTAAGAAAAAATTATATTTGGAAACCTGCTTATCATTTCATCTGTGGGTATAATTTTAAATTGGATTATTACACTTTTATGAATTGAATTTGAAAAAATGGATTATATTTTTGAAATAATAATAATTTATATTATTAAATTATATCAACATATTTTTTTTAGCATAATGAATAGTGAAAAGTAAAAAATATTTATTGTTATTAAAGTAAAAAATGGTTTACCATTGGTTAATCTAATAATATAACAGATAAACAATATCTAAACCTAGTAAAAAAACATTGTATGACAATTTTAGACATTATAACATATTATTTTTGAGAATGAACCATTTTGGATAATTTATCATGATAAAACCGTTGGAATAATGGATTCTTTTAAAACAACATCCCATGTGCTTCATCTCACACAATTATAAATGTACAACACTGTCCTCCATTTATTACATATAACGATATAATTAAATATACCAATAAAATCTCAAACCACATCATATATCCCTTTTATGTATCATAATGGATACCTAGGAGGATTTTGGTGCAAAATTAATGAATCTGTTCGAATAAGAGGTAACATTAATAAACATGAGATTTTAGATTTTTTTATTAAAATTCTTTAAAATATTACTAAACCATGATTATATAATAGCATAAATATCTTTAATATACTAAAATGTTATTTTCTATGTATGTGACCTATATCCATATCTTCTTCCATGAAAACGGAAATGAAACTGTCAATCATGTGTACGGAAGACTACCCCCTCTCTAACTGACATACTTTGTTTTCCATCACCACATTTCTCATTGGATATAATTGAGGATTTGAAAATTTTATGTTATATTTATATTAATGTTATACTTATTTAATTTTAATTTCTCAAATACCTTATTACTTTCCATTCAGTTTAAAATATGATAATATCCCTTGTGTGTACGACGAACTACAACCTCGTGAAGCGATGTGATTTTTTTTCACTGACACATTACATAGAAAAAATAAGGATAAATTTAATGAATATTTGCGGAATATATATATGACATTATATTGATTCTATAATATTAATATCTCTCCCATTTCCTTGTCATTTCACTTATTAAGGAAATGATAATGTCTCTCATCCATACATATACCTTATTGTCCCCATGAAGCGATGGTAACCATTCTCCATGTTAAAATTTTAAAATTGAATCCAAAAAAATACCTAAAGAAAAAAACATTATATTTTTATCATGAATTTTATATTTTTGATGATTGATTTTAATCCAAAGCATAATAATTATATCATTCTTGATAAAAAAATGTGTGACCAATCTAGGTAATTAACACCCAAAACAATTAAAATAATGAAATATTAATTATAAAAGGGATGTAAATTATGATAAAATGACAATATATGATGTTATAAATATGTATATCATTATAGAATAATTTAATAAATTTATTTTAAACATTATACATTATTTTAGATCATGTTCAAAAAATAATAATGAGGTAGGGGACTTCATCTCAGTTTCTATTCATTAAGGTAAATTATAAGTTTATGCACATAATATAGTTTATATGATTCATATAAAACCATTTTAATTAAATAAAATAAAAAATAAACAGAACACAGAATTTAAATTTTTAATTTTAATTAAATCATCTAAGGATATTTGAGTAGAAAATTACAAAGTTATAACAAATTTCCTAACAAAATTTCTTTTCATTGGGTTATATTTTTTCTTCATTGTCTGTGACATTATAATATTTTATATGTAAACATATATTTTTATATTATTATTTATTTCAAAATTATTTACATGGATTGACATTTGAAACATGTAAGGGATTATTTTGTTAATTATTATTTCAACATAATGATCCTTGTTAGGGTATATTTCACAATTTCATTTGAATAGGAATTGTTTATGATTGAATTTACATTAAAGGAAATTATTTTATCATTTGATGATAAACAGAAATCACTTTATTATTCTCTAGTAAATAATTATGTTTTCATGTAATATTACAATTTTCTATGCATATTTACTCTAAATAGTTGATTTTTTTGATAAAATCTAAATTCATTTCAATCTTCAGTCGAAAAATCATAATATCCAAATCCATGTATTCCAAAAAAAATTCAATCCTATTTTTAACATTAACTAAAATTTTTAAAAAATAATTTTTTTCACATTATTTACTTTTATAAAAAAAACCTTTAAAGGAATCTTTATGACATTTTCTAAACATGTATCATGTGGATTTTACTGAAAATATTTAAGGAAAGTTCATTTAAATGAGTAAAAAATGAATAGAATTTACATCAATCTTGAGCACTCAATTTTTTAATAATTATTTATAAGTCTAGAATATTTTTTTAATGAATTTTATTTTGATAAAATTTTGTGAAATTTTAGATCTAAAACAGATTTCAAATTGAAAATGTTATTCCCCTTTAATGATGTTTTAATGACATTTTCATGGTATTTCTATTCATAAATGAAATCACACCTTTATTATAATTGTGATCCACATGGGAAATATAGTATTGGGGCTTGAAACATCGTGCACTGGTAGGTATTCTGGGTCCACATCAATTCCTTATTATTTTTGCAGATGAAGAAGATCTGGTTATGGCTTGGTATATAAAGAGGAAATATTTCTCTGGTCTCCTTTTCCATTTGCGTCCTTAGTATTTTGATGCTCACATGAACCGTGATTCTCCCAATATGGCGATTTGGATTCAATTGATCGGCCTTCCTCTACCGTTCCAGAATCGTGGGTTGCTGAGATCAATTGGAAACTCTATAGGATGATTTTTGTGCAGTGATCAAAGGAAAACATCTTTGTCGCATCCCATGTTAGAATGAATATGTTTTGAAATGGATCTCTCAAGAATTCCACCATAGATCGTCTGGATTGTTATTGAAGAGAAGTACTGGAATGCATAGTCGATTGTCTATGAATCTGGGACTTCCTTCTATTTATATTGTCACAGTCAGGGTGATGATGAATATGGTTGTTGAAGGTGGTCTGGGAGTGTCTGACCCTATGAGATCCCAGCTGTCACAATTGGTGTACCTTTGAGGGGTGGTGTGGCCATTCCTAATGCTGGGACAAGTAGTGCCCAAACCCCATCTGCAGGTCTGTCTTAGGACTGTCAGGCTCCTTCTAACACAATTTGTGACAATATCTCACTGGTGTCGGGGGCGTCTTCAGGGGAGGTCGATGCACCTATACCAAATGCTATTCTGTAGGAAATGAGGCTGAAATCTGATATACTGTGCACAAATTTGAGAGTTCAGGTAAGATTGGATGAGGTAAGGAGGATTGAACCCAGGTCTGAAGATGTTGGGTCTACTCCTTCAGATTTTTCTAAGCCGTGCAAGTGGGAGAATGGTCACTCTAAATTTATGAGTCATGATGCTTCAATAAATAATCATGGCCTGGACAAGGATGGGATCTATAATCTTCAGTTTATGGGCAGGGGATTTGAGTGCCAGCACGACTCTGGTGAGCCTATGATTCCAGTTCAGAACACTTCAACCAATTTAGTGTAGGTAAGGGTTGAAGATCTTATACCGTGTTCCCCAAATCGGTTTGTTGTATTAGAAAGTACAGATATTAGAGAGGCTCATGAGGTGGAAGAGGAGTAAACCCCTTGCCATCAAAATAATGAAAATAATATTTCAATTCTTCCACATAGTGATTATGTTCCTAAAATGATTGTTAGGAAGCTAGGTGGTGGTGAGGTTGGCTTGGAGGAAGCCAACCTAGGTGAACTGGATCATTTGGATGAATAGGTACCAATTCCAAAGAACAACATGTGTCTTAAAAAGAATAAGTGTAAGAAGGATTACTCCTCACTTCCCCCACCTTTGTAGACCCGCTCTGCGAATAAGTTTCTGGTGTTATTTCTCAACGTGTTGAAGGAGGATTCTTAGGTTTTAATCAAGGAAAACATCAATGAAATGGGAAGATCCACTAAAGAGGTAAAGAACATAAAGGAACCTATCCTTTGTTCTAAGGAGGACATTGTAGAAGAATTTCTATATGTTGACATTCCATAGGAAGAGGCTGATATGATGGGAAGAGCTGTAAGAGTGGAGGTCAACAAAGAGCAGGCTAAGTGGATTGACAAACAAGATTTGATCTTAATGAGAGGCTTCAACGATCCGAAAATAAGCAAAGATGAATATATCTGAACATGGGAAAAAATGGCGGACCATTTAGAAGATGTTATTCGGGAAGATCCTGATGCTAAGGTATGGCTAATGAATTGGAATCTTTACAGGGAGGAAATAAATAATTGGATAAGGTTATGTTTTGGTAACTTTTCCTTTTTCTTATGAGGCCTCTCCCCCGGATTGATTTGGGAAGTGCAGTGTGGATATCTTCGTCGAGAAAGAGAACTCTGCCATCACCTTTGAAGGCCATTTGGGATATGGCTGATTTGGAGGGATGGCAACATCGGGAGGGACCATGCTTGCATGGGATCGCCGAGTGTCCCACATTGGGATGGTGGTTGTTGTTGTTTCTTTAATGAGGTTGATACTATTTCTTTCCATTTTTTGGGGTGTTTTTGGGTGTTTTGCTGGACCCTATCGTTTCTCACTTTTCCCACAAAAGTGTTTTCTTTAATAAAAACTAATTTTTAAGCTACTAGGAATATTGTTCATTAATAAAATAGATCATTCAATATGTGATGAATGTGTAGGAAATGAAGATACAATTGGGTCAAAATTATAGATATGCCTTCAATGCATCATTATTATCATGAGTTGAATATTTCTATAGGTTTAGATAAATATTTTTCTATTGTATAATTACCCATCCATTTTAAACAATATAGTGAATGGTGTTGAAAGTTGAGGTATCATGATTCCCGAGATCAAGAAATCTAATTAAAATTTTACAAAAGGAAAATCTATTTACAATCTTACATATGTTATCTAAAATGATTATACATTTTTTAGAATTTTTTATTCCAGGTTTATTAATTAAATGTATTATACTTTCATTTATTTACCTTTCCATATTTATTATTCCTTATTTATTTATAACAGTCAAAATATTGATTAAATGACATGTATGTTATTTTATTTACTATTAAATATTTATTATTCATTATCCAATCATGATAGTTATGTAATTTATTAATTGATATATATGTGTAGTTATCTACCTTTCAATATTGATTACTTTTTATCTAATCAAGATATTGAAATTATTTAAATGGAATGTATTTTCAATAATTTACCTTTCTATGTTGAGTATTCTTATTGATTAATTATATTTATTATTTTACTTTAACCTTACTAAGAACTTGATCCCACCTATATTTTTTCATTTCCCATGAATCCAAGAAGTGTACTATAAATTATATGGAAGGATATTATAGAAGGAATAATGATTCTCATGAATAAAATTGTGGTAATTTATGTATTCAAATGTAATAGGGGTATCATGTATATATCTAGTTTAGTAATGATACTAAACTATTCGGTCTATTAGGATGTTATTCCATATATCAATTGTGAATGTAATAAAGAAAACACTGGCTCTAGACAAATGGGTTCATGGTTGTTACATTTGGTATCTGATAATGTTTAGTGGAAACAATGGAAACTAGATTCATGAGAAAAAATTGGGAACATAACACTATGAAATTCATTGGGGGTAAGTACATAAAAATCCAAATGTTTTGGAAACATATAAATTTTTTGGTTTTACCAACAAATACCTTCCTTTGTGGATAATGAAAGTAGACATTCCTCTAGAATAGATATACCTAGGGGTCATTACAATGAAAATGGTGTGTCATTATTTACTTACATATTAAATTGTACATGATAAAAGTAATTACTACAAAACTTTTTTGACACTCCTTTGGGATATGCTTCTGTTAATTCAAATATTCATTACAATCAATTATAAAGTATTTGAAATGCCGGTTATAATGAATGTATAATTATAAATTGTATGTCATATTGGATAGAAAATAATTATTCATGATTCATACAACCAATAAATTAAAATATGGTTTCCCCACTATGATTATTATTTATCACAATATGATTTTTGGTTTTAGATTATGGCTATAACCCGAAGGAATCATGTTGACATTTCATTTTATGGACAATGTGGTGACTATGAGAAACTAAATGATATAATGACTTAAGTGAATGATATTATGATTAATCATATTTAGATATCCTTAGTTATGATTAAAACCATATACCTTAACTGAATATTGGACTCACCAAAAATAGAATAATGGAGTTTTCTAAGAGGATACGTGGTGGAGGCCTTATATGATATTAATATCGATTCCCTTCATTCCAAAAATGTGTAAATAGACAGCGCATAAATTTTTTCAACATATCATTAAATAATTTTATGTGTGGAAAACAATTGCACAAATAAATGAATTTCTATGAAAAAATGAAGAGTAAAATTAAATTAAATAAATTACATCCTATAGGATCCATTTATAGTTCGTTGTCTTAAATGTATGGAACCAGTGAATTATCCAAGTCAATTGTCTATTTAAAGGCTAACTACCTGACCAAAGGAGGACATATATTGATATAAAATATTTTAAGTATTAATTGTGATTCCAAATTTATATTGTAGATTTATTTTTACCATAATATTTTTGGTTAAAATAATCATGCAACATCTAAGGATAGTGTTAATTTTCGTAGAGTATTTTTCTTCATCAACATTAGAGTTATGGATATCATTATAGGTTTATGAGTATAATACGGGTTATAAGTTAAAAAAATGAAACATCCATTTTTTTTTAATGGGATTTTACCAAGATTAAATATGTTTTGTGAAACAATTATAGAAATAAAACACATTAATTTATTATATGTTATAGTGACAAAGTTATTAAAATAATAATTACCAAACATATTATTCTCAGAATTTTAATGGTATTAAAAACACTTAAAGCTTATAATATCTTTATTTTTAAGTAATTATGTGTTATTAAACATTTTAGAAATTATATTAATTACATTAATATAGTTTTAAAAAAGGACAACCCCTTTCTTGGGTGACTGTCCATCGCATCTGGCAATGCTGCTGGTCATGAACCCACATCTAAAGGGTGAAAAGGGTGTCATTACTACCACTACCCTGCATGATGTTTGAGTAAATTTTCCATGTTTTACTTAAATATATTAATAGCTAAATATTAATGTTTAACTAGTTATTTTATGTTGATGGTTTATATATTAATGTATTATATTAGACAACATGGGAAAACATGTGGATTGTAGAAAATTTGTTGAGACAGATGACATAACTTGTCACTCTATAATAGATATCAAGATCCATTAAAAGTGAATTTTAGTGCTTCAAGAGTAAAAATAAATTTTCTGAATATTAAATTAATTGTGTAAAATAAAAATTGAAAATTGATCTAGTCATATCCAACGATTTTAACAGTGCTTATGAAGTATAAATATATTAATTTTATTTATTTATATTCATAGATAGTAAAATGAATCATCAGCATTAGGAAAAAGGTTCTTGAAACAAAATTTATATTTTATTACTATCATATAAAATGAATCAAAAAATATTTTAAATTATCATTGATTTTTGGCCTTGTGGTCCTTAAATTTCCATTTATCATTCACTTTGATACAATCATTTATCTCTATCACTCTCTATAATTAATAACAATTTTTATACATGTAAGTATCTTCATATAAAAAAATTTTATCCTATATAAAAACATATAGTTATGTGTTATTCTATATGAACTTTGTACTTCCCAGTCTATCTTATTAAGAGTATTTTTTATTAACCCTTTTAATGATGTGGGTTTTAAATATATGAATTTTCAAATATCAAACCCTCGATTTCTAGGTGAAATATAAAATTTTGATGATGAAATTAAATTAAGGTGGGTAGAGTGTAACACAATTAAATTAAATAATAATAAAATTTTATTTAATATAATATTTGATACAAAACTCCATGCATAAAAACCCAACAAATATATATGTTTAAATTTAATCTCTCTGATTGATTGCGAAATATACAACTTTGTGTCTAAATAAATTGTAATATAGTATACCATTAAAAATAATCTATTAAATTGAAAATTATGAATATTACTAAATATGTAATTAAAATTATGTTACTCTATTTATTAAATATAATATAATAGTCATTTTAAAGAAAATTTAGTATTTCTAAAAAACTATTTTTTTAACAGTTTAGAATCCCATGTTGTAAATAAATTTAAATTTCATTTTTAATTATTATAAAAATATTTTAACAAAAAAACATAATTTTTGAAATAATTCTATCAAAATTATCATCGTGGGTATTTTTTATATTTTCCATAAACTGTTTCTATTTTCAATGAATAATGAAAAATACTAAATTTTATTGATAAGTAAAATTTAATTGATTTAGTTAATCAGGATAAATTATATTTTTAATTGTTTGTTATGAAATATAAGTTAAATTATATTAAAATTTTACTAATTTAGTTTATTTAAATCAATTACATATTGAATTATGATATTAAAACATTTTATACATATGAGAAATTTATCGTTGGAAACCCACTTTTTCATATCTTCACTAGGAATAATTTTAAATTTGATATAGAAAATTCATTGATTTGAATTTTTAAAAATGGATTCAAAATTTGGGGTTATAAAATATCTTTTATCAAATGTTTTCAACATAATTTAATACTATAATGAATAATGATTAATGTAATAAATAATTATCATAGTTAAGGAAAAAATATGTCTACCAGGAGTCTAAATAAGATGATAAGGGTTATAAATGAAAAATAATTGTTAAACATCCATTTTATGGCCATTTATATACCTTATAACTATTTTTATAGAATTTAATATTTTTGAGTCATTGTAGATGATAAAAACATGTGTGTAATTGAATCTTTTAAAAATTACATATGTGTCCTCTCTCAAAATTATAAAAGGTTTCCCCCTTTCCCCCTTTGAACACATTCAAATGAATTTATATCACATAATCCATAACCGAATCACATAATTAATCCCATCCAAATATCATAGATCTATTTTACATAACATAAAGGAAATCAACGTAGTAATTTTTTGAAAACCTATTGAAGATGTCTGAAAAATAAAATTTACCATTCTTAAACGAGATTTTTTTATTTCATTCCTTCATTGACCTCCCTATAAGATTATTAAAAAAAATTATACAATAAAAAATTTATATTAAATATAATTATAGGTTATATTTTGAGGACTATTAATTATATCTGTCTCATATTCCATAAAATGAAAAATTGATCTATAGGTCGTTTGTACGATGGACTACCACCTCATGAAGTCATGTAATTAGTTTTCAATGACAATCATTAAATTATGAATATAATGATTTATTTATCACATTAATATGATATTTATGAAATTATTATACTTAATTATTTTTAATATCATGTATAAATTCTTATTTTTCATTCATTTTAAAATACGATAAAATTTCTCGTGTGTGTGGTGGACTACAGCCTTATGAAGTGATGTGGTTTATTTTTTACTTATTATTTATATAGAAAGTAATAAGGATATATTTAATTAATATTTGTGAAAGATAAATTAAATTATATTGATTCTTTTATATTAATATGATTCCCAACTTTTTATCCTTTCCATCTTTAAGTAAATGATAACATCGCTTATACGTAAGTACAACCTACCATCTCCAAGAAGTGATGTGGTCCAATATCGATGTTAAAATTTCAATAATTATTATAAATTGATAACTGATAGAAAAAATATTTATAAAACTAAGATCATTCTGGATATGATGTATCCATACACCATACACAAGAAGTGGAACATTCATGACAAAACATGCCAGGTAAAACAACGTAATTAGCACATGAAAAAATTAAAAAAATGACATAATATATAATAATGGGTTGTAAAAATGTTATAACAGGATCATATATGATATTAAAAGGATAAATATGGTTTTTGTATAAATTAGTAACACGATTAAAACCATTATACTGGATTTCAAATCATGTTCAACCAAAATTAATCATGAGCTAAGGAACATCCTCACAATTTCCCTTCATCGTAGCATATAGAAATGTAATGAGCCAAATTTATTTTATATAGTACTTATACTGACCATTTTAATTTAAAATCATGATAAATTCAAAATTAATAGTATTTTATTTTTTAATTTTAATTACTTTACCTAATTGTTTTGACTTAAAAAATTCTATGCAGTAGATAATTTCATAACTCAATTTTTTTCATTATGTTATAATACTTCTTCATTGTATTTGATATTATAAGATCATGACTATAAATAATTTTGATTATCTTATTTTGAATTTATATTTTTATTTGGATATAAAATTTAAACACATAATTGATTCACATATTAATTTTCATGTCAGTGTTATGAAAATTGTTAGGGTTTATTTCAGAATCTCATTTTAGTCAGGATTATTTGTGCTTGAATGTAAAAATAAAAAAATTATATGATCGTTGGATAATAGAAAAAATTTAATTTTATATTCCACTATTTATTCATTATTTCAACATGTAATAGTACTATTTTCCTCTCATGGGTTTTTGAAATTATTGTGAAAATGTTTTTAACCAAATCCAACTATATTTCTGTCTCCAGAAAAAAATCCTTCATCATCTAAATATTGTTTTTATAAAATTTGTTCCATTTTTTTTAAATTATAAAATTAATCAGTTAAATAAATTTTTACCTATGTTTCACATATTAATATTATTTTTAATGTAATCTCCATGTTGTTTTCTAAAAAGGGATTTTCTGGATTTTACTAAAAAATGAATTGAACCTTGGTATTAGCAATTACTAGATAAACATTTTCTAGAAAACAAGAACAATCATTTTATTAAAGAATATGTTATACTATTTGAATTTTTATTTTCAAATAAAACAATTTTAAATATATTTTGAGAAAATTTAGTTTTTAAATTTATTTTCAATGTGAAAATATTAATTTACTCAAGAATTTTTTAAATATATGTTTGTGGTATTTTTTTCATCAACTACATTGACAATTTATTATTCATATAACCCACACAAAATATATTTTTTTAGAAAATAATAATTATTTTTCTAGATGGTATAAGATCAATTTAACTTTGGAATGTTCTAACATTATCTTACATGATTAATATTTGTAATCAAAAACATTCCCACAAATTATTTTTTTTCATTCTATCATTGGAAATTACATTTCCAAAAAAATAACCATAACATTTATATTGGATATAATTATTAAACAAACTCTATGTCATTTATATATATGGTATTAATCTATAAATTTTAAATGATTGAGATTGGACATTATAGTTAATCTGTATTCCTTACTAGACATGGAATTTTTTTGATAATGTATATTTTTCATTAATTAAATATATCCTTTGATTTATAAGGACGGGGATGGACCTGAACATATTAGTGGTCCTAGTTATAGATATCCCCACAATGAAATAGTAGTCTCGTGTGATGAATAAGTTGGTTGTGCGCAATTAAATGGTTTTGTAGTGTATATCTACCAATTTTTTTAATACACTATTATGAATGATCTTGATAGTTGAAGTATCACGAGGCATAAGATCTTTAAATCCTATAATTATTCATTTCCTTCCTTTGGAATTTAGTTATTATTATCCACGAAATTTTTAAAATAATAATATCATATGACTCTTTTTCATTATCATCTTATCAATTAAGTGGAATGTGTTTTTATTTATTTACATTACCATATTCATTGTTCTTTATATACACATAATCATCATGTTTTTGATTAAATGAAATGTGTGTTCAGTTATTTATGTACTGTGGTTTATATTTCCTCACCAAATCATTATAGTGAATTTACCTATTAGGTGGTATTTTTTTAGTTATTTACCTTTCTATACTGATTATTTCTTATCAAATCGTGATATTGAATTTATTTAAATGGAATGTGTGTTTAGTAATTTACCTACCCAAATGGATTATTCTTACAAATTCAAGATAGTTTATGTTGTACATACCATTACTGAGCATTTGAGCTCACCCTTATTTTGTTTCTGTTATAGGAATATAGTAAGTGTACTAAAAATGATAAAGAATTATTTGTAAAGGTATGAATGATATTTTATAAATGAAATATGTTTTAATTTTTTTATAAAAATTTAATATGGGAATCATTTATGTTTCTAATTTAGCAAGACATCAAAAATATTCATTTCTTAGTGATATGGTACCTTATATCTAATTCCAATGTAATAATATAGAGACCAGATCTTGGTTTACTAGGTTTTATGTCATTATTGGATAGTTGTGGAAGTATAAAAGGATGTTATTAAGTACAGTCATTGGTTTAACACTAATTAGACGAAGATCATCAGACAATCTCTTTCAATGTCATCGATCTGATTAAATCGAACTAACTTTTTGAAATTTTGATGGATGATTACTTATATATAATTTTTAGTGGATGTATGTTTCTAATTATTCAATGTTATGTTGAAATAGAATGATCCAATAGATTTTTCTCAATTATCTAATAGAGTGTTTTGGTCGACCTCTTTTGATGGATGTTTCTACAGGATGTTCATAAAAAAGGGGTTATCTACTAAATATTTTCTGTAATGTTCCTCAAAATTTAAAGAGGAACTATATATGGATTTAAATATATTATAGGTAGTTTTACAAGGAATAATGTGATTAAATATTTGTATAAAGTTGTATTAGTTCGAAAGACTTTATGAATCATTCAAATCGACATCAAATGTGACAATGTTATTATTATTGTTTAGTGCTCCTAATGTTATGGATGAAAGATATGTGATTATATTCAATGTATAAGGAGGGTAAATGATGGTCCTAGAAACTGGTTCCTATTGAGAACCCTTGTGTTCTAGGAAAAAATAATGTTATCATAAGAATGATGTTTCCAAGTAGAAAAGTCAAATGTTCTTAGAGGGGTGGTGGAATTTTTTTCCTGCCACCCAGAAAAGATGAAGGTGGTGTGCCTATATATAGGATTGTGTTCACCATGTGGAAATAGAGATATTTTTTTTCTTAATACCTATATAATTGAAAATTTTATTAGATATCCATTTTTTTGAATCATCGAAATAATGGATTCCAAATTGTGTCTTCTCATCAGTTTGTATCAAAGAAACAATGTGAAGATGTGATTCAATGAATTGTAAGAAGATGCTTCGATGGAAATATATGTTATAAAGTTTCATATCACGTGGATTCATATTGATAGGTGACCAAGTTTATTTCATTATAAATTTATTAAGATGATGTATCAGTTTATAATTAAGCATCAAAAAGAGTATAATAGATTGAAACAAGATAGTGTATACTTTATTAACCATTCAGATATACTATTATGTAACTCATTAAGTTTCTATCTATATATTTTGAAATATATTATATAATAATAAGTGATTTTATGAAAATTTTTGTTTCTATAAATTTCAATAATCAATCAAAAACACACAAAAGGTAATATGTTGTGTGTACGGTGGACTACCACCTCAAGAACTCATGTAATTCATATTATATGAACATCACTAAATTATAAATATAATGATTTATTTACCACATCAATATGATATTTATGATTTTATTATACTTATTTTTTTTAATATCATTTATACCTTCTTATTTTTCATTCCTTTTAAAATTTGATAACATTCCTCATTTGTGTGGTGGACTACAGCCTCACAAAGTGTTGTGGTTCATGTTTTACTTATTATTTATATTGAAAGTGATAAATATATATTTAATTAATATATTTGATATATATGACATGATTTTTATTCCTTAATATTATATGATGCATAAATTTTTATCCTTTTCATCTTTTGGTAAATGATAACATCACTCGTACATACATACAACCTACCATCTCCAAAAAGTGATGTGATCCATTATCGATGTTAAAATTTCAATAATTATTATAAAAATATAAATAATGAATAAAATATTCATAACATTATTATCATTCTGTATTTGATGTATCGATACCCCTTACACAAGAACTGGAACATTCATGATAAAATATATGAGGGAAAACAATGCAATTTGCACCTAAAACAAATAAAACAATAAAATACTATTAAATAGTGGGTGGTAAGATGTTATAACCGGATCATATATGTTATTTAAAATATAAATATTGTTTTTATAAATCAATAACATGATTAAAACCATTACAAAGGATGTTAAATCATGTTCAACAAAAATGAATAATGAGCTAAGGGACATCATCACAATTTCCCTTCATTAAGACATATTGAAATTTTATCAACCTAATTTATTTTATATAGTATATATACTAACCATTTTAATTTAATATCATGATAAATTCATATTCAACAGTATTTTATGTTTTAATGTTAATTATTTCACCTAATGGGTATGACTTAAAAAATTACATGTAGTAAATAATTTCTAACTCAATTTCTTTTCATTATGTTATATTATTTCTTCATTTTATTTGATATTATAAAATTAAGTCTATAAATAATTATTATTGTATTATTTTGAATTTATATTTTTTATGTGGATATAAAATTGTAACAGATAATTGATTCACTGATTAATTTTCATGTCAATGTTATTAAAATTGTAATGGTTTATTTGATAATTTCATTTTAATTAGCATTATTTGTGCTTGAATTTCTATATAATAAAATTATATGATCATTGGATAACAAAACAAATATAATTTTATATTCCACTGATTATTAATTAATTTAACAAGTAATAATACCATTTTCCCACTCATTGGTTGTTAAAATTATTGGGAAAATGTTTTTAACGAATTCCAACATCATTTCACTCTTTGATCAAAAATCCTTCTTCATATAATTATAGGATTTATAAAATATGTTCCATTTTTTTTTAAAATTATTCAATT
The DNA here is from genome assembly GCA_963277665.1 of Viscum album. Classification (NCBI taxonomy): domain Eukaryota; kingdom Viridiplantae; phylum Streptophyta; class Magnoliopsida; order Santalales; family Viscaceae; genus Viscum; species Viscum album. The sequence goes on along the minus strand of OY728160.1, from coordinate 1,024,596,681 downwards.
GAGATGTTAAAAAATAATTTACCAACATTTTACATCTTAATATTTTTTTAAATTAATCATCAAGTTGTTTTCTAAAAATGGATAGTTTTTATTTTACCAAAAATATTAATTGAGCCTTTGTTTTAACAAGTACAAAATGAACAATGCCTTGAAATCAAGAAAATTAATTATATAAAAGAATATGTTATATTCTTTTAATTTTTATTTTCTAATAAAACAATTTTCAAAATATTTTTTCATAATTTTTTTTAAAAATGTATTTTCAAAGTGAATATATTTTTTTCACAAGAATAATTTAAGGATATGTTTGTGGTATTTCATTCAATCAGCAAGATCAACCATTTATTTTACATATGACCCAAAAGGTGTATATTGTTTTCAGAAAATCATTAATATTTATCCTGATGGTATATGATCAATTTTACTTTGTAATTTTCTAAAATTATATTTCCTAATTAATTTTTTTTAATCAATAACTTACCCATGTATTATTTAATTACATGTTATCTTTGGAAATTACATATCTATTATTTGACTCTAACTTTTATCATTCATATAATTATTATATAAACTGTATATCATTCTAATATATAAAATTTATCTATGAATTCTAAATGATTGATAGCCGACATTATAGTTAGTATGTATTCTTTTCTAGACATGGAATTTATTTGATAATGAATATATTTCATTAATTAAATCAATCATTTTATTTATATGGTCAAGGCTAGACATGAAGATATGGGTGGGGCTTATTAATAGATAGCCCCACAAAGAAATGCTAGTCTGGTGTGACGAATCAGTTGGCTGGGACCAGTTTAATGGGTTTATGGGTTACACCTAACTATTTATTTTATATTGTCTTGTGAATATTCTTTATAGTAGAAGTACCATGTGGCATAAGATAAATAAATCCAATAATTATTCATTTCTTTCATTTATAATTTAGTTATTATTATCCATATAATTTTGAAAATAATATTATCACATGAATCATTTTTTTTATCATCTTTCTAATTAAGTGGAATGTGTTTTGAGTTATTTAAATTACCATATTCATTGTTCTTTATCTGCACATAATATTAATGTTATTGATTAAATGAAATTTTTGTTTAGTTATTTGTGTATCGTTGTTAATTATTCTTTACCTAATCATTATTGTGAATTTATATATTAGGTGGTATTGTTTCATTTATTTACCATTCTATATTGATTATTTCTTATCTAATCGTGATATTAAACTTATTTAAATGGAATATAGGTTCAGTTATTTACCTTCTAATATTGTTTATTCTTATAAATTTATGATATTTTTAGTTGTACTTAACCATTAGTGATCATTTGATATCACCCTTATTTTGTTTCCTTTTATAGGAATCTAGTATGTGTACTATAAATGATATGGACGGATTTTTAGAGGTAATAATGATATTTTATAAAATAAATATGTTGTATTTTGTGTATAAAAATGTAATATGGGAATCATGTATGTATCTAATTTACCTAGACATCAAAAATATTCATTACATTGAGATATGATACCATGTATCTTATTCCAAAGTAATAATATAGACGCCTGATCTGGGATACTAGGTTTTATGTAATTATAAGATGGTTGTGGAAATATAAAAGGAGTTATTGAAGAAAATCATCAGTTGAACACTAATTAGATGAAGAACTTCAGACAATATCTTTCAATGTCATTGATCTGAGTAAATCAAAATAAATGTTTTTACTATTGATGGATATTTACTTATGTATAATTTTTAGTGGATGGAATTCTCTAATTAATCAATGTGAAGTTGATATTAAATGACAAAACATATTTATCTGAGTTATCTGACTGAGGGTTTTGGTTGACTTCCTCGGATGGATGTTTCTATAGGATGTTCATCAGGAAAAGGTTTTATATAATGAATGTTTTCTATAAAGTTCCTCAAAATATATAGAGATACCCTAGATAGATTTAAAAAAAATCAAATTATTTTTTCAAGGAATAATGTGATAAAAGATTTCGAAAATGTTTTATCTGTTCCACGGAATTTATGAAGCATTCAAAAATGTATCAAATATAACAATGTTATTCTTAATGTTTAGTGCTCTAAATATTATTAATGAAAGATATGTGATTCTATTAAAGGTTTATGGAGGGTAGATATTGATCCTAGTAAATCATTCCTAGGTAGAACCCTTAAGATCTAGGAAAAAATAATGTTCTCATAGAAATGAATTTTCCAAGTAGGGTACTTAAATGTTTGAAGTGGGAAGGTATAATTTTTTTATAGCTACCCTAAAAAGTTGAAGTGGGTGTTCTTATATAATGGTTTATGTTCATCAAGGTGAAAGAGAGATATTTTATTTATTTTTGGTTTAAAACCTACGTAATTGAGAATTTTATTAGAGAGCCATTGTTTAGCATCATCCAAATAATGAATACCAGATGGTGTCATCCAATCAGTTTGTATCGAACATACAATGTGAAGATATAATTGGATGAATTATAAGAAGAGTCTTCAGTTGAATATATTTTATAATGTTTCATATCAGGTGGTTTCATATTGATTGGTGACCAAGATGATTTCATTGAAAATTTATTAAGAAGATGTATCAGCCTATAAGAAAGCTCCAAAAAGAGTATAATGGACAGACACCATATATAGTATACTGTATGAACCAATGAGATAAACTATTATTGAACTGATGTAGTTTCTCTCTATATATTTTGAAATATATTAGAGATGAAGAAGTGATTTTTTGAAATTGATTGTTTCAATAAATTTCAATAATCAATGAGAAATCGCTAAAAAATGTTGGTTAAGGTTCTAACATTTTGTACAAAAAATCATGTAATATTATTTATTTGAGTGAGGGGAACATATAGTATAATTTTACTATATTAATATGAAATTTAATTTAATTTTGTTTCATAATATAAAATATTCCCAGGATATTTAAATAGGGTTTTTGGTTCATGTATTATTTCATAATCATTACAATGATGAGTTTCTATTATTTAGTAGTGAAACATTAAAATAATTGTATTCTTATGGTTGTGCATATTTACTTGTTTTAAAAAAATCATATCTATATCTAGGATGAGAATGTTGTTTCTCAATGATGAAAAAAAGATGATCCCAGATTCTACCCCCCCCCCCCCCTCTCACTGATCACATTGATCCTATTGGGCCTTTCAGTGAAAAATAGTGGCATAAACCCGATGGTGTGTTGGCCTAAACATTTTGACATTAAAGTAAGTTTCACATCATAGAAGGATCTTAGGCAATGTTTTAATTTTTTTTAAAATATGGTGAATGATAAGGAAACATCATATTAAGCCCCATTGACAACATTGTATTATTTTAGATTAGACTATAGGGTTTCGGCTTCCAAGGGACCCTTAGACCTCATTTCATAGATGAATGATGATTAGGTCATTATAATTTATTCCTCTTTGTTATTTTATAACTCTTATTTCCCGATATATATCTATTCATCCACAATATTTTCATATGTTTCTAGATCCCAAATATGTTTTTTGGGATATGTTTTTTGGTTTTTTCTTTAGGCTCATAGTAGTGGTGATTCTGGATGGTAAACGCTTAACACTCTTAAGGTGGGAGGTCTATAAAATTTCCTGCAAGTTACAATCAATTTATTAATGCATGCATTATGTTTTCATTCCATATTAAATTTTGATTGAAGCATAATTCATTTATATAATTTAAATCATATAATATATATAATTATACTACCACTGAAATACTTTATAATCCCTAGATGTCTTGAAATGGATTTTTGAAAAATAATTTGATATATAAAGTGATGAATCCAATTTTTTTTATATTTAATTATAAATGGAATATGTTGGTTTATAAAATCGTGAATGGTAATATTAAAATATGTAAAATAATGATGTTGAAACATAGTTTGGATTTAAATAAAAAATGTTTTTTTAAAATAAACTATAAGATGATTATGAGATAATGGGTGTTTTAATTTTGTTCCCTTAGAGAAATGTTCTACGGTAAGTGATACCATTGAATATTTACCTTATGGTTTTGAATATATATTTCACTATGGTTATGATCTTTTTTCAAGGATATATATATTTTACAAAGTTTTAATTTTATTATGGGATGTGTATATTTCCCCGAGAGTGACTTTCATTATCATCATGTGTATATTTAACTGGCTGTGGCCTTATATTTTTGAGATGGGTATATTTTTTAGGAGGAAATCCTATAACTGGGAAGGGTATATTTACCATTGATGGATTCTTACTAATCAGATAGAAAAGGCACTTCCCGAGGTTGGTATGGTCAGACTTTACACCATAGAACCCCAAGATCAATGGTTTCATATTCTCAACATTGTAATCCAGTTGTTTGATCATATATAAATATATATATATATATTCCTCTTCAGTGTTGACATACTCATATCAGATATGTTTTTAAAAATTGATGGTATGGACTAGATGATTCATACACATACCCACTCAGGCCTCCATTTTTAACTTATCAGTTATCCTCATTAATGGATTGGATAAGGTTAAGGACCTATTATTGTTGCTGGTTTATTCTTCTCTTTTAGAAAATGATATATTTGGATCGGGCTAAACCTCAGGAATATTTTGAAGTGATATTTATTTTTATTATTTTTTATATTGGGATATTTGTGTATATGGTTTCTTATCATGCGACTATTATACATGAATAAAATTCATATTTATGAAATAAGGGTTGTGATTATTTATTTATAGCTCTTTTAATATCATTTTAATTCTTATTTCTAGATTCATATATGATTTCAATTTTTCATAGTGTAGTTTCACAGTGCTCTTTATGTATAGTCTCCTTACCATATAATCATAAAACTATGGTACTAATCAAAAGTCTATGGAAGCGATCTCCAGTTACATGACTATTAGATTTCCTAGACCATGGGACATTACCTTACACATGTGTATCATTTTTATATTTAGGATGAATAATAAATTTTTTAACTTATGTAGCAAGAATACATTATGGTTTTTTGTTCATTGTAGTATGTTCTAATCCATCATCTAGAATTATTTTAGAATTTCACATTGGGGACACATTAGTTCCCAACATATTGATGATGATGTAATTGATTCTGGGATATTTTGGATAACATTATTCTAGAGGTCCCATTAATTTATAGATATTGTCCTCATATTTAAAGGGTAAAGAATTTCTTCAAAAGTTGTAAAATTTTATATTAACCCTTTATGTTAAATGTAATTTTTTTATTGGGATATTGAATCTATATAGAAATTCTCTATTTCATTTATAAATTAAAACATTTTTCACATAGATGATTATGTTTATAAAGGGGAAGAGTCACAAGACACAAAACTGACGACTCAATGATGTGTTTTAAATTTTTACAACCACCTTATGGATGGACCTAAAACGATCATTGTTGTCAAATTAAATTTTAGTATAAATATTATATGTTATATAATATCCTATAATCAATATATAAAAAAGATATAAATAATTGATATGAGTTCGTGATCATTATTAAATCCACAAAATAAATTAAATTAGTGTCATTAACTATTTATCTAATGATTAATCCTTATAACTTTTTACCAAATTATATATTAGATCATTTAATATTTAAAAATTTCCTTAATAAAATCAACTTTCAATTCAGGATAACTATTCCAATTTTATAGGAACATCCATACTCATATACAAGCGAACCAATTATGGAAACCAAGAAAATGAACACACCCAAATGATGATATTAAACTATATAACTCATAAAAATAACAAAAAATAACTTAAAAACTATAATGAATCAAATTAATTATTAAAATTTTATAGATTTTTAAATAAATGGAATTAATTTTATTATCTAGGATATTGGTGTGAATAAATCATTCATTTTTAAGGTAAGTGGAAATGTCAAACCCAACTATCATTTTCTGTAGGATTTTTCAATAATGTTTCTTAAATATAATTTATTTTTCCTTACCTTATCATTTATAAGATATACATGTTTCCAATATGTTTTTATGACAAATTCAAAGATTTATCCAAAAGAACAGTTCTTTCCAAATTGCATATTTTACTTATCATTAGAGTGATTCTTCTTCACTCAAGATTGATGATTCTCATAAAATTTTTGTTTTTACCTACTTTTTTTGGGAACCCAAATGTTTGTTCAAGAAATTATTCATTGTGAATTGAAACACATTATTTTCCATGGATAATTTTATATCCATGATTAATATATGTTCTATCTAGAATGCATGATAATGTAAATGTTATGATGTGATGGGTTCACCTAGAATTATATTGTGCATGTAATTGTTATAATTGACTAGTGAACTCATAATTATATATTGAACCAATTCATTTGTTAATGTGATTAATCACATGAGATAAATTAAAATATGAGTGAACATGATGCTATATTTGTTTAAAACCCTTTGTGTTTTTTGACCACTGAGGCATGCTATTTCTTTTTAGGAATTACCACATTCCTTGCATTTATATAATGATTCCACTAATGATTATGATGATTATATTAGGATAATGGTTAATCTTACAAATGTTTCATGCCATATATTAATCCTCATACATTTATTTTTTCTCACCCCTTCTTTTGATGTATATCATTAGGTGAGTACTTGTACTAAGGAGAATATGAGGGGAAATAAGAATATAATGAAAATGAAATTAAATAAATGTTTATGTTTTATAATGTAAAAGTTTTGTATGGTCCTAATTTTCCAAAGACACTATTCCTTTGGATCCATGATTTTTAGAATTATTATATTAGTTTTCATTAATATGATTTAATTGTCATGTAATAAAAAACATGTTCAATATAGTTTCTATAAGATCATGGTTTAGTGAATTTGGGAATTAAGATTTAAAAACATTAGTGAAAACCATTAGTATGATACTATGTATTTGTATGCAACAAAGATTATTTTTTTGTAAAAATTTTATACCCAGGGACACCACATGATTTGACTTTAGTGTTAATTTTAGAAGAGAATACATTATTTATTCTTGACTTTTTAACTTATGTTTTGTTCGATAAATTTTTATTTTAAAAAATGGTAGGAACCGGGATAAAATAGGACAACAACCTATGAGAGAAAAAATGAAGCGATTTCCAAAATTAAATCCCTATTATTTGCGAGTTGGAGGTCAAAATATAATGGAAAATATTACCCTGTTATCATATGATATGAACAATAACTAGAAAAATGTTGAACATCCTTGTTCACCAAAGAGGGAGAAACTGGCTATTGAGTCTTTTATGATGAAATGACAACAGGCATTTATTGTATCTTTCGAGCCAAGAGTCATGGAATAATGGTTAAATCAATGGAGTTTGTATTTTATTTTCTCTAATTTTCTAAGAAGTATAAGTTTAATCTAGTCATTTTTCATATAGATGGAGAGGTCGATCAATGGTGGGAGTCGATTAAAAAATCATGTTGAAGGATGAAATTGAATTGATGGACTAGGAAGAAATTAAGATAATTCTTCTTAAAATGTATTTCACATGGAACCTTCATACAAATATATAGAGAGAATTAATATATTTTAAGAATAAGGAAGGTGAATCTATCATTTCATACGATGAATGTTTTTGAGGATTTTAATGGATTCATCATTTTTTGTAATGAAAGAAGATAAAAAAATAGATAGATTTTTATAGGTTATAAACCACACATTGGAAAGGATATAGAAAATCAATACATTTGGAGTTATGAAGGCGTTATTGGATGTGCTCTAAAATTATAGATGGATTATGGATAACAGTCCCATGGAAATTGAGATAAGAAATGAAATATAGAATTTCAATCTGGGGGATCTAACAAAAAAGGTGGAAAGAAAACTCACCCACTTACATGTAAAAAAAATGGGAATAATAATCATGGAAACTTCTTCAAAGGGATGGGTAAATTCTATAAATGTGGGAGATAATGCCACCAAGATCATGAATGTTGAATAAACATGAGTATTCTAGATAATGTGGTGGAAGAAAGCAATGAACTGCCTATGGTCCAATGTTTAAACTATAGATAGAAAGGGAACTACGCAAGATAGTGCACTACACCTAATCTCCTTGAGGGTAATAAACTTCAAAAACCACCAAATTAAAAAAAACAAGGGAATGCTTTTTCCATTACTACTTCTAAGGTTCACCCTAACAATGATGTGGTAAAAATTACTCTAGTTATTCATTCAAAAATTGTGAACATACTATTTTATTCCAATTCAATGCATTCTATCATATATTTTATGTTTAGTATATTTATTAAAACACCCCCTCTACATATGGAGGTTGAGTTATATGTGAGCATAGTGAATGGATAAATTATTCCATCCAAATTATATATATCATCTCGGTTAATGTTTAAGGACTGAACCTCCCAAAAAATCTTGTCCTACTTCCTTAGGTAGATTTTGATTCTATATTGGTCATGGATTGTATATCATTACACAAATCCAACGTCATCTTCTGGGAAAGGAATATAAATCTTCACATCTCGAGCTATCCTCCAATTCTAAACATGTATAAGGAGGTGGATGAATATCCTTCAGAATCACCACCCCATGTGTGAATATTATTTCATTAATAACAATACTATGTAGCTCAGATGATCAATAAAAAGGGATAATCATGATAAAATACATGCCCATTGTGAGGGATACATTGATGTTCTCCCAAAATTACTTCCTCATTTTCCTCCTAACTGGGAGGTTTAGTTCCTAACTGAACATATTCATGGATCTCTACCTGTATCAAAGACACCTTATAGAATGACGACCATTGAGTTGTAGGAACTGAAGAATTTGTAAAAAGATAATATAGAAAAGGGTTTAATATTCTAGAGTGAATCACAATGGGGTGAATGTCACAACACATCCTTGGGGCCTGTGCCGTGACTACCCCAAGCTCGCCTTCCATAGGTCAGGGGATGGTGACTAGCACCAAAGAAGTAATCTCGATAAAAAGGGAAGGCATTGGCTTTTTAACCTATAAAACACACACACAGTTTGAACACAAGAAGTAGAGGCAACATGTACTAAAATAGAAAAGTAAGGTGTTCTAAAAATAAGTGGGCCAGTATAAAAATCCAACTGAACATCAAGTACATGTACAAGTAAAAATGAGAAACAGCTCTTGGATCATCTACCCGGGAATCCTACCTTAAGGGTAGGTACAGAACTCGATCAACTCATCCCTGTGGTATGTCCCATCTAGTCCAGCTCTGAGTAGCCTCTGTCTGTCACCCTCATCCTCGATTATGGCTATTTGTCGTCCGCACAAAATACAACAAGGTGCGGGCGAAGCCCATGTAGGGGTGAGTATAACAACAATCAGTAGGGGACCCTGATACCACCGAAGGTCTCCCATAATCTACAAAGGATAATCCACATAATAAAGATACAATCACAAAGTCCATCCAACCCTACATAGGTAATTCCCATACATATACCTAAGTTACCAGTCACAGCCCGACTCCAACTCTCGAGCACAAACACAACCCAGTCCACAAAATAATTATGGTCAATCACATCGATGATAATGATTGAAAGAAAAGACTCATATCACACATGTATACATCTTTGGAAGAGTGACAGAGATGAGCAGATATTGTCACTGATTCATTTAAGCTATCCGACCCACACAGGATACAGGACCAGCTAAGCTGTCGGGCCCATACAGGATACAGGACTAGATACTCTGTTGGACCCACACAGGATACAGGACCAGCTACTTTATCACACCCACACAGGATACAAGAACAGAAGTCAGAACTATCGGACCCACGGAGGATCCCGAAACAGTAGTCATCACTATGAAACCCACGGAGTATTCCAGTTCAGTAGTCTTTACCATCGAACCTATGGAGGATTCTGGTACAGTAATCATCGCAACCAGCTCTAGGGTCTCTGCACACAGTACACTCGATTCTGGGAGGGTCTTCTCCTCAAGTAATGTTTTGATACATCAACTATCACAATGTCCTGAGTTGATGTATCCCGTAGTTCAGTCTCATAAAACAGAACCCAATGTGATAGATGGCACGTCAATCGGATGCCTGGTCTGAGAGTTATTGGATTTTCCGTCCTAGGGGCCCAGTTGGATTTATGATCGTTCCAAACCTAATGGTTTTACAAAGTTGTCAAAAACTCACTTAGAGTATTGAAAAAGGACCTCCTCATCATGAGGGTCCCAGCACCGCAGACAACGCGTTGATCAGACGTGCGGTCCTAAGGATATTCACATTTAAGTAAAGATGGGCCCGAACCGTCCAGCCCAGTGGGCTGGCATTTCGGCCCAACCTATCTCGACGGGTCTGACCTGGCTAAGGTCGGCCCAGCACAGTTTTGAGGGTCTGACCCGAATGGGGTTTGACAGGACCCGAATGGGGTTCGGCATGACCCGGTTTTCCGGTTCCGACCCAGCTGGGAGGTCGGCCCGACCCAGTGGGGTGCGGCCCACCTGCAGACCCGACCCACACTACGGGCCGGTCTGGTTCGCCCAGTGGTGCTGAAAAGTGCCACCTCTTCCCTACCGGGCTGGCTGTAGCCAGTCGGTTCTGCCTAGTGTGTGTGGGCCATGGTCCTTCCCACGCACCGCCTGTGGGTGCTGCAGTTTTTCATCCCAGCCGGCATACGGACTGTCAGTTTTCCCAGCTGAGCGGCCCAGGGTTTCGGGCCGCGGTCTTCTCTGCCACACTGTGCCTGCGGGTGCCATGGTCATCCGGCCTAGTCGGCCTGTTCTTCTCTGGCCGAGCGGCTCGCATTTGCGGGCCGCAGTCTCCCTTCACTCGGTGCCTTCGTGCACCACGACTCCTGCTCGCGGACCGGCCAAATCGGCTGGCTAGTTGTCCCATGGTCTAGGCGGCCTAAGTGGCCTCCGGTCTCCCTCCATGCAGCCAGCGCACGGCCGCCGCTGCCGCAGATTCCTCTGGTCACCGACGCCGCCGCCTCCTCCATCCCGTGGTTCTTCTCCAGCACTGTGCGACTGCACCGTGCCCTTTCAACTTCACCTCCGATGTCAATCAACAATAAAAAATGGAGGGACGCCATGCACTGTTGGTTTGGCCTACCACCTTTGTATTAGATTATATCATTTGGCCAATGACGAACCAATGAATTAATCGAAGAATGAGGATATAATATTATTCATTTAAAATTATTCAAATCCCCCTACCTTGACTCGTAGAACGTTGTTGGAGGTGTGAAAAAAGAATTCGAAGATTTCGTCGAAGATTGTGCCAGTCCCACACCGCCGATTCCAGGCTCAAGCATCATCCTCGTTCTTTGTCAGTGTAGGTACATTCTTCGTTGGAGAGAATGGGAGATATTCACATTCTATACGTTCCTTATAGAAAAAGGGTCATCCTTCCAGGAGTTCTCCCAAACCCCCCAAAGAATAATCGCCAAGGAAAAGTAAAATAATAGGCACCCTAATATTTTAATGTTGCCAAGAACTTCAAATGAATTCAAACACTCAAATTAATTAATGAATACTTTAATTAATTGTGTTTGGCACAATTAAGGGTGAGGGAGGTGGAATGTTCACCCAAATTAAATGAAGAGTGGTGGCTTTAATAAATAGAAGGGGAGTTATAGAGTTAAAGGGGGGTTTCTAGGGGAGTTGAGAGGTTTGAACTTGTGTGGGCCCCACCATAAAATATCCTTCCATGGGAGGTTTTGTGGGGGGTGGGACCACCTCCAAATTCCCTTTGGAGAAAATAACCACCACCCAAATAATTTTATGTCATACATATCTTTTATTTAATTTATTCAGAATTCTGAAAAACTAATTTCCATCCATGATAAAACAAAACTGCGGTAAAGGTATCCTTAAGCGATTACCGGCGCAATGAGTTCATTGATGTACTCGGATTTCAATTCCGAGCATCTATTCAAAAGATATAAAATCACACACGTACGTTCACTGAATGTACCCGAACAAAACTACAGAAATTGATTCCGGGCACACTGGGCCTCAGAATCAAGTGATGTCAGAAACTACGAACTCTTAAAATTCCCATGTATTTATGAAAAAAATTTACACAGGATTTCCAAGTATTTACATTCTTCCCACCTCAGGTCATTATGTCCCTGTATTCTACAACACATACTATGTGAAAAAATGGGGGTACCGAGCATGCATCCGAGCCTCCCTCTCCCATATGCTCTCATAGTGGTTTCCATGCTACCAGTGAATGCGCACTAGAGAAATAGACCGTCCTCGTAGGACCCTCTATTGTCAATCCTCAATCTCTAGTGGAACCTCCAGGAATTTATCACCATCATCAATGTCCATATACCCATGGTCGATGATGTGGGATGGGTCATTCACGTATCTCCTCAGCTGAGATACATGGAAGACGTCGAACAACCGGTGAAACTGAGGTGGAAGTGCCAGGCGGTAAGTCACCTCGCCTACCCTGCTAAGGACCTGGAACAGTTCAATTAATCGTGGAGATAACTTTCCTCCTCATCCAAATCTCCATATACCTCGTCGTGGTGAGACCCTTAGGAAGATGTGTCACCATCCTCGAATCCCAGTGTTCTTCATCTCCTATCAGCATAAGAATTCTTCCTGCTCTGTGTAGTCTTCATCTAATCCTGGATGATCTGCACCTTCTTCGTCGTAGCCTGCACCATCTTTGGTCCTACAAGTGCCGACTCCCCTAGGTCAGTTTAGCATAGAGGCAACCTGCAAGTTTGTCCGTAATGTGCCTCGTAAGGTTCCATCCCGATTGAATAGTGGTAGCCATTGTTGTACGCAAACTCAACCATGGGTAAGTGATCCTACCATATGCGACCAATGTTCAAGGACATATGCATGGAGCATGACCTCGAGAGTCTAAATGGACCTCTCAGTCTGACGATACATCTGAGGATAGAAGGCAGTGCTCAAGCGAAGCTGCGTCCCAAAAGCCTCTTGCAACCCCTTCTATAGCTAGGAAGTGAAACAAGCATCTCGACCAGAGACGATCGTCAATGGAACTCCATGAAGTCGTATGATCTCCTATATGTAGCGGCGTCTCAAGATCTCTACCGAGCCTTGCACTTTGATCAGTAGGAAGTGGGCCAACTTGGTGAGTCAGTCGACAATCACCCAGATAGAGTCATGTCCTCTAGATGTACATGGAAGCCCTGTCACAAAATCTAGGGATATCCCATCCCACTACCACTCTGGGACCTTTAATGGCTGAACCAATCCTGTTGGAACCTGGTGCTAAGCCATCATATGGTGAAATGTGAGGCATCGTGAGACAAGCTCTGATACTGCCTTCTTTATACCCGACCATTAGTGTTGTCGTCTGAGGTCCTGATACATCTTCGCCACTTCTGGATGTACTGCTAGAGGGGAAGTGTGATACTCCCTCAACACCTCCTCTTGTAGTGCAACTGGTACCATGGTACATCCTCTGAAGAGGATGACGTGCTCCACACATTCAAAAAACTCATTAGGTGCCTACCCTGAGGATATCTGAGCATGTCACATCTCACAGTCAATGTCCCCATCCTGTGCCTCTCCGACTCGCTAAAGAAGTGGAGGAGTGATTGTGAGAGACTATAAGAAGGATTCTCCATCTCTACCTAAATAGTATATCTGTAACGTGACCATCTGCGCTGTCGCCACTCCTAGAAGCTGAATGCCAGATCTCCTGCTGAGAGAATCTCCTACAACATCCCCTTTCCTGTAGTATAGACTATCTCGAAGTCATAGTCTTGGAGGAACTTGATCCATCATCATTGTCTCAGGTTTAGGTCCTTCTGCGTGAACATGTACCTGAGACTCTGGTGGCTAGAGTAGACTGTAAAACGCTCTCCTATCAGATTGGATCTCCACATCTTCAAGGAAGAGGCCATTGATGCCAACTCTAGGTCATGGGTAGCATAGTTCTACTCATGCTATCTCAACTATCGTGAACCATACGCGATCACTGCTCACTCCTGCATCAGGAAACACCCGAGTCTGGTCCCTGATGTGTCGTAGTAAACTACGTACCCTATGCCCTCCTCCGGTATCATCAATAAGGGAGCACTGGTCAATCTCTGCCTCATCTTCTGAAAGCTCTGCTGGCATCTATCTGACGACACGAAGGGTTTCCCCTTCTTCGTCAATGCTGAAAGCAGTGTTGAAACTCTGGAGTAGTTAGGAACAAATCTCCGATAGTACCCAGCCAGTCCAAAGAAACTACGCACCTCATCACACTCCTAGGTGGCTCCCAAGCATGTACTGCCACGATCTTCGCTGGATCTGCTGCAACTCCAGCTTCTGAGATGACATGTCCCAAAAAGTGAACCTCTTGAATCTAGAAATGACACTTCGAGAGCTTACCATATAGATGGTTCTCTCGGAGTGTATCCAGTACTACCCACAAATGGTAGGTGTGCTCCTCCTCAGTAGTCGAGTAAATCTGTAGGTCGTCGATGAAGACCAAAAAAAAGTGATCAAGTTAAGGCTAGAAGATCATGTTCATGAGACTCACGAACACTACTGGAGTGTTGGTAATGCTGAAGGGAATAATCAAGAACTCGTAGTGGCCATACCGACACCTGAAGGCCGTCTTCTACACTTGATCTTCTCGAACTCTGAGCTGGTGATAGCCTGACCTGAAGTCTATCTTCGAGAACCATATTACTCCCTTGAGCTGATCAATGAGGTCGTCAATCCTCGAGAGTGGGTACTTGTTCTTCACGGTCACCTGATTCAGGCGATGGTAGTCGAAACAGAGTCAAAAGCTCCCATCCACCTTCTTGGAAAACAAAATCAGAGATTCCCAGGGTGAAACACTGGGTCAGATAAATCCCTTCCCCTACAAGTCCTCCAGCTGTACGTGCAGCTCACGAAGCTCAGCGGGAGCCATCCGATATGCTGGAGTAGATATCGGTGTTGTCCCGGGGTACATGTCAATATATAATTCTACCTATCTCTGAGGAATTAGTCCTATAAAATTGTAAGGGAAAACATCAACGTACTGATCCACCACAATAGGAAAACTGGGACAATGCACATCAACCACTCCAAGGATGAGACTAGCCAACTGATGTGTGATCGGCTACCCCCTCCTTTGCATAAGTCCATCCTGCACTACATAGGCTCCCTTCTTGCTGGTGAAGGTGAGTCTGGTCCAATATAGGTGGATACTCCACACATTGCTCCAAATTTAGTCAATTTTAGCATGAAATGTGGGTAAACAGTCCATACCCAAAATGATGTCGTAAGGCCTCGATGCCACTACAAGAAGATCCCAGCCGATGATCTTGCCTTCTAGAGTATGCTCACATAGCCGACACTAGTTCGTAATCGTTGAGTCTTCTCCCGTAAGAGTCTCTATCCATAAGGATCAAGCCAACAGATCCTTCGGAATCTCCGAGATCCGAATGAGCCATGTGGCCCTGCCCGCCGCATGCCTAGCACTGCATATTCCTTATATAGTTGGCTCTATCTCATGTGCCCCACACGACCTAACCGGTATCCTTGGGTCGCCCACCTGATGGCCTAGTCCTCTTGGACCTCTACATCATCTGTATACTGCCTGCTGTAGAAGACTCTGCTACGTGTCTCCCTATGGTGGGTCTTGCCGCTTGTGACTGCTCAGCGAGAAAACTCTACACTAGAAGAGCTTGCTCCAGCACCCCCTTCTGCGTCGGAATACTGAGCGGAATCATCAAAGCCCTGATCTCATTCATGATTCCCTGCTTGAAGGTCTGAGCCCTGATGAATGGGTTTCCTACCATATCTGTGGTGTAGCGTGAGAGTTCAGTGAACCTCACAGTGTACTGAGCTACTGTCATGCTTCCCGGCTGTAGATGAAGTAACTCCTGAATCTGCACCACTCGAAGGGTGGCTGGAACAAACTCTAAGCGGAAGAGACTCTCGAAGTCTGTCCAAAGTAAAGATTCCTCGTCATGCACATAGAGCATCATGATCCACCATCTGCATGCCGCCGCATATAGGAGACTTGAGTCAAGGATCACCTTGAGGTCAACTGATGTCCCAACCAATTTGAAAACTCTCATGACAGCATACAGTCAGTCCTCAGCTACATGTGGGTCCATCTCTCCCCAGAACCTAGGTGGCCTCTGGGGATAGAACTTGTGCAATGCCCTCAGGTTTTTTGCACTCTCTGCTACATGAGCTGTTCATATAATTGGCCCAGTGGGTAGTGGTACTGATGGTGCCTCTGCTGTGTTGGAGCCCTACACCGAGGCATCGTCACTCAGTGGGCTACCAACTCATACGAAACTCGGAACCCTAGATGGCTGCCTTTCTAGAGAAATCCTAAAAATAAAAAAGTGCGACCTGGTTAAAACAATATACATGGTGAGATGACATAATGTAATCATGAAAAAAACTTTTTCAAATAAAACACACACACACAATCAGTGTTTTCGTGCACTGATTCAGAGATCAGAAGTCATTGTCCTAGTGTAGGGATACGTCGACCGCCACACCAACATCGATTTCCCTAAACTGATAACCACACCCAAAACACTTAACACTATTTCCATTAAAATAATCAGAGTCCAGTTTCTGGGGTATAACTGACTCCCCTGATTATAATTTGTCACAACCTGTCCTTGGAGCCCGTGTCGTGACTACCCCAAGCCCGCCATTCATAGGCCAGAGGCTGGTGACTAGCACTAAAGGAGTAATCCCGATAAAAAGGGAAAGAATTTCCTTTTTAACCTGTAACACACACACATAGTCTGAACACAATAAGTAGACGAAAAATGTACTAAAATAGAACAGTAAGGTGTGCTGAAAGTAAGTGGGCCAGTATACAAACCCAACTGAACAACAAGTACATGTACAAGTAAAATGGAAAACCAGCTTCTAGATCGTCCGACCAGGAATCCTACCTGAAGTGTAGGTACAGAACTCGATAAAATTGTCCTTGTGGTATGTATCTTATAGTCCAGCTCCGAGCAGCCTCTGTCCATCACCCTTAGCCTCGATCATTGTTTTCCATCATCTGGATAGAACACAACAAGTTGCGGGTGAAGCCGTGCAAGGGGGAGTATAACAATACACATTAGGGTACCCCTAGACCGCCAAATGTCACCCATAATCCACAAAGGATAATCCCCAGAAGAAATATACAATCACAAAATCCATCCAACCCTCCTTAGGTATATACCCATACATATACCTAAGTTACCAGTCATAGCCTAGCTCCAACTCTCGAGACCCAACACAACCCAGTCCACTAAAGAATTAAGGTCAGTCACATCGATTATAAAGATTGAAAGACAAGACTCAGATCAGACAGGTATACATCTTTCGTAGAGTGATAGGGATGATCATATGTTGTAACTGATTCATCTAATCTGTCAGACTCACACAGGATATAGGACTAGCTAAGCTGTCGGACCCACACAGGTTACATGACTAGCTACTCTATCGGATCCACATAGGATACACGAATAGAAGTCAGAACTGTCAGACCCACGAAGGATCCCGGTACAGTAGTCATCATTGTAAAACCCACAGAATATTCCTGTTCAATAGTCTTCACTGTCCAACCAGCAGAGGATTCCAGTATAGTAGTCGTCGCAGCCAGCTCTAGGGTTTCCACACACAACATGATCGATTCTTGGAGGGTCTGCTCATGGAGTCAAGTGTTGATACCTCAACTATCAAAATTTCTTGATTTGATGTATCCTGAAGTTCTGCCTCATCGCATTCAACCTAATGTGAAAGACGGCGCATCCATCAGACGCCCGATCTGAGAGTTATTGACATTTCCGTCCTAGGGGCCCGATTGAATTTACACATGTTTCAGACCTAGTTATTTTCAAAATTTGTCCAAAACGCACTTAGATTATCTCAAAATGACCACCTCGTCGCAAGGGTCCCAGTGTCGTAGACGGCGCATTGATCGGACGCGTGGTCTTGATGATATTCAAATTTAAGCGAAGACGAGCCTGGCCCGTCAAGTCGAGTGGCCTGGTGGTTCAGCCAGACCCGGCTCGGCAAGTCCGACCCGGCTGGGGTCGGCTCGGCCCTATTTGGAAGGACTGACCCAGCTAGGGGTCGGTCTGGCCCAGTTTGGTAGGTCCAACCGAACTGGGGGGTCGGCTCGGCCCGGTTGGGCGCGGCCCACCTGTGTACCCGGCCTGCGCTGTGGGCCGGTCCGGTTTGCCAAGTGGCACTGAGCGGCACCGCCTCTCTAATTCCCAGCCAGCCGTAGCTAGTTGGTTCTTCCCGGTGTGCGCAGCCCGCATAGCCGGCCACGTTCCTTCCCACGCGGCGCCTGCAGGCGCTGCGATTTTCCAGCATGACCGGAAGCCGGCCGACCGGTTCACCCAGTAAAGAGGCTCGCAGCTGCGGGCCGTGGTCTTCTCCACCGCACGGCACCTTCGGGCACCACAGTCCTCCAGCCTAGACGGTTCTTCCAGCCTAGTTGGCATGAGGCACGCTGGTTCTTCTACGGCCGAGCAGCCCATGAATGCATGTCGCGTTCTCCATCTACGTGACACCTTCGGGCAACACGGCTCCTGCACGCGGACCGGCCGGATCGGCCAGCCGGTTCTTCCGTTGTCTGGGCGGCCCGTGCGGCCACTGATCTCCGTCCATGTGGCCGGCGCGCGGCCTCTTTTACCTTCAGTCACCGACGCCGCCTCCTCCTCCGTCTCATGGTTCTTCACCGGCGCAGTGCGACAGCACCATGCTTTTTCGACTTCGCATTCGATGTCAATCAACAATATCCAACGAACGGACGCCAGGCCGTGTTGGTTCGGCCCACGCCCTCCATATTAGATTACATCATTTGGCCAATGAAAAACCAAGGAATTCATTGATGAATGAGGGTATAATTTTATTCATTTAAAATTAATCCAATCCCCCTACCTTGATTCGTAGAACGTTGTCGAATGCACAAAAAAAGAGTTCGAAGACGTCGTCAAAGATTGTGCCCTTCACATGCCGCCGATTTCGCGCTCAAGTGTCATCCTCATTCTTCATTGGTGATAGGGTGTTCTGCATTGGAGAGAATGAGAATTCTTCTTGTTCTTCACGTTCCTCATAGGAAAAGGGTCATCCTTCCAAGAGTTCTCCCAAGATCCCGAAAGAATAATCGCCCTGGGAAAGTAAAAAAATAGGCTCTCTAATATTTTAATGTTTCCATTCATTTCAAATGAATTCAAACACTCAAATTAATTAATAAATACATTAATTAATTGTGTGAGAAAAATTAAGGGGGAGGGAGGTGGAATGTTCACCCAAATTAAATGAAGAGTGGTAAATTTCATAAATTGAAGGGGAGTTTGGAGTTAATGAGGGGTTTCAAGGGGAGTTGAGAGGCTTGAACTCGTGTGGCCCCAACCATAAAATATCCTCCCATGGGAGGTTATGTGGGGGGGTGGGCCGCACCTCCAAATTACCTTTGGATAGAATAAACACCACCTAAATAAAGTTATGTCACACATAACTTTTATTTAATTTATTCAGAATCACCAAAAATTAATATCCATCCTTGATAAAATGCAGCTGCGATAAAGGTCTCCTTAAGAGATTACCGGCACTGCGATTTCATCAGTATCCTAAGATTTCAATTCTGAGCATCAGTTCAAAACATATAAAATCCCGCATGTACGTTCACTGAATTTACCCAAACAAAACATCAGAAATTGATTCCAGGCACACCGGGCCTCGAAATCAGGTGTCGTCAGAAACAGAAGACTCGAAAAATTCCCATGTATTTAAGAAAATATTCTCCATAGGATTTCTGGGTCATTACAGTGAACTAGTAAAATTAATCAATAAGAAGGGTGGATCAATGTTTCTCTTCATTTATTAATGTGAGATCAAAAAAATCATAATAATTAACTAGTATCCTCTTACATAGATAGATGACTTATTTGATCAACTATGTGGCTCCACGTATTTCCCTAAAGTGGACCTTCAGTCGGGATATCACAAATTAAAGGTGATGAACGAAAATATTCTCAACACCACCTTTAGAATGAGGTATGGAAACTATGAATTAATAATGTTGCCGTTCAAACTGACTAATTATCTAGAAAAATTCATAGACTTAATGAATACATTTATTCAAGATTTCATTAACAAATTTCTTGTAGTTATTATAGTGGATATTCCAATATACTCCCAAAGAAAGGAAGAAGTTGCGGTGCATTTTAATTTGTGATAAAGACACTGATAATGGGTAAACATTAGGAAAAGTACAATAAATTTGAGTTTTAGATAGAGTAAGAATAATTATTGAGGTAGGTTATGACAAGAAAAGGAATATCTATAAATCCATTTATGTCAATGGAAATCAATGAGTGGACTAGGTCAAAATCTATAATGGATATCTATAGTTTTCTTGGTCTATCTAATTATTATCAGAAATTTTTTAAAAATTTCTCATGACTTTCAAAACCATTAATCATGCTGAATTGGAAGGGAGATATGTTTTTCTAGACCAGTTAAGGTGAAGATATCATTATAGAGTTAAAAATGAGGCATATCGCCATGCCAGTAGTCACACATCCAAAAAATGGGGAACACTTTATGTAAGACAATGATACTTAAATGAAGTGAACAACATGTATACTAATGAAAAATGATTAATTTATAGCCTGTTCCTTAAGGAAGTTAAAAATTCATGGTAAAAACTAACTGATTCATGATCTAGATTTAGTTGATCTGATATTTTCATTGAAAAAAATGTGGTATTATCTCTATGGAGAGAGGTGTGAAATATATAATAATCATAAGAGACTCAAATATATATTTATATATAATTATATTAATATACATCATCAAATATTGTTATGGATCATCAAGGATTATGAAATCTCAATCCACTAACATCTTAGAAATGAAAATACAGTTGAATATTAACCATTTATAAAGTTTCCCGCAATATTATCTATTATCAAGACTAAAAGGATACAACATTCTGAAGACATTCAAAGGATGGACATGCGAATAATTAAAGAAGGAACATAAAAAATCTTTTAATAAATTATTTATCAACCATAACTCATATAGAAAATTATGGATGTTCAATGTAATGATGACGAAAGTCAGAAGGAGGATGGAATGTGGAAAAGGAAATCCTCAGTGTTAAAAATTGATAAGGATGGAATTATATGATTTTGGAATGCCTATGTGTACCATCCAAACTGTATAGAATGATGAATAATATGAATTATGTAGATAGATAAACATTCTCCACTCACTTAGGGAGGACACATATGTATCGAGATCACCAAGAGAACTATTGTTATGAAAATATGGTGATGGAGAATGTTTAGTATACATCAAATGCCCTAGTTTTTAATCATGTGAAAGATAAAATAAAAAATAATTTGGCGATGAAGAAACTATTACCCATACCAACACAAATATAGGAAAATATAATTATAGAATTTGTTACCCTATATCTAGAGGCATCGAGAGTATACAATATTATATGGGTTTTTTGGATCATCATACAAGGAAATATTCCTTTATCCCAACTCTAGAGGACTTCTCACTAAATAAATATTCATGGATTTAAATGAGATATGTGGAAAGACAACATGGAGTACCACTATATACTATTTTTTAATTGAGTTCTAAGATTCCGCACCATGTTTTGAAAATGTATCCAACATCCTATAAATATTGAGTTGAATTTTAGTGTGGCTTATCATCCCCAAACATAAGGTCAATTTCAGCAGACTATTCCTAAAATAGAAGACTTGTAGAGAGAATGTTTTATGGACTTAGAAAGAGTATGAGACCAACATCTAACTTTGGATGAGTTCTCTTAAAATATAATCTCCTATAAAGCATTCAAATGGTTCCATATGATGATGTTTGTTGGAAAATGGGTATAAAGTCAGTTTTCTGGGATGAAGTCACTGAACATAAGCTATTAGGAGGTGGAATGGAAAAATAATTTCTCAAAAAGGTCAAACCAATTCATTAGATCATAAAGGCTTCCCAATATCATCATAAGAGGTATGTAGACAATCATTTATGGGAACTACAGTTTAAGGCAAGTTACATGGTATACATATGCATATCTTCGTGGAAGAGGATCATGAGATTTGGGAAGGAAGGAAAGATGAGTCTGAAGATCATCATCCCCTTCATTGTCCTTTATTAGGTGGTAGCTATGACCTGTCGACAAGGACTTCCACATACCATGTTTCAATTATATGATGTATTCTATGTATTATTTTTGAGTATGTAAATACATTATCCCCCACATGTACTAAGTCCATTGGTGGTAAATTTGGAAAATGAACTCTCTTATAAGGAGCATCATGTAATGATCATAGATCATAGAGATAATGTTCTACTCAACCATACTAATAACATGGTCAATGTAATATTGAGAAATAATAAGTACAAAGAGGAATCATGGTAACTAGAGGAAGTGATAAAGGATAAGTACCCTCACTAGTTTCCAACATATTTTGTAAAACAAAATTTTGAGGGAAATATTGTTTAGTAGAAGTCGAATTTGACAACCAAAATTCTAATCAACGAAATTTTCAATATTATTTTTATTACATATAGTATAAACCAAATAAAATATCTTTGAGAATATAATATAAACATTATAAATGATGAATGAATAAAATAAGAGGTATTTTAATAAATTATGATATCTATCCTGATGGAATAGTAATTTGATGCTTGGAGGTAATATAATTTATATAATTTTCTAGAATAAATATATAAATATGATATTAAATATTATGATATGATCTTGTGATCAATGTAAAATTATCCCAATAAATCAAATCATATTATTTAACTATTTTTTCTAATGATTCATCATAATAACATATTACCAAATGATATATATGATAATTTAATCCTAAGAATGTTCATTAATAATATAAAATTTCAATTATTTAGAACTATTAAAATTTTATACGAACATCCATACTAATATACAGGTGAACTGATCATAGAGACCCGACCAAGGATGGCCCAAAGATGGTGTGTGCTATCAATTCCATTGACCTAATTTCCTGGAATTAAATCCTAAAGGACAATGATTTTAGTAGGTTTGGTAAAATAGATATATATATATTATAAAAAATAAACTAATTACGACATAATTTCTTTATTCATTCTAAATAAATAAATTCAAGGGAAACTCTAATTCAACTAGTAAACCCCTTTATATCTTTCATAGTACACTTCTTGGATTCTAGGATAAATAAAGATAATATGGGTTGGATAAAATGCTTAGTAATTACAAAATATAGGGGAAGCAATAACTAATTAATAGGAATAATCATTATGACATGGTGAATAACATAACACACACTCCATATAATTAATAAACTGATATGGATGTGCATAAATAATATAGAAAGGTAATAAATGGATACACAAGCCATTAAAAATTATAGATAAGGAAAAATGAATATGGAATGTTAAAAAACTAAAACACATTCTATTTAATTAGTAAAATTGAAAAAAATGTTTCCATAGATATTTCAACAAAATATCTTATGGATGAATAATAATAGAAACTAAATAAGGGAAATTATTTCTTTAAGGATATCTTGTCTAAGGCACATGAAAAACTATACCATAAAGAACAATCAAAATATAGTTTAAACTATTATAATTTTCACATAAAATTGGCCTAACGAGAACCTGTCCATGCATTGTGGACCTATAAAAAGATCGCGCTCCACCCGTCGATACCTGTCCAAATCATTCCACATATCAAATCATTAAAATAAATAATATTCCTTATCGACTATCAGTATTGAATAAAGAATATAAAATTATCAATATTTTCCCAAATAATCAAATAAATTTCAAGTTATAGTATGTATGTAAAATGTTATATGGTTTATGTAATTGTAATATCCATGATAAATGAGATGGATAATTTATAATAAATTCAAACATCAATGATCATATGAAAATGAATATTTCAAGGGGAATAAAAATTTATTCATGGAAATGAATGTGAATAATACCCTAAGTAAAATAAATAATAAACCATCCAATGGAAGAATAAAGATGGTAACAATACCATAAATCTAATGTGGAGTAATATAAAAGGATACCATTTTTTTAGAAATACTATAAAACACTATTTTTATTAATTACTGATGAAAATATAATTTTATTATGAAATACCATTTGAAAACCCATTACATTGAAAACAAACATTGAAAATATTTTCATTAAAAATTAACCATTTAAAAATTCGAAGGAAGTATTAGATAAATGATAGAGATTAAATAAGTACATGTCATACAAGGTAAAAATAGCATTCCTTTGGCACGATTAAAGTTTATAAAAAATAATCATTTAGAAAGAGACAAGAATATACATTTGATACAATTGGTAATAGATAATGAGGGTAGAAATGTAGTTATCAATTAGTTTTTTCAAAAAATGAAAGCAGTTTAATAAAACATTATTTTTTAGAAGAAAATATGTTCTTTGACTAAAGAGGGAAACAAAGTCAGGTTTTTTGAAAAACAATTTGTAATACATTTTTTTACTAATGAGTGAAAAAATACCATTTTGGGTGAACATCCATTAACATACTAAATAATAAAATTATTTTAATTTTCTAATTACTTAATTAACATTTTCATGTATATAATTTATTTTATTTAACTTTTTATAATTTTGTATACAACTACTTAAAAAATTATGTTTTTGGTCTGTTGTTTTTATCAGATTGAATTTATGTGTCAAAAATGTCTTTGGAATGTCTAATATGGTGGAAAGGGTCAATATATAGCATATTCAGAATATTTACCATGATATAATTATCATATTTATAAATTAATTATTCTTTTAACATCGATCAGTAAATATGATTATGAAAAATTAATCAACTTTTTGATCATGGAGATGGTAGGTCGTACGTACGGAAGAGTATCTTTCTCATTTTTCGATGATTGTTATAGAAAGAAGGTAAGTAGCATTACATATTTTCACATTTATAATTATATTATAAATCCCATATTATTTATTAATTTATAATTATATATGTAATTCTTGAGATGAAAAAGGAATCACATCTTGTTGTGGATGCGGTAGTCCACACATCCACGATCAATGTTACCACTTTTTAGTGTGTGTGAAAGAGTTATATATATATATATATGTAAATTATATATCCATAAAGGTAAAAATTTCATTATTATCATATATAGGGGTTTTATGTAACCTCTTATTAATTATAATCATCCTTTATATACTCCATTGATGGTGTGAAAGAATCATATCGCTTTGAGGGGACGATAGTCCACAATTACTCATACGATGTTGTCATATTAACAAAAAATGAAAATTAATAAAGATATGTGTTATAAAAGTAATAAATAAGTATAATTACATAAAAAATATCATATATATCATATATATATTTACATGTTTTCCATCATAACTGATACCATGGGAGGTGGTAAGGCTAAAATAAACAATCATAATTTTGTGAGGTAGTAATTCACCTTACACCGAAACAATATTTTTGTTTCCCATTAGATAGAGGTGTGTGTAAGTGTAGATATAACCCTTAGCCTAAAAAATTCCAGTAAATTGAGGAAACTATTTTTTACATACAATAATATAATAATAAGATAATATGGGTTGGATAATAAAAATAAAACTAAAAATCTTAAAGAAAGATGTTACATATTAATCATGTAACTTCTTCTGGTTTATACCAAAGGCTTCCTTGGGAGGATTTCTTCCCAGAGGGAGTATTAAAAGTCTCAGGTAGGTATTTTGGAATTATATTTGTGCATATATTGGGAGAAAATTATTGTTTTTATATGTTTGATGAATAGGGAGAGTTGGTGGCCTTTTATAAGTGGGAAAATGACTGACATGGTATTTTTGAAAAGAATTTAGGTGTACACATGTTCTTACCATTAAAAATTCATAAAAAACCAATAATTAATTGAAGGATATTTTATGATGTGTGGAAATAAAATAGGTGTTGGAAAATTTTCCATGCTATTTGGGCCCATAATTTAAATGTTTCTTCCTTTATCAAGTTTAATTTTACATTTATAATTGTAATTAATTTTAATCAATTTCACTAATAGTTTTGGTCAAAAAATATTTGGCCTTTTTATTCATTAAAAACGATTATTATTCCAAATATGTACTCTATTTTATCAAAAATAATTTATATAAGTTGAATAAATTAATTTAAAATTCTTCCCATAGGCAGGGCAATAATGCGAGTTTTTAATGTAAAAATGTCAAAATGATTACTATGTTTTTATAATCGATTTAAAAGAAAATTGACTATGAAGAAATAAATTGTAATAAATGAAAAAAATAATATCTAATGGAAGTTTTAAACTAATAAATTATAAATTTTAAACATATAAATAAATTAGATGATAAATCAGTTTTGAACAAAAACCTGACATTTTTTAACTATTCATTAAAAAAGTGATATTTTTCCAAAAAATATCAAAAATTTAACCACATGTAATTATTATATCTATATTTTAAATATGAAGTTTATTTTTACAATTTAAATCAATAAAATTATAAAAATTTAGATTTAAAATGGGTTCTCCATTTAAAGGTTGAAAAATTACCTTTATAAAAGTATTGATTCTTTTATGTTAAATGGGGTTTTTTCTTATCTTATGCATACCAAACGTACTAGATCAATATAAAAAATATTTTATTGAATATATAAAATATAGGTTTCATTAAAATAATTAACTAATTTAAATTAATTATTTTCATTAAGACAAAAATACTTTGGAAGAATGAATATAATAATATTTCTTATTATATCAAATTGGTTCTTATTCTCATTTAACATTAATTGGTAACCAACGAAATCATTTTATATTTATATAAACTAAAAATTTTCATAAGTCAGTTTTTAATATTAATAACCTATAACATAATAATGGGGATATATCTTATTATATTAAATAATAATATTTTTATAATATATTGTTATTTGGTGAAAAATTGTTTTGAAAATAATGCATGCTGTTGAGGAAGGTCACTCTTGTGTGCAATAGAAGTTATCCAGAATGGCCAATGTCTCATGAAACACAAGGGAACTTGATGTTGAATTCATTTCAATTAATTTATTTAAAATTCTAAATATATAGAAGATTCTTGAGTTATTAAATTCTTTGACGCACAAGGTTTTGTGTGTCATACACACTATCAGATACAAATTTGTATTTTACAATTTTGGGGTGTTATATTATCCCCAATATAATTAAATTTTATCCTCTAAATTTTAAATATATCATGGTGATATATTGTTTGATTTTACATTGTTGATTTCTCACATCATGATAAGAGTTTATAAAATATCATCTAGAAAAGAGAGAATGGGGAGTACAGGGGTCACATTGACTAACATATAACTAGATCTCTATGTAGGATACCATCAGTGGAATGTACAGATATGTACATGGAGGATAATTTTAAATATTTTATAGGTATTTAATGAAGTAATAAATCACAAAAAATTGAATAATAATTGTAAGGAAGAGGTCCCAAAATCCCTAAATCATTGATGATTTATGAGACCATCAGTTCCACAAAATTTAAGGTATTTGGACTATATTTTATTTTTTATGTCATTTTACTAAATTTGGTTAATTATTTTACTAACCATGATTATAAGTATGTATTCATAATTTATAGGTTTCAATTTCATATGAACAAACCTAAGTTTTGGTTTTTCTTTGATCAATTTCAAATTCATACCTCAACTCCCAGAAAGTTGTTACAAATAATGAATTTTTATACCTAAAGCACTAAGAGAAACATTTAAGGATTCATAAGGCCTATAAAAGAGTGACAAGTGTAACTACTTTTCTTAAAATATATTCCAAAATCAATTTGGTTCATTGATTAATATATAATGTGAAAATGTGATACTATTGGTTTATCATTAATATTTATTTGTCAAACTTTTTAACTAAAAATAATGAAAAATTAAACAAGATATTGTGTAGGTTAGAGGTTGGCATGAAAACCATATTATCCTATGATCATGGGTTTGAGACCCATGGCCATTAGAGACATGATTGGTTGTCACCCAACATACATGTTGTCCTCTTCTAAAACCAAATTAATATAATTTTGAAAACAATTGTTAAAGAGATCCATGAAATTTGGTTAATCTATAAATATACTTTTAACTATGAGTTTCAACACAACCTATATACATAATTACTTCATACATTTTATCTTGAAATTGGTCTTAAAATGATTTAGGGTGTATCTATAATATCATTACTATGAATTCTAAATCATGAAACCTTATATTCAATCTAAAACACCTTACGTTTAACCTAGGTTAGATATTATATTTCCAAATTATTTATAATGGATTGTATTAAAAAATTGTATTATATTATGTATATCCCCCAGGAGTGTCAAACCAGGTGTATAGAAATTCCCATTTTCATGTTCCAGGTCACTGTGAGTTAGGCTCGGAATACCTTATCAGGTTTATTACACCTAAGTACATCGGTTCCAGCATCACATCCACTTATAGTATCCAAATTGGGATGTATTTCTAGAAAGAACCAAATAAT
Organism: Viscum album; assembly: GCA_963277665.1. Classification (NCBI taxonomy): domain Eukaryota; kingdom Viridiplantae; phylum Streptophyta; class Magnoliopsida; order Santalales; family Viscaceae; genus Viscum; species Viscum album. The sequence continues at coordinate 1,024,568,104 of OY728160.1, read as the reverse complement.
CTCAACCTTAACAAAATTATATGTGTTATTCTCTTATTATCATCATATTCTACAATATTTTAGTGTTCTCTAACATATGTTTTCCAAAGTCTAGTTCCCTATGTTTTTACTAAAATACCCTTGATACCAACTATAGGGACCTGACCCCATATATCCTGGATATGATATCTAATATTAAATATATCGGCATGATTACCATGAATCAAATACAAAAGGATTGAGAGTTTAGCAGTTTTGGTAAACCAAATACATTCATGAGAAAATAATTCACTAGTTAAAACACACTTTTTCTTTTCTCTAAATAAATAATTTCAAGGATAATTTTAATGCATCTAGTTAAACCCTACAAATCATTCATAGTATGGTTTAGATATTTATCTCAAAATAAAAATAATTAGGGTGACCTAAAATGATCAATAAGACAAAAATATAACGTAATCCATAATGAATCAATGATAATAATAATAATCACATGGTGAATAACTGATTTCACATTCCATATAATCAATTAACTAGTAAAGAAGAGCATAAAAATATGGAAAGGAAATAAATGGAAACACATTCCATTAAAATTACTAGATAAGGAAAAATAAATAAGCAATGGAAAGAAACTAAAAAACATTCCATATAATCAATAAACTAAAATAGAAATTTCTCAATAGAAATGTCGATAGAAAATCTAATGGATGAATTATAACTTAAGATAATGAAATGAATGATTTCTTAACGGACGTTATGTCTGAGGCACATGAAAACATATACCGTAACTATTCTAATTTGTGTAGCTAATTTGTCTCATGAGAAACTATTGATTCATTAAAGATATATATAAATTTTAGGCTCCACCCATCAATAATAGTCCAAATAATTTAACATATCGAATAATCAAAATAAATAATACTCCTTAACAAATATCTATATTTAATAAAAAATTAAGAATTATCAATATTTCCCATTGTAATCACATTACTATTCATGTAGACACTATGTGTAAAAGATTATACATTTAAACCAATATTAATATCCATGTTAAATTAAATAGATAATTTAATGAAAATTAAATGGTCAATGATCATAAGAAATTGGAAATTTCAAGGGGAATAACAAATGATTCGTGGTATTTAATTTGAATAATATCCTTGGAAAAATTACTAATAAACCATCCAGCAGAATAATAAAGATATTATTAATTCAAAAAATCCCAAGTAGAGTGAAATAATGCGTCATTGTTGTTTATGAATATAAATACAATAAAAATGTCATTTAATACATTATTGAAGAAAATATACTTATTTATGAAAATCCATTTGAAAAAACATATCAAAGAAATTTTAATTTTAAAATATTTTCTTTAAAAATTACCATTTTAAGCATGAAAATTATGTTTAAAATAAAAGTTGGTGGGTAAATCCATACATGTCATATGAGGTAAAAATAAAATTCCTTTTTTCACTGTTAAAGGATAGAAAAATCCTTGTTCAAAAAATGAGAAGGTGATTCCTTTAAAATAATTAGTAAAAGATAAAAGGGTAAAAATGTCTTCATGGAAACATTTTAAAAATAGTTTTTAAAACATTTAAGTAAATCATGTTTTTTTGAAGAAAACATGTTCTTTGACTAAAGTGAGAAACAATATCATGTTTTCTAAAAAATCATTTTCTAAAACATTTTGAGTACCCAATAATGGAAAAATGGTAATGATAATTGAGAAATGTGATGAATAACTATAAGAGAATAAAATGAATGGTTTTCAGAAACGATGGCCATATAATTTACTCAAATGGAAATACTATTTAATGATTATTAAATTTATTCATTAGAAAAATAGTCATTAATCAATCCATAGTGTACTATAAAACATTAAAAAATTTGAATCATAATATCTAGAAAGGAATGGAATAAATAATACCTATAAAATCACAAGAACAAATGGATTCATTATATAAAATGAAAATTTCTTATATGCACTGAATAAAAGTGAATTGGTAAATAATAACAAATAAGTCTCAATGAAATATTAATTCTGAATAAATTCCCTTACTTGAGTTTCCTTTTAGATGAACATCCTTTAAATTATTATATAATGAAAATATATTAATTTTATAATTTCTTGAGAAATTTTTTCATGTTTATCAATAATTATATTTCAATTTTTACCCTGTTGTATTCAATTACTTAAACAATTATTCTTATGTCGTGTGTTTTCAAAAAATTCAATTTATGTGTCAACAATGACTTTGGTAGGTCAACTATGGTCAAAGGGCTTATTACATTAAATATAAAAAATAATAACTATGACATAATTATAATTTTATAATCAATCATTAAATATAGTTTTGAAGAAGTAATCCACATTATCATCATGGTGATGGTAGGTCATACGTACACATGAGTAAAATTATAATTTCTGAATAATCATTATGGAAACAAGGTAAGTATACTTAAATATTCAAATAATAATAATTTTATAATAAATACAACATTATTTAATCATGTATACTTATATATTTAATTCTTTATATGTAAAAAGAATCACATTATTTTGAGGAGGCGGTAGTCCGCACGTCCCCTATAGATGTTATAACTTTGTAGTGTGTATGAAAGGGTAATAAATAAAATGATATATATATATGAATTATTTAAATAAATGAAATTATTTCATAAATATAATATATATATTATTCATTTCATTTATTAATTATTATAATCATTCTTTATAAATTACATTAATCGGGTGAATGAATCACATCACATTCAGGGGGCAGTAGACCACACTACCTCAAACGATGTTATTATATTAACACATAATGGATAGTATTAAATTTATATTTCATAAATTGATTAAATAAATATAAAGAAATGATAAATATCATATATATCATATATATACCTAGTTTCCATCAGAATGGCCACCATTAGAGGTTGTAAGGGAGAAATGAACAATCATTGTTTTGTGATGTAGTAATCCACCGTACATGGAAACAATATGTTTGTTACCCATTAGATAGAAGTGTGTTTAATTTTATATTAAAATATTATGAAAAAAACATAATAGTAAATTTAAAACACTTTATTTATACAGGAATATAATAATAAGATATGAGGTGTTGTATAATGGAAATAAAAATACAAAGCATAAGGGAAGATGTTACCTCTTAATTAGGAAACATCATTTTGTTTATAAAAAAATGATTCCTTGGGAGAATTTAAACCCAAATAAAGAATTTAATTTCTTTTTAAGCGATCTTGTGAAGACATTTTTAAATATCTTGTCTGATACTAATTATTTTTATAGGTGTGATGAATAGGGGGAGTTAGAGGCCTTTTATAAGGAAGTAATAGACTCACGTGGTATGTTTAAAAAGTAGTCAGTTGTACACATGTTATTAATTATAAAAAGTAATAAAAACATATATCAATAATGTAAGTTTAATGGCCAAATTAAGTCCATTAAATAGTGTTTTTACAAGTGTCTAGGTCATTTGGACCCTTAAGTTAGTGGTTTATTCCTTTATTGAGTGTAATTTTACTTAAATAATTATAATTAATTTTAATCACATTAACTAATATTTTTGGCCAAAAACATATTTGGTCTTATTAGTTATTATAAATTATTCTTATTAAAAATACGGATTCTATTTTTTTAAATTACAATCATATTAGAAGGAAATGTTTTTTTAAAATTCATCTCATAGAGAGGATGACAATGTTGTTTTGAAAGTAAAAAATGTCCAAAAGTTTGTTTTGATTTAATAATAAATATAAAATTGAAATTTCCTCAAATGGCATAAATTTTATGAATTGATAAAAATATTATGTGATTAAACATTAAAACAAAATAATAGATAATTTATCCTTATAAATAAAATTATATGAAAATGATGATTTGAACTAAAAATCAGTATTTTTAAGTACTCATTAAAAAAATATACTTTTGAAATATATAAAAAATTAACCCTAACCAGATTTTTATTTTTATATTTAAAATATTATGATCATTATGAAATATTAAACCCATAAATGTGTCAAAATTCATATTTAAAATTGATTTCCTATTAAAAGGTGGAAGAATTTCCTTTTTAAAAATATTGATTTTTACAGGTCAAATTAGGTTGGTTCGAATCTTATTCAAATCAAATCTAATGAATAGATATCAAAATTATTTTACTGAATATATAACATATAAATTTATTTAAAACAATTAACTAATTGTAATTTTTTATGTTTATTAAGATACAACTCATTTGAATGCATAAAAATAAAATATTTCTTTTTTTCCAATAGGTTCTTATTTCCATTTCTCATTTATTGGTAACCCATAAATGAATTTTATATTAATATAAACCATAAATTTTCATAAGATAGTTAATAATATTTGTAAAAATTATCATTTTTTAAAGATTTTATTATATTATATTCAATAATAATATTTTATTAATACATCATTATTTGGGGAAACTCATTTTTGCATATAACACAAGTTATCGAGGATGGTTACTCTTTTGTTTAACCCAAGATATCTAGAAATGTACCTATTGCATGTAAATCAAGATAAATTGAGGTTTAATTCATTAGAATATATTTAATTTAAATAATAACAATATAGTAGAGTATTAGGATATTATATTCTCATAGGAAGTTGGTGATACATGTCATACATGCTATAAAATACATATTTGTACTTTAGATTTTTGGGGTGTTACAGCGATCTTGTAAACAATTAAATCAAACTCCCCCAAACAATGAATCTAAACTCTATAACTCATAAAAAATCCCATAAATGAACATAACAAAACAATAATGAATCAAATTCATGCATAATATTTTATTCATTTATTAATTAATGGATTTAATTATATTATCCTAATGCGATGAAAGAATTAAAATGTTAGGTAAGGGAATTCTTGAACCCAACTCTTTTTCTTTGGGTTTCCCTCTTTCACAAAATTTTCAGTATGGATGATCATTTTATTTTCCCTAAATATGGTTTTCCCTTCCTATTTTTTCTATGGATATTCATGTTTTCATTCTGGTTTATAAAAAATGCATAGATTATTTCAAAAGAACTCATGTTTCTAAAAATACATCTTTTACTTCTCAAGTGATTATTTCTTATTTCCTAATGATTTATGAATCTAATATTATGTATTTTATTCTATATTTCATTTGGGAATAGATAATTATATTCATTAATGTATGACTTGTGAAATTAAACCCATTCCTTTCCATGGGTTATTTTATTTCCAATATTATTATATGTTCTATATAGAATGTATGATAATGTAAATGTTATGAGGTTATGGGTGCAACTGGAATTATGTAATGCATGTAAATATTATGACTTGATGAGTGAAACTGAAATTATATGGCTCTAAAATGCATTGGGTAATTTTATGACACTAATTAAAAATGTGAAATACATATGAACATGATGCTAATTTTGTTCCAAACTATGCGTGGTATTGAGAACTAAGACAAAATGTTTCATCTTTATGAATTTCCATATTCCACGACATTATCTAAAGCATACACTCGTGATTATGATGATCATGTTATAATGATTATTATTTTAACACATGTTTAATGTCACTTATTCATACTCTTTCTAGGATTTTAGATCACTACCTATTTTTATGTATATAGTCAAGTGAATTCCTATACTAAGAAGGACAAAATGGACAATCAGAAACTACAGAAGAAGGAATTAATAAATGTTGGTAATTATTTATGTAAAATTCTTATATGGTCCTTATTTTATCAAGACATTAAACCTTTTAATCCTAGATTTATATCCATATTTTGTTGTTTGTATTTAAAATTGTGTAATAGCCATGTAAGAAAAAGTAGGATTAGTATACTATTGATTCCTCCGGGTCAAACCATCATTTACAAATAACCACAATATGACTCCACTAAAACTTCAAATAAGATCAGAAATAAAAGATCCACATGATATAGAGAGTGGCCATTGGTATCCCTAACATTTTTAAATCCTATAAAGATTAAATCAAAGGATAACAGGCATGACAAGAAATTTCTACCATGGAACGCGTCAAGAAAAATTCCAAGGAAGGTTTTGGAACAATTAAAGGAATTGATTATCACATCTGAAAAGGAAAACACTCCTCATAAAACTCAATATATATAATTTATATCTAGTATCAATCCTCGAACATGTCACTTAAATGAGGGATAACTCATAGGAATTTCAATATAAGAAAACACATGCGTTAATGACCCAAGTCATCATACTCCATGTGTAAGCTAGGACCTAAATCTGGGAACACAATCCCATGATGAAACCAAGAAATGGAATAAGGTAAACACATTGGATCCAAAATCTAATATCACCCATAAGATACAGAATCAATTATCCATGATAAATAAAAAACAAGTTTTTCAATTCAAAAAACCATTTACGAAGATCACATGGAATCCCATGAAAACATCTATAATGGTTGAATACCAAGGAAGATTCCAAAAAAAACACTCGATGTTAAATTAAAATAAATGGATCCATAAAATAGGGTAAGAACAACTTTCCAACAATCAATAATTAACAAATGTGTCCTTGAATTCCACAAATCTACTTGGAGTTTAGGTTTAGTCAAAAAAGAAAAAGTCAAATTTTAAAAAATAGAAGAGTGCACTCAAGGATCACTCCTAGGATCAAGAATTTTATTTTTTTATGAAATTTATGAACGGAACATGGAATCCAACATATGAAATGATCTTAACATCTATTTCTTCTAAATCAATTATTTTGTCCTAGGTCCATGATGGAAAATCAAATAACCCATTTCAAAATACCTTCTGAAAACCAAATTTTCAAACCTATTTAAATATCATGTTTATAAACCTAGTGGCTTTCCACAAACTCCCAATATCAAATATTAAAACCCATTAACAAGACCCAAAATTCACAAAAAATAAATTAAAACTTAGGGAAACCCTTCTTTTACTAAATAATCATAGGAATTTTCAATCAAATTAAATCTCAACCTCATTTACCAAAAAAATTATAATCAATTTTAAAAATAAGAATATTTAAAAAAAATATGTGGATACTAATAGACATTGTAAAACATATTGAACACCATGATTCTATTTGTTTTTGAAAATAATTTAATAATTCCATTTTAATATTATTCACCTCAATACAAATACCTTCATAAATAAATCTTAAAACTTCTATTTTAATAATAAAATGTTTCCCAAAATTAAATATTTTAAAAATAATTTAATTTTAACATAAAATATTTTCTAGAACTATTCATTAATAAAACATGCCAGAGTTTTTAAAAACATATCCGAAAAATTCAAAAAACACTAGAAATGTATTTTTTTTTAAAAATTTTTTTTAATTTTTACTTCCATACAAATTTTATTCATTATATATAACAAAGTATTAAAAGGAAAAAGAAAAACACCCCATTATTATTCTCATATAAAACCTCATTCAACCAATCCATTTTCACAAAACCCCAAGAAATATCCATTATACAATAGAACACAAATGAATAATCTATTGTAATCAATCTAATGACCACGTCAGAAAAAACAAACAAATCCATAGTATTCTCAACATTTTGTATATTTTTTCAATTCTTCTTGTAAATCCTAGACTAACTTTGTGTTAGGAACTATCATGGCTAAAAAAGGAACTCTATATAGCCACTAAACAATTTACCATATCATTCATGTTGATCATATATCCGTGGTTTATTATCCATTTTTCATAAATAACTTAAACGTACTATAAATTTAACTAATACGCATAATGTGGAGAAAAAACATCTTCTCAACTTATCAAAATCTATCAATTATATCAAAATAAATACTCCAAATATGAATTCAACCATGATACACCTAGGGAAATTTGAGTTTCAATTCAAAAGAAAATATTCAACCTCTTTACCAAATACTCCACCCAAAACTCGATGATCATCATAGTCTCTAAACTATCTATACATGTTCCAAAAATAGGGATTACTTGTGGTACCATTTTTCATGAACCAACATGATTTTCCTATCCTTTAGATACCTGAACTAGTCTAAGTCATACCTAAGGTACATTCTCTGTTATGATGGGACAAAAAATATAATCATGTTTAAGGAAGATAACAATTGGGAATGATTCCACCCCTAATTAAATAACCAAAAAAATAATTACTTGTTCACCACATAGTATAAAACATAAATAAATTGAATAAACTAGTTACTAGATTCTAAAGAATGGGGTATCCATGTGAATAAATAGTTTACATAAATAATGAAACACAAAATCCTCATCAGAATAAATGACAAAAAATCCATTACATTTAGACACCGTAAAGGAAAATAATATAATATTTCAACACATGATCTTCATATGAAATCTATTAACACTACAAATCTCATTCCAAATAGTTGGTGGTTCCTATATCTAAACTCAAGTGAGATATAAGCCATTGAAACAAAAATTAAAAAATAATAAACGAATATACCTAGTGGTTTAGGTAGGGTGTGATAAAAAATGAGCTGAGTATGTAAAAAAATTGATTTTTCTACGTGCCTTACAAAAGATAATCCATTTTACACTAGTTTGTATGTATAATTTAAATCACGTTCATAATCCACATATATAGAAAATCCAAATATCACTCACAGGTTTCTAAATAACTTTTTTTTTGATACAATGGAATCAATCACTTTAGTATCACTTTTCATGGGACTTAGACTTATTTTTATAAAAATATTTCCTATTCATAAAAAAGAAAAGTGGTGAGGTAAAAAATTTTATAAACAACTTCAAAAAGGATAAATATAACTCTTTCTAAAATCCATAAAACTTTGTGAAAACACATATTTCATTTTTTAATACATTTACAAAAAAATTGATTTCAAAATCACAAAATTTTTCATTATAAATCCACATAATACAATTTCACAATCATATTTTAAAGTGAATAAATCGACTACACAAATAAGAATAAGAAATCATAAGAAATAAAATAAAACAAACCAAAAAACCCAAATAGGAAAAGAGATCCAGGATCCAATCAATGGAATGGGATATAAATATTGAATATTTAATAGAATCCCCTAAATCATATTATATAGGATATCTACGTGTCATTTGAATCCTATAAGGACTCAAGTAAAACTGTATAAAATGATACATGATCCATAAGCCCACACAAATGAATTAGTAAAGTACTTGGTTGCTGAATCAGAATATCTATAAATAAATAATTAATTTTTATAATAAAAACATGGTCTACAATAATTTATGAAGATTACTCCCTTAGTATAATAAATATACTCACTTTCATTAGTTCATTTGTTCTATTGGGCCACCACCCTTTGTGAGAACACACTCCAGACAAAGACTTTCACATATACATAAATCTAAATAGTCTATTAGGACTACCATAATATATATCATGTTGATGTGAGTAATCACTCGAATCAATACATCAATGAAATAAATTGAACTTCACCTCCCACACCCTCGTAATCAATAACACCATCACATTTAATTTAAGAAAAATGAAATATAAAACAAGTCCCTCAATACATAAATAACATAAATCAAGAAATATTACCCTCCATTAGATTATAATATATGATGTTGTTAGTATTGTCTAAGGATCACCAACACCATCAATAAAACACCAACCCAATCAAATGTTACTATTTCAATATAATTTGAATGAGAATTTACTTCTAAATGGTTTTAATTCCCACTCCAAAACATTTTTTTTAAAAACAATCTCTTAAAATACATTGAAAATCATCTTCTTAAATAAATAAGATAAAATAGTTTCAAGTAACCATTTCCAAATTATAAAAATATTACATTAATCTTCCCTATGAGATTAAAATACCCACCAAAACATATATTCATTACCAAAATGGGGGAAATGAATTTAAAAATAACACACCCTTTTTAAAACCCTTCTGTCTTAAATTTTAAAAAATTTGAAATTTTAAAACACAACTTTAATTAAAAGAAAAAATATATCTATTTTTAATAAAGACACTTCACTTATGATTTATTGAATCAATATGGCTTAGGATTCATTTAAAGCGATACATTTACATTGAAAACAATTGTTAGTAGTTTTCACTATTGGGTTTTTATGTCCCATGTGATATTCCAAGTAAAAATTACTTTTATATAAGGAAATATATATTAAGGAAATTTAAAATAAAATAAAATAAATAAATAATGTATTAAATTTTACAATTACGGAATTTAAAATATCAAATACTTCATGGATTTTCAATTAATGAAAACCCAAAAAAATAATTACTTCAGTTCAATGAAAACCACATTTGAATTAATCACCAATGATAGAGAGTACTATAAAAATCATCAAGGGACCTCATGTAATCCCTAGAAAAAGACACAATGAATCGATCACTGAAAAGAAAAAAAATCAAAATCATAATCCCCTATTTTTAACAAAATAAAAGGGAACTACAATATAATGGAATTAGATGGAGAAATAATGGTAATGGAGGGATCACATTGATAAAATCCATATGAATTGAGGTTTGGAGGCATGAAAATACAAAATGAATGTATTAATAGAACTCCCATGGTATACCATTCCTTTTTTGTATAAGTGAGGGAAATAGGGACCCAAGCCCCATTAATTTTGAGTGGAGATAAATATGGATAATTCAAAAAAATACTATTCACTTTGTATAGTAGTCTCATGCGGTTAGGATAACTGTTTGGAAAACATGTGGTCCCCATTGGAAGGAAAAAACCACTAATTGTTGGATACCTCGGGGGACTCACAATATTCATCTACCCATTTGATAAACTTTTTGAATGGAACTATCAAAGCATATAGGCATATCACAAAATTATTATACCATTCTCCCAACATTCTTCTATTAAAAACAGTAAATGATTAAACCACATGGTTACTACTAAGAGTAATCCAACCATTTTCTACCCATTCATGTAAAACTATGTATATTCATAAACCACTTAAAACATCCCCAAATAATTGCACCAAAATATTAATTCCTAAATCATGCACCACAATTTGTGTGAAAAATATAAAATTCAATGAAATATTACTCAAATATAAACCTTTTAAAAATGTAGTAATCTTTAAAAGTTAATTAAAATAATTGATTTTATATAATTCAATAGTGAAACAGGGTGTTATAGAAATCAAAATCTTTAGATATACAAGACTTATATTATATAAGGAAAAAAATTATTGGTGACCCTAACTCTTTGGTCACGTTATTTATTGTTTGATTTGGATTATATATTTCTTGAAAACCATCACCATTAGGATACAAGAGAAATAAATTTGACGAGTCCATATGATGGATTAGGATAATGCATTATCAATCCTCTTATAGAAGAGTCATATATGATATTATTGATTTGATTTTATACTAGAAATAGTGACTAATTGCGTTTCAAGATTATCTTGGATTTTTCATGACGAAACATGGATCTTATACCACTAATGAATGTGATGTTAAATTTATATGTGGTTTTTTTTATTTGGAGAAAATTTAATATAACAACTTTAAAATTAATTAATACACAAAAATAATTTCATAAAATATTATTTTATATATAAAATGTAATCTTCATCACCAAACATGAAATTTATATCCACAAATTAGAAAGAAAAATTATTATATAAATGTAAATAAACATAAGAACAAGTTAAAAAATATTATATGTCATAGAAACACCTTATGGATTATCTAAAATGTTGATTTTATTAACTAGTTGGATATATATTCTTATTATATGAATTGTTGATTTAACATGAGGCTTCAACTGTCTTTTTTTTTAAATTTAAATGACTAAAGAAACATTATTCTCTAGTTATACACTCAATATGATTGCGTATATCAATGACAAGGAGACATTAGAGCATTCATATTTTTCTCTAGATTGAAAAGGAATTTATTTGAAAATTATTTATAGAAAGTTTATGGAAAATATTATTGAGTTTAATAAATTTTTATGCTATATCATAAAAGTGTGAATGATAGATAAATTGGGAAAGATAAGTCTTGATTTTGTGATATTATTGTTAATATATACTGGTAAAGTTTTATTCTAGAAGAAGAATATGGAAAGGTCCAATTGTTAACCTATGTCATTAAAACATAAAGGATGAGTTATGAATAATGATTAAAGATTCCATATAAATAAATTCCATACGATATCAGAAGGTTTTAAAGAAACATGATGGGGATTCCATACCATGTATTGATGTTGTAGAAGTTAATTCTATTATTTTTAAGGGTATATGAAATGAAATGTGTAATGTAAATATATTTTTAAATATAATGGATTTTATAATTAACATAATATTTTATTAAGCATGTATTTTGAATTCATATATATAATATGATGTTTCTATTATGAATATTTTATATTGAAAATAAATATATCAAGATTATACATATAAGAATAAAGTGTTTTTATTATTATTTCATATCCCTATATGATGTGACAAGTTATTCATATATAATTAGATTTCATGAACAACATGATATTGTATATTTAACGCAAATGCTGGATTATTCATCATATTCTAGATTTTTTTTGAAAAACATTTATGTAAATTCACAAGGATAATGATATAATCTCAATGATTAGTAAAATAGTTACAATCATCCATTAGTGGAATATATAAAATATTAAGATATAATTTTCCTAAATACTAATCCAAACTCAGAGAATATTATATTATATTTTGATTCTAATATTTTATGTGTCAAATTTCCCCACTAATGTAAATATTTTTTATTTTCAAAACCCAATGGAGTTGGTGTATATTATCATTATTGTATAGAAATAATATAGTCTCTAAGATTATTATTTGATTGTGACTGGAAATAGATAATTTTAAAGTTAAATATAAAAATATCACATGAATAAAAATTCAATTGAATATTCCATTATATCCGATAAAATATTATGGAATGTTGGTAAAGGTAAAATAATGTAAACACAAATATTTTTTCACCCTGATGATTTAAAACAAAAAAATTGAATGGAATGGTTCCAAGATAATGTTGATAATGAAATTATAATGAGTTTTAAGAAGAAAAAATGGTATTTACACAATTACATTGCATTGTGAGAAGTAAATAAGTTTCAATGGATATTAGAAGAGTTGATCATAAGGAATTTGATTCCAAGTCACTCCATTATTCATTCAATATATCGTCATAGATGTTAACCATTAATTAATTTAAGGGATGATTGTATTAAATTTTCACATAGATATGTGGTTTTAATTACGTCAAGATGTAATTAGATAATTTAACCTTAAAATGTGGAAAAAATTACATAGTCTTATTGTCTTCCATATGTTATATGTCACTTCTTTTTTATGGTTTTGTATAGTATTCATAAAATATATTTCAAAATTTTAAATATAGCATGTTATAAAAAGGAATACTCGATTTATCATTATTTTAGGATGGATTCATATATATATATATATTGTGAAATTAAAATAAATATATTAATTTATGAAATTGATTTACACTTAACAAATTTAAATCCTGTATTTTTTTCTATTGTAAGGAAATTATAAGGATATAATGAGCAGTATTTCATATCATGACATGGAATATTTTTATGTCATAAAAATAATGTTTTTTATAATATATGAACCATGATGCATACCACATGGAATGTCACACACTATGTCTTTATATACGAGGTTTATCAATAACATATTTGTATTTCCATGTACTTCATTTAAACAGAATTAACCAAGTTTGAGAATCATTATTTTTTTAATACATTTCTTTGGATTGTTGTGAGTATGAGTGTAATGGCCCTGACCTCTCTGGTCTATTCCTTCCAGAAAATCTGGTGTATGAGGTGTTTTGGGAGGTCATGATGACTTATCCACAACACATTTCCAAATTTCCATTTTTGTGAACACTTCCATCGGTGAATAGTTCTAACAGTATACCATTGTGAACAGTGCATCTGTAACCTTCTGTGAATAGTGTCATTGGTGACCTTCTATGAACAGTTTCATTGGTAACTTTATGTAAATAGTTTCATTCATAACCTTATGTGAACAATGCAATGGTGACCTTATGTGAACAGTGACATCGATGACCTTATGTGGATAGTGACATTGGTGAACTTATATGAACATTGTCATCGGTAACCTTTTGTGAACAGTGAAATGGTGACCTTATGTGAACAGTGACATCGTTGGCTTTTTGTGAACAGTGTCATCAGTGGCCTTCTGTGAACTGTTTCATTAATAACCTTCTGTTGACAGTGCAACGGTGAACTTCTGTGAACAGTGACATCGGTGACCTTATGTGATCAGTTTCATCGGTGACCTTCTGTGAACAGTGTCATCGATAACATCATGTGAACAATGCAATGGTGAGGTTCCAATGGTGAGGTTCCAATGGTGAGGTTCCAATGGTGAGGTTTCCATGTTGACCTTTTCCATTGCAAAATTTTTAGTTCCTAAACAGTGTTTCTAGAAAAGTGTGGTTCAAACGGTGACAACTTTCCTTTGCCAAATTTTGAGTTCATGAACACTATTTCCAAAATGGTGAGGTTCTATTGGTTACCTCGTCCCATTTCCAAATTTTGAGTTCATTAATAGTGTTTCCAAAATGGTTAGGTTCCCAAAGTGAGGTTCCAACAGTGAGGTTCATGAACAATGTTTTTACTTTGCCAAATTTTGAGTTTCTGAATAGTGTTTCTAGCCTCCAACCGTTCTCTCCATTAACATTTCTGTTGAAACAAAATGCATTTAAATCCTTTTTCTAAGGACTCTAAGGCTAAATCAAAGGTTGTAACTCCTATATTAATTTCTCCTAAGGCTTAGGATGATTTTACTTGGTCAAACCGTGTGGTTTAATGTGATCCATTTTTAATGGAAAACCCATCGTATCTTAAACCAATAGTCTATTAAATCTTATCAAGAGATAATATATCTTCCTCCCTAGTTCTTCCTCTTGGTTCTTAGGAGTGAGACACTCAAACATCCCATTAATTCCCGTAGGAGTTATGCAATCAAACATTCCCCATAGGATTTGTTCTGCTCTGTTTTGATGATACCAAGAAATATCGATTAGTCATTGATATAAGGTATAATCGATCTTCATTATTTCGGGTTAATCTCCTTCTTTCTCCTTTCCTTTTAGTAGAAGTTTACCCTTGTGTTCTAATAGGCTTTTCATGGTTGTTCGTTGCTGTGGTAGTGTCTATGCATCCTCGGGTGGATACAGTTGTCATAGGGGAGTAGATTGTAACCTGTTGTGTGGCTCGTTCTCGTATAAATAATGTCAAGAACTGTTGGAGGTAGGGGATTCATTGCTTCTCTATTCCATTTCCTATAACTGTATTTCTAGCATGTTTTATCCCACTAGATCACAATAGAATACACATAATAAATTTTTAAACCGGATAAATAAATTTATATCGATCGTATGTTATTGCCTCTTGTTTTCTAGATAGTGTAATATCAAAGCTTTCATGTTTTTATTTTCAATCTTAAAGGAAATTGGTAAAGAAAATAATGCATGAATTAATTGATAATCAGTTGCCTAAAGATAAAGAGGAATGTGAATGAATCTGATTGACGTTGTTGTAATGTTATGTTAATCAAATTGGTTTAGTAAGCATGTTTAATTAGTTTTGAAATCTTACTGGTTAAGTTTCCCATATTTGGATCCTATGAATAATAAATTGGTTAATCCAAGATGGATTAATGAACTTATTTTTTGATAAAATACAATTACTTGTAGGGTTCTGAGTTACCCTTTATTCTTGTTTAAGGGATAATCCCCCAATTGATATGATATTTGTTTTCCTGATGCTTGTGTAGTGACGTGAGCCTAGATGGTTGTTCTTATATGTGGGGGTAAGGAGGTCTATTGGTTATGGCAGCAGATGACACCTAGAGTGGCGAGATGCATCAGTTTATGCATGTGGGTGTAAGAGAGGACAACAAGGATGATGGAACGGGTAAGATGTGAATTTTTATATGCTTATTGTTTCTTCTATTGGGTGTCTTCATTATTTTCCCCACTACTCTAGGAAACTGGTCGTTCTTACCCTTCTTCCGAAAGGGGCTAAGACACATGGGGTATGCCACGTGCTTTCTATTTCTAGATTCTCAATAGAGGATGGGTCTACTCTCTTTCTATAGGTGTCAATGAATCAACGGCTAGTTATCTACTCACCGTGTTGAGGAAAATTGTGTTTAGTAGAATATAATGTTTTTATAGAATGTCAGGGAATATGGGAAAGTAATTTTATAAATAAATAATTGAATAAATGATGTTAACCCATCGGTTTGGATCTTGCTGGAATGAAATGCCAAGGTTTCAATTTTAAAGGGACATAGGTTATTGGGAGTGATGCTAATGAAATTTAATGTGGAATTGTTAAATGTTAATTAATGTTTAAGGATTTAATTATCGTAAAGTAGAACTGATAAAAAGGGGAATGATGTTAGGAAATAATGCTCTTTAAATGGTTGTGTGCTTATAGGATACCTAGTCTTAGAAGTGATTGTCAGGAGTCTAGGAGATGTTAGATGTAGTTGAGTCTAATACTAGGTTATTCCCATAGTGTTGTTGTGAGATATATTCAGTTTTGTACTTTTTCGTTTCTATATGCTACTCCACCCTGTCAGTTAAGAAAACTGACACCCTGGGGATTCTGAGCCCTGGGGGTGTTTTCAACAACATTCTTGTGGGAGGATGGATGGCTAACTACCCCCTTTGGCCACACTCTCTTCTCGTGGTAGTAACTTAAGCTGGTAGGAACAGTGGTTAGATTTCCACATATATTTGTGTAGAGGGCTGTAATGTATTGTGGTTATTCACAAACATATATTGTGGATATATTATCCTATGGAATACTATAGATGAAACATGTAATTGGGGTGTTGTCTTGAGGAACCTTACTCAATGTATGGGTTATAGAGGATTGTGGTATAATAACTGACATATGAAACATGTTATAAGAGATGTGGTGGCTCCCAGAAACTACCTGGTAACATTCTTGTCTGAACGTGGTGGTTTTTTTGCACATGGTGCATATTGTGGTTCTTCACCCATGTGTCTGTATGCAAGCCTTTTTAGAGAGAGATGCTTAGGACGTGCGACATTGGGGATAAGAGGGAAACTAGTGGGGAAGTAGTAGCGGGGTACCCTTGATATTATTTATTATATTATATACTCTTGTATGTGTTACTTGGTGAGAGTAGTCATTGTGAGGCTGTGAATTTATTATACAGATTTATGTGACGAGTTAGTTTCACATGTTGTTCACTGTGGTTTAACATGATTTTATTACTTTTTCATGAGAGGCTTCAGGTCAGATCCTACTGATTATATTGTTATACTCACCCTATGTATATATAAACTATTTTTCAGGTCAGTTGGAGCAGTTTTGAGATCAAGCTGGTTTCTACTAGCTTGGTGTTGCAGGAGTTGTTCGTGATTTTTCTTGTACTATTTTTTATTTCATCAGGGTACTTGTAGTTTTCCCCTTGTAATTGTAGTAGTTTTTCATGACATTACAAATGTGCCCATGGGTATTCATTTATATTTCAGTTTGAGATGGAGTTGGTTGGTGTCTATCTTTTCTCTCTCTTTCACATGTGTTCTCTTAGAGGTTACTGCCTCCCATCATTGAGTTTACTATACACTCAGTGCTAGTCGCCAACCTAGTGGCTACTAGATGAGGATCTCAGGGGGTCATTATCCCCCTTATCACCTTTCTTGCCTAGGAGGGGTACACCATGCGGGGAGGGAGGGTCATGACAGAGTGTTATCAGAGCAGGTTGGGAGATAGGATGGAGTTTGGAGTTAGGCCCCAGTGAGTTTGCATGGGTTGGTAGGGAAACAATTTCACTCATGCATAGAAAGTGATGTAAACACTGGATACCAGTTGAGACATAGGCATTTAGGGATCCCTATGATCTGATGCATGGACCTCTAGGTTTACATTGGCTACTAAAATTTGTGATACTAGTTGCAGGGTAGAGTCCTAGGAAAGGATCATGCATCATTATTCTTTGTGCCTGTGTTGGAATGGGTAATCCTTGGGATATGAGAACCTTAATTCAATAAAAGAAGACAATTAATTAATTGTTTTCGAGCTTTACATATTCTAGATTTAAGAACTCTAATAGTTTTTATTTTAATGGTATGGATCCAGGTCGACGACCTCATCAGGTTTTTGCAAAAGATGTCTACTAGGATGTGCCAGCAGATTTCCATAGGGTAGTGGTTGATGACGACAACACTTAGAGAAGGACACTCTATGAGTTTCAGTGCCAGTGTTTGTAGAAGTATGAGGGCTCCGTTTCAGATGCAATCACATAAGACTGTTTGGAGGAGGTCGAGATAGGCTTCATTTAGATCCATGCATTGAATGAGCATCGGGTATTATTGGTTGTTATGATGATGCATGGAGTAGTGAGATAGTGGTGGTTCTTGTTCCTTAGGGATCATGAGGAGTCAACGATCTCATGGAAGGAATTCTGAGACAAGTTTAGAACTGAGTTTCTTTCTTCAACCGTGATGGAATTCATTCACTAGAAGATCCTTACCCTTCGAAAGGGGAGCACCAGTGTGCGAGAGTTTGGAATCCATTTTTGGAACCTTTTACGATATGATTCACACAAGTTTCCAGATGAGGTGACATGGGTGAGGAATTTCGAGGAGGCTTTGCATCCAGAGATCCACCGTTGGGTCACCCCATTTATGCTGAAGATATATATTGAGGTGTTGTAAAGGGAAGAGGTCATTGAGAGGACTATGGATCGAAACATATTATCATGAGAGGGGATTCATCAAGATTTCAAACGAAGTCTAGATATGGTCCGGGTTTACCAGTTTTTAGGGAAGAAGTGTTTCCGTTCGGCCATGGTTTGGTCCCAACCCTCAGTATCTCATTTATCTGGGGGGAAACATCTCTTAGGCCTATGACAAGGGATCATGTGCTTGTTTTTCCAGTGGTGGATGAGGTCCTCAACAGAGAGAGTTCCCGACCTTTCAGATCAGTCATCGTGCACTCTGTGTTCAACTCCAGGATCCTCTGTTGAGGCAGTTCATGCAGATGCAGCAATAGCAGGTTTCACCAGCTTTAGATCAGCAGAGGGTAGATGGGGCAAGAAAAGGACAACCCCATGATGCTCCCTATCCTCAGAGTGTAGAGCATGTCCATGGTTGTTGTCTTCATCAGATCTAGAGAGGGTATGGAGGAGGTCGTGGTGAGATTCATACTATAGCATTTCCATCATGAGGTAAGCCAGTGGTCGTTCGAGGTACCCTTTTCTTGTTTTCAACCTTGGTGTATGCCTTGTTTGATTGTGAAGTGACACACTCTTTCATATCACCTACCCTTGTCCATACATTGGGACATGATTTAGAGGGGATTCCAGTGCCCTTGGCGTTGACTACACAAGTTGGAGTTTGAGCTGAATTGTATGGATTATGTAGAGACTGTGAGCTAGTGTTAGGGCATCACCGCTCTTGGAGAGATTTCCTCTTTTTACGAATACAACAATATGATGTCATCCTTGGCATGGATTATTTGTATTTGGTGCAGGATCATGGATTTCTTTAGGAAGATGGTCATTTTCTTAGATGTGGGTGGAGATCTGTTGGTGTTTGTTGGCGAGCGAGATCCTTGGATTGGTCATAGGCATGTTCCATCCTTATCATACATGATGACTGAGCTGATGTAGTGTTCTTTATAGGTTCAACAGTTGGTGTTTCCTAGGGTTGTATAAGAGTACCCTGATGTCTTTCCAGAAGAGGTTTTAGCATTACCCCCTCGACGAGAGATCGATTTTGGTATCGCGATACAACAAATAGCATATCATATCTCTAGGTATCCATATAGGATGGACCCTTCTGAGTTACGAGATCTACATATATATCTTGATAGTCTGTTACAGTACGGTTATTTTTAGTTGAGTGTGTCACTGTGGGGTGCACCAGTTTTGTTAATAAAGAAGACTGACAGTAGTTTGCAGTTATTTGTTGATTATCCCCACTTGAAAAAAGTGAAAATAAAGAATCACTATCATATTCCATATATTGTTTATTAATTTGATAAACAGAAGGGTGAAATTTGGTTCTCAAAGACCGACTTGCGATCAAGATATCATCAGATGCATGTGAAGGATGAGGATATCCCAAAGACCACTTTGCATTGTAATCATGGGCATTAGGAGTTCATTACAATTCCATTTGGTATGACAAATGGTCCATCTTTGTTCATGAGATTTATGAACGATGTGTTCTATGAGTTCCTGGAAAATTTCATTGTAGTTTTCATCGACAACATCCTTTTTTACTACACATCTAATGAATAGTATGAAGAGCATATACACGATGTTTTGGGAGTTCTTTTTCAAAATTAGCTGTTTGCGATGTTGTCGAAGTTTGAGTTTTGTGATCTAAAAGTCTATTTTTTGGTTCATGTTGTGTCCTAGCCAGGAGTAGCTATGGATTCAATGAAAATAGAAGCAGTTGTTTCTTGGGTAGCCCCTAAGATTGTGTCAGTGGTGTGATGTTTCTTAGGTCTTGCAAGATACTATAAGAGGTTCGTAGAGTATTTCTCTCGAGTTGAAACTCCTATAACATCTTTGACCAGGAAGGATCATGTGTACATATGACCTGATCAATGGCAGGAAGATTTTGAGTATCTAATGTGGAAGTTAGTAAGTGCTCCAGTTCTTTGTATTCCAGTTGAGGGAGTGTAGTTTGATGTTTTCTACGATGCTTTGCATCTGCGGTTAGGTTTTTTTCTGATACTGTATAGATCAGTTGTTTCTTATGGGTCTCATCAGTTACATTCCCATGACCATAACTATGCCACCCATGATCTGGAGTTGGTAGCCATAGTATTTTCTCAATTGATGTGAAGGCATTACCTCATTGGTGAGCACGTTGTGGTTTTCACCAATCATAAGAGCCTGATGTATGTTTTTTCATAGTGTTACTTGATTTTACAATAACATCAGTGGATTGAGTTCTTATAGGAATATGACATCAAAATATCATATACACCTAGAAAGGGGAATGTTGTAGCTGATGCGCTAAGTCGAAAGTCATGTAGTGATACAGTGCATGAATCTGGTGACTCCTAGAGAGTAATGAAAAAACTCTTAGCATTACATCTTAATATGGGGGAAGTTGGGGTTAGAGGTTTCTTTTTCAGATGACGGTGCAGTCATATCAGGTGAAAATGGTAGAAGATTCCTAGTTGGGGTGTCTAGAGGAGGAGGTCTGGAGAGACTGAGTTGTTTGTGGTGAGGCCCCTGATGGTTGGTCTGAGGATGAGAAACACTGAGAGTTATATCATGGAAGGATATTTGTTCCTTAAAAAAATGAGTGATATAGTTCTTAGAGATTTCCATAGTTATATTTTAGTTGTGCATCATGGTGTGAAAAAGATTTACCTAGCCTTGAGGATCCAGTTTTGGTGGCCTGGGATAAAGCGTGTGCTTGCCGAGTCTGTGTCTCGATGATTGGTCTTATAGAATGTGAAGTCCAAACACCATGTTCATGGTGGTCTTGTCTTGCAGTTATATGTTCCTCATTAGAAGTGGGAGGACATCCATATGGACATTGTTACTGGTTTACCTCGATCTCAGGGATAAAATGATGCTATTTGGGTGGTAGTCGATCGTTTTACAAATTCATCCCACTTCATAGCAATCAAGAATTCATGATCAATGGCTGTTTGGTTGGGGAAGTATTTGGAGGAGGTAGTGAGACTTAATGGAGTCCCAAGAACAATTATTTTTGATCGAGATAGTCATTTTACCTCTAGGGGTGGAGAGGTCTCTAGCATGCTTTTGGTTCTCATCTAGGCCTTAACACTACCTTTCATCCTCAAATGGATGGTTAGAAAGAGCAAACCATCTAGACTCTTAAAGACATGTTATGAACTTGTGTCCTAGATTTTGGAGGTTCATGGATGAGGAACTTACCCATGGTGGAATTTTCATACAACAATTATTTTCACTCCACAATTGGTATGATTCCATTTTATGCCTTGTATGACCTACCTTCCTGTTCTCTTTTGTGCTAGACTGGGGTCGGAGAGTCAGCAATTTTCATACTAGAACTACTGCAGACTACAACAGAGATGGTTTAGGTGATTCGGGAGTGGATGAAGATAGTGAAAGATCATCAGAAATCATATGTCGATCAAAGGAGGAGACCCTTAGAGTTTGATGTTAGGGATTTTGTTTTTTCGAAGGTGACTCCCCTTCGTGGGTAGCGAATGTTTGGTCATGGGAGTACTCTTTCTACTCAGTTTTTTGGTCCTTTTAAGCTGTTAGCTAGTGTTGGAGCTTTGGAGTATCGAGTAGATCTTCCCCTGTAGATGTTTCAGATAAATAATGTTTAAGAAGTATCAAAGATCCATCATTATCATCAATATGAATCTCAAATCATAGATTTGAGAGAGATCATTGTTGATGATGATGCGACCTTTGATGAGAGACCTATGGAGATCCAAGATCGCAATGAGAAGGTGATTTATGGGAATTTTATCCCCTTGGATCATGTCTTGTTGAGACACGGTGGCATGGAGGAGAGTGCCTGGGAACATGAGTCATAGATACGTGCTCAGTACCCAGAGTTTTTTATGATTATCTCATTTCGTGTATCAATGTATCCTTTTAGATTATAGAAATTTTATGTTTATAATATGGATTTATTTTTTTCCATCTTGACGATTGCTCTCTTCTGGGAGGTATCTCGATGGGTGGTATTTTGGACCCTATTTCATGTTCCCTTTAGGTGGGTTTTAAATTCATGAGGATGAGAATATTTGAGAGATATATTATGTAATGTAATGGACCTCTATGGTCTATTCATTTGATAAAATTAGGTGTATGAGGTGTTTTGGGAGGTCAAGCTGACTTACCCCCAACACTTTTCCCAATTTCCATTTTTTGAACAGTCCAATTGGTGAACAGTTCAAAGGTAGACCATTGTGAACAGTGCATATGTAATCTTCTGTTAATAGTTTCATCGGTGACCTTCTTTGAATAGGGTCATTGGTAAGCTTTTGTGCACAGTTTCATCGATAACATTATGTGAACAGTGCAATGGTGCCCTTATGTGAATAGTGAAATCAGTGACCTTATGTGAACAGTGACATTGGTGACCCTATGTGAATAGTGTTATCGGTAACCATATGTGAACAGTACAACTGTGACTTTATGTGAACAATGACATTGGTGACCTTATGTGAACAGTGTCATCGGTGGCCTTCTGTGAACAATTTAATCGGTAACCTTATGTGAATAGTAAAATAATGACCTTATATGAACAATGACATCAGTGACCTTATGTGAATAGTGTCCTCGGTGACCTTCTGTAAACGGTGTCATCGTTAACCACATGTGAACAGAGCAATAGTGAGGTTCCAATGGTGAGGTTCCAAAAATGACATCTTTCCTTTGCCAAATTTTGTGTCCCTGAACCGTGTTTCCAAAACGGTCAGGTTCCAACAATGACCTCTTTCCTTTGCCAAATTTTATGTTAATGAATAGTGTTTTCAGAATGGTAAGGATCCAATGGAGACCTCTTTTATTTTCCAAATTTTGAGTTCATGAACTTTTCTTCCAAAACGGGAAGGTTCCATCGATGACCTCTTTCATTTTCCATTTTTTTTCTGGAATAGTTTTTCCTAAATGGTGAGGTTCCAATGATGACTGTTTTCCTTTCTAAATTTTGAGTGCATGAATAGTGATTCTAGAATGGTGAGGTTCCATTGGCGAGGTTCCAATGGTGAGGATCCTGAACAGTTTTTTTCCTTTTCCATATTTTTTGTTTTTAAACAGTGTTTCCATCTTCCTACAGTTTCTCCCTTTAAACATTTCCTTTGACGTGAAATTCATTTAAAGCCTTGTTTTAAGGACTCCAAGGCTGATTCAAAGGTTCTAACTCCTATATTAATTTTTCCTAAGTCTCGTGATGTTTTTACATGGTCCAAACTCAAGTTTTAATGTGAGCTTCTTTTAATGGAAAACCCAGTGTATCCTAAACCACTACTCCATTAAATCTTCTAAAGGGACGAAATATCTTCTCCCTTATTTCTTCTTCCATGTTCTCGGGTGTGAGATGCTCGAACATCCCATTCCATCCCATAGGAGTTGTGCAATAAAATTTTCCTCCTAGGATTTTTTCTACTCTGTTTTGATGCAACCAAGAAATATAGATCAATCATTAATATAAGGTATGATCAATTTCCATTATTTTGGGTTCATCTCATTCTTTCTCCTTTCCCTTTTTTGGAATTTTACCCATGTGTTCCTAATGGAATTTTCTTGGGTGTTTTCTGATATGGTGGTGTCCCTGCATCCTCGAGTGGATACAGTTTTCACATGGGAGGAGATTGTAACCTTTCATGTGGCTTGTTCAAGTATAAAGAATGTCAAGAACCGTTTAAGGTTGGGGATTTGTTGCTTCTCTCTTATTTTGCGAGAAACTGTATTGTTAGTATATTTTATCCCACAAGATCACAATGCAATTAACAAAATAAATATTTGAATTGGATAAAAAAATTGGTATCTATCGTATGTTATTGCCTCTTATTTTTCAAGATAGTGTTATGTCAATGATTTATTGTTTATCTTTTCATTCATGATCGAAATTTGTAAAGAACGTAAAGCCCGAATTAATTTATAATCTCTTTGCTAAAGATAAATAGGAATGTGAATGAATACGATTGATGTTGTTGTAATTTTATGTTAATCAAATTGGTGTAGTATGCATGTTTAATTTTTTGTGATATCTTATTGGTTAGGTGTCCTATATTAAGAACATAATAATAATAAATTGGTTAATCCATGTTTGATTAAAGAACTATTTGTTTGATAAAATATAATTCCTTGTTGGGTTCTCAGTTACTGTTTTTTCTTTTTTAAGGGCTATGAGATTATTTGATATGATGTTTATTTTCCTACTGCTTCTATTGTGATGCGATCATAGATGGCTATTGTGATATGTGGGGGAAGGGAGGCTTATTGTTTGTGGCAACAGATGATGCCTAGAGTAGAAAGATGCATCAGTTTATGCATGTGGGTGTTGGAGAGGACACCTGGGATGATGGAATTGGTTGGAATGGAATTTTTGGATGCTTGACGTTTCATCGATTGGTTGTCTCATTTACTTTCCCCTCTGCTTGAGGAAGCTGGTCTTGCATACCTTTCTTCTGATGGGGTGAAGACGCACGGGGTATGCCACATGTTTTCCGAGTCCAGATTCTCAAGGGAGGATGAGTCTACTCTCTCACTACAGGCGGCAAAGACTCTATGGGTAGTTATCAACACACCGTTTTGAGCTCCCTTGTGTTTAGTAGCATAGAATTATTTTCTAGAATGCTTGGGAAATTGGGAATGTAATACTGTAAATAAATAATTGAATAAATGATGTTAACCCAGGGGGTTGAAGCTTACTGGGATGAAATGTTGAGGTTACAATTTTAATTGGACAGTGGACATTGGGTGTGATGCAAAGGAAATTTAATGTGTATTTTTTAATGGTTAATTAATGTTTAAATAATTAATTAATGTAAAGTGGTACTGATAAAAATGGAATGACGTAAGTAAATAAATCACTTTAATTGGTTGTGTGCTAATAGGATACCTAGCTATAGAAGTGGCAGCCAGGAGTTTGAGAGATGTTTTCTACAGTTGAGTCTAAGACTAGGTTTTTCCCATAGTGTGGTTTTGAGATATAGTATATTCATTAATTTTTTTGTTTATATACACTAATCCTTCCCATTAGTTTGGGAAACTGAAACCCTGGGGATTCTGAGCCTTGGGGGGTGTTTTACCCAATATTCTGGTGGGAGGATGGATGGCTAACTTCCCCCTTTTTCCCCCTTCCCTTCTCTTGGTAGTTACTTGTACTGGTAGGCACAATGGTTAGTTATCCCCATATATGTGTGTAGAGGGATGTAATGGCTTGTGGTCATTCACACACATATATTCGGTATATATTATCCATTGGACTACTATTGGTGAAACATGTATTGGTTGTGATGGCTTGAGGATTTTTAGTTTTTGTATGGGTTGTAGTGGCTTGACGTATAATACCCGACGTATGATACACATTATACGAGTAGTGGTGGCTCTAGGAAACTACCTGGTTACTTTTTTTTCATGTACGTGGTTGTTTTTTTGCATGAGGTGCATATTGTGGTGCTTCGCCCAGTTGTCTGCGGGTATGCCTTTTTGGAGAGAGATGCTTAGGATGTGCGATGTTGGGGTTAAGTGGAGAAATAGTGGGGAAGTAGTATTGGGGTACCCTGGATATTCGTTATTATATTATATACTCTTGTATTCATTATTTGGTGGGAGTAGCCATGATGAGGCTGGGAACATAGTATACGTGTTTAGGTGATGAGTTAGTTTCACTTGTAGATCACTGTGCTTTAGTATGATTTCTTTGATTTTTCACAAGAGTATCCAGGGAGGATCCTATTGAGTATACTATTATACTCACCCAATGTATATATAATATTTTTTAGGTCACTTGGAGCAGGTTTGAGATCAAGCTGGTTTCTTCTATCTTGGGGTTGTAGGAGCTGTTTAGGCTTGTGGTTGCTATTGTTTTTACTTTCATTGGGGAACTTGTATTTTTCCCCTTCTATTTGTAGTAGTTTATAATGAAATTACATATGTGCGCATGGGTTTTCATTTATATTTCATTATGAGTTGGAGTTGGTTGGTGTCTATCTTAACTCTCTTTTTCGCATGTGTTCTCTTAGATGGCAATGACTCCAATATTTCTGTTTACTATACCCTCGGTGCTATTCGCCAACTCGGGGCCTACTAGAGGTGGGACTCGGTGACCATTATATCCCTTATCACATTTTTGGCCTATGAAGGGTCCACCTTGTGGGGAGTGGGTCATGAAAATGTGGTAATTGAGGCTAGTTTATGAATGTTTTTTATCTTGTCATCGATTTATTTTTACAAGATGGAATTTATACTCTCATACATCATGTATGAAATATTTACCATTAGTTGAGATAGAATAATGGAGTGAATAGTTGTACCAAGATATGTGACCTATTATATTCTTATCATTTTAATGAATGGAATGTGTTATTCTCATCTATAATGGAGAATTTTATGTGATGTGTCAATATTTCTGGTTAGTTTATTCTATGATAATCAAGTTATATGAATATTTATATTGTATTAACACACATCAAGTAATATAGATACTCAATATCTTGGAAAAAAGAGATCATATAAAAATTAATGCTTTTATATGATATAACTTTTGGACAATGGATTCAATATACATGTGTTTCATATAAATCATGTGAGATTCGTTTATATCTTCGGTATAAATGATATAATTATAGGGTATTTTCTTTGATTAAATTAAAAAAAATCATCAATTCATATTTTATCAATTATATAATGTTCTATGTACTCATATGTATTAAGTATCTGAATAATGATTGAGATTTATAAGACATAGATTCGAACTCTAAATTTTTATAAGGTTATCCAAATTGAGTAAATATGGTCTTTATTTTATCCAATTTTAAATTTGTTTAAATATTCATATATTATTTCATATGAGGTGATATGTGGTGAAATTAATGGTATATTTTCAAAAGTGTATTCAAGGATATCTAAAATTATTTTTTGATGATATCTGAAATGATTTTTGGATATTACTTCACATCCTATTTTTTATTATACGAAATAAGGTGAAATGTCAAAAAATCTATGTAACATTGCAGCATGTGTGAGATAGATGGAGATATACACTTGAGACTATAAACATGTCATGTTTTGGATTATACCATATTGTATAATGTATATATATATATATATGTTATTGTTTGACTTATTGGAAAGGATGGAATATCATATGTCATTAATATTTATATATTATAATGCACGATATAAGGGATTATACCACTACCATATTCCCAATTTTAAATATGCAAATCATACCCTAAAAGTATATTAAGAATTAAAAATAAAATTTTAATGCTCAAAATCATCATCCATATATGTTGTCATTAATATTTAACAATTCATTTACTGATACATTTAAGGGAATTCCATCAACATCAAGGTTTACATGTCTTGTAGCCATATAATTACTAAATAATATCATAACATTTGAGTAGATGTTGTCAAGGATTGGGGAGTCTCCATGAGACCTTTATAAATATGGCTGATACATAAGTTTTTTTTTATTTCAAGGCTTCTATTTTCTCCCTTCAAATTCCCTTATTAATTTGTCCACATTCTTTTTTTCCAAGAAATACTTAAATAACATGGTTGACTGGAAGATCCCACCCAAGAATTGGGTGATGATTTATCCGATGGATTCACCAATGAAGAACCAACCCTTTTATTAATTTTTAGTGATATTAGAAAATTCGTGTTTGAATATAGGAGATATGGCCAACTTCAATGTAGGGTGAAAATGTTCTTCATTTTTTAGTCAAAATGGTTTATTCATAATATTATAGTGACATTACTTTAGGATTTCTTAATTTATTTCCTTACTTAGAAGATTTATATTTTATTCTCTGAAATCTAGTATTGGCTACCAATAAGGAATATTTTTATTTATCCTTATCGTAACAAAATTAATTGTTCAACTATTTGGAGAAGATAAAAATAATGTTGTTATTAATTAAATAATTAGAAAAATTGAAAATGGATCATGATTATTTGTCCATACTTGGATGATTTTTTCATAAGTAGTTATCTTATAATTTATTCATTCATCTATATTCTGGGTGATGCATACATCAAATAATTGGGCATTCACTCATTTTTTTCACTCACCGTTCTCCTTTTTGAGAGTGGATGTCACACTTTTCACATAAATATTGGGTTTACAAAGAACTGGTTTCCCATTATCTACCATATTTTAAAAAAATCACCCAAAAAATCATTCTTCGATGATGTATCCTAAAATTTAGTATTATTGAAATTAATTAATGAAGTCATATAAACATACATGTTTAGGATTCCTAGTCTTTGGAATCTGAAACAATTTTCCATATATGGAATAATAAACTACTAATGAACGTTATTTGATTTATGGAATAAAAAATATTACTAATATTTAAATAAATCATGGAAAATTTACTCTTTATGCAAATTTTGTGCATTCTTACAAGGGAATACATATTTTTACACAAACATGGGTTATAGTGCCACCTAACACTTGATTAGTTAAGGGTTAGTGGTTGGTTTCATTTTCAATTTTCTGATTATTGTCATTTTTTCTAACTTCCTAAATCCCCAGTCATATAATATTGGTTATATGTGAGATTTTTACTGACCATCAATGCCTTTCACACTCAAAAAGTTTTAATGTTTTAATTAATAGAAAAAATTATTTAATTGTTTATGGGATTAAAATTATAGAATAATTTTCTTATAGGTTATCAAAATAAACTATAAATAATAAAATTTTATTTATAGTTGATTGTTAACATATTTTATTAGACTCATCCATCAACCAATAGTATTGGACAACCACATATTCTCTCATTGTTTTCAATTATTGATATAATGGATTTTTTTCTTGTAAGTGAACCAAAATAATAACATTATTGTCAATATAAATCATCTCACATGGTTATTTACATAGTAGCCATCATTTAATAATGTGAAAATATCATAAACATCATATTTTAAACAAATCATCATAGTTAAGAATCCTTTTATTCCACAATAGTCCCTAATATTTTGACACACTAGAAAGAAAATTGTTTGATGTGTTTCTATAGTTTCACATAACATATAAGGATGAAAATATTTTCATTTTGATATTTTTGGGGTGTAGGAATCAAATACACATATATTGGTTATATGTTTTCTGATGGTCTATATTAGGGAACACTGATCTTTGAGGGATTCTATTTATCTAGTGGTATATTTATATGTATTAGTATTTTTTTACACATATACCTCACATACATAATATTTAATTTGTGGTTAAGGATATTAAATCGAATATTTTAAATTGAGCAACTAGATATTTGAATGATTGGAATACATCATTAGTTGATTTAATGAATCATCATAACACTTAGATGATAAAAAGATACTTCTAAAAAAGTGGATCATTTAAAGGTTATGATGATTCAACCTAAATTGTATCAATACATATGAAATCACTCCAATGTTACTAAGTATTATGTTTCATACGTTCACGAAGTTCTATTTTTAGCAAGAAAATATTATCTTTATTTATCATCTGAATATTCTTTGGTAATTCTGAAATTGAAGATATGGTAATGTCTTTGAAATTATAAACTCTCTCTTATTTAGGTTGTAGAAGTATCTTATATGGAGTCCCTAATGTTCGATCATCATTGGACTTATCTTTGAACACCCTACTCATGTGCTTCAAGACAATGATTTTTTTTCTCATAACTAATCTTCCTGGTTTAGTGGGATATCGACCTCAGGTTTTGGGACATCAATTTTTAAACATATGATGAAATTCACATACATAAATCTCATGAGAACCAATTCATCATCAGTTCCTATGAAATAGATAGAGTCTGGATCTTTTGAATAAATAACAAATTCCCCATTGTTTTATATATTTGTGAGCAATCTCAAGAGGGGATTATGCATTGACAAACATTTGAACAATCTTTGTTCCACATGGGTTTTTATTAAAATAATGACATGATATCATCATAGTTGGTAATTTAAAGTGAATATACTTTGATGAACACAAAACATCACTAAAGAAATGGATATGGAGGAATTTTCATCGATGATGTTTTCAATAGCTATTATAATTTTTATCATTTAGGAGGTTATACTTTGAAAATAAAATTTTCCCCCTATAAAATTAGTATAAATTGAAGATTAAATTAATATAAAATCCTCCTAACCCTTTTAGGGTTATTTTATTAGGAAATTTCAATTTTAACCCTTTGTTTTCCATTGATATTATTCTACAAAAGTGATACAACCCAACTAAGATAATGGGAGGACAAAAGGGTGAATTTTTAATGTTTTAAATTCATCCATGTTATTAAAATTAATGTGAGGACTTTGGATGATAGGAAATAATACAATTCAGAAATAAAAAATTTGTTACAAATTTTTTTGATGTGTATAATAAGAAATAATGTAAAAATTCAACAAAATTATTTTAGTTTAGTTTAGATCCAATATCCTATAACTATTTTTCACAGTCCAATCTAGAAGAATGATATCTGATATAATATAAAGAGACTGTTACAATGAGTGAAGCCAACACACTGTTTATTGATGGGATCAAATATATCCCAAGTATTTATAAGTACCATACCTAAACCTAACATTTCCATTTTAGTGGATATAGAGAAAAATTTGAATTTCAATAGGAGGAGCCCAAACTAGTGATTTTTCCTGGGATTAATCACACATGTATCAAAGCCTACTGGAAAAGTATAAAAGCCATGAAATTATTTCAAAATGTGGAATAATTATTAAAAGTGATACAATATAGTGAAAACAACCCAATAAAATAGAAACAATTAAACAATGGAAAAACTGCATGTCATTGATGATGCAATTATAGGGTTGTAAAATTATCCTTGATCATTTATATATAATGTAATGAAAAAATTTGGGTGTTATAATAATTCCCTGATTGATCAGTGTAACATTACAAAACATTGTGTATTGTACAAGGAAAATACATTTTTTATTTTTTCTTTTCCCATCGCACTACAAGATCTCTTCAGCCTCATTAGATAAATAAGAATCCAAAGATAACTTTCGTGATTTCCTCAACTATTTGAAAATAAAATAATTAGGTTAATTCAAATAATAATGGAATAACTATATTGTTAACCATAAGTTAATAGAGTGTTGTCAAATCCAATAAAACATGTAATATTTATTATGAAAATAAATATTTTTTCCAACAAATATATCTGATAATTCCCATTTAAAATATCTTAAAGACGTTGCATAATAATACTTCGACTAATTTCACCAACTAGAATATTTTTTTTATTTTAATGAACATAAAAAATCACCATACATTTACACACATCAAATTTACCTAATAATTCACAAGAAAAATATCCAATAAAAATTTAACTACTAATTTAATCATGCATGATTTTTTATATTAGATTTTTAGATATTTGAATTTGAATATTTAATTAAACAACATGATATAATGATTTTATAAAATATTTTAATAATATAATTGAATAAAATTTTTATAAAATATTTTTTGATAAGAAATTATCTAATGTAGTAAAAATACATAAATTTTCATTATATTTATATTAGAAGGTTCATTTCAATATTCGACCAAATAAACATCATTATTAGATTTTGGTCTACATTACATACATTTTGAAAATTATCTTTTATTTCAATCTCATCAATTATCATCGTAACATAAATTTTATATAATGATATAACATTACCAAAAGCATTGATTTTAATATGAAAAAAACAATGTGATACTTCAGAATAAATTGTGAACATTAATATGATCAATTAATTATTTATTATTGTTTAAAAAAATATTGTTAATCTTTATATCAATCTATTTCAATATGAATTGTGAAATTCCATTATTCTTATATATGGTAAATATAAAATACTGTTGAAAACATAAAATGGAAAACACTTCTCCAAATTAAAAAGTAAAACTAATGATACATAATATTAAAAATAATCTATGGAGAGGGAATACAACAAAAACATACAATTCACACCTCAATGAAGGGTGTCAGACTCATACTCGACACCACCCTATCACCCCATAGGAACACTACCACTTAGTCACTCCCTAAAGACACTTGAAATATAATATATCCAATAACTGATAGAAAATATGTAATTTTTATAAAAATTTAATTAATAATATTGATAAATATTGAATAAAAATTATAAACAACAAACATAATTAAAGAAAAAATTTGATGAGAAATTTTCTATTATCAAAGAAATATTATGGAAATTTATTCATGGTGTCAACTAAAAAGTATCCAAAATTATGATAATTACTAAAATGATCAAAATTACCAAAAAAAATTATAAAAATAAAAACTGTAAAAATATCTCCCATTAAAAAAATAGGGAAAAAAGTTTTTCCAAAAAAACATAACATATTTCCAAAATAAAATTCTTCAAAAAATTAAAAAATCTATCCCCCAAATTATTTTTTAAATTTAATACACATTTTTAAAATTATAAAAGAACAATAAAATAAAATATTAATAGTGTGAACACATATACACTTTTATAAAACTAAAAAAATTGAAAATTTAATTGAATACGAATTCAACAAAAAATAATCCCATAAAGTGATAATGTTTCAAAATAAAATATACATTCTAACAAGTAAAATTACAAAACAAACAATCATTCATTAATCAAATAAAACCCATATTTG
Organism: Viscum album; assembly: GCA_963277665.1. NCBI lineage: Eukaryota > Viridiplantae > Streptophyta > Magnoliopsida > Santalales > Viscaceae > Viscum > Viscum album. The sequence continues at coordinate 1,024,534,666 of OY728160.1, read as the reverse complement.
TTTTTCAAAATATAACCATTTAATGAATTAAATAAGAATATGAAATTTTAAAATTTTAAATAATTTAGAAACAATAAATCACCTTAAAATTATTATTTCACAATAAATATCTCATAAATTATCTTAAAATTATAATAATATAAGTATAGGTCTATTAAGATTTACAATTATAAAAAAATATCCCTGATTTATCAAATAAAAAACTGAATATGTAGCATTCCCATGTAGAGTTAGGAAATTAAAATTTATATAAAACTACTCCCTCTAAATTAAAGGATGAAAAAATTATATAGATAAATAAATAAAATGATATGATAAACAAATTTTTATTCATATTTATTATATAATTAATAATATAATCAATGCTTTGTGGCATAAATCCAGAATAAAAACATTAAAACTACCATGATTCATAATATATTTTGACATCATTTAATGAGTAATATCAAATATTCATATAATAATAAAATATGTGCAATAAAAAACCAATAGTTTATGAATGATAATACAAAATAATAAACTGATAAATCTAGGATCACTCCCTAAAATATCATTAAAATTAAGAACAATCCAACATATCATATAATAAATAAACATATATATACATGTTGGCTATTTTCACAGAATTTACATGGCGTCCAAATGAGCATAGGTTCAACCAGAATTAAAAATGATTTCCTGAGAACTCATTCTATAGATGTATTGGTATATTTATCTTTAAAACTATATTTTTATATTAATGTCTTAATATAACCATGAAATTGATTAATCAGAAAGATGTATCAGCTGTATAATTTCCAAATAAAACAAGTCATAAAATGGTAATAGATAAAATATTTTTTTTATCATTCACGAATATATTATGATATATCTAATGTAGTCTCCCTATATAACCAATAATTTTTCCTTTTTAATTGATATATAATTTTTTTATATTATATTAATTCTACTTATATTTTGACATTAAAAGTAAACTTATATAGAATTTTCTTTAAATTTTTATTTTTATCATTATGTTTCATGTTATCCATTTGAATAATTTAAAAATCAATGTAAGTGTTATCATTAGTTTGTGAAGAATAATTTACCCAACTATCATTACATTACTACATCATATATAAGTAATATTTTATAACCTTTAGGTTCATATTTTTGTCATCAAAATTAGGAATTTAATTATTTAACATTTTGTTATATGAAATAATTATTTTATTTTATTTTTATACATTTATGTGGTGCTTACTAAATTTTTCATACTTGTTATAATATTTTAGATTCACCCTTATATTTATATAAAAATTCATTTATCTTATTAAAAGTGGATGTGATAGAATCATATTTATAAGATAAATTAACAATGGAATCAATACTAACCTTACCTTAAATTGCCCTTGAATTTAGATTAGAACATTTTCCCAAATAATTATAAGGAGAATGTGTTTCCTTAGAACATTTTACATTCAATGAGTTTTTACCAGTTTCATTCTCTCATAATGAATCCTTTATAGAATCGTATTATATGTGACAACTCTAACAAGTTTAGAATTATATTTTTTTGTATTCCATATTCTACCCCATTTCATTCTTTTCATTTTTATCCTTAGGCACTAATATTTGGTATTAACAATATTCATGAACTCATTAAATATAATTTAATAATTTCGATAACCTCTCTTATATTTTTTTAAATTATTTCATATACTTCTCCATATATCTTTCGTTTAATCCTTGATTCATCATATTGAGTCCTTGTATAAATTTTTTTATTTTACTTTGATCATATCCTTTCTTAGAGCTAGATGAACATCCTTATTCCTCATAAGTGTCAAAATAATCATGATTTGAAGATTTAATTATTACTCCGTTCTATTTTTAAATGAAATTACTATAAATATTTATAATCTAAATAGCATATTTAAGTAATTATGAAATAAACTCATCCATTTTATATTATCAAAGTCTTTACTTTCATCAATTGACCCCATATTGAAATGCCATTTATTTGGTAATTCCAAAAGTAATGTTTTAATCAGAGCAACATTCATAATATTTTTTACCAATATTACAAATATTTTTCACAATCTTAGTAAACATATTGTATATTTAATTAATAAATTCATGTTAAACATTTTATATGCTTAAAATTCCACATTGTGAATAGTAATCTTAGATCTCTGCAATTTTTGAGGCCCTTAATGATTGAATGTTAAAGTCCTTTAATTATTAGAATAAATTTTACAAGATGAAATGTGTCTTTAAAAAACATATACTAAGATATAAATAATGATAATTCATGACTTTTAATTTAAATGATTATTTTTTTGCATCGATACTGGTCAAAGATTCATGTTTAGCATTAGGAAATTTATAGTTTCTAAACTTAAGAGTCCAATATTCAATAAATATATTATTTAAAAATACATCCATTCAATATTTACAAATACTATAGTCTCTCCCATTAAAATGTGTTTGTCTTAATGTATTTTAATTTTAAATCATATCCATAATTTCTTTAATTGAAAATATATCATTCCCATTGTCTTAATAAAAACAAAAATATAAATAGTCCGAGAAAAAATATTCAGAAGGAAGATTCAACTAAGATACCACTTAATAGATCCATAGCATGATGATGAAAACAATGGATGGCATGAACATTAAATCCCTAAAAATAATTAGAGTAATTAAAATTGTAATGTGGAATTTATTTTATAGGAAATAAAACAACTCGGTGAAAAACAATATGTGTATTTATTAATGTGAGAAATATAGGAAAAAATATAGTAAAGATAGAACAAAATTAATTTTATTTTATTATATATCAAAATTATCACATATCTTATCATCACACTCCATCATTGGCTTATAGTCTCAATTAAAATTTAAATATAATTTAAATTTTTTCAACTAATATGATAACAAGATCAAATCAAAACCATGACTTTCTAAGGATAGGTACCAATCCTAACACAACCTTTTGTGAAAGTGTAGATAGTTAACATGAATTATATAGGATAAACCCAAAATTAATTATTTTTAACAGGATTATTCCCCACATGTGTCATTTTCTATTGAATTAGTGGATGAACTATGGAATACATTTTCAAAGTGGGTTAACCTATGTAAGTGATAAATTATAGAATAGAAAACCAATGAATAATGAAAAAAAAATTAAACCAATGTAGGACTTATAATTTGAAATTATTATGTAGTAATGTTGTTATATTAACATTAAAAGTGATGTAATAAATATTTTTTATCATTCCATTAATGTCTCTATTGATATGGGAAACATTATATCACTTTGGGTATTTAACCATACATGTGTATCATTTTAATTGGTAATTCTATCTAGATAATTCATAATCACATAAAACTCATAAAATATAAAAATTATAACATCAAAATCTATAACATATGATATTTTTTGGAAAAAAAGTAAATATAGTAATTTAAATAATAAAGGAATAATAAAGAAAATTGCACATAATTTAATCTGAAGATAACAACTCTAAAATAATATATATGTATTTGAATAAGAAATAATTCTTATGATCAATTAAATCAAATTTAATATTATCATTTAAAATATCAGAATGAATTTACATAATAATATTATTACAATTTACACCAACTAAAATTCAAATACTTATATTTGAATGAACATTATTAAATTACCTCAACAATTGACTCTACATCAAATATTCAAATTAATTATCTAAAATATATTCCATTAAAAAGTTGAATTATATTATCATTATTCATTGATTTAAAAAATTGAAAATTAAATATTTGAATTTTGTTTTTAAATAGTATTCCATGGTATATTGATTGCCTAAAATATTCAGTTAAACTGTATGATGGAAGATTTAAAAAATATATTCCCCTATAATAAAATATAATAGGTTATAAAAAATGAAATCAACTTCTACTTCATATCAATTAGTTTATCCCAATACTATACCCACTATACAAAATAATTGGATGCTGGTTTAGTTTACTTATATTAATATAATTATATTATATTTCCTACATGATTAATATTTCCTCTATCAAATCTTTTCACATGTTATCACTTGAATAAATAGTAATGTTAATCAAAAAATAGAAAAACAATAACATAGGGACACTTATGAGCAGAACAAAATTATTCAAGTTTCTTAATATTTGAATAACGTGTTTATAATATTTTTATATATCCATAAAAATAAGAATAATTTAATTTTTGAGCTCAATAGTTCATGATATGATCAATATATAGAAGAAAAAAAAATAATGAAAATGATTTGGGAAATTAAAACAAATTTATCATGATAAATAAAATATTTTAAAAAACATCCTAATTTTATGAAATATAGAAAACATAAATAAAAATAAAGAAAAACAATGAATTATAAAAATTAATTAAATCATAAATAAAGAAAAAAATTTAAAACATTTTAGTTATCAAAACCTAATTAAATAATGTGGATCAGAGAGTCACTTCAATAATTAGGATGATAAATAGGGAATATTTGGTAAAAAATGCCCCTATCATGTGCAATATAATTAACCTATATCCTTTATAGAATGTGTTGAAACAATTAATTTCAAGAAATATCAATATGACACATAGAACCCGCTTGGTCTCACTAAATATGTCTCTTTTTTTGAGATGGGGGAAAGTTTATCAAAATATTGATTTTCATTGGTCTACCCTGCGTATGGGTCATCATCAAAGTTAATAACATTTCATGACACCTAACATGTATTCTTTAAATAGGGATAATGATTCAATCTCTCAGGTTTCCACATTGTTAAATATAGTGGGGGAGATGAAATTTTATATACCTCCCTTATACAAGGATTTTTGGGTACATAAAAGTGGTCTATTTGGTTAAAATGGATATTTCTTCCAAAAGAATATATAATGATAAAAATTTCATTACCTTAACTAACCAACTATTAAAATAATCTTGAAAAACAGAAACCTAGGTAACATACCAAAATATAATGTTTTGAAAAATTGAAAATAACTTCTATTAAATAGTGTAGTAGTTATATATTTTAAAATAAGAAGAATGGGAACATTTTACCATCATAAAATGTTCCAATACACAAAAAACACCTATCAATTCCTTAAATCCCAATATAATACAAAACATATTGAAACTCCCTAAATTTCTAGCACTATTAGAAAATACTTATATTCACAGTACAATTAGTGGTATCTCTACATCAAAAAACCATCAATCATACATTTATATCATTCTCATCCATATAGATTCAATTTTAAAATTTAAACATCAAATAATTTTTTTCATGAGTAAATGTTTTTTAAAAAATAGACGTCTTCAGCTATATTTTTTTGAATTACATTAAAAATTAACTCATAACTCATCATTTCTGATAATAATGGTAGCAAAAGTCCATATATTGTATAAATTATAGGTTAATGGTAAAATATAAAAATATTCAATTCCTTGAAATTAAATTAACTAAATTATAAATTAAAAACTCACATGTCATATTACATGGATAAGGAAGTGATATAGTCAAAAAATCAAGATATCATATGAGATTGTGTTATTACCATAGAGAAATGACCATGAATTCTCTCATAATTTGTGTATACATCAAATATCAAAGATAATAATGAACAATAAGAATCCCACTCATATCCTGAGGGACATTATCATCATTAATGGATGGTTAGGATTTCTCAATGAATGATGAATTTTCCTAGTGATAAGTAATTTGTAATATTTGATTAAATAATATAGATGGGTAGTAGAATAGTAGAATCATTGATGCATATGGTTTCTCCAAAGATGCGTCACCAAAAGTAAACCAATAAAGGATTGAATCTAATTCAGTGTTATTGTATGATATAGGGATCGAAAAATATTGCAATGAGATATTTGGGGCCAGAAAACTGAATTATTTTTTAATATATAATTATATATATATTTATATTGTAGGGGATGGGTGGTAGTTTTTATTGACAATATAATTTATTTCATCAATGAACTCATTAATATTAGATATATTTTTATCTAATATTAAAACAAAAAAATTATCAAATAAACTAAAATAATCTAAAATTGAACTAAATTAACTAAACAACATAAAATATAAAAACAAAAAAAATAAAAATTTCATTAGTTTGTTTAGTTAAATTAGTTATACATTGTTAAGGATCACTCCTATAGATGGATACATATTAAAATCCTCATCTATGATTTAGAATAATACATTGATCCAATATACACAAAAATGTCTGAAAATTTTATTGTTCATATTTGAAATTGGAACACATGATGTAGTGAGATCATAAGGTCAACATGCATTGGTTTCCCTGTGAGTGCCTTTTTAAGGACTATAAATTTTATATATGGAATTTACCATCAAAATATGAATATGTGTAATATTTATAATTATGATGTACAATAAAACACATTCATAACATAATAACAACCAATATTACATTATTTCATTAATTTTCAACCTAAATATTGAAAATAAATACACTCTACAAAATTAACTATTTTTTAATGATATCATTTACATAAAATATGAAAATGTTTGTAATATGATATTTTTGCACATTTTAGTACCCATGAATTATTATAGTCTCCCAAAACACCATAAATTAGAAAAAAAAATCTGAAATATCATTGTAATTTAGAAAAAAATGATTATAGAACAATTAAAAAAAATTAATTGAAGGATGAATAAAGGAAATATGAGGTATACATTAGAACAACAAATCCAATACGAGTATTAAGAATGATAAAACGACAATTTTGTATAGAAACTAGATCATTTAAAAAATATCCCAGCATTAGAATATTAAAATTAATTTTAAATAATATTCATTTTAAACAAAAAAATTAAATATAAATTATAAATTTACATCAAATTAATATTAAAAATAGAAAACTCAAAAAAATATTATAATTGAAATATCAATAAATTTTATTTTATTATACTATGAAAAGCCTTATTAATTTAATAAATATTAAAATTATCAATGATAGAAAAGTATATTGATAAAATGAATGAAATTTTAGAAATAATAATTTCAAAATTAATTTATAGTGTTTTTTAAATTTTTGAAAAACATAAATTTTTAATTACATTGAAGAAATACAGTTTTTTAAAAACTGATCTCTTATAATTTAATATTGATTTAATAATGAAACTATTAATCATAAAATAATTATATCAACCTAAAATAGATTTAATAACAGAATTAATTTATTTAAAAATAATAAACACAATTTATTAATATTGAAAATAATTTCCTGATTTCAAAAATATAAATTATTACTTAAAAAAATTAATTTTTTTCAAAATATATTTTCAATAAAAAAATTATCTTCTAAAGGAGTTAAATATAAATAAAAATGAAATATAATGAAGGTATTAATAATAATTTTAAAAAATACAATTATTTTAAGTGTTACATTTCAAAATATAATTGGTTATGTATTTTAACCAAAAATTATACTATTCCAATAAAAATTCCCCATCTCCCCATCATTATAAAATCACTTCATGGTTAAGTACCTTAGCCTATTATCTAACCATTTACCTTCTTCTTAGACACATATTTTAATGACCTGAACTATTAAAAATAAAATTATCTTTTCAACTTAATTAAATATCTTATTATATGTTATTGATATAGACAATACATATAAGGACCTGACCTTAAAACTATTCATAATATTGAATTAAATGAATAAATCATATTTAAGATCATTTTAGTATTAGATTTTTAGATAATTAGGCCATAATTATTACATATCAACATGAAAATTACATATAGACACTACAACTCAGCATCCTTTTTTTATAAAATATAAACTCTTAAAAAGAAACATATTTAGTTCCATGTTTTAGACAACATGACTTTTCTTAGATCCCATCCATGACCCTATTCATCTTTAAGTACTATATAAAACATTTTAATAAATTGGGATGAGTATAAAAAGCATATTATTGGTTACAAAATAAGGAAAGGAATCATTGACCAATCAATAAATACAAATCAATGAAACCATACATTTCGATCAAAACATTCCTCATGAAATCATAAGATTTATGAATAAAGCATGGAAATCATTAATCAATAAGGTAACTTGTGGAATCTATATCAGAATTACACTGTAGCTATCACAACTACGTAGGGAGTTACGTTGGAATACCCGTCACAGTATATTCCCTAAATCTCTTAAGAGAAACATTAATGTGTACCTCAATCACGTTACCCAATGCATTGCAGAGCTATCTTGGGCTCACCTATCCTAGGTTTATCACTGAACCACCCATATATGTAAACAATTCCCAATACCCATAACATATTCATAACACACAAATCTAGGATAAAATAACGACAACATTTCCACTTTGTAATCACAGTATATCATTTCAATATATTGACATAACCAATTCTATATCAACCCATTTTTAAAATCAATTAAAACATTTAATAAAGAGATTTTTGAATCAATGTGTCCCATTCCACATTGAATCTTTCAAAAGAATTATCTTTTGAAAACATTAATAACAAAATAAATAAATCCAAAAAAAAACATTTTGAAGACATTAACATTAATGAGAAATATTTAATAGAATAAATATTTAAAAAAATTAAAACAATATTTTAGTTAAATAGTTTTTAATAAAATGAAAGTTGCTTGAATATAAATAATCGAGGAATGACATTTAATAAGAACATTATAATATCACGAGAACTAATAAATTCATGATATAATATGTCAAAGGGTAGTATATACATTATATAAATGTGAATTTGCACATAACAATAATGAAGTCCCAATGGAGTGTAAATTGAGACGAAATCCCTTATAAAGATGGTATCCATAGATTAAGGATAAATTAATTATATAATTATGTGTTACAAATTTAAATACACTAAATATGATTTGATATTCATAGTAAAAAATATGATTTCATTCAAACATATTCATTTCAATACATAATCAACAAGTAGAGGTTTAACCAAAAGTATTGAAATTGGGTTAAAAAGTTCCCTTACAAAAAATTGACAGCCTAACAACGTCACATTAAAATTCAGAAAAAGAATTGATGAGAGAAAAAATAGTATCTCATCCCATGGAAATAGAATTTTCAGAAATAAGGATATATAATAACATATCCCAATATAAGAATATTTAAATTAAAATACATAACAAAATTAGTATTTTAAAAAGTGGAGGGTGAAAGGTTCCCTTACCGATTTGGTAACTTACGAAACATACAACCATGAAAGAAGAATCATAAAATAAAGATGTAAATACCCATAAATGGAAGTATATTACACAATGAATACAATCGTGGTCAGTACTTACACCACACAATGTAAACAGAGTCAAATATAGGCCTTTCTCACAAGAATAAAAAAGTGAGATGAAAACCCCAAACCACGTTGTAATCAACTGAGTCATATGACAAAAAGTTAATGACCACAAAATGAACCCTAGAATACCATGAATATAAATTGAATCATGATTATATATATCAAATTACAGTAAAAAATACACCACATGCAAGAAATAAGTGGCGAACAATTGAAATCTCACGGAATTAACAGTGAGATAAGAAACCCCTTGCCTTGTGTCCGACATGAACTTTTCATTATTTAATCTACAGAATAATAAGGTAATGTTAATTTTTTACTTTATGAAGAACATTTTTCAGGTTTATTATTCCTTTAATATCGATTATTACTATTTTATAAACATTATGAAATCATTTGAATTAATAATGGTCGATTTTTCGATATTTAGTACTAGAGTCAAAAATGAACCGCTTATAATTACAAGTTGTTCATGTAGTCAAAATTACATTATATTCAGAATTATATTTATGATTTGCATATCATATATTTCATATATATCCAGTATATTTATTTATTTATTATATTACATAACATTTGGAGATAAAAAATTAAATTCATCGTTCATTGATACAGTAAGCCGTACATACACATGAACTCTACTTTAATTTCTATTTCATATTTAATGGAATGAGAACATAATGATACATAGGTATATTATAATTATAGTATAATATCATATGATATATATGTTACATAATTTCATTAACTCCATCCTGTATACGTTCCATGTATGTCATGAACGAATCATATCATCTTGAGGGGGCGGTAGTCCGCACTTCCTCAAATGATATTATCCTATTTAAACATATTGGATAACATAAAGTAATATTTGTAAATAAAATTTACAAACTAATAGAGAAAAAATAAACATAATATATATCATATATAAATATAGTTCCATCATAATGGTGACTATGAGATGTGGTAGGAGAAGATTGAACAATCATCGTTTCGTGAGGCAGTAGTTCGCCATCCAAATAAACAGTATGTTCTTTACCCATTATATGGAGGTGTGTGTAAGTGTTGTTCGAATACATCTCATAAAAACAACCTAGAATATTGAGGATTATATATTATAACAACCCATACTTTACATACATTGTTATTACTTCAGAATTGAAGCACACTTATTACAACATATAACAAAACCAAGAAAGGACCGTATAGGTATAGAGTCTTTAGAAACTGGGAAACATAAACAACTGGTTCATAAATCATCTACTTTTCTTCCCATTTATTTCATCATATCCAGAGTCCCTTTTGGAATATCCTACTTAATATCCTTCTTCCTGGCATGGGGAAATAAAACATACAAAAGGGTGAGCTCAAATGCTCATTAAGGCTAAACAAAAAAAATATCAATCACATCATATACATAAGAACATAACTTTTGGAAATCTTAACCTGCAAAAGAGATCATAATATCATAACATGGGATAAATTATAGAAGTGAAATGTAATCCCAATAATCATAACTTAAAACATGAAACTTTGTGGCATACACACATAATCATAGAGAATCATTTCTTGTTTGTCAAGACTCATTTCCAAGACTATCTTAGTGGACAAAGTCCATTTTTGAACCGAGTTCGCTCCTCGTTTCAGTCCTGTTTCACTGAACCGGTATAACCTACCATTCTAGACATGTCTATCTCATGAGATATAAAATCTTTACCCAATGCATTGGAGGGAGATATAGGTCACACCCATCTCATAATGATACCATTCTTATGTGTGCCACAAAATCATAAATCATACATCATTGCATAACCCATGTAATAAAAATGGGAATCTTAAACATCATGACATTATAAAACAATTCATATAAGATAAAGGAATTCATAAAAATATTTCCATCACAACATAATCAAATCAATGTAATAATAGGGATAGAGAAAGAACCCTTTATTATCTTAGATGGAAAATAATTTTTATAAAACTATTGAATTCCATTCTTGAGGAAACTATCCTTTTTTACTTCAAAAACATTTTTCCATTCTTAACATGTCATACAATTTTAAACTGAAATAAGTTGATTAAAAATAAACATGAAAACTTGTAGTGGAAGATACTTGGAAATATTGTTTTAAAAATCCGTTCATGCCGTATCAGTTAAAAAAACATTCTTCTCGTACTTTTGTTGGAAAAGTCTAAAAGTACCTCGTACGAAACACGACAAAATATTCCTTTCGTATATTTTACTAAAAACTCACTGAAGATTAAAATTGGATATAAACTATTTTAGAATGATGTAAATATTACACATTGCGGAGAAATGGTTGTGGATGATAAAATGCACCCCAGTAAATTCCAAAATATAAACAATCTCAGATAAAAATGAGATTGTGATATTTCCCTTACCTTTGGTTCGATATGATTTTTACGTGTCTGAACCTCCTGTATAATGATTTAAATAATGTTATTGACTTATTACAGAATCATAATTATTTTTATGATATCATATATGGTCATATTCTTAGCTTACTATTAGTAATATTTCATTACTACTTGTTATTCGGGTGTTTATTACTTTTTGTTCTTATGCGTGTTTGTCGAATAAATTATTATTCTTCTCTTTAGGTTATAGATTCCTCATATCCAGAATGGTATTAGTGTAATATATATCATATTAATTCATTCAATTCATTTATATAATCATTATGAAATGATGATCATGTAGAACGAGTCGCATCACATCGTGGAGACGGTATTCCGTACGTACACACGAGTGATGATATCGTTCCTATGATCGTGGAATTGTATTGGAGTGTATTTATACTATTTCAAAATAAATATCACTTTATAATAGTCATATATAGTCATTATTTACACCATTATACCCATCAAAGTATGGTGGGGTGGGAAATAGATTACACCACGGCGTGGAGACGGTATTCCATACGTACGCACGTGTGATGATTTCTTTTTCCGTAGGATGGATAGATGGTGAAATAGGGTTGTTTCATACTTATAATAAAATATCAGTATATGAGTGATACTGATGTTATTACTTCATAATGAAACAACTAAAAAGAAGAAGTGGAAGAAGAAATAAAGATGAAATAATCGGTAACGGACATTACCTCTTCTTTGAAGTGCTTCTTTGAGACCTCCTTTTAGTGTACTAAAATAGGTCTTTGAAGAAGACCAGGACCTATAAGATGTCTCTAGGAAAGTGTAGAGGAGAAAATGGCAGGTTTTGGCCGAGCTTGAAGGCTCAAAGTGGTGTGAGGAAGAGGGGGAGGAGGTGCCCTTTTATAAGGGATGAGAGGGGCACCTTTGGAATAACTAAAAATATTATTTTATTATAAAGACAAGTTCGGTGTTAAATAGCTCCAAATTGAGTTATTTCAAAGATATGGTGGGGATGGGTCTAAATCCTCTCGTACAATATAATTTAGAAAAGTTTAGGTCATTATATTAACCTTATCTTTTAGTTTTAACTCTTAGTTAATTAGATTGACATTTACCATGTCACTTTGTATTTTTATATTATATAGTTAATAAACATACCATATACATACATGAGACTCCCAAGTTGTGTTTTATTATTATATATAACATTATCTAAGTCATTTTGACGAACCTTATATTTTTAGGAATAAAATAATAATTAATAATATAATATTTATTTTAAAAACTATTTTATTTCAATTTTGACAGTATTCAATAGTTGATTTTTTTTGAAACTCATAAAAGAATGATTACTTCGACAAAAGTTAATTAAATCAATCCTAACCTGTCATATTAACCTAGAAAATTAGTTTAATTCATAAAAAGTCTCAAATTATACTTATTTAGGTATTTATAATAACAATTATTCTAATTTTTCACTATTATGGTAATTACTGCATCATCATTGTGTCTTAAATAAATTAAATTATTTAAGGTGTAAAAATTAAAAATAAAATATAATTATGTAGGAAATATATTTACCTTTCTAATTAATATTAATAGTCGAATTTATCTTATGTATAACCTTATATTAAAAATGATTTAGTTATTAAACTTTGATTTTAACTATTTTAACCCTTCTTTAAATAAATTAATAATAAATGTCCTAATCTAATCCAAGTGGGCCTAAATGGTCATATTTTATTCCTAAGGTTGTTTTTGGTCAAATTAAACTTGTCCAATAGAAATAAGACATGTGTTAGGGTAATAATAATATCATTTTTACCCTTAATTACCCTATTTACTTTTAACCGTTGTAAAAAAGTAAAAAGTTACTATTCACCAAAAAATTATTTTCATCTCATTGAAACACATTTTACTTACTGACATCAACCGTGTCTCTCGGATTTTCGAAATTCCACTCACAGATGCGGTAAAATTAAGTTTTATGAAAAATTCAGCTTTTTTAACTACCACTTAGTGGTTTCACTATTCATAAAAAATTGAAAGTTTTCAGAAAAATACCAAAATTTCACCCTAGGCTAATTTCGATATTCCGAATCAAAAAATTAAGTAAATTTTGAAAAGTAAAATTTATAAAATTTCAAAAAGTGGTTATTACAATTCATAACGGCTAGTTTTAATAATATTCTAATAGCATATCATTGTTTAGTGAAACTCGATATTGCATACGACGCAAGCTATCGAGAAGGTCGTGATTTCGTGTAAAGAAAGACAAGCTAGTGTTGTGTGTAGTGAAAGATTCCTTTTATATAAAAACAAAATATTTCACATAAAAGACTCAGGTGTTACATTCTACCCCCATTAAAATGAATTTCACCCTCGAAATTCGTCACTTTGATACAAACAGATGAGGATACCTCTCCCTCATCATATCCTCAAGCTCCCATGTAGCTTCTTCTAATTGGTGGTTCCTCAATAAAACTTTCACCAATCGAGTGGTCTTGTTTCGTAGGACTTTTTTGCTACGATCCAGAATCTCTATCGGTTGTTCTTCATAAGAAAGATTTTCTCCAGCGGTACAACTTCTGAGCTGAGTACATGTGAAGGATTAGGTATGTACTTTCTCAGGAGAGATACATGGAACACATCGTGAACTTGAGAGAGATTCGGTGGAAGCTCCAATCGGTAAGATACCTTCCCAACATGATTCAGTATTTCGAAAGGACCGATATATCTAGGGCTCAACTTCCCCTTCGTTCCAAATCTCATGACCTTCTTCCAGGGAGATATTCGTAAGAACACGTTATCACCCACTTCAAACTCTAGGTCTTTTCTTCGGTTGTCAGCATAACTTTTCTGTCGCCTCTGAGCTGCTCTTATGTGTTGTTGAATAGTTTGGAACTTTTCTGCCATCTCATCGACAAGATCAGGTCCTAATAGCTTTCTTTCCCCAACTTCATCCCAGCAAGTTGGAGTCCTGCATTTCTTTCCATAGAGAGCTTCATAAGGAGACATCTGAATACTGGAGTGAAAGCTATTATTATAAGAAAATTCCACCAAAGGTAGGTGTTGATCCCAACAACCTTTGAAATCCATAGAGCAATCTCTCAACATATCTTCTAGAGTTTGAATTGTTCTTTCAGACTGACCGTCTGTCTGAGGATGATAAGTAGTGTTGAAACTCAACTCTGTATCTAGAGTATGCTGAAGACTTCGCCAGAACATCAAGGTAAATCTCAGATCCCGATCAGATATAATAGAAAGTGTTACTCCATGAAATCTTACCACTTCCTTTACATATATCCTGGCAAGCTCATCCAGAGAGAAATCCTCTCTAATAGCAATGAAGTGTGGAGACATTGTAAGAAGATCAACTCTGACCCAGATAACATTATTGCCTTTGGATGTTTTCAGAAGTCCTATGACAAAGTCCATAGTGATGTTTTCCCATTTCCATTCGGGTATGGGTAATGGTTGTAACATCCCCTTAGACTTATGTCTCTCAACTTTAACTTGCTGACAAACCAAACATCGAGAGACATACTCAGCAACATCTCTTTTCATGCCATCCCACCAGAAGTACTCTTTCTGGTCCCTACACATCTTCATGCTTCCTGGATGAATAGGGAATAAAGAACTATGAGCCTCATCCAGCAGCTCCTTCTTTAATTCATGGATGGGAGGAAAACAAACCCGGTTCCGGAATTTTATTATCCCTTCACAATCAAGGTTGAATTCAGGAACATTTCTCACCTTCTTTTGTAAATCTACATCTTCTTTATGTGCCTCTTTAATCTTCACATGTATAGATGGTTGAACATTCATTTGAGAAGGATACGAGTTTTCCCCTTTCATTATAATTCCAAAATCCATCCTTTGTAAATCCATAAATATTGGATTTTTTGTGATCCTCATCATGGATAAGCTAGCATGGTCTTGTCGACTTAATGCATCTGCCACCTTGTTTGCTTTCCCAGGGTGGTAATGAATTGAGCAGTCGTAATCCTTAATCAGCTCCAACCATCTTCTTTGGCACATATTCATCTCCTTTTGTGTGAAAATATACTTTAAACATTTATGATCAGAAAAAATATCACACATTTTAACATAAAGATAATTCCCCCAAATCTTTAATGCAAAGATTGCTGTAGCTAACTCCAAATCACGAGTTGGGTAATTTTTCTCATGTATTTTCAACTGTCGTGAGGCATAAGCTATCACCATATCATTTTGCATAAGAACACAACCCAATTCCTTCTTAGATTCATCACTGTAGATCACAAACCATTCTCCACTACAAGGCAGTCTGAGAACAGGTGCACTGGATAAACTTCTTTTCAACTCCGTGAAATTCTCTTCAGATTCCTCCGTCCAAACAAACATAACTCCTTACCGAGTCAACATGGTGAGTGGATTAGATAATCGTCAAAAATCTCTCAAAAAACATCGATAATATCCAGCCAAACCAAGAAAACGTCGGATCTCAGTTACTATTTTTGGTCTCGACCATCTTTCGATAACCTCTGTTTTTGCTGGATCCATAGATATCCCCTCTTTTGAGATTATGTGACCCAAAAATGCAACTTTTTGAATCCAAAATTCACACTTGGTAAATTTGGTATAATGCTTCTCATTTCTTAGGGTCTTCAATATAATTCTCAAGTGATCTTCATGTTCTTACTTTCTCTTTGAATAGACAAGAATATCGTCTATAAAGACTACCCCAGAATGATCATGATAGTCTCTAAAGACTCTATTCATCAGATCCATGAAGATAGTAGGCGAATTAGTAAGACCAAATGGCATCACTATAAATTTATATTGTCCATACCTTGTACCGAAAGTCGTCTTTGGTATATCCTCCCTTTTGACCCAAAATTGATGATACCATGAATGAAGATCAATCTTGGAAAATTATTGAGCTCTGCGTAGTTGGTCAAATAAGTCATTAATGTGTGGGAGAGGATATTTTTTCTTGATAGTGATCTTGTTAAGTTCTCGATAATCAATGCAGAGTCTCATTGATCCATCTTTC
This sequence comes from Viscum album, assembly GCA_963277665.1. NCBI lineage: Eukaryota > Viridiplantae > Streptophyta > Magnoliopsida > Santalales > Viscaceae > Viscum > Viscum album. Next base: position 1,024,517,864 of record OY728160.1, on the reverse strand, counting down.
TTCTTAACAAATAGAACAGGTGCTCCCCAAGGTGATGCACTAGGGCGTATGAATCCCTTATCAAGATTCTCTTGGAGTTGCTTCTTCAATTCTTGCAACTCAATTGGGGCCATTCTATATGGTGTCTTTGAAATAGGCAAAGCACCCGGTACGAGTTCTATTGAAAACTCAAATTCACGATTTGGTGGAAGACCCGGAAATTCCTCCGAAAAGACATCATCAAACTCCCATACAATGGGAATATTCTTAATCGTTAGTTTCTCACCAACCATTTGAGATAAATAACCTTCATTTACTGGAATCAATACCCATAAAATGGATGATTTCCACTGGAAGGGTTTGTTCATCCTTGCATCGATAGATGATCATAGATTGATCTGGAATATGAAATGTGACTTCCTTTATTTGGAAATTGATATGAGCTCCATGTAGAGAAAGCCAATCCATGCCAAGAATCACATCAAATTCCACTATAAGAAGGATCACATGATTTGCAGGAAGCACTTTCCCACAAACATCAATCGGAGAAGAATTATAAACTTTTGATGCGACTATTGTGCCATTAGGTGTTGTCATAGAAAACTCAATATCTAATTTTTGAGGTAATACGACAATAATCTTAGAAAATTCCTTAGAAATAAAAGAGTGGGTGGATCCAGAATCAAATAAATCATTTGCTACTTTAGAGTGGATGGTAAGTGTACCTTTCACCACATCATTATCGTACTCCAAATCACTGATAGAAATTGAATTTGACTTTCCTTTGTCTTTAGCCTTAATATTTTGTTTATTTCCATCATCATCAACAACCCTTGGATTAGTGCATTTATTGTCATAATTCCCCATCTCCTTGCACTTGAAACATTGAAGTGTAGTAGGTTCATTTTGTGTGTCCCTTCCTTTGTTTTCATCATTATACATCTTCGTCCCATCATTGTGGCATTCAAATGCCCGATGACCTTCCTTTCCACATTTGACACATTTACTTGTCCCTTTAATAAAACTCCCTCCATGTTTCTTTCAACACTTTGAGCATAATGGAAAGCTCATCTTCTTTTCAATGTGCTCTTTAGATTTTCCATTGAATTCCATTTTCCTCTTCTTATCAAACCCATATGACTGATGGGTTACTCCAATCTTCATCCTGACATTGAGAGCACATCGAACGATTTCCTCATAGATATTGATGTCCCTTATGCCTAACGCCCTTTGAAGACTTGGTTTTAAGCCACGAAAGAATCGATCGATCTTTCTATCAGGTTGGATAATAATACTAGAAGCGTACCTTGCATGTCTTGTAAAATTCTCTTCATAGGTACCAACATATTCATCATCCTTTTTCATCAGTTCAAGAAACTATTTCTCCATCATTGTTTGGAGAATACGAGGGAATTACTTATTGAAAAATAAGTTCTTGAACTCGTCCCATTCCATGGACTCAATTTCATCTCTTTGCCTCGTATTCTTAATAAAATTCCACCATTGATCAGAATCTTCTTCCAAACGATACATTGCTAGGATGACTTTATCATGTTCATAACATTGAAGAACTGAAAATATCATTTCAGTAGTACTAATCCATTGTTCATAAATTAAGGGATCAGTAGACCTGCTCAATGAAGGCGGACGCTGCCTCATGAAGGATTAAACAGAATGTTTATCCCTCCTTTGCTCATTTGGAAGTCCAGCATGATTCATATCTTGAGAAAGTTGTGTGAACATGGCTACAAGATTTTTCATTCCAGCTCCCATAACGTTTGGTTGCTCAGGGGGACAATAATTTCTTTGCCCGTCGCATTCCGCAATAACACGGTTCTTTAGAGTTATATCCATTGACTAAAACCAAGAAGAATAGTGTGAGAAACACTAATTGTAATAGGAAAACCACATAATCAAGAATAAAACTTCACACTTATGGTCTTATCCTAGGTTATTCATGGTCATTTCTAAAACACTAAGATTGTGTTCTATGTTTAGAATTATCCTTAGGGTTATTACTAAGGCTTTCACATCCTAGTTTCCAATGGTTGACTATACCTTTCCTCTGATACCAACTATAACAACCCACACATTACATACATTGTTATTACTTCAGAATTGAATCACAATTATTACAACATATAACAAAACCAAGAAAGGAACGTATAGGTATAGAGTATTTAGAAACTGAGAAACATAAACAACTGGTCCATAAAGCATCTACTTTGCCTCCCATTTATTTCATCACATCTAGAGTCCCTTTTGGCATACCCTACTTAATAACCTTCTTCCTGACCTGGGGAAATAAAACATACAAAAGGGTGAGCTCAAATTCTCAGTAAGGGGAAACAAAAGAAATATCAATCACATCATATACATAAGAACATATCTTTTGGAAATCTTAACCTGCAAAAGAGATCATAATATCATAACATGGGACAAATCATAGAAGTGAAATGTATTCCCATTAATCATAACATAAAACATGAAACTTTGTGGCATACACACATAATCATAGAGAATCATTTCTTGTTATTCAAGACTCATTGACAAGAATATCTTAGTGTACAAAGTCCATTTCTGAACCGAGTTCACTCCTCGTTTCCGTCCTATTTCACTGAACCGGTATAACCTACCATTCCAGCCATGTCTATCTCATGAGATATAAAATCTTTACCCAATTAATTAGAGGGGGATATACATCCCACCCATCTCATAATGATACCATTCTTATGTGTTCCACAAAATCATAAATCATACATCATTGCATAACCCATGTAATAAAAATGGGAATCTTAAACATCGTGACATCATAAAACAATTCATAAATGATAAAGGAGTTCATAAAAATATTTTCATCACAACATAATCAAATAAATGTAATAATAGGGATAGAGACAAAACCCTTTATTATCTTTGATGGAAAATAATTTTGATAAAACTCTTGAACTCCATTCTTGAGGAAAATATCCTTTTTACTTCAAAAACATTTTCCCTTTCTTAACATGTCATACAATTTTAACCTAAAATAATATGATTAAAAATAAACTTGAAAACTTTTAAAGGATGATTCTTGGAAATATTGTTTTAAAAATCTGTTCATGCCATATAAGTTAAAAAAACATTCTTCTCGTACTTTTGTTGGAAAAGTCAAAAAGTACCTCGTACAAAAAATGACAAAAGATTCCTTTTGTATCTATTACTAAAAACTCACTGAAGGGTAAAATTGGATATAAACTATTGTAGAATGATGTAAATATTTCATATTGAGGAAACATGGATTTGGATGATAAAAGGAACCCCAGTAAATTCCAAAATATAAACAATCTCGGATAAAAATGAGATTGTGATATTTCCCTTACCTTTGGTCCGATATGCTTTTTACGTGTTCGAACCTCCTGTATAATGATTTAAATAATGTTATTGACTTATTAAATAATCATACTTATTTTTATGATATCGTATATGGTCATATTCTTAGCTTACTATTAGTAATATTTCATTACTACTTGTTATTCGGGTGTTTATTACTTTTTGTTCTTATGCGTGTTTGTCGAATAAATTCTTATTCTTATATTTAGGTTATAGATACCTCATTTCCAGAATTTTATTAGTGTAATATATATCATATTAATTCATTCAATTCATTTATATAATCATTATTAAATTAAGATCATGTAGAACGAGTCGCATCACATCGTGGAGACGGTATTCCGTACGTACGCACGAGTGATGATATCGTTCCTATGATCGTGGAATTGTATTGGAGTGTATGTATACTATTTCAGAATCAATATCACTTTATAATAGTCATATATAGTCATTATTTACACCATTATACCCATCCAAGTGAGGTGGTGGTGGAAAATAGATTACACCACGGCGTGGAGACGGTATTCTGTACGTACGCACGCGCGGTGATTTCTTTTTCCGTAGGATGTATAGATGGTGAAATAGGGTTGTTTCATACTTATAATAGCATATAATTATATTAGTGATACTGATGTTATTACTTCATAATGAAACAACTAAATAAGAAGAAGCGGAAGAAGAAATAAATATGAAAGAATCGGTAACTGACATTACCTCTTCTTTGATGTGTTTCTTTGAGACCTCCTTTTAGGGTACTAAAATAGGTCTTTTATGAAGACCAGGTCCTCTAGTATGTCTCTAGGGAAGTGGAGAGGAGAAAACGGCAGGGTTTGGCCGAGCTTGAAGGCTCAAGGTGGTGTGAGGAAGAGGGGGAGGAGGTGCCCTTTTATAAGGGAGGAGTGGGGCACCTTTGGAATAACTAAAAATATTATTTTATTATAAAGTCATGTTCGGTTTTAAATAGCTCCAAATTGAGTTATTTCGAAGATAAGGCGGGGATGGGTCTATATCATCTCATCCAATAGAATATAGACAAGTTTAGGTCATTATATTAACCTTATCGTTTAGTTTTAACTCTTAGTTAATTAGATTGACATTTACCATGTCACATTGTATTTTTATATTATATAGTTAATAAACTTAACATACATCCAAGAGACCCCCAAGTTGTGTTTTATTAATATATATAACCTTATCTAAGTCATTTGTCCGAACCTTAGATTTTTAGGAATAAAATAACAATTAATAATGTAATATCTGTTTTAAAAACTATTTTATGTCAATTTTGACACTATTCAATAGTTGATTTTTTTGAAACTCATAAAATAATGATTACTTCAACAAATGTTAATTAACTCAATCCTAACATGTCATATTAACCTAGAAATTAGTTTAATTCATAAAAAGTCTCAAAATATACTTATTTAGGTATTTATAATATCAATTATTCTAATTTTTCACTATTATTGTAATTACTACATCATCATTGTGTCATAAATAAATTATATTATATAAAGTCTAAAAATTACAAATAAAATATCATTATGTAGGAAATCTTTTTATCTTTCTAATGAATATTTATCGTAGATTTTATCTTATGTATAACCTTATATTAAAAATGATTTAGTTATTAAACATTGATTTTAACTATTTTAACCCTTCTTTAAATAACTTAATAATAAATTTCCTAATCTAATCCAAGTGGGCCTAAATGGTTATATTTTATTCCTAAGGTTGGTTTTGGTCGAATTAAACTTGTCCAATAGAATTAGGACCTGTTTTAGGGTAATAATAATAACATTTTTACCCTTAATTACCCTATTTACTTTTAACCGTGGTAAAAAATTAAAAAGTTACTATTCAACAAAAATTATTTTCATCTCATTGAACCACATTTTACTTACTAACATCAACCGTGTCTCTAGGATTTTTGAAATTACACTCACAGAAGCGGTAAAATTATGTTTTATGAAAAATTCAGTTTTTTTAACTACCACTTAGTGGTTTCACTATTCATCAAAAATTGAAAGTTTTCAGAAAAATACCAAAATTTCACCCTAGGCTAATTTCGATATTCCGAATCCAAAAATGAAGTCCATTTTGAAAAATAAAATTTATAAAATTTAAAAAAGTGGTTATTACTATTCATAACGGCTAGTTTTAATAATATTTTAATATCATATCATTGATTAGTGAAACTCGGTATTGCGTACGACGCAAGCTATCGAGGAAGGTCGCGATTTCGTGTAAAGCAAGCCAAGCTAGTGTTGTGTGTAGTGAAAGATTCCTTTTATATAAAAACAAAATATTTCACATAAAATTCTCAGGTGTTACATATATTTCTTATAAAATAAAGTAATTAATAGAGCTTATAAGGTTGGAGAAGATAAATAAAACAAAAGAACTTAAGAGAAAATGTTAACTTTAAATCGAGTATCTCATTTTTTTGAACCAAAAGGTTTACATTAATTACCTTATGCCTAGGGGATGGATTCTAGGAGGATGATTAAGATGTTGGGAGATTAATTGGGATGAGGTTGAATGAGCCAAGGGGCTTGAGTAGTGTAAGGAATGGGTTAGAAGTTATGGCTTTTATTAATGGGGAGGAATGGATATTTAGGAATGTTTAAAAATAATATTTTATTATATATTTATTTTCGATTTCTAATGGTATAAAAATTATAAAAATCGAAGATAAGATGAATCAAGTTCTAAATAAAATCATTAAATAAGAATTGATGTTGATTTGGTTATTTTTTTAATCAATATAATCTTAATTATTTAAATCATTCATTAATGAGGTAAACACAACATCATTATTATGTCGTAAATAATGTTATTTATTTGATGTCTAAAAATTTTAAAAAAATACCATGATGTATTATCTCTTTTTAGATTTCAAATTAATATTTATATATGAAGTGATAAATTATATAAACCAATGTATAAATTGTTTTATGAAAAGATATATGTTGATGTCATTTTTATCTTTATTTTAAATTAATTAATATAATGTGTCATTATAACTCTTAAGTGGCTCCATGGGGTCCCAAAATCTACAAAAGGATTCCCATGGTCGTAAATTTATTATTTAATCAGATTAGGGAACATATTATGGTAATTTAATATTATTATAATAATATTTATTTACCCTTATTTACCAGATTTACCCTTTAACCATGGTAAATATATTTTTTTTCTGAAGTAAATATTCATATTGTCTAAAAATAAAGGATTCCTATTTACACAATTTGGACCTCCTGATTCCAAATATGGAATCGATTATTACAAATTCAAAATACAAATGTGGAAAATATTAATTTAAAATTAATTCTTGTTGTCAATACAAAGGCGTGTTTTTAAGAAATAATAACAATCAAAAGATTGAATCTTATTTATGTCAAATTTCAAAGTGAAATTACATCCAATGAACAAAATTGGGTTAAACAGTAAAAACATAATATAATTACACATTCAAAACTATTAAAAAAGTAATATATCCTTAGAAATATAATATATTAAATGGTAGTTTTGAATTAAAATATAGTATTTTTCAGTCTTAATTAAAAAATTAATTTTATCAGAAAAAATACTACAAATTTACCCAAAGTAAATTTTGATTTCCCGATTATAAAGAATAATTATATTTTGTCCAATAGAACAAATAAAAGTGAACCAAACTAGATTTAATGATGGTTTTCCATCAAAAGGCGGTAAATCGACCTTTTAAGGAATACTAGAGTCTTTTTGCTTAAAATCAAATTCGTTTTTTATTTTATGCCTCTAAATTTTATTGGATAAATGTATAAACAATTAAGAAACATATTTAATCCTAATATAGTTTGTGTTGTTCATTCCCACCAAGACAATAGATATGAATTAACTACCATTTAAAATAATAATATTATATTAATATTTTTCAGTATAACACAATGTTGTGTGCAACGTAAGTTTTCGAAGAAACTTATTATTGCGTACCAAGTATGCCATAAAACATAGCTTCACCATTAAGGTAAAATAAATATTTAATTCAAAAAATTTAATAAATATAAAAAAGTTAAATGATTTAGTTACCAGGGATTTTACATCCTTCCATCATTTTTGGAATTGCGTCCTCGCAATTTAATAATTCGGATTGGAAACATCAATAAAAATTCCACATCAGGAAAACAGTAAATAAAAATATCACTTTAAAATAAATAAATATAAATAAAAAGGTCACCTAAGATAGGGAATACTAGGATTCAATGTATAAAATCATGGATATAGAAGAGAAACAACCCATCAAGGTTTGATGGAGAGTGGTAGAAAATAAGATTTCGAGAAAGTTAACCATAATAAAATCACAAACTTGTGATGGGCTAAACGGTTTTTGATTACCTATTCAGAAAAGATACGGGACAATGTTTCTTTTTAAGTTCGATTTCATGAATTTGAAGAATTTATTTAGGATCTTAATTAAAAAAATATGGAAACATACTTACTGGCCATGTAGACATTCATCCTTTACTAAATTTCTACCAAAAACTTATCTTTTCTCTGAACAATGTGTATTCAAACTAACTTGGGCACATTAAAAGTGCTAGAATAAACTTCCTGATTATCAAATAATCCACAAATAATGAACTATTTATTTCCCCTTTCTTTAGACATCATCTAAAACCAAAACGTTTAGTACATGACCAGATAACCCCCAAAAAGATAATCCTTTTTAAATAGAAAAATATATATTAATATCCAAAAAATTTTAAACAATACCCAATGTTCGGAAAAGGCCATTCATAGAAAATATATTTAAAATTATTCTAATTAACCCAAACTAAGATTATAACCCAAAACATAGTAGTATTTAATCACATACTCTTCAATAGTAAATAATAACATTTATCTACAAATAAAATGGACTACTCCTGAAGTCTCATATTGAAGTGTAATTAACCAAATAACATATTTTATATGATACGATAATCATTTCCATAAATAACCAAAAGCACCTTATGTTTATAATAATAACCTTGATTCTTAAAAAATAAAATTCCACCATTACTCATCAAAAGAAATGAAAATTATTCCTTGAATAACATTTTCCTATATCAAACATCACAGTTACACATACTATAAAAAGTATTCCAATTAAATTCCATACTCAAAAAAGAGTTAATAATTTTAATCATTTCATCATTTTAAAATCTACCATAACTCTTGAATCAATTATATGTTGACTTCTTACTCATTCAACATTCTTCAAGATCCAATAACCATTCCTTATAAACTTATTTTCAAATACATATTTCCTATAAAAAAAATCATGAATCATATACTAAGATTCAATAATACCCAAACATATGTTAAGAAATAATCCATACCTTTCATTGGTCATTTTTAGTTTCTTCATCCTCAATTTGAATGACATTTGGTATTGGTAAACATATATTTTTATGAACATGGTGATCCAATTCCCAAAACATCTTCGTAGGAAATCTATTTGTATAATGACCATGCACACCACATTTAAAACATTCAATTGACCCATTAGAAAGAACTTCATTCCATTTCATAGAGTCAACTAGATTCTACTTTTTTTCCATGGTTGGTTCGTACTTTATGACCTTTATTTCAAAATCTATAGCATCTTCCCATCCCTTTGAAGAATTTTACATGGTGTTTCTTTCCACATCATTGACACATAGGTTTTTTAACATACATACCATTATTATTATTACCTGAACCTCTATAGGGATTGTTTCTTGCATATACGATGCCTTATAAAAATCACCAGGGTTCCGGTGGTCAATAATGACTTTAGATAGTTGGTAGAGAATAACCACAACAGTTCTTATTGTATCCCCCATTTTATTCAATTTCTTATTCTGAAAACCATCATATATTTCTTCACATAACTATAACTTGGGTTCCGACTAGATCCAACCATTTATTATAACCAAAAATGACAGTGTGAATATATCATTAAAATAATCATATAATATTTTATGAGGAGGGTATATACTAAGATATAATTATTCATGTTATATTAAACTCATTCAATTTTTCTAAAATAATAATGGATATTTACAAAATAATAACCATCATGGTTATGTCACTTATGCTTAGATAACACCCTAACCTCTATAGTTATCTAAATTGGCCTCTGATACCTACTATAAGGACATAGCCATAAGACATTATATAATCTTGAATTAGATAAATAAATCCCCTTGGGGATCTTTTCAGGTTTAGATTTTTAGAGAATTAGGCCATAACTATTAAAAATAAACTTGAAAATTACATGTAGACGCTACTACTCAGTATCCATTTTCAAAAAAAGTTAAAACTCTTAACAATCATTTCTAGTTCCACGTTATAGACAACATGAATTTTCCTTGATCCCATCCTTGACCCTATTAATCTTTATGTCATGTGGAAAACATTTCAAAAAAATAGGATGAGGGTAAACAGATGAGTAAGGGATACAAAATAAGGAATTAAACATTAACCCATCAATACATAAAAATTAATGAAACAATATTTTCAATCATAACATACTTCATGAAATCATAAGATTTATGAATAACACATAAAAATCAGAATTCATAACGGTAGCTTATGGCATCAAAATCATAATTACATTGTAGATATCAAATCTACATAGGGAGTTATGTTGGAATAACTATCACAATATATTCCCTAAATATCTTTGGAGAAACGTTAATGTTTTCCTCTGTCACGTTACCCAATGCATTGGAGAGATATCTTAGGCTCACCCGCCCCAGGTTTATCACAGAACCACCCATATACATAAAAAATGCCCAATAACCATAACATATTCATACCACATAAATCAATGATAATGGAATGAAAAAATTTCCACATTCAATCACAATATATCATTTCAATATATTGATATACTTATAGCTTTATCAAACCCTTTTCAAACCCATTTAGAACATATAATAAAGAGATTTTTTTATCAAAGTGTCACATACCACTTTGAAACATTTAAATGAATTATCAATTGAAAAAATTAATTTTGACCTAAATAAATCCCTAAAACCGTACCTAAAACATAGGAATTAATGATAAGTATTTATAAGAATGAATCATTAAGTCATTTAAAATTACATTTTAGTTAAATAGTTTTTAACAATATGAGAGACACATGGATATAAATAATTGAGGAATTAAATTTAATCAAAACATTATAATATCATGAGAATAATTAAATTCATGATATAATATTTAAAAGGGATTTATTTACACCATATAAATTTGAATTGGTTAATAGAAACTATGAAGTCTTAATGGAGTGTAAATTGAGATGAAATCCCTTATAATGATGGTATTCATAGATTAATGATAGATAAATTTTATTATTAGGTGTGAAAATTATAAATACACTCAATATGATATGATATTATGTGTAAAAAAATCATAGGTCATTCATAGATATTCATATCACGACATAACCAATAATTAGATTTTTAACCATAAGAATTGAAATTAGGTTAAAAAGTCCCCTTACAGAAATTTGACAGCCTAACGACGTCACTATAAAAATAAAAAAAGAGATTTTATGAGAGAAAAAAAGGGCATCTCATCACATGGACATAAAATTTTCATCAATAAGGATATAAAATAACATATCGCAATATAATAATATATAAATTAAAATACATAACAAAAGTAGTCTTCAAATAAGATGAGGGTGAAAGGTTCCCTTACTGATTTGGTAACTTACCAAACATACACCCCATGAATGAATGATCATAAAATGAAGATGTAAATACCCATAAATTGAAGAATATTACACAATGAATACAATCATGGGAAGTACATTCACCACACAAAAGTAAATAGTGGCAAATATAGCATGAATCTCACGGGAATAAAAAAGTGAGATGAAAACCCCTTAACACAATGTAATCAATCGAGTCATATGACCAAATGTTAATAACCACTGATTAAATCACATAATACCATAAATATAAATAGATTCAGGATAATATATATCAAATGGTAGTAAAAAATACACCACAAGAATGAAATATGTGGTGAACAATGGAAATATAATGGAATTAAATGTGACATAAGAAACCCCTTATCTCATGTCCAACTAGACCCGTTCATTCTTTAATCTCTTGAATAATAAGGTAATGTTAATTTATACTTGATTGATAACCTTTTTAATGTTTATTATTACTTTTCTATCACATATTTCCATTATATAATCATTATTAAATAATTTAAGTTAATAATGGTCGTTTTGATGATATTTGGTACTTGAGTTAAAAACGAACTTCTTATAATTACCAGTTGTTTTTTTGGTAATGCCTCGGTCAAGGACCAAAGCACCATTTATTATTACAAGTTGTTCATGTGGTAAAAATTACATTATCTATAGAATTATATTAATGACATAGATATCATATATATTATATATATCTAGTATACTTATTTATTTATAATATTACATTACATTTGGGGATAAGAAATGAAATGCACCGTTCATGGAGACGGTAAGCCATACGTGTGCATGAACGCTACTTCACTTTCTATTTCATATTTTATGGAATGAAAACATAATGATAAATAGGTATATTATAATTCCATTATAATATAATATTGTATATATGTTAAATAATTTCATTAACTCGATCCTTTATACGTTCCATGTATGTCATGAACGAATCATAACACCTTGAGGGCGTGGTAGTCTGTACTTCCTCAAATGAAATTTTTGTATTTACCCATATTGGAAATCATAATTGTATATTTGTAAATATAAATTACATAAAAATATAGAAAACATAAACAAAATATATATCATATATAAAAACAGTTCAACCATAATGGATACCATGAGAGGTGATGGGAGATGATTGAACACTCATTGTTTCGTGAGGCAGTAGTTCACTGTCCATAGAAACAATATGTTCTTTACCGATTGGATCGAGGTGTTTTTAATTGTAGTAAGAATCATTCTTATAAAAAAAATTAGTATATTTAGGATACTTTTTTTTATAAAATAAATAAATAAAAAGTTTTTTTGGGGTTGGAGAAGTAAAATAAAAGAAAATAACTTAAGAGAAGATGTTACAATGAAATCAGTTATCTCCCTTTGATTTGAACCAAATGGATATCATGAATTGACTAATGCCTTGAGAAATGATTTTAAGAGGAGTATAGGGATTTTGGGAGAATAATAGGGAAAATGTTGTATGAGACAAGGGGCTTGACAAGTGTGAGGAATGGGTTATAAGTGAGGGCCTTTTATAAAGGGGAGGAGGGGCTCTTTAGGAAAGTCTAAAAATACTATTTTATTATACAATGATTTTCATTTTTTAAAGGTTAAAAACTTATTAATGTAAAAATTAGGATGACTCAAGTTTGAAATAATATTATTCAATAAAAATTTCACATGGTTTGGTTATTTTTTTAATAAATATAATCATATATATTTAAATCATTCATTAAGGCAGAAAACACTGCTTTATTATTGTGTCATAAATAATTTTATTAATTTGATGTCTAAAAAATATAAAAAAATACCATATTGTAGGAAATTTATTTATATTTTAAATTAATATTTATAGTATAAGATTTATCTTATAGAACCCTGTGTAAAATTATTTTACTAAAAGATATATGTAAATGTCATTTTTGTCTTACATAAAATTAATTAATATAAAGTGTCATTATCACTATTAAGTGGCTCTCTGGAGTCCCAAAATTGACCGAAGAATACCCATGGTTTTAAATTTATTAAGATATAGGATTAAGAAAAATTTTAGAGTAATATAAGATTATTAAAAATAATATTTTATTACCCTTATTTACCAGATTTAGCCTTTAACCTTGGTAAATAAATTTTATTACTGTAGTAAATATTCAAATTGTCTGAAAATAAAAATTAACTATTTACACAATTTAGAACTCATGATTCCAAATATTTAATTCATTTTTAAAAATTAAAAACACATAAGTGGAGGAAATTAAATAAAAACTAATTCCTGTTGTCAAAACAAAAGCCCTTTTTAAAAAATAATTAGTATCAAAAGATTGACACTTATTTATGTCTAATTTCAAAGTGAAATTCCTTCCAATGATCAAAATTGGATTAAATGGTAAAATAATAATTTAATTACACCTTAAAACCAATTAAATATAAAATATAAACTTACAAATATATTAGACTAAAGGGCAGTTTGGAGTTAAAATACAGTATTTTCACTATTCATAAAAAATGATTTTTATCTGAAAAATACAAAAAATTTACGCAAAGTAAATTTTAATGTCCTGATTCTAAATAAGAATTTTTTTTGTCCAAAAGAACATATAATAGTTTCAAAAACTAGATTTAATGAGGGTTCTCTATCAAAAGGAGTTAAATCTACTTTTTAAGGAATATTAGACTATTTGTGCTTAAAATCAGATTCATTTTTATTTTAATCCTTTAAAATTTATTTGATAAATGTAAAAAAAGTAAGAAACTTTTTTAATAATAATATGTTTTTTTTTCATTCCCATAAATTCAACATCTATTCATTAACAACCATTTAAAATAATAATATTATATTAATATTTTCCAGTATAACTCAATGTTGTGTGCAACATAAGTCTTCAATGAAACCGGTTGTTGCATATATGGGTTTGCCATAGAACATAGAATCCCCTTTAATGTAAAATTATTTTTTAATTCAACAATTTTAATAAATATAAAAAATTTATATTATTTATTTACCATGGATGTTACAACACATGCACTTATTTGGTTTTATTAAATATAATTGGATTTAAGAAACATTTAAGCATCATTTCCATTGGTAATAAATACTCTAAACAATGATCACATGTTTAGTATTAATATTTGATTTTAACAAATCCAATTGACACAGACAATTAAACTATTATATTCAACTAGTAGGATCATAACCTATGAATCTCATTCACCAGAGCATCTAAGGGAGATAAGATCATTTGGAGTTTCTGTTGACCAAGCCCAATCATAGATCAAATAATTGAAGAATGATAGAAATAATTTTGGAGAAAAGTTCAAGATCATCAAGATCATGACACTGATCATGTATTCCAAACCACCCCTTGAAAGTATCACTACCATGCACCATACACATAGTGTGTTTGATGGTGTATTAATGGGATATGTATCATGATAGTGGGAATATGATTATGTAATTTATTTTTTATATAATAATGAATATATTTTCATCCTATTATTTTTTCATTGTAGATGATTTGTATTTTGATACAATAAAAAATATATTTTTTGTGTAATATTAAAATAAAATTAAATGATTTTTTCAAACAATTAATGGTTTTTTGAAAAAAATAATAATATGTCATTAAAATATTATTATATAATAATTCTAATTAAATATAAATTATCATATAATTTTTATGATGTCAAATGTAATTTTTATAAGTATAAAAAACTATTGGTATCAAAAAACCCATCATTTCACATTAAATGATAACATATATTTTAAAAGTAAAAAATAACCTATTTAGAGAAAAAATTAAAAAATGAATATTTTTTTGTAATTAAATGAAAGATAATCCCATAGTGAACCTTTATAATTTTCTAAGACAACCAAATATTCTGGTAAAAATTAAATACTATTTATATATACATTGTGTACTATGACATCATAATGAACCAAAAGTGTTGTAATATATACAATAAAGTGTATCCAAATCCAAATATATTTTTTATCTTTAATATAATGTTATTTTTTATTTGACTTATTTTATAAATCCATTATGAATCCTACAAATCATATAATATATTTTTATGTTCTAAAATCATTTCAATAAGAGTATGAATCAATTATATATAATGAAGTGTATTATTTTATTATTTAATTACCTTGGACATGTAAAATATTAAAAACCACTACCATTTGGGAGAACACATGGGAAAACCCATGGGTTGGTTTGTAGTTTTAGTTATTATATGATATAGAGTCCAAAACCAAATATTGAGAAATAGTATATAGTTCCTCACTAAATTCCAACATAAACCCACCCAAAATCACATTTATATTCACTAAAATCTATTTATAAAGTATTTACTCATCCCTCCTCTCTCTAAATTCAACCTGAGGTTCCCCCAAGATCTCAATAAGCTCCTCCCAACCATTTGGAGTCATACACTCATGTAATGGATCCTCGCAATCCCTTCTTTATTAATGTGTTTTTAATATCTAATGCTTTCAATTTCCTATTAATAATGTTGGGATATTTATTTAGATTTCCCTATATCTTCATATTTTCTATAAAAAAATATTATAGATCCTTTTATCTCGGTTCATCTCATTTTATGATTTTTTATGTGTTGTTATGCTACCGAAATTTCATTATGATTTTCCATGCCAAAAATAATTATGTAGTGAATATCATTTCCATTTTATATCATGGGTGTTATAATTTATACACATTTAAATTGTTTAAATGGTAAATAATTGTATTTATTCCACACTCCTTGATCATGGAATATATTATGATAAGGAATGAATATATGTGGAATGATCTATGTGGCACACTTAAGCATGAGAATGAAATGAAATTGATGGGTGCACCTAGAGTTACATAGAGCACTAATGCATTGGTTAATTTTTAATAGCATTATATGGGATTTTTTTATTGGTATTCAGCCTAATTCCTTTATGTACGTTTTTTATCAAGATGTATTTTTAGACATACTTGTACTATGTTTATGATGTTATGATTATGATGTTTCCACATTTCCCATGATTCCTTTATGATTTTCATTCCATATATTGTCACATTATTCATGTTTATGATTCAAAAAACGTTTATTCACTTTTTATATTTATATTTTAAAAAATTAATAACCTCAACCCTTGTTTATTACCTTACTGGGTTTTATATAGCACCCATTTCTATTTATGTCCCAAGGAGATCCCATGTCGTTTCATGTGTGAGCACGTAAATGATGTTTTTAAAAAAGATATCGATTTTCCAATTTTAATATGTTCCTAATTTTAACGAATTCAAAAATAAAAAATAATTCTATATCATTAATGTTTCATTAAGTGTAATCTTATATAATAAATATTGAATTAATTTTTAATAAATATAAGGTTTTCTATAGTTGTTATTAGAGGATAATTTTAGTTATTTTTTGGATTAGGTTTAGAATACTAAAGTAGAATCCTAAGGGTAAAACAAAGTAAACTAACACATATATAATTTTTTTATGTATAGATTAAGTGTTTTATCATGAATATAAATCTCTATCAAGATACTATAAGGTGATGTAGCTCGGTAAGAGATGTACATCGGGGTAAACCTTGAAAACACTATGTTGAGCTAGACTCGATTTTTAACTTATGCATGATAGCAGGCCCAACAACACACCTATTTTGACACTCAATGGATATATTATATGGTAAATTCATCAACTAATTATAAACCATTTTTAAGGGAACATAAATTCCCATAATAATATATGTTGGGAAATAGGTCATGGATAACATATGTTGAAGCTATGAAATTCATATGTTAAGGAAATACATGTAATTTATAAGTTTTACAATTAATATAATTGGATTCTTGTTTATGAGTTTAATAGTTTAAAAATAATCATCACTAATTTTCTATTTATTCTATTCATTATCTATAAATAGGTGGAATTAGGTAAACAATCCATGTGATATGTGGTGTGATGAGTATCCTAATGAGATTCCCAACCCGATGGGAGTAGGAATAATAAACATTGTGATGATAATATCTTAGATGACTCGGGTTAGGAATAGAATACCGGATATGGTGGAGAAACCAAATCCCCAAAAGAAAGAAAAAGTTATAATTGAGTCCTTTATGATACAAAGGCCCCCAAAATTCAAGGGATCATCTTATACCTTAATTATAGAAAAATGGATCAACTTAATGGGGAAGATATTCTCCATCCTTCAATGTTTTATGTAAGATAAGGTTCTACTATAAGTTTATAATATCGAGGGAGACGTTTATTAGTTGTGTTAATTTATCAAGAATATGAATCCTAATGAATATATTAAAGAGATTGAGTGGAATAAATTATGGAAAATGTTTTTAGAGAAATATTTTCCATGCACTCTCCGACTTAAAATGGATACATATTTCCTTACCCCAAGAAAAAAGGCAATTAATCCATCATAGAGAATGAGGAAAACTTCACAATAATTTCATGATACACCTATTCCTTTTTCATTATCCCAGAATTCATTGTTTACAAATTCTTTGTGGGCTCCAACCTAGTCTACCAAAATCCCTAGTGATTCGAGGCGTTGATATCAATATTAAAATTATACGATGTTCCCTAAAAGCCAATATAGATATTGGAGTGTATCAAGTAAACAATGGGGATAAGAAACATAGAGTCTTGTTTTATTCTATCGGTCTGATTTAGAAATATAACCATACCAAGACATATTAATATCACACATGTCAATGTTGTGGAAACAAGCACTTCAAAAAAATTTCTGGGGGTGGGTGAGGAAATACTTTAGTTGTAAGAAGTAGGGTAACCTAACCAGATACTTTTGACAGGTTAACCCCTCTAATGTGATGGTGGAAGGGAATACTCCATTCAACCCTAAATACATTTTTCATTGATTCAAATAAATTAACATGATCAAATTTCAAACAAATTCACTAAGCCAAGTGACTTTGGAGATATCCAACAACCTCCAAGGAAAAAAGAGAGATTTTTTTCAATCACACACTTAAAGGTGAATCCAGAAAATGAACCCGTGATAGGTATTCCAATTATTCATTAAAGAACAGTGAATATATTTTATGATTCTTCTTCTACACATTCATTCATATAATTAATGTTTATTATAACTATTAAAACACCACCCCAAAACATGGAAGTAGAGTTGTTGGTGAAAACCAAAAAGGGGGAAATTATTTCACCCCAGTATATTTCTCAACATCTATTAAATTTTGTTGGATTCACTTCCTATAAATATGTTCCACACTCCATTTGGTGTAATTTTATTCAATTCTAGATATGTATTGTCATTACCTGTATAGAACCAACATAAACATTTGTGAGAATAAAATCAATTTTTGTATCATTAATCATCCTCTAAATCTGTACATGTTCAAGGAGGAGGGTGAATATTATTTATAAACATCTTCTCAATAATTGATATTAATTCCAAATAATAAATAATATCAAGCTCAAATTATTTATTCTAATGAATGGATCTTCCTTGAAGACATTCCCACTACTAGGGAATGTTCTGATGTGTTTTTTAAGAAACTGCCTAGTCTTCCACATAACTGAGAGGTTGAATTTCCAATAAAAATTTTACATGGGGTGTTACCAATAACCAAGAATCAATAGATAATGGATGTTTTAGAACATGAGGATTTGAGGAAACAACAAAAATAGAATCGGGATAAAGGTTTCATACTTCCATGTTCGTCACCATAGTGTTCACTAGTCCTTTTCATAAAAAATAATGATCACTCAATGTTCCTTTTCAGTGATTACCGTGAACTCAAAAATATAATGAAAATGAACATGTATCTTCTTCCATGGAATTTTGACTTGTTTAGTAAACCATGTGGAGAAGAATAATTTTACAATGTGGATCTGCGGTCAGTATTTTACCATTTAAGTTGAAGAAGGTTGATATCCCTAGTACTGCTTCCTGTACAAGGTATGGGAACTACGAGTTCATAGTAATGCCATTCAGACTCACTAGTTCTCCATTAATCATCATGGAATTTAATTATATAGACTTTATATGTTAACTCAAAAAAATTTGGTTCGAATATTAAATGATAATCTAATACTCTCTAAATCCAAGGGCGATCATGAGGAGCATCTGATAACATTAATAAAGACCTTATGAAAGGAGAATCTTTTTTTTCAAGTACATGAAATGTGTCTTCTGGTTGAAGGAATTATCATTCTTGAGGTATACCATCCCAATAAATGGGATATCTATTGACCATTTAATGGAAGAAGAAATTTAAGGATGGTCTGGTCCAACATATTTAAAAATATATCTTTTGTTTATATAGATTACCAAGGTATTTTCATCGATTTGTGTGAAATTTATCTTAATTATCAAACCCTCTAACCAAGATTACTAAGAAGGGAATAAAATTTTCATGGAATGATGAATCCGAAGAGAGTTTCAAAGAGATAAAAATGATTATTATCAATTAACATGTAATCACACTTCCCATAAGTGGAGAAATATTCTTGGTATTTAGTGAGGTCTCGAAGAATTGATTGGACTATGTGTTAATGCATAATGAAAAAGTTATAACCTATTCTTCATGGATGATTAGTTTTCTGGAATATAACTACCCAATGAATGATCTGAAGTTTCTTGTTGTGATCATTTCTTTGAAAATATAGTAGCATTATCTATTTAGGGAGTTGTTTGAAATATATACAGATCCTGAAATCATCAATTCTATATTCACACTAATGGAGCTGAATATTCACCAATGAATATTATTAGATCTACTTGAGAACTATGTCAGATCAATTCACTATCATTCTAGGAAAGAGAATAATTTGAGAGATTCTTTAAGTAGAAAGGATCTACAAATTCAACCATTAATGCGAATTGATAGACACCCAATATATTTTTATTTTAATAATACAGAGATGGGAATCGTAAAGGAATAAATATCATCAATCGATTCAGAAATTAATTCTAAATCATATCTTTTGGAAAAGATAAGGGATGGTCAAAGAGATGTTGTGGGAATTCAGAAGAAAGTGAAAGAAAAAATGAAAGGGAAATCCTTTGAGTTAATAGATAATGAAGAATGTGTTGTGATATTTGGGTCATGACTATGTCTACCATCAAATACAGAGTTATAGAAGGAGAAGTTAGATGATGTACATTGTTTGAATTTCTTCATCCACCAAAGAATCTCATAGATGTATCTAGATCATTGAGAAAACTGTTGGTGGGACTATATGATGAAATACATTATTGTATATTAATTAATATGTATTTTATGTCAGCAAGTGATGGTGGAATAGAAAAAATACAAGGTGATGAGGAAACCATTTCCCATACCTATATATAAATGGGAAACAATCCCCCCCGACTTTGTCACTAGTCATTCAAAGTCATAAAAAGAAAATAACAATATCAGTATTTTGGTTGATCATATTACAATGACATGAAATATCATTGTTATTTTAGAGGATTTATCACTTAATTGTCTTGAATGGATATACATTATAGAAGTTTTGAGGATACATGGAAAACCAATATCAACTGTATCCAATCATGATCCATGATTTACCACCATGTTATGAATGATTATGAAAAACACTCTAAATACTATATTTAAATTAATCAAAAATTATCACCCTAAAATTTATGTATAATTTGAGTAAAATATTCAGATACTAGAATTTATGCTGGGGGAATGGTCTGTGGACTTCAAAGGAGGGTGGGACCAACATTTCGATTTGTATGAGTTTTATAAGAAAAAATAGTTTCCAATCAAGAATACAAACGGTTACTTAAGTATAATTGTATGGGAAGAGGTGAATAAAACCATCATGTTGGGATGATGTTGGGGGAAAATAAACTTTCATGTCCTAAAATGGTCGAGGAAATTGTAGAAAAGTTTACACCATTCAATAATACATCTTGGTTTCTCTAGGTTGATAATATATCTCTGATGAACATCATCTATAAGACCTAGAGTTTGATGTTTGGGATGATGTATTCCTCCAAAAATCTCCAAGAAATAAATTCATGAGATTTTCAAAAAACATTATCGCTTATTCCAAGACACATGATCCCCTTTGAGATCCTTGATCGCATTGGAGTGATGAATTATGGACTAACAATCCCACCTAACTATCTCAACTAAATTATTTATTCCATGTATCCATATTGAAGAATTTGGTAACATACCACTCACATAAACTCAATCCATATGTGGCACCATTAGAGAATGACTTTTTTATGAGGATTATTCAGTTATGATCATATTTTATATAGACAAAGTTCTACGGAATATGACAATCCATTTAGTAAAAGTGCTTTGAAAAAAATGCATAATTGTAGAAGAAACGTTGGCACTAGATGAGGTGATAAAATAAAGTTACCCTCGCTAATTTTAGTGTCGGAAATAAAAATTCCTAGGGAGGTATTTATGAATGGTGGATGATTTTAAGGACCCTAACATATAAAAAATAGCCATTGAAATTTAATTAAATGTCTTATTTTCTGTTATGGATATTGAAAACTCATGAACATATTTGGTTTTATTATTTTATATAAATTATAAAAGATAGATAAGAATAATTACAATTTATAATATATTCATTGAAATGTTATCACGTGATTAGTATAAATATAATTTTTTAACAAATCAAATTGTGATAGACAAAGGAAGTGATGGATTCATCCTGTAGGATCATACCCTATGAAACCCATTTATCAGAGCATCTAAGGGAGATTGAATCATGGGTCTTTTCCCATAACTAATCCCATGTATAGATCCAAAAACAAAAGAATAAGTGAAATCATTTACGTGTAAATTTCAAGCTCATCGAGATCACATCCCAAACCATGTAAGTCGATCCACCACATGAAAGTATCACCGTCGTGCACCTTACTCTTAGAGAGTTTTCTGGAGTATTAAAGGGATATGTATGGAGAACAAAGAATTATTTTTATGCACATTATTGTTTTTAGAATAATTAATATATTTTTATCCTATTATTTTTACTTAATAAACTATTTTTTATTTTTATATAATAAAACAAAAAAAATTCATTTTTGGGTAATAATAAAAAAAAATACAGAATTTATTTTGACGAATTAAAGGATCATTGAAATAAATAATATTTTATAATAGAATAACTTTTATTAAATTAAATAGTAAAATAATATTAGTGAATTCAAATGAAATTTTTATAAGGGTTTAAAAACTATTATTAAAAAAACTAATAATTTTTCAATAAATAATGATTATTATTTTAAAAATAAAAAATAAAATATTTAAAAATATATATTTTTAAAATAAATAATATTCTCTAAATCAAAATGTAATAATTATCCAATGGTGAATTTATAATAATTTTCTAAGAGGGTTTAATTTTTGGGTAAAAATTAAATAGCGTATTAATATATATTTTGTATTAAAACATCCTAATGAACCCAAAGAGATGTAACAAATAAAATAAATGGTATCCAATTCCATATATATGTTTTCCAATTAAAATAATTTTATTTTCCTTTTATTTTATAATCAAATTATGAATCCCTCAAAATGTATAATATATTTTTAGGTTTTAAAATAATTCCTTTAAGAGTATTACTAACATCCACATAATAAATGGTATGATATTTTTAATCAAGGCCATTATAATTATAAAATAATTAAAAGAACTACCATTTTTCATGAAACTTGGGGAAAAATCAAGGTCAGGTTTGTTGATTTGGTTATTCCGTTATATAGTATCCATAAACTATGTTTGAGAGTATAATAAAGAATTAACCAATCATTTCCTATTTAAATCCACACAATATCCAATTTATATTCATAGAAAATATTTTTAACACATAATTAGTCTTCTCTCCCCACTCTATAGTTCCCTTCTTCCACCCTAAATCTATCAATAAGCTCATATCAAGCACTTGGACTGACTCTCTCATGTAAGGCATCCTCACTTTCCCTTCATTATTAAAGATTCATTGTTATCTTTTGCCTTCAATTTCAAAATTCAAATGTTTGAATATGTCTTTTAAGGTCTCAATTACGAATAATTTTTTTCCTAATTATGAGCGACTAGTTTCACTCTCATCAAACTATGTTATTAATTTTTTTGTGATGTGGTTATGCTGTAGATATTTTACCATGATTTTCCTTGCCAAAATAATTGTGTTTTCAATACCATACCAATTACCTATCAAGGGTGTTCAAATTTATACACAAATAATTCATTTAAATGCGACTTACATGTATTCATTTCACAATACTTGATCATGGAATAAATTATGATGATGAATGAATCCCATTGTAAGATATATGGGGTTCCTATTATCAAGAGAATGAAATGAATGTTGTGGGTGTGCGTTGAATTATATAGCACTCCAATGAAATGGGTAATGTCTCATCGCATGAGACATCATGTTATGATATTGACAAAAAATGATTACTATATATGAAATTTTAAATAATTATGTCTTGGTAGTTATCCTTGGACCATATTTATAATAAGGTGTTATATGTTGTTTCCACATTTACCATTTTTTCTTTTGGATTATCATGTCATACCCAATCTCATTGTTCATGTTTATGATTCTCACTCATTTGACTCCCAAATGATATGTCTGTATTATAACATATATTACTTAATTATATTTTAATCCCTTACAAGAATTTATAGATCACACATTTCTTATGTATGACCTCGGGTTATCCCATGAATTTGTATGTGAGATCATATTAATGATTTTTTCAATAATGATGTTGTTTTTATAATTTTAAATTGTCATATAATTTACCTAATTCAAAAATATGATAGACTTATCGATCAACCATGTTTATTAAGTATCAACTTATTTAAAAAATATTGAATTAATTTTTAATAAATATAATTGTTGATATACCTACTATTCATAGGTTCATTTTTTTAATCCATAAACAATTCTTCATGGATTTAGTTTTATTGCAAGAGAGTAATAATCAATGAGGAGGAAAAATCAACATCCATATATTACCATTTTTTCTTTCTTCTATAAAATTGTATTCTTTTATATCTTAAAAACACATTAGTTAACATGTATAGAAAATATTTATGTTATTATGATACATTATAACTATTTCAATCTATTATTAATATATATTATCTCACACATCTTCTTAAAATGTACTGTAAGTGGTTTTTTTATCCACCGATAAGGATATTTTAAATTATTTAATGATAACCATCATCATGAATGAATATTTTAGCTAATACGTAATGAATTAAAATAAAAATTTGTATATTTTTTATTATGTAGTGAATTTTACTAACTTATAAAAAAAAGAATTTAAACTGATAAACTAAAACATAAACTCGAAAATTGAAAATAAAAAAGTAATCATGCCATTATTTCTTCAATTAAATCGTAGTAAATAAAATTAATTAATTATAACTGATAATGAATGAGAAAAATTGAATATAACATACTTATAGTTTATTCTATCATTGAAAACAAGTATATTATATAGGGTGAACAAATGTGATGAAACAAGACCTAATGTAAGGGGAATCTCAAGCCTAACTATTTCCTTGTGTATTTATCACAACATTATGTCTATTTTCAACATTATTCTTTAAAATAACTCATAAATTTATTTTTCTTATCTTTAATTCTTGTTATTTTTGGGATATACATGTTCTTACTTAATTGGGATGAACGCTAACACACCATTATAATTTTTTAACAAATACATGTTATTGGAAGACTTCTCCAATTTGTCCTTTGTTTATTATCATCTTATCGCTTAAATACGATCTTTTATTTATTAATTATATGACTAAACATCTAGTGTTTTGTATTCACTTCCTCTTTTGGGAAACATTCATTCTTTATTCATTGATATATGCCTCATGAAACCATTTTGATACCCATTCTCCTCTCATGGGTTTATTTTATGTTTATGAAGGATCAAGTCTAACTGAAAATGTTTCTTGTACGAATATGAGAATTTTCTGATTTGAAAATTAGTAGTGGAATTATATAACCATACGATTAATTTTTTAAATTGATATATCTCATGGGATTAGTTATTCGATGAAAAAACATAATGCAAGTATTTTACGAATTTTATATATTATGCTTTGTCTACATATGTTTTCTGTGAACATGATGCTATATTTGATCAAATTATATTTCATGACATTATATAAAAGATTTTTATACCCCATATTATTCATGTTCCCCATTCAATGTCTCCGTGAAATTATTTTCATATTTTAACATCATTTTTCTTTTTTACACATTACTTTATTATTTTTTACAAAATATTACACATATTAAAACTCTGAAGATGAAAAAGTATAGTATCATTAGGTAATTATGTAAAATAATTAACAAATTAAAATATGGGGTACTTATGCATTATTTAAATCATCTATAACATGATCAAAATATTCCATCATATATAAAAATTCATGGGATAACCCATGGACATACAAATGAAATGGGTGAGATATAAAGAATAGTAAGTGAATAAAATAGGAATAACATGATGAAATTATTACATGTTATAAAATATAAATTTCAATGGGACAAAAAAATGGTTGATAATCATAAAAACAAATCAAGTGGCATGATATATCATGAAAAAAATAAACTCAACATGGGAATAATGGAATAACTTTAAACAATAAATGATAAACATAGGTCCAAGATTACTGCCAAAACATCATAACATGGTGGAAAATTTCCCATAGCGGATTAGACTGACTCGATAATACCTTGAATTACATCTAATGACACTAAAACATTACTCAATGAATAATAGAGAGATATAATTCTGGGTCCACCTATAATAATCATATCATGTACATAGGAATGTGTTCCATATAGAACATTCAACATAGGATCATATATAATCAAATTTAATTCCACAATGAAGGGGTATTGAATAATGAAATATAACACTCTAGTAAAATGATTATATGTATGTCTAGGTGAGTACCCTTGATTGGAAATAGAGATTCTATTAAAAATGATAATTTCTCTCATGGAATAATTGTAGTAAAATTTCAGAAGCATAACGGTAATACCAAAAGCTTTGAAAAATGGTTTGATGATAATTATATAGGTACTTAATCATTTTTAAATAATATTTATAGAAATAGGTACAAGTAAAAACATATCACCACATTAGGAATTAGAAATAAAAACATAAAATAAATAATGTTCTTTAATAAATTGATGATAGAGAGGTCCCTTTCCTTTAAAGGGTCATTCCAAAATCAGGGGAGGAGATTATTGAGATATTGGGGAACCTTAGGAAGAATATAAATATGGGAGGGAAAATTAAATATGTTCACCATGTTTTTATGTAATAGTAATGGGAGATTTGGTGGTGTCATATAGGAAAAGATAACGGAGTTCATTATTATTTCCCAATGATAGGTTTTGGACTCTGTATAATAGAGTAATAAAAAATAAAAACCATACCACGATTTTTTCATAGTTTTAATACCATAGAGGAGTGTTTTTATTTATTATATAAGTCCATGGTCAAAAAATGTTATAAGATTACCCCTAGTGATGTGTAAGTGATTCATTTTCTAAATGAAATGATTTTTATCCATTAAAATATAATATAGGATTTAGAAGATTCATAAAGGCTTTATAAAATTAATATAATATCATAAAAATTACAATATTTTAAAGGATTAATTTTTTTAGTCAAGGATATACATTATATAACTTATTATATCACATTTGGGTCATTATTATGTCATAATATACAATGTATATTTATAATGTATTTAATTTTTTTTAAAATTTTATTATCTAATAAAATTATAAACAAATCACCATACAATAATTTTCACAATATGATTCTAATGAAATTTTTTTTATGAAAGTATTTTTACAAATATGTGATTTTAAACTTGTATAATAAGAATCTAATTTTATTGATAAATGATGGAGTTTTTTGACAATAACTCTATTCAAACCCTTACAAGAATTTCCTTTGACTTTGTAAAATTATATTAAAAATTAAACGTATAAATATTATTTATTAATAATATTTTCTTAAAATACCATTTATGTCAAAAATTTATTAATTCCTCTAAAGGAATTGTTTATTTGAAATTTCATATTACAAAAAAGGATTTTTTTTGTTTAGTTATATTAATATAAAAATCATTTATAATTCCATAACAATAGAAATTAAATATTAATATTTTATTGTCAAATAATATAGATATATTAATATTCTTTGGGGTTGGATACATAAATACTTATTATAAAAAATTCATTGAGGGTAATTTGTGAAATGGTATTGTTTTTTTTAGTGGTTTGACATACGTGGGTTGGGACATGATGTCGACAAGCTTGAACATATCTCATAAAATGTTTCTCTTATTCTTCAGTAATTGGATCATATATTAAGGTTGATTATGGGTAAATACCACTGATGTTATCTCCCTCATATACTCTAATAAAATGTCTTCATATGGTATGATCCTACTGGTCAAGTCCATTAAATCCTTTTTCTATGAAAATTGTATTTTTCAAACCATTATATTTATACTAATCATATTATCATTATTCATTGGATACATTATTGAAAATTTTGGTTCTTAATGGTAATTTAAATATGATAGGATAGAATAAAACTAAATAAGTTCTTGTGTTTTCTGTAGCAATAATACATAATGGTGAATTTAATTCAACAAGAAAAGGAAATTTATTTATAAATGTTCTAGTCCTTATAGTATTACACCTCAAGAAATTTATCCCTAAAGATTTTCATTTTATAGTATAAAATAGTTGATGATAATTCTATATGATCACCTCATCCAGTTCACACATCAGTTCATTAATGTGTTGGTTTCTCCATAGCACTTTGAACCTGTTAATTATCGTATATAGTTGAACATTGTCACTACGATCTCAGATATTCAATGAATTCTCCTCCTATGAAATGTCATTCTCAAAAAATGTCACCCATAGATCCATAACATGTGAGGGTCTGGGTGTGTACTTCTCTAATATTGATATGAAGAGATCATGTACTTGAGATATGGTTGGTTTGAGTGCTTGTCGATATTCCCCCACTCTGATGTGATCAAGGATATTAAAGAGACTGATATATATTGCTCTAAGCATTCCCTTTTTCCCAAATCTCATGACTTTTTTCCATAGATATATTTGGAGGAATAATTTATCTCCAATATCCAAATCTTAGTCTATTCAATGATTATCATCATAGATCAAATGTTTACTCTGATAAGCTATGACGTGATGTTGAATGATCTTGACCTTTTCTACCATTCCCTAAACCTGTTCAGGAACTAGTAGTCTATGTTCCCCAAATTCAACTAGAAATTTTAGTGTTTTACACCTCTTCCAATAAAGAGGTTTATAGGGATCCTTTTTGATTTTTAGTAGACACTATTATTCAATAAAAACACATACACTGGATGATATTGATCCCATTATTCATTAAATTCAATTGATCATGCTCTAAACAATTCCTTGATGATCAAATTAGTGATTAGAGTATATTAGAGACTATTCTTGAACATGAATGTCAATTGAGGTTCTTGATATGTTATATTCAATAGTGTTGTTCCATATAGCCTCACCACCTATATCTTGTAATCCACGAATGTTGATCGAGCGAGATGTCTTCTCAAATTAAAATTATGTGTGAAGACTTTGTAAAGTGATTCACTACAACCAATATATCATTTTTTTCCTACTAATATCTTTGGCAGATCAATGAAATGGTCTATGGATACGTTTTTCCATTTTCATATAGGTATGGATAATTCATGTCTCATCCCCTTGTATTTTTCCTATTTGTCATTCACTTACTAGCTTACATGACACCTATTTGTATATTATGTTATCTCCTTCTTCATATTCTCCAACTAATTGTTTTCTCAAATATCTAAATACACCTTTCGGATCCTCTAATAGATGGAGGATTTCGGGATATGTGCCTCATCTAACTAATCCACCTTTTTCTCGAGATTTGATAGTACACACTTTTATAACCCCAATATTAAAACTCATTCTTCCATAGATTTGAACTATAAGGATTTTCCATTTTTAAAAGAGTCCAATTTTATCTAAATATCCTAAATATCAAATTGATAATCCATTATCTTTTATTAAAGTGATGGTTCATAAAAAAATTGTGAATTGATTGATGCTTTTCCTTCCTTTATTATTCCCATGTCCATCATTTTTAGCTATAAGAGGATTGAATCCTTCTCAAATCTTATAAATTATAAAATTGATGGATCCTTTCCACTTAAAGAATCTACAACATTATTTTCATTCCTAGGATGGTAATGGATTGAGAAATCATTGAATTTAATTACCTCCAAAAATATTCACTGTAATATATTCATCACATTCCATGTAAAGAAATAATTGATGATATTAATATTGGTATATATGTTACAGTTCTCCCCAAAGTGATAATTATATTATAATTTCAACACAAATATCACTACAGCCAACTCCATATCATGTGTTGGGTAGTTTTATTAATTTACATTCAATTACTGTAATCCATAGGATATTATTCTGCCATTACATATTAGTTCACATCTTAATTCATACATTAATTCATTATTGTATACCACAAAAAGTTTTTTAGTTGTGGGTAGAATAAGTATATGTGCAGTGAAAAACCTCATTTTCAACTCCTTAAACAACTCTCTGTATAAATTATTCCAAAAAACATGACTCCCTTCCATGTTATTTTGGTTAGAGTGTTTGAAAATAATGAATGATTTCTCCGAAATAAATGATAATACCTTTCTAATCCAATGAACCTACATATTTCAATTATAGATTTTGTATTAGATTTCATTCAATGGCCTCTATGTTTGAAAGGTAAAAAGATATACCATTATAGGTAACAATATTTCCCTATAAGGATACTTCCTTTATTTAGAACTCTCATTTTTTTTACATTATATAAATATTTTCCATTCATAATTTTTTTACTATAGTTTTCAGATTCACCACATGCTCGCCTTAGCTTTTGATTCTATAAAGAATATTGACTATTAGGACATCAACAATTTTTTTGAGGTAATCAATAAAGACTATATTTATAAATTACTTGAATATTGCTGGAACCTCAGTGAGTTCTAATGGAATTACTATGAACTCATGGTGCTCGTACCTTGTGCGGAGAGAAGTATTGGGGATATCCTCATTCATCACCCTTACATGATTAATTCCGGACTAATGATCCATATTGGATATGTATTGAGATCTACATACCTGATCAAATAAGGAATAAATCCATATCCAAGGATACATTTTATTTGCTTTGAGCTTTTTAAGCGCATGATAATCAATGAAACAATGCATTAACCCATTTTTTTGTGAAGAGGACTGGTGCACCCCAAAGATTAATCCCTTGTTTAATATGAACACTTTATCCAGATTCCCCAATAGTTATTTTTCTAGTTCGTCATGTTCCCCAAGATCCATTATATATGGAGTCTTAAATCATGGAAATTTCCTACGAAAAATATAAATTCAATATTCAATCTATCATCTAGGAGGAATACCTGGAACAACATTAGGAAACACATCATCATATTCACTTATAATGGGATTTTTTAAAGGATGATCATTTCCTTAGGATCAATAATTTGAGTTGGATATGCATGATCGTAGTGAAATTATTTCTATTCTAGATATGTCGTTGATAAATAATATATACACTCCTCCTTACTCTTATATCAAATCAGGGGATGATTCATAATTTTGAGATTGATTTCCATCTCAGAGATTTTTATGTTTGATCTATATAAGGAAAACCTATCAATATCCATTATTGAATTAAATTACTATAAAGGGATTATAAAAAAAATCGAGTAGAAGACAAAAAAATTTGAATATGGGAGGATTTATATACATGAGATCCAATAATTTTCACATATTTCATTTTCACTGACAGCTCTACTTCCATTTTTTTAGCTCATGTTTGAATAGTTCTACAAAACAATGGTGATATAAAGGAATGTGTAGAAAAAGAATAAAATAGTATGTTTTCTACTCTTTAATAAATTACTTGCATACATGTAACAACATCATTTTCAGGGTAGACCTCAATTAATTTAATTTCATATGATTTCCATTGCATCCTTGGAGGTTTTCAGCGTTGATTGTCTCCAACCACAGTTGGGATCATGTATTGTTATTATAATATCCCTTACTCCATGAATTTGGAACATTTCCAAAAAGGATGAGGATTGACTGGAGAATTCCACTCTTACATTACATTGTACAGTTTCTCCCATTGATAATCACTAGCTAGGTTTTCTTCCTTTAAGAACCTAAATCATTTCCTCATCCACTTCAGGCAATTTTTTGTGTTCTTCTTCCAACGATTCTGAAAAGAGGGATGATGAAATTTTTTACAACCATTATATATATACACAATAATTCCAAAATTAAACACTAATTTGTGGTTCTTATCTGTATGAGGCCCTTGAGACATACTAATATTCATTTTGAATTTGACATCACATTAGAAAAATTCCTCATAATTTTAAAACAATCTAATCACCTAGACTTTTCTTAATATGAGTTTTATGAAACCAAAGTAGTTGCCAAATTTTCATTCAGGGATAATTAAAATGGTATATGAAAATCTTGGATATCATCTGAATATTTCTTCATACGACCTAATGGATTCTACATATTTGATCTAATGGGTATGGAATACCATTCCATTCGATATAGAATATTGTGGGGAAAATATTTTTCCAAAAACATTTACTAGAATTATTTCCACCCCATCAATCTGATATCTTCATCATGATTTGT
This sequence comes from Viscum album, assembly GCA_963277665.1. NCBI lineage: Eukaryota > Viridiplantae > Streptophyta > Magnoliopsida > Santalales > Viscaceae > Viscum > Viscum album. The sequence continues at coordinate 1,024,485,942 of OY728160.1, read as the reverse complement.
ATTCCTGATCCATACCTACCATTGATTAGATTATCCCTTCATAAAATAAAAAACCAGCATAGACTACTCTTCCTCAAAACATTGAATGATAGATATTATCTTCTCAATGGTTTTAGTACATTCATATTTGATTAGGGTATCATATGATCCATTGAATGCCAGATGTCGTTGTCACATAATGGTCTCAACATCATCATGTTATTTATTTCGGGGGATTTTGGAATGCACCATTATTTGGGATTCTATTCATAACCTATGTAAACTGAGAGTGTATCATAACAACTTTTGTCCTTCCTGCTCTCATTGGGTTAATAACCTCGTTTGGTTAGTAATTGCATTTCCTTTCACATTGGATTATAATCGGCTCCTCCTATTTTTGGACGTTTCTTATAATAAAGGGAAAATTGGGGATGAGTTTTTATAAACTAATAAAAGCATAAAAAATAAAATAATGTTAAATGGATATCTTATAAATGACATTTATTATATAACATATAAATTTATATATATCAATTTGTATTTTCCATAATATATTTCCTAAAAAAACTTTTATGTCATTATTTTCATCCCATAATAATAGCTCATAATGAATGTGGGAATTTAAAAAATTATATTGAAAGGGAGTGTAAAACTAGATGTGCATCAAGACTCATTGTTTTTCAGTAGTTCATGCACAATTCTAGATCAATGCAGTATTTTCCTATTTTACCCCTAGCTTCATCCTTGTTAAATCCAAAACAACTTGAAGTATCTAGATAGGTGATGTATTTTCTTAGAAACCACATTATCAATACATTACCAAAATTTAGGTATGTATTATTATATCTGTCCTTATACAAAAGTTTTTTAAAAAAATATAATCATTTTCCAAAACATAAATAAGAATTAATTTATAGAAACTATAAAAACCCTTCTTCTTTTATCACATTAATTAATTATTTATTACAATAGATTACACATATTACAACCTAGAATATTGAAAAGTATATTGTATTTGGGAAACAAGTTACAATAAATAAAAATAGAAATTAGGGGGTACATCAACCATATTGAAAACATCCGTAACAAGATCATAATATTACAACTTACTTAAAACTATATAGGATATCATGGGGACATATATAAGAAATGGGTAAGCTATAAAACCCAACAAGGATATAAACATGTAATAAAAAAAGAATGTATTACATGTTAAAAAATAGTAATTTCAATGGAAACTAAAACCGGTCAAATCATAAACATTAATAAAGATGAACGATGTTTCATGATAACATAAATGAAACACGAGAATTTGGTAACAACTTTAAACCTGACATCATAATCATATGTCAATAAAAACCACCAAGACAGCATAACATAGATAAAATGGTCCTGTAATAGATTAGGATCAATCCCTAATACCCTAAATAATATTTCATGAGACTATAACATTATCCAATGTGTTGGAGTGATATATAATTCTGGGCTCACATGTCACTTTCATATCATGGACATGTATTTGTGTGTCAAATAAATCATTCAAAATAGGATTATATTACATTATATTTATTTAAATAATAATGTAGTGTAAAATAAATAAATGCAATTCCCCCATCAAAATATTATGGGTATGTTTACCTGAATACGCTTGAGTGGAAATAAGTATGGTATTCATAATAAAAAGGTTTGGCATGAAAATATTTTTTGGGAAATATTTATATCGTAATGGAAGTACATAATGATTTATAAAACTGATTAATTAGAGTGAAAGGGATCTCAAATTATATGGACATAAAATGGAATGTTATATGTAAATAAAAAAATGTTTAAAAAATTAGGAATTATAAATAAAAGATATTAAATGAATAATAGTATGGAATAAAGGGAGGAGGGAGAGGTCCTTCACCTAGAGATTGTGATACCCAAATCATGGAAATATCTTATTAGAAGCTTGATGGAACCATTAAAATACTATAGAGAGGGGGGGAAGAGTAATGATGTTCTCTATGGTTTTTTTTCATGAGGAAAGAGATTATGGGTGGGTTTATGTAGGAAAATGTAGGAGAGTTTTTTTTATTCCCCAAACATAGGCTTTGGACTCTATGTAATAAAATAATCAAAACAAGAAACCATCCAATGTTTTGTCCGATGGTTTCCACCATAGAGAAGTGGTTTTGATTTTTTTATAAGTAAATGGGCGAAATTATTAGTATATTACCCTTGGTGATGTGGAAGTTATTCATGTTCACAAAGAATTGATTTCTAAACATAGAATTATAATATAGTTTTTGGTGGATTCATAAAGGATTTACAAGTTTAATCAAATAACCTAAAAATCATATAATATAAAATTGTAAAAATTTATTTGGTCATGAATACAATTTATAGAATTTATTACATAACTTTTGAGTCATTATGATGTCCTAAAACACAACTTATATTTATGTTTTCTTAAATAGTTACCCGAATCATGGACTTTCTTGAAAAATTACAAAAAACACTATTGAAAAATTACAACATTTTGATTACAAATATAGTAATTACTTTTCAAAAAATAATTTTATATATATGTGAATTTTCACATGTCACATAAGAATTGACTTTTATTGAAAAAATATCGGTTTTTTGATAATAATCATTTGAACACCCTTATAGAAATTATCATTGCATTCATAAAATTATATTATATACAACATATAATAAATACTATCTAATAATAATATTTTTTTAAAATAGAATTTATTCCATAAATTTAATAATTATTAAAAAGTAATGTATTATATGAAATTTCATATTACAAAAATAAAAATTGTGATTTATCATGTTAAAATTAAAATCATTTATAATGGAACTATAAATAGAAGTAAATATAATTATTATTCTATTGAGAAGAAAAAAAATATTCTTATTCCTACTGCCTTGATACAAAGTACTTTATTACATCAAAAAATGACATATGGGTATGGTGTGAAATGTTATGATTTCCATGGGGTGGTTTGGCGTACATGGAATGGGTCATGATCTCGATGAGCATAAACTTAAATCATAAATGGTTTTCCTTATACATTAGTTGTTGAATATCATAATAGGCCTAAAAAATTTCAAATATAAGTGATGGTATGTCCCTTACATGCTCCAACAAATGAGATTCATATGGTATGATCGTACTGGTTGGGGTAATAAGTTTTATCATCTATATTAGTAGTATTTTTCAAAAATACTATATATATACTAATTATATGATCACTGGTAAACATATATATTATTTATTCTTTTGATGTATAATAGTTCTTATAATCCAATAAGATATAATAATTCTATGTTCCTGATATTTTTAAAGATATAATATATAAAGGGGAAATTAATTCAACTATATATTGAAATTAATTTTTTAAATATTAGGTTTTTACACATATTCTTATGAGGATGGCCACATGTATATAAAATAATGCGGATGATTATTCTCACACATGCTCTCACATTTCTCTATGTATCATTTACATTCTTATTATCCTGCCCCTTACGAGTTTTATAGATCAAACTCTCATTGAAGAATGTCCTTAGGTGAATACATATACAAAAGTGATCATGAAATAATTTAATAGGGGAATAAAGAAGTAACTAAAAATGTTTACTTTTTTAAATATTAATGTTGTATAAACCTCAATTTTCCAATACATAAATCATATAAATTTATTTAATTTATTTGAGTTTATATTATCTTAGATATGATGCAATATTCATCTATAAATGATGCATGTTCTGATTATTCTTATTTTATCTTGTTATTTCTAATTTGGGAATTGTGTTAGTAAAAGATAACCTAGGATAACATCAAATAACACATAATTGATATTTTTATATTGGTTTACACATGTTTATGAGTTTTATACCCATGATTTATTGAGTTCTATTATGTTATAAAATTTTTTATTTTTGAAGATAGTGGAAAATATGAGAAACCAAGAAAACAACCAAAGTGATGAAAAATAAAACCATTATCTGAATGACAATGCCTATGCAATTTAAGATAGAGTTCATTACATAATGGAGATACTTAACCACAATTCATTGGTTATAGATAATAACATAAAACATGCCAAACATTTTTTATCTCCAAAGGGTGATAAATTATCCATCATAACCATTAAATGCAAATTACCACTACTAATTAGTGGTTCATCCAATATACCATGTTTGGTGCAATGCCTCAACATCTAGGAAAATAAATTGTTAACTCTCAATTGTTCTAATAATGTGATAGATAATCTTGTTGTTCATCATTTTGAATGAGGATAAAATCAATGGATCAAATCTATCAGGAATAAAAACCAAATGGTTGAGTCATATGCAGTGGAATAAGAGGAATTTAATAAAATATTTATTAACAAGAATTTTACGGCGACGTGTATTTCCAAAATGGAGAGGTAATTAATGGATGTTACAAAAAAAATAGCGAATATTTCAAAAAATATGAGAAAAATTTCACACATATTTCAAGTTACACCACATGTTTTTTATTCATAATTATTTTTAAATAGATTTATTCATTTTTGGTTTGACATGATATGTCTTGAATTATATAAAAATATGAGTATTTAGGAGTTGTATATAATTTCTTCAAGGTGATTTCGAATTAGATATGCATTTTGGTAAATGGTTCCATAGACATAGAGAAATGAAACTAAGGATATATTTTCATGATGGAAAATAAAATGATAAAGGATTAAAGAAGATCCAACCAACCACATTTTAGAGGCATGGAAGGAAACACTATAGAGTTTCCTCAATGGAATTAGGAAATTCTTAGAGTGTGTAAAAGAATATAATACGGTTCATGAATTTCAAAAAAAACTTAAATAATACAGTAAGTATTATTAATGAAGAAATATACATCCAAATTCACCACACATAATCCAATAATTAAACTATAATAAACATAAACACTATGAAATCTGGTGCACCACACTTATGGTTTCATTGGTTATTCATGGAATCAAACTACCTTATCTAAGAGATCATGGGATAAATTATGCCCTAACTATTTCTGATTTGGAGAAACAAAAGTAATGTAAGAACTAAAATAACATAGTGAAATATAGAATTATTATACCATAATAATTATTAATTTATTTTTTGATTTGGTATCTACACATTCTTTTATACCTGGAATAATTTATAATACAATTGAATCACCTCCATGATAAATTTATGTATTGAAATATATAAGAATGCTTATTTTCAAAATCATTTCAATCCAACTATTAAAATCAATCCCAATTAGTTTATGAGGAGATATTCATCTAGAAAATAAGATATTACTTACATTGTTAGAATTTTAGGTGACAGTGGTAATGGATTGGAATCCATTATATAGTTCTCACTTAAAAGACCATTAATGGAAAAAAATTTACATATCTCAAACCATCCAATGCTCTGATATAAATTCTAGGAATATTATGAAACTCGATCTGAAAATACTTGAAAAGACTATGTTTTGATTTCCAATAAATATTAATACGATAATAAAATTATTAAGATAAATAAAATAATAAAACATAAATAAATTCTCATTTTATTGGAATATAATAATGTATTCCCTTAAAAATGTTATCGATTTCCCCAGGATTATGAGGGACAACATCTATTATAACTAATTCTCAGTGCCACACTTGAATGAAAATGTCAATATAAAAATTCCCTAATAATTTTTTTTATTAAATAATAAACTATAATAATATTTGGATAATGGGTTCACAGACATTGTTGTATAAACTTATATTCCAATAGTGTGGTTTTTAAAAAAATGATGGATCGGTGCGATTGTTCATCAATTACCAAGATATCAAAAATATTTCTTTAAAAATCAATATCCATTAACAATGATTAAATACTTATTCATTCATCATATACAAGATTAATAATTATCAATAATTAGTCTGGGTTTTTTATATAATCGAATTAAAGTGAAGAAATAATATATTCAAAAATAACTTTATATATAAGATATGCACTCTATGAGTTCATAGTGATTACATTTTGACATATCACTCCATAGTTATTTTAATAAACATAATAAATATATTCTTTATATATTACTCAAAAAAACATGTAGTTTTTTATTGAATATATTCTCATAAAATAATCGATAATGGAATAATTAATGTGTATCTAAAAAAATTAATGAGGATTTTATGGAAGGATACGTTTTATTATTCGTTTTTAAAGTGTAAATTTATTTACATAATAACTCGAATTATTGTGGAATGTGATTATAATAGATAGTATGTTTAAGGACCATTTAAACAAAAGTATGATTCTTGAATGGTCTTGAACTTTAATTATCAAGGAGATTCGTAGTTTTCTTATAGTAAATTGGAATTAATTTAATATTTTGTTAAATTTAACATAATTTTATATCTGATATACTATGTTAACAAAAAATTAGGTGAATTATTATTAAATTTAAAAATATAAGGATAGAAATAAAAAGTTCAACAAAATCTTAATTACATCTTACGTACTCACACTCCACTCAAATGGATAAAGATTTGTTACAAAAGATGATTGTTTATGGAATGGATTTGGTCCTTTACTTGTTACAAATGTTCAATTGATACCCTATGCATAATGAAATGTATTGTGACATGAAATAATCCAATCCACATAAAATTCATAGTATGAGATTTTATTCTTTTTAGTATGAATTTCGAGTCATTATCTATATAGAAAGAATTGTGACATATATAATAATCAGACAATCCTGAAGTGTATTTCAAGAAAAAAGGAGTTGATCATTCATCAATTATGATGGTTAGAGTTAATAAATGGCCTTTATTTCTCTGTATACAACCATCATAAAAATTTAAACAAGGTCATTAAATCTCTATAAAAGAACATACTACCTTATCAATGATTTTTATTGAGAAATATCCTATCTTTATAGACATACACATAATAAATCAAGAAAGTATCAATGTAGTAAATACTTATATCCATTATAATATATTTCATTGAAAATATATCCATGTTAATATCGAAAGGGAATATGGGGATTCTTTTTATCATTAAAATAAGATGACATAAATAATGGAAGATAACCTTAATGTATTATACATCAATAAATATAGAGTTTTTAAATTTACAAATATATGTCATGACCTATCCTCGGGGCCCGTGTTGTGACTACCCCAAGCCTGCCTTCCATAGGCTAGGGCTGGAAACTAGCACCAAGACATATTCTTGATAAGAAGGGAAGGCATTGGCTTTTTAAATTAAACAAACATCTCAGAGTAAGCAAGATGAAGTAACACTAAGTAAAACTAGATACAATAGTAAGTGAGGAAAAGTAAGTGGTCCAGAATACAAACCCAAACTGAACGTAAAGTACAACTGAAAAAGGGAGTACAAAAAATGAAAAATAAAGCCGCAAGGTCGAGCCGTCCACTGGAATTCCCACCTGAAGGGTGGGTACAGATAGCCTCCTCAACTCCTTGGGTCCAGCCGTTCGCTATGAGTACGTCCCGCCCAGTGGTCCACCTCTAGGTACTGACCTTCCCTACAAGCCTCAACCACGATTAGCGATGTCCGTCTTCTGTAACCAACACAACGTAGTGCGGGCATAGCCCATGCAGGGGTGAGTATAAGCTACTCAGTAGGGACCCTGAGACCCCCGAAGGTCTCCCAGAATCCACACAGGATAATCCACAAAAGAAAGATGCAATCATGAAGTAAAAACCAACACTACTTATGTATATGCTCATACATATACCTAAGTCATCAATTTCAGTTCGGCTCCAACATCCGAGCCCAAGTTCAATCACGTCCACACAGGATAGAACAACAAAATACACATATAAATTCAAGTCAATCATATCGAAGATAATGAATGAAAGTCATGACTCAGCTCAAACAGGAATACTTCTTCGTAAGACGAAAGAGATAATCAGTTGTGGCCACTGATTCATCTAAGCCATCGGACCCACACATGATCAATAGGTACTAACCCCTACAATGACCCACATAGGATCGATAGATTCTAACCACCGCAATGACCCACACAGGATCGATAGTTACTAACCCCCGCAATGACCCACACAGGATCATACCCACACATGATCGGTATGCGCTGGCCCACACAGCACCGCTGAGTGCTGACCCACACAGGAACGGTAGGCACTGATCCACACAGGATTGCAGAGTGCTATAGTCATCGCTGTAGAATCCAATGAGGATTTCTGTATAGTCATCTTCATTTTCGTAGTCACAGCCAGCTCTAGGGTTCCCACACACAGCAAGCTCATTCGGGGAGGGTCCGCTCTATGAGCCGAGGGGCTGATACATCAAATGACACGATGTACGGAGTTGAGGTATCCCAAAGATCTGTATCGACAAGAGGAACTCAACACGATAGACGTCACGTCATTTGGATGCCCGGTCTGAGAGTTATTGAATTTTTCGTTCCTGGGGCCCGGTTGGGTTTTAAGTCAAAACCAACCCGGCCATACTCTAACTGCGTCCGAACCTTGAGCAGATTAAGCCAAAATGTCCATCTCACTAAGAGGAAATCCATCAAAGTTGACGGTACGTCAATCGGATGTCTGGAGCTCATGTTATAAACGTTTCCGCTCCGAGGGCCCTGTTGGTTTCGTGTTCGAACCAACGCGGCTGAACCCAAAGTTCTCCGAAACCTTGAGTGTAATATACCGAAACTACCGTCTCGATCCTAGGATCGCATCTCAGCTAATGGTGCATCGATCGGAGGTCTATAGCCCAATATATGGGTGTTTGAAAGTTTTTGTCAGAAAATAGGGGGTTCGGGCCCGGTCCGACCTGGCTCGATACCCCCACTTGGGTCAACCCGAACCGGGTCCGGGTCTGGCCCGGACGGGCGCGCTCGGGCGGCCCACTTGGCCAGCTCGGCAGGCCGAGCTGAGCGGAACAGGGGGGCGTGCTGCCCCCCTGACTGACAACCCCCCCCCCCCCCCTCGTGGGGGCTACTCTCCTTCCATCTGAGGGTTACGAACCCCCGGTCTCCCCCTGAAATGGTCGGCCCGGTCCAGTCGGCCGGTTTCTGCCGTCGGGGGACTACCGCGGTCCCACCCTCCTGCTCCGACGACCAGCGGTTCGGGTCGTCGCCCCTACACCACTGGGGCAATAGGCCGTGGCCTTCTCCGATCGGCACGGCGCGACGGCGCCACGCCCCTCCGCCATGGCCTTGCTCCGGCCGTGGCCTCTTCGAGTTTTTCTAGCACGGTGCGATGGTGCCGCGACTTTGTTCGACTTCAACAGCACGGCATGACGGCACCGCGCTTCTCCGCCCATTCTTCATTATTTCCACGTGGTGCTATGGCACAGCACTGCCTTGCTCGTGCCGCAACAAAAATCAAGCATCAAGGGGGGAAGAGAGTCGGTTGTGTTCGTGCGGTCCGACCTCCTCCTGTTATTGCGATAACAGGCTTCTCAATTAGAGAATGAAGAATGGCGACGAAAGTATTCACGAATAAAAAAACAATTAATCCCCCTACCTCGATGAAATCATAGAATGAAGTTTCATCGCGGAATTGAACGTTGCGGAAGAATGCATCGTGGAAGGAGGATCGTCGGCGTCGCGGTACCCAGTGTCGCGTCGTCGATCTCCGAGGAACTTTTGTTCTTCATCGTCTTTCGTCGGAGGCCGGAGTTCTTCGTCGTTCTTCACGTTCTTCAAGGAGGAAGATGAAGTTCCAAGGACTCGAGTAATTCTTCTCCCAATTTTTTCTGCACAACAAAACAACAACTTGTTAAAATAAGGCTTTGCCTTATTTTATTTCCCATGCCAATGGTTATTGAAAATAAAAAATAGATCTCCATTTAATTATCAAGCGTTGACCAATTAAAGAGGCGTTTAATAATTAATTAAACGCGAGAGCTGACTCGGCAATAAAGAGGGGGGTGCGGGTGAGTTACTATATTTAATGCACGTGGAATGTAAAAGGTAATAAAGGGGTGGGGAACGTGTGGGACCCACCTCACTAATATCCTACCTAGGATTTAGGACATCAGTGGGTCCCACTCCAACCACCATGCCTAGGTTAGCACTACTATGAATAAAAATAAAATATGTTTCACAATATTTTATTTTATTCTTTAGTTAACCAAATTAATTAATAACCTCACCCGAGCAAACTCAACTCCGGAAAATGTGTTCTTAAGCAATTACCGGCGCTGCGATTCCATCGGTGCCCTCATAATTCGATTCCGAGCACTGGTTCAAAAGGCAGGAAAACCCGCTCGTTCGTTTACTGAACGCACCCAAGATAAACATCGGAAATTGATTCTGGGTACACCGGGCCTCAGAATCAGGTGCCGTCAGAAACTGTGTTCTTGTAAAATTCTAAAAAAAACTAAGAAAAAAAATTTCCCTTGAATTTTATAGGTCTTTACATTACTCTCACCTCAGGGCTTTACGTCCCCATAATGATACATCATAATCTAGGGGAACAATTGTGGTTACTGAGCACGCATCTGAGCAACTCGCTCCCAAGTGCTCTCCTGGAGGGTCCCGTGCTGCCATCTGATGCACACTAGAGTTATCGACCATCCACGTAGGACCCGCTCCTGTCGATCCTCGAACTCCACCGGGACCTCCGTAAAAGTCGCCCCATCGTCAATGTCCATCTCCCCATGGTCGATGATATGCATCAGGTCATGTACGTATCTTCTCAGCTGAGATACGTGGAAGACATCATGCACCTGGTGCAACTGAGGTGGTAGCGCCAGGCGATAAGCCACCTCGACTATCCTACTGAGGACCTGGAATGGTGTGATGAAGTACAGAGATAACTTTCCGCCTCTGCCAAATCTCTGTAATCCACGTCGAGGTGAGAAAATCAAGAATACGTGGTCTCCATCCTCGAACTCTAGTGGCCTTTTCCTCCTGTTAGCATAAGACTTCTGTCGGCTCCAAGCTGTCCTCATCCATTCCTGGATGACCTACACTTTCTATGTCGTGGCCTGGACCATCACTGGCCCCACAAGTGCTGTCTCCCAAGAGTATGTCTAGCATAGAGGTGATCTGCAAGGCCGGCCATACAATACCTCGTATGGTTCCATCTCGATGGTGGAGTGGTAGCTCTTTTTGTACCTGAACTCCACCAAGGGTAGATGGTCCTCCCAGCTACGACCAAAGTCGAGGACACATTCTCGGAGCATGTCCTCGAAATTATGAATGGTACTCTCTGTCTGGCCATCCGTCTGAGGGTGAAAGGCGGTGCTCAGACGTAGTTGCATTCCGACTTTCTCCTGCAACCCCTTCCAATGCCGGGAAGTAAAGAGAGAATCTCGATCAGAGATGATAGATGATGGCACACCATGAAGCCATAAAATCCTTTGAAGGTAGAGACGTCCCAATCTCTCTACTGAACCCTTCTCTCTAATGGGTAAGAAGTGGGCCGACTTGGTGAGTTGGTCGACAATCACCCAAATGGAGTCCTGACCTCTGGATGTGCGTGGACGTCCAGCCATGAAACCCATAGATATCCCACCCCACTTCCACTCTGGGACCTCCAAGGGCTATACCAAGCTTACCGGTACCTGGTACTCTGCCTTCACCTGCTGGCAGGTGAGGCATCGCGAAATGAACTCTGCCACATCCTTCGTCATACCCGGCCAGCAGTGCTGTCGTCTGAGATCCGGGTACATCTTCGCCAATCCAGGATGTACCGCCAAAGGGGAAGTGTGGAACTCCCTCAGCACTTCCTCCTACAAAGCAGCTGGTACCATGGTACGTCCTCTGAAAAGGATGACATGCTCTCCTTCCATAGTGAATCCATCAGGGGCCAGTCTTGAGGATATCTACGCACGTCGTGTCTCACAGTCATTGTCCCCACGTTGTGCCTCTCTGACTCGCTGAAGAAGTGGAGGAGTGACTGTGAGTGATTGTAGAAAGGCTGCTCCATCATTATCCACGAAGGATATCTGCAAAGCGGCTAGCTGCTCCGTCGCCTCCCCGAGTAGCTCGATGCTCGTCCTCATACTGAGAGAATCGGCTTCTACGTTCCCCTTCCCAGGAGTATATACTATCTCAATGTCATAGTCCTAGAGGAAATCGAGCCATCACCGCTGTCTCAGATTCAAATACTTCTGTGAGAAGATGTGAAACACCCCAAGATTTTATGAAAAATATTCTTTTAATTTCATTGATTTCTTGTGTTGTAAGCTACAACAAGATTACCTTGTGCTATACGCAACACCGTATGAGCTTTCAGTAAAAACAACACCATTCTTGGATCATGTTATACACAATTTTTCTAGTTGTTATTCTACGAAACATTGAGTGTGTGTATATATATATACATCATCAATGTATAAATGAAATATGTTTGGATTCTATTTTACGAAACAACGGAGGAGTTTTTCACAAAACACAACCCTGTCATGGATTGCATTACATGCAATCGCGACCTTCCTCGATAGCTTGCGTTGTATGCAATATCGAGTTTCACTAAACAACGATATGCTATTAAAATATTATTAAAACTAGCTGTTATGAATAGTAATACCCACTTTTTGGAATTTTGTAAATATTATTTTTCAAAATGGACTTCATTTTTGGATTTGGAATATCGAAATTAGCCTAGGGTGAAATTTTGGTATTTTTCTGAGAACTTTCAATTTCTGATGAATAGTGAAAACACCGGGTTACTATTTAAAAACCGAATTTTTATTTAAATAATTATTTATTTTAGGTCACAATTGATACATAATACCTATATAAGTTCAATGCAATTAATTGGAGTAATTTTATAATAATTTTAGATATATAAATATTTTATTGAACTTTTCACCGTCTTTTACCAACCTCCTAGGAGAATTTTCAAATTCATATAAAACCTAATTTTACCGCTTCTGTGAGTGGAATTTCGAAAATCCGAGAGACATGGTTAATATCAAGGACAAAAATGTTGTCCAATGAGATGAAAATAATTTTTGGTGAATAGTAACTTTTTACTATTTTTTTCCACGGTTAAAAGTAGATAGAGTAAGTAAGGGTAAAAGTGTTATTATTATTACCCTAACACATGTCCTAATTATATTGGATAATTTTAATTAGACCAAATACAACCTTAGTAATAAAATATAAACATTTAGGCCCACTTGGATTAGATTAGGACATTTATTATTAATTTATTTAAAGAAGGGTTAAAATAGTTAAAATCAAAGTTTAATGACTAAATCATTATTAATATAGGTATATACATAAGATAAATTCGACTATAAATATTCATTAGAAAGCCAAAAATATTTCCTACATAATTGTATTTTATTTGTAATTTTGGACTTAAAATATTTTATTTTATTTATGACATAATGATGATACAATAATTAACTTATTAATGAAATATTGACATAATTGATGTTATAAATACCCAAATAAATGTAATTTCATACTTTTTATGAATTAAAATAATTTTATATGTTAATATTACATGTTAGTATTGATTTAATTAACTTTTTTCGAAATAATATTTCAGTTATTATTTTCAAAGAAATCAATTACCAAATAGTGTCAAAATTTACATAAAATAGTTTTTAAAATTAATATTTTATTATTAATTGTTATTATATTCTTAAAAATCTAAGGATCGGCCAAGATACTTATATCATGATAGATGTATCATTAATGGACCACTTGGGGGTCTCTTGTATGTATATGGTATGTTTATTAACTATATAATATAAAAATACAAATAGACATGGTTAATGTCCATCTAATTAACTAAGAGTTAAAACTAAAAGATAATGTTAATATAATGATCTAAACTTGTATAAATTCTATTGGTTGAGAGTATCTCGACCCATCCCCACCTTAACTTAGAAATAAATCAATTTGGAGCTATTAAAAACCGAATATGACTTTATAATAAAATAATAATTTCAGTTTTTCCAAAGGTTCCCCTCTCCTCCCTTATAAATGGGAACCTCCTCCCTCTCTTCCTCACACCACTTTGAGCCTTCATGCTCGGCCAACCCTGCCCAAATTCTCTTCTACACTTCCATAGAAACATCCTAGTGGTTTTGGTATTCTTCAAAGACAAATTTTAGTGCCCTAAGAGGAGGACTCAAAGAGGTAATGTCTGTTATCAATTCTTTCAACATTATTTCTTCTCCCACTTCTTCTTCTTTAGTTGTTTCATTATGAAGTAATAACATAAGTATAACTAATATACTGATATGTTATTATAAGTATGAAACAACCCTGTTTCACTATCTATCCATCCTATGGAAAACGAAATCACCACGCGTGCATACGTACGGAATACCGTCTCCACGCTGTGGTGAAATCTATTTTTCCACCAACACCTTACATGGATGGGTATAATGGTGTAAAGAATAACTATATATGGTCATTATAAAATCATAATGATTCTAAAATGTTATACCATCCACTCCAATTATATTCAATAATTATGGGAACGATATCATCGCTCGTGCGTACGTACGGACTAGCGTCTCCACGACGCGATGAGATTCATTCTCCCTGTTAACCATATATGAATGATCATAAAGTTTATATAATGAATAATAATTAAATATATGAAAAAATAATGCTACTATATTTTTTCCTATATATATTTTTGTCATCTATTTAATTTCATTCAATTCAATAAGGAAATGAAAACAGTGTTCATGCGTAAGTACGACCTACCGTCTCCATGAACGGTGTATTTCATTCCTTTTATCGATCTATAATATATATATGTATATGATGAATATAACTTATATATTAATAATATTTTACATTCTGGAATTATGTAAATCATGATATAAGTAATAATATCAAGAACAACAAGTCCAAACGCGTACAATAAATAAAACGATTTAACCCAAAACGCTGCTTTAACATGGATCTTATAAAAGAATGGGCAATATAAAGTCATAAGTGAACCATATATGATATCATAACAATGAATATGATTCGGTAATAAGTCAATGAAATTATTTAAATCATTATACAGGAGGTTCGGAAATGTACGAAGCATATCGGACCTAAGGTAAGGTATAACTTTTCCAATCTCGTTCTTATCCGATATTGTTTATTCGTATGTATTTACTAGGGTTATTGTTCTCATCCATGTCAATGTTTCCTAAAAATGGTTTCATGTATGTTTAATTTAATTTTATCCATTTTTGACTTTGACTACATGGTATGTATGGAATATTTCTTTTACGAGGTACTTTTTGACTTTTCTTGCAAATGTACGAGAATAATTTTTTTTTAAATTATACGGCACGAACGGATTTTTTTACAGTTCTATAAAGCCTTATTTTCATGAAGCATACTTCAAAATATTTCATGACTATTTTCAAAAAAATAATTTTCATTAAAAATAACATGACATTTTGTGAAAAGAAAATGATTTTGAAGAAGAAAGGATATTTTCCTCAAGAATTCATTTCAAGTGTTTTATCAAAACTATTTTCTGTCTAAAATGTCATTATTTCATATGTGTATGTTTCACGTATAATGTATCTATGATTTAAATTGTTTCACTTTTCTTATTATGAAATGATATTCATTTCTTTTATATGGATTATGTGATGATGGGATGATGTTTATGACACCCATTTTATTCATTGGGTTATTATGAATGATGTATGTTTTTTTGTGGCACAATTAAGAATGATTTCATTATGAGATGGGTGGGACATATATCTCCCTCCAATGCATTGGGTAAAGATTTATATTTCATGAGATAGACATGGCTGGAACGGTAAGTTAATCCTTTTCAGTGTTACAGGACTGAAACGAGGAGTGAACTCGATTCAGAAAGGGACATTGTCCACTAAGATGGTCTTGGCAGTAATGCCTTGGCTACTATAGAAATCATAACATGTGCTGAATGGTTTCCACAATTACATGTTTTATTCCCATGCTATTTTATAATGATTTATGTTCCTATATGATATATTCCTTACTTACTTCCACGATTTATGTCTTCGCTCAAGATTTTGATGTTTAAATTTCATGTTCAATTTTTTGCTTCCAAATGTTTATGGACTGTTTTATATTATCTATGTTTTCCCTTACTGAGCATTTGATCTCACGATTTTTATGTTTTATTTTCCCCAGGAAATAAAGACAGGTTTTAGGTAAGGAAACAAATAGGGGAAGATCGTTATGGGAGTTGTTGAAGATTTTTCAACATGATAAGAAGTTTATATTCCGAGTTTCCAAAGACACTAAACTATTACGGTCATTGTGTGTCTACTTTTTTATGTGTTAAGTATTCCGCAAATGTAATGTAATGTCTATGTAGGTCATGCTTCAGGTATCTACAGTTGGTATCAGTGGAAAGGATTAGTCAACCATTGGAAACTACGATGCGAAAACTTTTGTGAGATCCCTAGAGAAAATTCTAAGGTATGTCTAGGGATGTCCCAAAGGTTAAGTATATGTATAGGTTATAGTCCTAGAATTATGGTAACGATATAAGATTAAGCCTAAGATGTCAAATATTGACGTTACTCCCCCTTTATTATGATTTCGCCTCTCACACTATTCTTTTTGGGTTTTAGAAAATGGCTGGAAACAAGATGATTCACGATAATGGAGGATATGATACACAATGGAATGATATTCTTCATGAGAAACCAAATGAAATGGGATTTGGAAGTCCAAACATCATTATTATGTTGAATCAGCAATCTCATAATATGATCAATAAACTCAAATTTGGTAAGTTTCCCGACTCGACTAATAAGAGAAAGATGGAGTTTCATGATGATCATAGAGGAAAGAAAGTTCAATTTCCCCTATGTAAATCATGTGGGAAGAGGCATCAATGAGAATGTTTCAATGGAACTGGAAGATGTTTAGGGTGTGGAAAAGAAGGACACAAAGCTAGTAAGTGAAAAGGAAAAGGTTCAATTAACACCATTGATGAGGATAATGGTATTGCTACAGCAAAAACAATGGTTAAATGTTTTAAATGTGGAATATACGGGAATTATGAAAATTAATGCTCTAAGGGTAAGTCTCATGAAGAGAATCAGTATGGTCGTATGGGTAGTATTTTTGTTGATGATGATGAAGAGACTACAAATGATATGTGAGATGAAAGAATTATTGAAGCTCGATCAATGGTTTAAGAATGTAGTGGAATGATTACATGTTTATCAAGTGTACTGTTGCGTAAGTAATCTCATGGTACTATGGAATAAAGAGACATCTAAGGATTGTTACACTGTTGTCTTTCCATAATTTTTGAAAGTGTATGATGAATGGTACCAGTAACCATGAAGGGTTATTCAGATATTTTTGGAAAGTAGATGATATGCGCATAATAATGAGGTAAGGGGAAAATTAAATGTTTGATAGTATTCATGAGCTCATGAATGATATAAGGAGAAGGTTATATCATGGTTTGAGTATATAGAATTTTTGGATTTTGGTATGTGTAAAGAGTTATCTTTTGATAACATTCATGTTTTCATGAAGGTTTAATGGGTATTCATTTTTCAAGAGAATACATGATTAAGGTATTCACATGATTGGAATGTGACCAACAATATATATGGGGGATAAATGATGGTATTCACATTCTTGGTTGATGAAATTTCAAGTAATCATTTTCATTATACTCTGAACTTGGACCTAAGTATTTTAGATAAAACTAAATATTGGAATGGATTATGTTGGATATATGGTAGTATTGTTTAAAGATAGAAGTTTTTTCGATATTATTGATGGGATTTTATAGTAATGTAGTTTTAGAAAAAGGACAACCTGCAGGATGGGCGACAACCCATCTCGTTGGACAAGGCTGTGGGAATCAAACCCACAACTGAAGTGCAACAGACCTTTATCACCTTCCACTGGCCTACATGAAGTCTCTATTTAGTAGAAACTAGTTTTATTATATTAAGCAGTATGATATATGAAGTATAAGTCTATATTTTTGATAGCTTTTATAACCTTTTGTTTGAGACAGATGGAATAACCCATCATTCTATCACATGATCTGCTAACACTTCATGAATGACAAATTCAACTTCATTTATTTAAGAGATGAACATAAAATTTCCCAATGAACGACCAACGGTAAGACTACACCAAAATCATGAAAGTATTTCTTCTAGTTCCAATTTCATCAACTTTAGGGAAATGATCTTTAAAACCAAAAATTTTGTCCTAGTGCACTTATATCTGATGAATCAGATGGTACCTTAGATCATCACAAATCTATGGCTTGGTGATTAATGGCTTTTTCATAGCCTTGTTCTCTACCACCCTCCATCATAACTTGATTGTTAGAATTTTCATCCATATCCATATTTTCACCTATGTTCTCCTATATGGAAACCCAGTGATGAGTTAATTTGGATAATCATTAAATTTCATACTTTAGTTTTGAAAATTATGTTTTAGTATTCCTTTTTACGATGTGGGATTCTATAAATAGTAAATGATTTATATCCCCGATGAATTTCGAGGGTGAAATTAATTTTATGGGGGGTAGAATTTAACACCCTGAGATTTTATGAATAATATTCTTTTAATTTCATTGATGTCTTGTGTTGTAAGCTACAACAAGATTACCTTGCGCTATAAGCAACACCGTATGAGCTTGAAGTATACACAACACTATTCTTGGATCATGTTACACGCAATTTTGATAGTATTTATTCTATGAAACATTGAGTATATATATATGTATATATATATATATATATATTCAATGTATAAATGAAATATGGTTGGATTCAGATATATGAAGCAATGTAGGAGACTTTCCCAACATTAAACCCTGACTTAGCTTGCATTACACGCAATCACGACCTTCCTCGATAGCTTGCGTCATACACAATATCGAGTTTCACTAAACAACGATATGCTCTTAAAATATTATTAAAACTAAATGTTATGAATAGTAATATCCTCTTTTTGAAATTTTGTAAATTTTATTTTTCAAAATGGACTTCATGTTTGGATTCGGAATATCGAAAGTAGCCTAGGGTGAAATTTTTGTATTTTTTTGAATACTTTCAATTTTTGATGAATAGTGAAAACACCGAGTTACTATTTAAAAACTGACTTTTTATTTAAATAATTATTTATTTTAGGTCAAAATTGATACATAATATATATATATGTTCAATTCAATTCATTGGAGTCATTTTATAATAATTTTAGATATATAAAAATTTTATTGAACTTTTCACCGTCTTTTACCCACCTCCTAGGAGAATTTTCAAATTCACATAAAACATAATTTCACTTCTTCTGTGAGTGGAATTTCGAAAATCCAAGAGACATGGCTAATATCAAGGACTAAAATGTGGTTCAATGAGATGAAAATAATTTTTGGTGAATATTAACTTTTTACTTTTTTTACCACGGTTAAAAGTAAATAGGGTAATTAAGGGTAAAAGTGTTATTATTATTACCCTAACTCATGTCCTAATTCTATTGGATAAGTGTAATTTGACCAAAAAAAACCTTATGAATAAAATATTACCATTTAGGCCCACATGGATTAGATTAGGACATTTATTATTAATTTATTTAAAGAAGGGTTAAAAAAGTTAAAATCAAAGTTAAATAACTACATCATTTTTAATATAGTGTTATACATGAGATAAATTCGACTATAAATATTCGTTAGAAAGATAAAACGATTTCCTAAATAATGGTATTTTATTTTTAATTTTTAGACTTAAAATAGTTTAATTTATTTATGACACCATGATGATGCAGTAATTATCTTATTAATGAAATATTGACATAATTGATGTTATAAATACCCAAATAATTTAAATTTCAGACTTCTGATGAATTAGAATAATTTTCTATGTTAATATGACATGTTAGTATTGATTTAATTAACTTTTTTCTGACTAATCATTCTGTTATGATTTTCACAAAAATCAATTACCAAATAGTGTCAAAATTGACATAAAATAGTTCGTAAAACAAATATTATATTATTAATTGTTATTATATTCCTAAAAATATATGGTTTGGCCAAGATACTTATATCATGATAGGTGTATCATTAAGTGACCTCTTGGGGGACTCTTGGATGTATATGGTATGTTTATTTACTGTATAATATAAAAATACAAAGAGACATGGTAAATATCAATCTAATTAACTAAGAGGTAAAACTAAAAGGTAAGGTTAATATAATTACCTAAACTTGTCTAAAGTATATTGGATGTGAGGATTTAGACCCATACCCACCTTAGTTTGGAAATAAATCAATTTGGAGCTATTAAAAACAGATTATGACTTTATAATAAAATAATATTTTTAGTTTTTCCAAAGGTGCCCCTCTCCTCCCTTATAAAAGGGCACCTCCTCCCTCTCTTCCTCACACTACTTTGAGCCTTAAAGCTCGGCGAAAAACTGAAATATTATCTTATCAACTTACATAGAAACATTCTATTGGTTTTGGTATTCTTCAAAGTCAAATTTTAGTGCCCTAAGAGGAGGTCACAAAGAGGCGCTTCAAAGAAGAGGTAATGTCCATTTCCAATTCTTTCAACGTTATTTCTTCTTCCAATTCATCTTCTTTAGTTTTTTCATTATGAAGTAATAACATAAGTATAAATCATATACTGATATGTTATTATATGTATGAAACAACCCTATTTCACCATCTATCCATCCGATAGAAAACGAAATCACCATGCATGCGTACGTAGAGAATGCCGTCTCCACGCCGTGGTGAAATCTGTTTTTCACCAAAACCTTACATGGATGGGTATAATGGTGTAAATAATAACTATATATTGATATTATAACATCATACTGATTATGATATATTATACCATCCACTCCAATTCTATTCAATAATTATGGGAATGATATCATCACTCGTGCATACGTACGGACTAGTGTCTCCATGACGTGATGAGATTCATTCTCCATGTTAACCATACATGAATGATCATAAAGTTTATATGACGAATAATAAAGAAATATATGAAATAATAATTCCACTGGATTTATGTATATATATATGTTTGTCATCTATTTAGTTTAATTCAATTCAATAAGGAAACGAAAACAGCGTTCATGCGTACGTACGGCCTACTTTCTCCATGAACGGTGTATTTCATTCCTTTTATCGATCTATAATATATATATATGTATATGATGAATATATATTATATATAAATCATGCTTTATATTCTTGAATTACTTAAATCAGGATATAAGTAATAATATCAAGAACAAAAAGTCCAAACACGTACGATAAATAAAATGATTTAACCCAAAACGCTGCTTTAACATGGAACTTACAAAAGAAAGGGTAATATAAAGTCATAAGTGAACCATATATGATATCATAACAATGAATATGATTCTGTAATAAGTCATTCTTATCTGATATTGTTTATTCGTAACTATTTGCTGGGGTTATTGTTCTCATCCATGTCAATGTTTCCTAAAAATGGTTTCATGTTTGTTTAATATCCTTTTTACCCATTTTTGACATTTAATACATGGTATGTATGGAATCATTCTTTTACGAGGTACTTTCTCACATTTCTTACAAAAGTATGAGAAGAATGTTTTTCTTAACTTATACAACACGAATGGTTTTTTTACAGTTTTATAAAGCCTTATTTTCATGAAGCTTCCTCTAAAGGATTTCATGAATTTTTTCAAAAAATCATATTCTTTAAAAATAGCATGACATTTTGTGAAAAGAAAATTATTTTGAAGAAGAAAGGATATTTTCCTCAAGAATTAATTTCTAGTGTTTTATCAAAACCATTTTCCCTCTAAAATTAAATTATTTCATATGTGTATATTTCAAGTATAATGTCTCTATGATTTACAAGGTTTCTCTTTTCTTATGATGAAATGATATCCATTTCTTTTATATGGATTATGTGATGATGGGATGATGTTTATGACACCCATTTTATTCGTTGGGTTATTATGAATGATGTATGTTTATTTGTGGAACAAGTAAGAATGATTTCATTATGAGATGGGTGGGACCTATATCTCTCTCCATTTCATTGGGTAAATATTTATATCTCATGAGATAGACATGGTTGGAATGGTAAGTTAATCTGGTTCAGTGTTACGGGACTGAAACGAGGAGTGAACTCGATTCAAAAAGGGACTTTGTCCACTAAGATGTTCTTGGAAGCAATGCCTTGGATACTATGGAAATCATAACATGTGCTGAATGGTTTCTGTAATTACATATTTTATTCCCATGCTATTTTATGATTATTGATGTTCTTTTATGATACATGCCTTACATACTTCTACGATTTATGTCTTTGCTCAAGATTTTGATGTTTAAAATTCATGATCAATTTTTTCCTTCCAAATGATTATGGATTGTTTTATGTTATCTATTTTTTCCCTTACCGAGCATTTGAGCTCACCCTTTTTATGTTTTATTTTCCCCAAGAAATAAAGAAAGTTTTTAGGTAAGTAAACAAAAAGGGGAAGATCGTTATGGGAGTTGTTGAAGATTTTTCAACATGATTAGAAGTTTATATTTCGAGTTTCCCAAGACACTAAACTATTACGGTCCTTGTGTGTCTGGTTTTGTTATGTATTAAGTATTCTGAAAAAGTAATATAATTTTCATGTAATTCAAGCTTCGGGTCTCTACAAGATGTACCTGAGACTCTGGTGGTCAGAGTAAACTGTAAAGCACTTGTCCATCAGATTATGTCACCACATGTTCAGTGAAAACGCCACTACTGCTAACTCCAGGTCATGGGTAGCGTAGTTCTCCTCATGCTGCCTCAATTGACGTGATCCATAGGAGATCATGACCCGCTCCTGCATTAGGACACATTCGAGTCCAGTCCCTGATGCATCGCAGTAGACTACATACCCTACTCCCTCCTCTGGTAGCCTCAAGATAGGGGCGCTGGTCAATCTCTGTCTCAGCTCCTGGAAGCTCTGCTGACATCTATCTGACCAAACTAAGGGTTTCCCCCTCTTTGTCAAAGATGAATGTGGTCTTGCAACTCTGGAGAAGTCTGGCACGAATCTCTGGTAGTACCGAGCTAGTCCCAAGAAACTCCGCACCTCCATCACGCTCCTGGGTGGCTCCCAAGCTAGCACTGCCTCGATCTTCATAGGATCCACCGCAACTCCTGCCTTATAGATGATGTGTCCCAGGAAGTGGACCTCGCGTTTCTAGAAATGACACTTCAAGAACTCCCCATAAAGCGGGTGCTCTCGGAGTGTGTCCAGTACAACCTGCAAGTGGTAGGCGTGCTCCTCCTTAGTCATCGTGTATACCAATATGTCGTCGATAAAGACCACGACAAATCGATCGAGGTATGGCTGAAAGATCATATTAATGAGTCTCATGAACACAGCTGGAGCATTGGTTACACTGAAAGGCATAACCAAGAACTCATAGTGGCCATACTGACATCTGAAGGCTGTCTTCTGCACGTCCTTGTCTCGAACTCTGAGCTAATGATAGCCTGATCTAAGGTATATCTTTGAGAACCACCATGCTCCCTTGAGATGATAGAATAGGTTGTCAATCCTCGGTAGTGGATACTTGTTCCTCATGGTCACCTGGTTCAGGCGACGATAGTCGACACACAGTCACAAGCTCCCGTCCGCCTTCTTGGCGAAGAATATCGGGGAATCCAATGGTGAAACACTAGGTCGGAAGAATCCCTTGATCTGCAAGTCCTCCAACTATACCCATAGCTCTCGAAGCGCAGCGGGGGCCATCCGATATGCTGGAGAGGATATCGGGGCTGTCCTGGGGTACAGGTCAATATAAAAGACTACCTCTCTGCGAGGAGGTAGTCCTGGAACTTCGTCAGGGAAAACGTCTGCATACTGATCCACCACTATAGGAAAACTAGGACTCTGCACGTCAACTACTCCTAGTATGAGGCTAGCCAACTAATGAGTGATGGGTTGTCCTCTCCTCTCCGAGAGTCCATCATGTGCTGAAGAGGCTCCCTTCTCCCCGGTGGAGGTGAACCTGCTCCCAGCGGTGCGTACACACCGCACCTTACGCCGAATACAGTCGATCTGAGCATGGACTGTAGATAACCAATCCATGCCCAAGATGATGTCGTAAGGCTTCAACGCCACTACAAAAAGATCCCAACCGAAGCTCTCGCCTCCTATAGTAAGCTCACACAGCCGACACCAGTGTGTAATCGTTGGGTCTTCTCCAGTAGGAGTCTCTAGCCATAAGGATCGATCCAACGGCTCCGTCGGAATCTCTGAGCTCCGAACAAGGGCAGCGACAATGAAAGAATGACTCGATCTTGTGTCTTTAAGAACTGCATAAAAGGTGTATTAGACACAGGTAGTACCTCGAATCATCTCAGGCACACTATGGTCGTAGGCCTCCGCTGCCTGAAGCTGTGCCTACCTCTGCTTGCCAGCTCCATGTGGTCGGGGTGGACCTCCTGGTGGTGGTGGTGCTGGAGCCTCAAACCGTCACCCACCACCTGATTCTCTGCCAGCTCATCTTCCTCGTCCACCTGCTCCCTGCCGACCGCCATGGTCGACCCTCTGCCTCTACCGGGGTGGTCCCTCAACCGTCTGATGCTCCTCTGCATGGCGGGTCGGGCAGTCACGAGCCATGTGCCCCTGCCCATCGCATGCATAGCACAGTCTTCCTCTCGAAAGACTGGCTCTACGTTGTGTGCCCCACACCCCTGAGCCAGTGTCCTGAGGTCATCTACCAGAGGGTCTGGTCCGCCTAGATCCATGTGTCATCCGTCAACTGCCAGCTGCAGAAGACTCTGCTATGTGCTGCCCTACAGTAGGTCTCGCTGCTGATTTAGGCTCAGCAAAAAAAATATCTCAATGAGAATGGCTCGCTCGAGTACCCATTCCTATGTCAGAATTATGGGGGAGATTAGTGATGCTCTGATCTCATGCCTTAGTCCTTGCTCGAAGGTCCGGGCCCGGAAGAATGGGTCCCGTATAATGTCCGTCGAATAGCGTGAGAGATCGGTAAATCTCACAGAGTACTGGGTGACCATCAGGCTGCCCTGCCGTAGCTGTAGAAGCTCCTGGATGCGCACCGCACGGAGGGTGGCTAGGAAAAACTCCGAGCAGAAGAGGCACTCAAAGTCCTTCCGGAGGAGTGATGCCTCATCGTGCACCTGGAGCATCATGCTACACCATCTTCCTGCTACCGTGTGTAGGAGGCTTGCTGCGAGGATCACCATGAGGTCAGCTGGTGTCCCCACTAACCTGAAAACTCGCACAATTGCCTCCATCTAATCCCCAGCTGCCTGAGGGTCCGTCTCCCCATGGAACTTGGGTGGTCTCTAACGCAGAAACTCGGGCAGTTCACCAAGGCGATGTGCACTCTCAGCGGCTGGGGATGGTAGCATCGGTGGCTCGGCAGGTAGTGGTGCTGTCAGTGCGTCTGCAGTAAAAGGGCCCTACACCGAGGCCTCGTCGCTCGGTGGGCTATCGTCACGTACAAAATAGGGAACCCTAGCTGGCTATTGTCATGGGGACATCCTGAAAAGAGACTTGTGTGGAACGGTCAATACAGTATACCTGGTGATCGGAAAAAAAGTAATCACAATGAAAACTTGAAACACACATGAAATCAATGTTTTCGTGCACTAAGTCGGATATCAGAAGTCAGGGTCCTGGTGTATGGATACGTCGGCTGCCGCACCAACACTGGACTCCCTGGGCTGATAAGCACACTCAATACCCTAAACACTATTGCTTCACATAGAAGAAAGATCAGAGTCCAGAGTTCTGCGGTAGAAACGAACTCCTTTGATACGAATTTGTCACAACCCGTCCTCGGGGCCCGTGCCGTGACTACCCCAAGCCCGCCTTCCATAGGCCACAGGTTGGCGAATAACACCAAGGCGTAATTCCCAATAAAAAGGGAAGGCATTTCCATTGTAAAGTAAACAAACACCTCAGAGTAAGCAAGCATAAGTAAACACTAAGTAAAACTGGATACAATAGTAAGTGCGGAAAATTAAGTGGGCCAGAATACAAACCCAAACTGAAACTAAAGTAAAACTAAAATAGGGAGTACATCAACTAAAAAATAAATCCGCAACGTCGAGCGGTCCACTAGAAGTCCCACATGAAGTGTGGGTAGAGATAGCCTCCTCAGATCCCTGGGTCCAGCTATCCGCTCTGAGTACGTCTTGCCTAGTGGTCCACCTCAAGGTACCGACGTTCCCCGCAAGCCTCAACCACGATCAGCGATGTCCGTCATCTGCAACCAACACAACGTACTGTGGGCATAGCCCGTGCAGGGGTGAGTATAAGATACTCTGTAGGGACCCCGAGACCCCCGAAGGTCTCCCAGAATACACAAAGGATAATCCACAAAAGAAAGATACAATCACGAATTAACAACTAACACTAATTAGGTATATGCCCATATATATATACCCAAGTCATCAATTTCAGTTCGACTCCAGCATCCGAGCCCATGTTCGATCACATCCACACAAGATAGCACAACACAATCCACATAGGAAAGAAAGTCAATCATATTGAAGATAATGATTGAAATTCAAGACTCAGCTCACACAGGAATACTTCTTCATAAGATGAAAGAGATGATCAGTTTTAGCCACTAATTCATCTAAGACGTTGGACCCACACATGATCAATAGATATTAACCCCCACAATGACCCACATAGGATCAAGAGGTACAAACCCCAGCAATGACCCACACAGGATCGATAGGTAATAACCCCCGCAATGACCCACACAGGATCAGACCCACACAGGATCGGTATGTGTTGGCCCACACAGGACTGCTAAGCCATGAACCATACAGGATCGTTAGGCACTGATCCACACAAGATCGCTGAGTCCTGTAGTCGTCGCTGTGGCACCCACAGAGGATTTCTGTATAGTCAACTTCATCGTCGTACTCGCAGCCAGCTCTAGGGTTTCCGCACATAGAAAGCTCATTCGGGGAGGGTCCGCTCCACGAGCCGAGGGGCTGATACATCAACTAACATGATGTCTGGAGTTAATGTATCCCAAAGATCCGTATCGACAAGAGGAACTCAACGTGACAGAAGGTGCGTCATTTGGACGCCCAGTCTGAGATTTATTGTGTTTTTCTTTCTAGGGGCCCGGTTGGTTTTTAAGTCAAAATCAACTTGGCCGTAGTCAAACTGGGTCTGAACATCGAGCGGAGTAAGACAGAAGGTCCGTCTCACTAAGAGGAAATTCTTCAAAGTCGATGGAATGTCAATCGGAGGTCCGAAGCTCAAGTTATAAGTGTTTCTACTCTGAGGGCCTGGTTGGTTTCATGTTCGAACAAATCCAGATGAACCCATGTTTTCTGAAACCTAGGGTTTAATATACCAAAACGACCGCCTCGATCCTAGGATCGCATCGTAGCTGACTGTGCGTCGATCGGAAGTCTGTAGCCCAAGATATGGGTGTTTGAACAGTTCTGTCCGAAAATAGGGGGTTGAGGCCCGGTCCGACCCGGCCTGATACCCCCCTGGGTCGACCCGAACAGGGTCCAGGTCCGGACCATTAGGGCGCGGCGCAGCCTGGCCCGACCTTGGTGTGGCCCGGCCCAGCCTGGGCGGCCCTACCCGGCCTATGCGCGGCCCGGCCTGGCGCTCTCGGGCGGCCCGTGTGGCCAGCTCGTCTGGCCGAGCTAAGCGGAACAGGGGGGCGCACTGCCCCCTGATTGACAACTCGTGGCCCCCAATGTGGGGGCCACTATCCTTCCATCCAGGGGTTATGAACCCCCGGTATCCCCCTAAAGCGGTCGGGCGGTCCGGTTGGCCGGTTTCTACCGCCGTGGGACTGCCACGGACCCGCCCTCCTGCTCTGGCGGCCGGCAGTTCCGGCCGTCGCACCTGCACCACCGCGGCCTTGTCCGATCGGCGCGGGGTGACGGGGCCGTGCCCCTCCGCTGTGGCCCCGCTCCGGCCGCGGACTCTTAGAGGTTCTCCGACGTTTCACGATGGCGTCGTGTCTTTGTTCAACTTCAACGGCACGACGTGACGGCGCTGCTCTTCTCCACCCATTCTTCATTATCTCCGCGCGGTGCATGGCACCGCGCTGCCTTGCTCGTGCCGCATCAAAAATCAAGCAAAAAGGGGGAGGAGAGTTGGCCATGTTCGTGCGGTACAACCTCCTATCGTTATTGTGATAACAGGCGGATTAATTAGAGAACAAAGAACGGCGATGAAAGTATTCATGAATAAAAAACAATTAATTCCCCTACCTCGATGAAATCGTTGAACGAAGGTTCATCGCAGAATTGAACATCGCGGAAGAAGGCATCACGGAAGGAGGATCATCGGTGTCGCGTTACACGACATCACGGTGAAGATGATCGTCGGCGTCACGGTACCTGGAGTCGCATAGTTGATCTCAGAGGAACTTACATTCTTCGTCGTCTTTTGTCGGAGGCCGATGTTCTTCGTCGTTTTTCGTCGTTCTTCAAGGAGGAAGATGAAGTTCCAAGGCCTCGAGTAATTCCTCTCTCAATTCATTCCGCACAACGAAACAACAACTTAATAAAATATGGATTTTCCTTATTTTATTTCCCATGCCAATGGTTTTTGAAATTCAAAAATAGATCTCCATTTAACTATCGAGCGTTGACCAATTAAAGAGGCGTTTAATAATTAATTAAACACAAGAGTTGACTCGGAATTAAAGAGGGGGGTGCGGTTGAGTTACCATATTAAATGCACATGGAAGGTAAATGGTAATAAAGGGGTGGGGCTCATGTGGACCCCACCTCACTAATATCCTACCTAGGAGTTAGGATATCAGTGGGTCCCACTCCAACCACCATGCCTATGTTAGCACTACTAAGAATAAAAATAAAATATGTTGCACAATAATTAATTTTATTCTTTAGTTAAACCATTTAATTAATAACCTCACTCGAGCAAGAACAACTCTAAAAAAGGTGTTATTAAGAAATTATCAGTGCTGTGATTCCATTGGTGCCCTCAGAATTCGATTCCGAGCACCGGTTAAAAAGTTAGGAAAACCCGCTCGTTCGTTTACTGAACGTACCCGAGCTAAACTTCGGAAATTGATTCCTGGCACATCGGGCCTCAGAATCAGGTGCCGTCAGAAACATTGTTCATGTATAATTCCAATGAAAATTAAGAAAAACAATTTCCCTCGAATTTTACGAGACATTACAATATACATTTTTTCATCACCAAATAAGGTATAAAATAGCTATTGGGTGTTATATATATATCATATTTTTCCGTCCATCAACGAGGTTCTAATATAAACTAATATATTCAAATGATTTTTTTTGTGACAATAAGAAGTGCTATATTTTCTATTAAACATCATATTCCTTGGTATATAATAATGTAAAAGAAAAACATATAAGGGGTAATAAATTCCTTACATGTACCAACATGGAAATCGGTTAACATCACCATGGATATTTTCTTAGGTAATTCAAATATGTATAATAAAAATAATTACATATGTGTTGTGGTGGATAAACTCCCCAAAAAACCCACATTATCTATATTTTAGAGAATTTATCCCTTAACAAAACATTTAACATCTATGTCACTGAAGTGTTAAGGTTGTATAGGGAACAATTTTTTATCATATCTAACTATGATCCCAACAAGACTTTTCCTTGATCCCATCCTTGACCCTATTCTTCTTTAACTCATGTGGAAAACATTTCAAAAACATAGGATGAGCGTAAACAGCTGTGTAAGGGATACAAAATAAGTAATTAAACATTAACCCATCAATAAATAAAAATTAATGAAACCATATTTTCAATCATAACATACCTCATGAAATCATAAGATTTATGAATAACACATAAAAATCAGAAATCATAAAGGTAGCTTATGGCATCCAAATCAAAATTACATTGTAGATATCAAATCTACATAGGGAGTTATGTTGGAATACCTATCAAAATATATTCCCTAAATATCTTTGGAGAAACGTTAATGTTTATCTCTGTCACGTTACCCAATGCATTGGAGAGCTATCTCAGGCTCACCTGCCCCAGGTTTATCACAGAACCACCCATATACATAAAAAATTCCCAATAACCATAACATATTCATAACACATAAATCAAGGATAATGTAATGGAAACATTTCCACATTCCAATCACAATATATCATTTCAAGATATTGATAGTCTCATAGCTTTATCAAACCCTTTTCAAACCCATTTAGAACATTTAAGAAAGAGATTTTTGTATCAAAGTGTCACATACCTCTTTGAAACATTTAAATGAATTATCATTTGAAAAAATTAATTTTGACATAAGTAAATCCCAAAAACCGTATTTAAAACATTGTAATTAATGATAAATATTTATAAGAATAAATCATTAAGACATTTAAAATTATATTTTAGTTAAATAGTTTTTAACAATATGAGAGACACTTGGATATAAATAATTGAGGAATTAAATTTAATCAAAACAATATAATATCATGAGAATAATGAAATTCATGATATAATATTTCAAAGGGATGTATATACACCATATAAATGTGAATTGGTTAATAAATACTATGAAGTCTCAATGGAGTGTAAATTGAGATGAAATCCCTTATAATGACGGTATCCATAGATTAATGATAGATAAATTTTATTATTAAGTTTGAAAATTATAAATACACTCAATATGATTTGATATTAAGTGTAAACAAATCATAGTTCATTCACAGATATTCATATCATGAAATAACCAATAATTATAATTTCAACCCTAAGAATTGAAATTTGGTTAAAAAGTCCCCTTTCAAAAATTTGACAGCCTAACGACGTCACTATAAAAATAAAAAAAATATTTTATGATAGAAAAAAAGGGAATATCCTCAAAAGGATATAAAATTTTCATCAATAAGGATATAAAATAACACATCCCAATATAATAATATATAAATTAAAATACATAACAAAAGTAGTCTTCAAAAAAGAGGAGTGTGAAAGGTTCCCTTACTGATTTGATAACTTACCAAACATACACCCCATGAATGAAGGATCATACAATGAAGATGTAAATACCCATAAATTGAAGAATATTACATAATGAATACAATCATGGGAAGTACATACACCACACAAAAGTAAATAGTGGAAAATATAGCATTAATCTCACGGGAATAAAAAAGTGAGATGAAAACCCCTTAACATATTGTAATCCAATCAAGTCGTATGACCAAATGTTAATAACTACTAAATGAATCACATAATACCATAAATATAAATAGATTCAGGATAATATATATCAAATGGTAGTAAAAAAATACACCACATGAAAGAAATATGTGGTGAACAATGGAAATATAATGGAATTAAAAATGAGATAAGAAACCCCTTATCTCATGTCCAACTGGACCCGTTCATTCTTTAATCTCTTGAATAATAAGGTAATGTTAATTTATACTTGATTGATAACATTTTTAATGTATATTATTACATTTATATCACATATTTCCATTTTATAATCATTATTAAATCATTTAAGGTAATAATTGTCATTTTGTTGATATTTTGTACTTGAGTTAAAAATGAACTTCTTATAATTACCAGTTGTTTTTTTCGTAATGCCTCGGTCAAGGACCGAAGCACCATTTATAATTACAAGTTGTTCATATGGTCAAAATTTCATTATCTATAGAATTATATGAATGACTTAGATATCATATATATTATATATATATAGGATACTTATGTATTTATAATATTACATTACATTTGGGGATAAGAAATGAAATGCACCGTTCATGGAGACGGTAATCCATACATATGCATGAACAGTACTTTACTTTCTATTTCATATTTTATAGAATGAAAACATAATGATAAACAGGTATATTATAATTCAATTATAATATCATATTATATATATGTTACATAATTTCATTAACTCGATCCTTTATACATTCCATGTATGTCATGAACAAATCATAACACCTTGAGGGGGTGGTAGTCTGCACTTCCTCAAATGAAATTTTCCTATTTACCCATATTGGAATTCATAATTGTATATTTGTAAATATAAATTACATAAGAATATAGAAAACATAAACACAACATATATCATATATAAAAATAGTTCCACCATATTGGATACCATGAGAGGTGCTGGGAGATGATTGAACACTCATCGTTTCGTGAGGCAGTAGTTCATTGTCCATAGAAACAGTATGTTCTTTACCTATTGGATCGAGGTGGGTTTAAGTGTAGTTATAATCCTTCTTATAAAAACAAATTAGTATAATTAGGATACTTGTTTATTTATAAAATAAATAAATAAAAAGTTTTTATGGGGTTGGAGAAGTAAATTAAAACAAAATAACTTAAGAGAAGATGTTACCTTGAAATCGGGTATCTCCCTTTGGATTGAACCAAATGGATTTCATGAATTGCCTAATGCCTTGGGGAATGATTTTAGGAGGAGTGTAGGGATTTTGGAAGAATAATAGGGAAAATGTTGGATGATCCAAGGGGCTTGACAAGTGTGAGTAATGGGTTAGAAGTGAGGGCCTTTTATACGGGGGAGGAGGGGCTCTTTAGGAAAGTCTAAAAATACTATTTTATTATACAATGATTTTAATTTTCTAAATGTTAAAAACATATTAATGTCAAAATGAAGATGAATCATGTTTGAAATAAAATTATTCAATGAAAATTGGACATGTTTTGGATTTTTTTTAATCAATATAATCCTATTTATTTAAATCATTCATTAAGGAGGAAAACACTACTTCATTATTGTGTCATAAATAATTTTATTTATTTTATGTCTAAAAATTATAAAAAAAATACCATATTGTTGGAAATTTTGTTAGATTTCAAATTAATATTTATAGTATAAGAGTTAACTTATAGAACCCTATGTAAAATGTTTTTACTAAAAGATATATGTAAATTTCATTTTTGTCTTACATAAAATTAATTAATATAAAGTGTCATTATCACTATTAAGTGGCTCCATGTTGTCCCAAAATTGACCCATAAATACCCATGGTTGTAAATTTATTACGATATAGGATTGATACAAATTTTAGAGTAATTTAATATTATTAAAAATAATATTTTGTTACTTTATTTACCATATTTAGCCTTTAACCTTGGTAAATAAATTTTATTACTATAGTAAATATTCAAATTGTCTGAAAATAAAAGTTAAATATTTACACAATATAGAACTCATGATTCCAAATATTGAATTCATTTTTAAAAATTAAAAACACATAAGTGGAAGAAATTAAATAAAAATTAACCCCTGTTGTCAAAACAAAATCCCTTTTTAAGAAATAATTATTATCAGAAGATTGACACTTATTTATGTCCAATTTCAAAGTGAAATTCCTTCCAATAATCGAAATTGGATTAAATGGTAAAAAATAATATAATTACACTTTAAAACCAATTAAATAGATAATATAAACTTATAAATATATTAGACTTAAAGGTAGTTTGGTGTTAAAATACAGTATTTTCACTATTCATAAAAAATGAATTTTATCTGAAAAATACAAAAATTTTACCCAAAGTAAATTTTAATGTCCTGATTCTAAAGAAGAATATTATTTTGTCCAAAAGAACATATAATAGTGTCCAAAACTAGATTTAATGAGGGTTCTCTATCAAAAGGAGTTAAATCTACTTTTTAAGGAATATTAGACTATTTGTGCTTAAAATCTGATTCATTCTTATTTTAATCCTCTAAAATTTATTTGATAAATGTAAAAAAAGTAAGAAACTTGTTTAATAATAATATGTTTTGTTTTTTAATTCCAACAAATTCAACATCTATGTGTTAACAACCATTTAAAATAATAATATTATATTAATATTTTTCAGTATAACTCAATGTTGTGTGCAACATAAGTCTTCAATGAAACCGGTTGTTGCGTATCGGGTATGCCATCGAACATATAATCCCCTTTAATGTAAAATTATTTTTTAATTCACCAATTTTAATAAATATAAAAAAGTTATATTATTTATTTACCTTGGATGTTGCAAAACATGCACTTATTTGGTTTTATTAAATATAATTGGATTTAAAATACATTTGAGCATCATTTACATTAGTAATAAATACTCTAAACAATGATAACATGTTTATTATTAATATTTGATTTTAACAAATCCAATTGACACAAACAATGAAACTATTAGATTCAACTAGTAGGATCATACCCTATGAATCTCATTCACCAGAGCATCTAAGTGAGATAAGATCATTTGGCGTTTCTATTGACCAAGCCCAATCTTAGATCAAATAATTGAATATTGATAGAAATCATTTTGGAGAAAAGTTCAAGATCACCAAGATCATGACACTGAACATGTATTCCAAACCACCCCATGAAATTATCACTACCATGCACCATACACATAGGGTGTTTGATGGTGTATTAATGGGATATGTATCATGATAGTGGGAATATGATTATGTAATTTATTTTTTATATAATAATGAATATATTTTCATCCTATTATTTTTCATTGTAAATGATTCATATTTTGATATAATAAAAAATGTATTTTTTGTGTAATATTAAAATACAATTAAATGATTTGTTCAAACAATTAATGGTTTTTTGAAAAGAAATAATATGTCATTAAAATATTATTATATAGTAATTCTAATGAAATATAAATTATAATATAATTTTTATGATGTCAAATGTAATTTTTATAAGTATAAAAAACTATTGGTATCAGAAAACCCATCATTTCACAATAAATGATAACAAATATTTTAAAAATAAAAAAAATCACATATTTAGAGAAAAATATAAAAAATAATTATTTTTTTTAATTAAATGAAAAATCATCCCATAGTGAACTTTTCATAATTTTCTAAGACAACCAAATATTCTGGTAAAAATTAAATACTATTTATATATACATTGTGTACTATGACATCATAATGAACCAAAAGTGGTGTAATACATACTATAAAGTGTATCTAAATCCAAATATATTTGTTTTTCTTTAATATAATGTTATTTTTTTTGTTTGACTTATTTTATAAATCCATTATGAATCCTACAAAACATATAATATATTTTGATGTTCTAAAATCATTTCAATAAGAGTATGAATCACTTATATATAATGAAGTGTATTATTTTATTAATTTCCTACCTTGGACATGTAAAATAATAAAAACCACTACCATTTAGGAGAACACATGGGAAAACCCATGGGATGGTTTTTAATTTCAATTATTATAAGATATAGTGTCCAAAACCAAATATTGAGAAATAATATATAATTCCTCACTAAATTCCAACATACACCCACCCAAAAATCACATTTATATTCACTAAAATCTATTTATAACGTCTTTAATAATCCCTCCACTCTCCAAATTCAACCTGAGGTTCCCCCAAGATCTCAATAAGCTCCTCCCAACCATTTGGAGTCAAACACTCAAGTAATGGATCCTCGCATTCCCTTCATTATTAATGTTTTTTATTATCTAATGCTTTCAATTTCCTATTAATAATGTTGGGATATTTATTTAGATGTCCCTATATCTTCAAATTTTCTATAAAAAATATTATCGATCCTTTTATCTCGGTTCTTCTCATTTTATGAATTTTTATGTGTTGTTATGCTACCGAAATTTCATTACGATTTTCCATGCCAAAATAATTGTGTAGTGAATGTCATTTCCATTTCATATCATGAGTGATATAATTTATACACATTTAATTTGTTTAAATTGTAAATAATTGTATTTATTCCACACTTCATGATCATGGAATATATTATGATAATGAATGAATATATGTGGAATGATCTATGTGTCACACTTAAGCATGAGAATGAAATGAAAGTGATGGGTGCACCAAGAGTTATATAGAGCACTAATGCAATAGTTAATTTTTAATAACATTTTAAGTGATTTTTTGATTGGAATTCAGCCTAATTCCTTTATATACATTTTTTATCAAGATATATTTTTAGATATACTTGAACTCTGTTTATGATGTTATGATTATGTTGTTTCCACATTTCCCATGATTCCATTATGATTTTCATTCCATATATTGTCACATTGTTCATGTTTATGATTCAAAAAAATTTATTCACTTTTCATATTTATATTTTCTAAAATTAATTACCTTAACCCTTGTGTATTACCTTACTAGGTTTTATATAGCACCCATTTCTATGTATGTTCCTTGGTTATCCCATGTCGTTTCATGTGTGAGCACGTAAATGATGTTTTTAAAAAAGATATTGATTTTCCAATTTTAAAATGTTCCTAATTTTACCTAATTCAAAAATAAACTATAATTCTATATAATTAATGTTTCATTAAGTGTAATCTTATATAATAAATATTTAATTAATGTTTAATAAATATAACATTTTCTATAGTTGTTATTAGAGGAAAATTTTAGTTATTTTTTGGATTAGGTTTAGAAAAATAAAGTAGAAGCCTAAGGTAAAACTAAGTAAACTAAAAAATATATAAATTTTTGTATGTATATATTATGTTTTTTACCATGAATATAAATCTCTATCTAGATATGATAAGGTGATGTAGATCGGTAAGAGATGTACATCAGGGTAAACCTTGAAAACACTATGTTGAGCTAGACTCGATTGTTAACTTATGCATGACAGCAGGCCCTACTACACACCTATTTTGACACCCAATGGAGATATTATATGGTAAATTCATCAACTAATTATAAACCGTTTTTAAGGGAATATCAATTCCCACAAGAATATATGTTTGGAAATAGGTCATGGATAACATATGTTGATGCTAAGAAATTCAAAATTTAATGAAATACATGTAATTTATAAGTTGTACAATTAATATAATTGAATTCTTGTTTATGAGTTTGAAAGTTTAAAAATAATCATCACTAGTTTTCTATTTATTCTATTCATTATCTA
Source organism: Viscum album (assembly GCA_963277665.1). NCBI lineage: Eukaryota > Viridiplantae > Streptophyta > Magnoliopsida > Santalales > Viscaceae > Viscum > Viscum album. The sequence goes on along the minus strand of OY728160.1, from coordinate 1,024,449,072 downwards.
GAAATAGGTGGAATTAGGTAAACAATCCATGTGATATGTGGTGTGATGACTATCCTAATCAGATTCCCAACCCGATGGGTGTAGGAATAATAAACATTGTGATGCTAATATCTCAGATGACTCAGGTTATGAATAGAATCCCAGATATGGTGGAGAAACCAAATCCCCAAAAGAAAGAAAAATTTATAATTGAGTCCTTTATGATACAAAGGCCCCCAACATTCAAGGGATCATCGTATCCCTTAATTGTAGAACATTGGATCAACTTCATGGGGAAGATCTTCTCCATCCTTCATTGTTTTATGTAAGATAAGATTCTACTAGATGTTTACAATATCGAGGGAGGCGTTTATTAGTTGTGTTAATTGATCAAGAATATGAATCCTAATGAATATATTAAAGAGATTTAGTGGAATTAATTATGGAAAATGTTTTTAAAGAAATATTTTCCATGCACTCTCCCTCTTCAAATGGATATATATTTCCTTACCCCAAGAAAAAAGGAAATTAATCCATCATGGAGAATGAGGAAAACTTCACAATAATTTCTTGATACACATATGTCTTTTTCATTACCCCAGAATTAATTGTTTACAAATTCTTTGTTGTCTAAAACCTAGTCTACCAAAAGCCCTAGCGATTCGAGGCGTTGATATCTATATTAAAATTATACGATGTTCCGTAAAAGTCAATATAGATATTGGAGTGTATCAAGTAAGCAATAGGGATAAGAAACATAGAGTCTTGTTTTATTCTATCAGTCTGATTTAGAAATATAACCATGCCAAGATATATTAATATCACACATGTCAATGTTGTGGAAACAAGCACTGCAAAAAATTCACTGGGGGTGGGTGAGGAAATACTTTAGGTGTAAGAAGTAGGGTAACCTAACCGGATACTTTTGATAGGTTAACCCCGCTAATGTGATGGAGGAAGGGAATACTCCATTAAACCCTAAATACATTTTTCATTTATTCACCTAAATGAACATGATCACATTTCAATCAAATTCAATAAGCCAAGTGACTTTGGAGATATCCAACATCCTCCAAGGAAAAAAGAGAGATATTTTTCAATCACACCGTTAAAGGTGGATCCAGACAATGAACTCGTGATAGGTATTCCAATTATTCATTAAATAATAGTGAATATATTTTATGATTCTTCTTATACACATTCATTCATATAATTAATGTTTATTAGAACTATTAAAACACCACCCCAAAACATGGAAGTTGATTTGTTGGTGAAAACCAAAAAGGGAGAAATTATTTCACCATAGTATATTTCTCAACCTCTATTAAATTTTGTGGGATTAAATTACTATAAATATGTTCCACACTCCATTTGTTGTAATTTTATTAAAATCTAGATATGGATTGTCATTACCTATATAGAACCAACATAAACAGTTGTGAGAATAAAATCAATTTTTTGTATCATTAATCATCCTTTAAATCTGTACATGATCAAGGAGGAGGGTGAATATTATTTATAAACATCTTATAAATAATTTATATTAATTACAAATAATAAATAATATCAATATCAAATTATTGATTCTAATGAATGGATCTTCCTTGAAGATATTCCCACTACTAGGGAATGTTGTGATGTGTTTCTTAAGGAACTGCCTATTCTTCCACATAAATGAGAGGTTGAATTTCCAATAAAAAATTTACATGGGGTGTTACCATTAACCATGAATCAATATATAATAGATTTTTTAGAACATGAGGATTATAAGAAAAAACTAAAATAGAATCGGGATAAAGGTTTCATACTTCCATGTTCTTCACCATAGTGTTCAATAGTCATTTTCATCAGAAATAATGATGACTCAACGTGCCTTTTCATTGATTATCGTGAACTCAAAAATATCATGAAAATGAACATGTATCATCTTCCATGGAATTTTGACTTGTTTGGTAAACCATGGGAAGAAAAATACTTTTCCAATGTGGATCTGTGGTCAGTATTTTACCATTTTAGGTTGATGAAGGTCGATATCCCTAGTACAACTTCCTGTATAAGGTATGGGAACTACGATTTCATAGTAATGCCATTCATACTCACTAATTCTCCATTAATCATCATGGAATTTATTTATATAGAATTTATATGTTAACTCAAAAAATTTTGGTTTTAATTTTAGATGATAATCTAATAATCTCTAAATCCAAGGGCGATCAAGAGGAGCATCTGATAACATTAATAAAGACCTTATGAAAGGAGAATCTTTTTTTCAAGTACATGAAATGTGTCTTCTGGTTGAAGGAAGTATCATTCTTGAGGTATATCATCCCAATCAATGGGATATATTTTGACCATTTAATTGAAGAAGAAATTTAAGGATTGTCTGGTCCAACATATTTAAAAATATATATTTTCATTACTTAGATTACCAAGTTATTGTCATCTATTTGTGTGAAATTTATCTTAATTATCAAACCCTCTAACCAATATTACTCAGAATAGAATAAAATTTTAATGGAATGATGAATCCGAAGAGAGTTTCAAAGAGATAAAAATGAATATTATCAATTAACATGTAATCACACTTCCCATAAGTGGAGAAATATTCTTGGTATTTAGTGAGGTCACAATGAATTGATTGGATGATGTGTTAATGCATAATGAAAATGTTATAATCTATTCTTCATGGATTATTAATTTTCTGGAATATAACTACCCAATGAATGATCTGAAGTTTCTTATAGTGATCGTTTCTTTCAAAATATGGTAGAATTATATATTTGGGGAGTTGTTTCAAATATATACAAATCCTGAAATCATCAAGTGTATATTCACACTAATGGAGTTTAATATTCACCAATGAATATTATTATATCTACTTAAGAACTATGACAAGCCAATTCACTATCATTCTGGGAAAGAGAATAATTTGAGAGATTCTTTATATAGAAAGGATCTACAAGTTCATCCATTAAGGTGAATTGATAGAGACCCAATATATTTATATTTTAATAATACATAGATGGGAATCATAAAGGAATAAATATCATCAATCCATTCAGAAATTATTTCTAAATCATATCTTTTGGAAAAGATAAGGGATGGTCAAAGAGATGTTGTGGGAATTCAGAAGAAAGTGAAATAAATAATAAAAGGGAAATCCTTTGAGTTAATTGATAATGAAGAATGTGTTGTGATATTTGGGTCATGACTATGTATACCATCAAATACAGAGTTATAGAAGGATAAGTTAGATGATGCACATTGTTTTAATTTCTCCATCCACCAAAGAGTCTCATAGATGTATCTGGATCATTGAGAAAACTGTTGGTGGGACAATATGATGAAATAGGTTATTGTAGACTAATTAATATGTTTTTTATGTCAGCATGTGAAGGTGGAATAGAAAAAACACAAGGTTATGATGAATCTATTTCCCATACCTACATATAAATGGGAAAAAATCTCCATCGACTTTGTCACTAGTCATTCGAAGTCATAAAAAGGAAATAATGATATCAGTATTTTGGTTGATCGTATTACAATGACATGAAATATCATTGTTATTTGAGAGGATTTATCACTTAATTGGCTTGAATGGATATACAATATATAAGTTTTGTGGATACATGTAAAACCAATATCAACTGTATGCAATCATGATCCATGATTTACCTCCATGTTATGAATGATTATGAAACACACTCTAAATACTATATTGAAATTAATCACAAATTATCACCCTAAAATTGATGTATAATTTGAGTAAACTATTCAGATACTAGAATTAATTCTGAGGAAATGGTCTATGGACTTCAAAGGAGGATGGGACCAACATTTCTATTTGGATGAGATTTATAAGAAAAAATAGTTTCCAATCAAGAATACAAATGGTTCCTTAAATATAAATATATGGGGAGAGGGGAATAAAACAATCATTTTGGGATGATGTTGGGGGGAAATAAATTTTTATGTCCTAAAATGGTTGAGGAAATTATAGAAAAGGTTAAACCATTCAATAATACATCTTGGTTGCTCTAGGTTGATAATATATCTATGATGAACATCATCTATAAGACCTATAGTTTGATGTTTGGGATGATGTATTCCTACAAAAATATCCATGAAATAAATTCATGAGATTTGCGAAAAAATTATAGCTTATTCCAAGACACATGAGCCCCTTTGAGATCCTTGATCACATTGGAGTGATGTATTATGGACTAACAACCCCACCTAACTATCTCAACTAAATTATTTTTTCCATGTGTCCATCTTGAAGAATTTGGTAACAAAAAACTCACATAAACTCAATCCATATGTGGCACCATTAGAGAATGACTATTTTTATGAGGATTATTCGGTGATGATTATAGATTATAGAGACAAAGTTTTACGGAATAAGAAAATCCATTTAGTAAAAGTGCTTAAAAAAATGCATAATTAAAGAAGAAACGTTGGAACTAGATGAGGTGATAAAATAAAGTTACCCTCATCAATTTTAGTGTCGCAAATGAAAATTCCTGGGGAGATATTTATGAATGGTGGATGATTTTAAGGACCGTAACTTTTAAAAAAATCACCATTGAAATTTAATTAAATGTCTTATTTTTTGTTATGGATATTGAAAACACATGAACATATTTGGTTTTATTATTTTCTATAAATTATAAAAGATAGATAAGAATAATTACAATTTATAATATATTCATTGAAATGTTATCACGTGATTAGTATAAAATAAGATTTTAACAAATCAAATTGTGAAAGACAAAGGAAGTGATGGATTCATCCTATAGGATCATACCCTATGAAACCCATTTATCAGAGCATCTAAGGGAGATAGAATCATGGGTCTTTTCCCATCACTAATCCCATGTATAGATCCAAAAACAAAAGAATAAGTGAAATTTTTTACGTGTAAATTTCAAGCTCATCGAGATCACATCCCAAACCATGTATGTCGAACCACCACATGAAAGTATTACCGTCGTGCACCTTACTCATAGAGAGTTTGCAGGAGTATTAAAGGGATATGTATGAATAACATAAAAATATTGTTATGCACATTATTGTTTTTAGAATAATGAATATATTTTTATCCTATTATTTTTACTTAATAAACTATTATTTATTTTGATACAATAAAACAAAAAATATTCATTTTGGGGTAATATTCAAAAAAATACAGAAGTTATTTTGATGAATGAAAGGATCATTGAAATAAATAATATTTTATAATAGAATAATTTTTATTAAATTTAAATAGTGAAATAATATTAGTGAATTCAAATGAAATTTTTATAAGGGTTCAAAAACTATTTTTAAAAAAACTGATAATTTCTCAATAAATAATGATTATTATCTTAAAAATAAAAAATAATATATTTACAAATATATATTTTTAAAATAAATAATATTCTCTCAATCAAAATGTAATAATTATCCAATGGTGAATTTATAATAATTTTCTAAGAGAGTTTAATTTTCGGGTAAAAATTAAATAACGTATTAATATATATTTTGTATTAAAACATCCTAATGAACCCAAAGTGATGTAACAAATAAAATAAATGGTATCCAATTCCATATATATGTTTTCCACTTAAAATAATTTTATTTTCCTTTTATTTTATTAAAAAATTATGAATGCCTCAAAATGTATAATATATTTTTAGGTTTTCAAATAATTCCCTTAAGAGTATTACTAACATCCACATAATAAATGGTATGATATTTTTAATCAAGGACATTATAATTATAAAATAATTAAATGAACTACCATTTTTCATGAATCTTAGTGAAAAATCATGACCAGGTTTGTTGATTTGGTTATTCAGTTATATAGTATCTATAAACAATGTTTGAGAGAATGATAAAGAATTACCCAATCATTTCCTATTTAAATCCACACAAGATACAATTTATATTCATAGAAAATATATTTAACACATAATTAGTTTTCTCTCCCAACTTTATATATCCCTTCTTCCACCCTAAATCTATCAATAAACTCATCTCAAGCACTTGAACTCACTCACTCATATAAGGCATCCTCACTTTCCCTTCATTATTAATGATTCATTATTATCTTTTGCCTTAAATTTCAAAATTCAAATGTTTGAATATGTCTTTTAATGTATCTATTGTGAATAATTTTATTTCCAAATTATGAGAGACTAGTTTCACTCTCATCAAACTATGTTATTAATTTTTATGTGATGTGGTTATGCTGTTGATATTTTACCATGATTTCCCAGGCCAAAATAATTGTGTTTTCAATACCATACCAATTACCTATCAAGGGTGTTCAAATTTATACACATATAATTCATTTAAATGTGACTTACATGTATTCATTTCACACTCTTTGACCATGGAATGAATTATGATGATGAATGAATCCAATTGTAAGATATATGGGGCACCTATTATCAAGAGAATAAAAGGAATGTTGTGGGTGTGCATTGAATTATATAGCACTCCAATGAAATGGGTAATGTCTCATCGCATGAGACATCATGTTATGATATCGACCAAAAAGTATTACAATATATTAAATTTTAAATTATTAAGTCTTGGTAGTTATCCTTGGCCCATATATATGATAAGGTGTTATATGTTGTTTCCACATTTACAATTTTTTCTTTTTGATTATCATTACATACCCAATCTCATTGTTCATGTTTAGGATTCTCACTCATTTTATTCCCAAATGATATGTCTATTTTATTACATGTATTTCTTAATTATATTTTAATCCCTTACAATAATTTATAGATCACACATTTCTTATGTATGACCTCGGGTTATCCCATACATTTTTAAGTGAGATCGTATTAAAGATGTTTTCAATAATGATGTTGTTTTTACAATTTTAAATTGTTATATAATTTACCTAATTCCAAAATATGACAGACTTATCGATCAACCATGTTTTATTAAGTATAAACTTATTTAAAAAATCTTTAATTAATTTTTAATAAAATAATGGTTGATATACCTACTATTCTTAGGTTCATTTTTGTTTCATCCATAAACAATTCTTCATGGATTTATTTTTATTGCTAGGGAGTAATAATCAATGAGGAGGAAAAATCAACATCGATATATTACCATTTTTTCTTTCTTCTATAAAATTGTATACTTTTATATCTTGACAACACTATTGTTAACATGTATAGATAATATTTATGTTATTATGATACGTTATAACTATTTCACTCTATTATTAATATATATTATCTCACACATCTTCTTAAAATGTATTGTTAGTGGTTTTTTTATCCACCGATAAGGATATTTTAAATTATATAATGATAACCATCATCATGAATGAATATTATAGCTAATACGTAATGAATTAAAATACAAATTTGTATATTTTTTATTATGTAGTGAATTTTACTAACTGATAAACAAAAAAGCATTTAAACAGATAAACTAAAACATAAACTCAAAAATTGAAAATAAAAAAGTAATCATCCCATTATTTCTTCAATTAAACACTAGTAAATAAAATACATTTATTATAACTGATAATGAATGAGAAATATTGAATATATTATACTTATAGTTTATTCTATCAATGAAAACAAGTATATTATATAGGGTGGACAAATGTGATGAAACAAGACCTAATGTAAGGGGAATCTCAAGCCTAACTATTTCCTTGTGTATTTATCACAACTTTACATCTATTTTCAACATTATTCTTTAAAATAACTCATAAATTTATTTTTCTTATTTTTAATTCTTGTTAATTTTGGGATATACATGTTCTTACTTAATTGGGATGAACGCTAACACACCATTATAATTTTTTAACAAATACATGTTATTGGAAGATTTCTCTAATTTTTCCTTTGTTTATTATAATCTTATCCCTTAAATACGATCTTTTATTTATTAATTATATAAATAAACATATAGAGTTATGTATTCACATACTCTTTTGGGAAACATTCATTATTTATTCATCGATATATACCTCATGAAACCATTTTGATACCCATTCTCCTCTCATGGGTTTATTTTATGTTTATAAATGATCAAATCTAACAAAAAATGTTTCTTGTACGAATATGAGGATTTTTTGATTTGAAAAGTGGTAGTGGAATTATATAACCATACAATTCATTTTTTAAATTGATATATCTCATGGGATTACTTATTCGATGAAAAAATATAGTTCTAGTATTTTACGAATTTTATATATTATGATTTTTCTACATATGTTTTGTGTGAACATGGTGCTATATTTGATCAAATTAAATTTCATGAAATTGTATGAAAACTTTTTATACCCCATATTATTCATGTTCCCCATTCAATGTCTCCTTGAAATTATTTCCATATATTAACATCCTTTTTCTTTTTCACACATTACTTTATGATTTTTTACAAAATATTACACATATTAAAACTTTGAAGATGAAAAAGTATAGTATCATTAGGTAATTATGTAAAATAATTAATAAATTAAAATATGGGGTACTTCTGCATTATTTAAATCATCCATAACATGATCAAAATATTCCATCATATATAAAAATTCATGGGATAACCCATGGATATACAAATGAAATGGGTGAGATATAAAGAACAATAAGTGAATAAAATAGGAATAACATGATGAAATTATTTCATGTTATAAAATATGAATTTCAATGGGACAAAAAATGGATGATAATCATAAAAATTAATCAAGTGGAAATATATATCTTGAAAAAAATAAACTCAACATGGGAATAATGGAATAACTTTAAACAATAAATGATAAACATTGGTCCAGGCTTACCGCCAAAACAACATAACATGGTGGAATATTTCCCATAGTGGATTAGAATGTCTACATAATACCTTGAATTACATATAATGACACTAAAACATTACTCAATGAATAATAGAGAGATATAATTCTAGGTCCTCCTACAATAATCATATCATGTACATGGGAATGTGTTCCATATAGAACATTAAACATAGGATCATATATCATCAAATTTAATTCCACAATGAAGGAGTATTGAATAATGAAATATAAATCTCTAGTAAAATGATTATATGTATGTCTAGGTGAGTACCCTTGAGTGGAAATAGAGATGCTATTCAAAATAAAAAGTTCTCTCATGGAATAATTGTAGTAAAATTTCGGAAGCATAACGGTAGTACCAAATGATTTAAAAAATGGTTTGATGATAATTATATATATACCCAATCATTTTTAGATAATATTTATAGAAATAGGTACAATTAAAAACATATCACCACATTAGGAATTAGAAATAAATTCATAAAATAAAGAATGTTCTTAAATAAATTGATTATAGAGAGGTCCCTTGACTTTAGAGGGTGATTCCAAAATCAAGGGAGGAGATTATTGAGATCTTGGGGAACCTTGGGAAGAATATAAAGATGGGAGGGAAAATTAAATATGTTCCCCATGTTTTTTATGTAATAGTAATGGGAGATTTGGTGGTGTTATATAGGAAAATATAATGGAGTTCGTTATTATTTTCCAAAGATAGGTTTTGGACTCTATATAACAGAGTAATAAAAAATAAAAACCATACCACGATTTTTTCATAGTTTAACTAACATAGAAGAGTGGTTTTATTTATTCTATAAGTCCGTGGTCAAAAACACTTATATGATTACCCCTGGTGATGTGTAAGTGATTCATTTTCTAAATGAAATGATTTTTATCCATTAAAATATAATATAGGATTTGGAAGATTCATAAAGGCTTTATAAAATTAATAAAATATCCTAAAAATCACAATATTTTAAAGGATTAATTTTTTTAGTCTTGGATATACTTTATATAACTTATTATATAACTTTTGGGTCATTATTTTGTCATAATATACAATGTATATTTATACTGTATTTAATTTTTTTTTGAAAATTTTATTATCTAATAAAATTATAATCAAATCACCATAAAATAATTTTCACAATATGATTCGAATGAAATTTTTTTATGAAAGTATTTTTAAAAAATTATGAATTTAATCTTTTATATTAAGAATCTACATTTATTGATAAATGATGGGGTTTTTTGACAATTAATTTATTCAAACCCTTACAAGAATTTTCTTTGACTTTGTAAAATTATATTACAAACTAAACTTATAAATATTATTTATTAATAATATTTTCTTAAAATACCATTTATGTCAAAAATTTATTAATTCATCTAAAGGAATTTTTTATTTGAAATTGCATATTACATAAAAGTATTTTTTTGTCTAGTTTTATTAATATAAAAATCATTTATAATACCATAACAATAGAAATTAAATATTAATATTTTATTGTCAAATAAAATATATATATTAATATTTTTTGGTTCTGGATACATAAATACATATTATAAAAAAATCATTGAGAGTAATGTGTGAAATGGTATTATTTTTTTATGGTGGTTCGATAAAAGTGGGTTGGGACATGATGTCGACAAGCTTGAACATATCTCATAAATGGTTTCTCTTATTCTTCAGTAATTGGATCATAGATTAGGGTTGATTCTGGGGAAATAACAATGATGTTATCTCCCTCATATGCTCTAATAAAATGTCTTCATATGGTATGATCCTATTGGTCGAGTCCATTAAATCATTTTCTATGAAAATTTTATTTTTCAAACCCTTATATTTATACTAATCATATTATCATTATTCATTAGATGCATTATTAACAATTATGGTTCTTTGTGGTAATTTAAATATGATAGGATAGAATAAAACAAAATAAGTTCTTCTGGTTTCTGTAGCAATAATACAAAATGGTGAATTTAATTCAACAAGAAAAGGAAATTTATTTATAAATGTTCTAGTCCTTACAGCATTACACCTCAAGAAATTTATCCCTAAATATTTTCATTTTATAGAATAAAACAGTTGATGATAATTATATATGATCACCTCCTCCAGTTCCCACATCAGTTCTTTAATGTGTTGGTTTCTCCATAGCACTTTGACCCTGTTAATTATCGTATATAGTTGAACATTGTCACTATGATCTCAGATCTTCAACGAATTCTCCTCCTATGGAATGTCATTCTCAAACAATGTCACACCAGGATCCAAAACATGTGAACGTCATGGTGTGTACTTCTCTAATATTGATATGTGGAACAGATCATGTACTTGAGATATGTTTGGTTTGAGTGCTTGTCAATATTCCCCCACTCTGATGTGATCAAGGATTTTAAAGAGACTGATATATCTTGCTCTAAGAATTCCCTTTTTCCCAAATCTCATGAATTTTTTCCATTGAGATATTTAGAGGAATAATTTATCTCCAATATCCAAATAATTGTCGATTCAATCATTATCATCATAGATCATATGTTTACTCTAATAAGCTATGATGTGATGTGGAATGATCATGACCTTTTCTACCATTCCCTAAACCTGTTCAGGAACTAGTAGTCTATGTTCCCCAAATTCAACTAGAAATTTTAGTGTTTTACACCTCTTCCAATAAAGAGTTTTATCGGGATACATTTTGATTTTTAGTATACACTATAATTTATTGAAAACTCATACACTAGATGATATTGATCCCATCATTCATTGAATTCAATGGAGCATACTCTAAACAAGTCCTTGATGTTCAAATTAGTGATTAGAGTATATTAGAGACTATTCTTGAACATAAATGTCTATTGAGGTTCTTGATATGATATATTCAATAGTGTTGTTCCATGTAGCCTCACCACCTATATCATGTTATCCATGAAAGTTTATCTAGTGATATGTCTTCTCAAATTAAAATTATGTGTGATGTCTTTGTATGTTGATTTACTACACCCAATATAACATTTTTTCCGACTAATATCTTTGGCAGATCAATGAAATGGTCTATGGATATGTTTTCCCATTTCCATATAGGTATGGATAATTCATGTCTCATCCCCTCGTATTTTTCCTATTAATCATCACTTACTAGCATACATGACACCAATTTGTATATTATGTTATCTCCTTCTTCATATTGTCCCACTAATTGTTTTCTCCAAGATCTCAAAAAACCTTTCGGATCCTCTAATGGATGGATGATTTTGGGCTATGTGCCTCATCTAACTAATCCACACTATCAAATTGATAATCCATTATCTTCTATTAATGTGATGGATCATAAAAAAATTGTGAATGGATTGATGCTTTTCCTTCCTATATTATTCCCATGTCCATCAATTTTAGCTCTAAGAGGATTGAATCCTTCTCAAATCTTACAAATTATAAAATTGATGTATCCTTTCCACTTAAAGAATCTACGACATTATTTTCATTCCCAGGATGGTAATGGATTGAGAAATCATTGAATTTAATTACCTCCAAAAATATTCAATGTAATATATTCATCACTTCCCATGTAAAGAAATAATTGATGATATTAATATTGCTATATATGTCACAGATCTCCCCAAAGTGATAATTCATTTATAATTTCAACACAAAGATCACTACAACCAACTCTATTTCATGTGTTGTGTAGTTTTATTAATTTACATTCAATTACTGTAATCCATAGGATATTACTCTTCCATTATGTATTAGTTCACATCTTAATTCCAACTTTAATTCATTATTGTATACCACAAAAAGTATTTTAGTTGTGGGTAGCATAAGTATATGTGCAGTGAAAAACCTCCTTTTCAACTCCTTAAACCACTCTCTGTATAAATTATTCCAAAAAAACATGACTCCCTTCCATGTTAGTTTGGTTAGAGTGTTTGAAAATAATGAATGATTTCTCAGAAATAAATGATAATACCTATCTAATCCAATGAACCTACATATTTCTATTATAGATATTAGATTAGATTTCATTCAATGGCCTCTATGTTTGAAAGGTAAAAAGATATACCATTATAGGTAACAATATTTCCCTATATGGATAATTCCTTTAATCAAAACTCCCATTTTTTTACTTTTATAAATATTATCCTTTCATAAGTTTTTTACTATAGTTTTCAGATGCTCCACATGCTCGCCTTAGCTTTTGATTCTATAAAGAATATTGACTATTGAGACATCAGCAATTTTTTGAGGAAATAACTAAAGACTATATTCATAAATTACTTGAATATTGCTAGAACCTTAGTGAGTTCTAATACAATTACTATGAACTCACGGTGCTCATAACTTGTGTGGAGAGAAGTATTGCGAATATCCTCAATCATCACCCTTACATGATTAATTCCTGACTAATGATCCATATTGGATATGTATTGAGATCTATATACCAGATCGAACAAGGAATAAATCCATAGCCAAGGATACATTTTATTTTCTGTGAGCTTTTCGAGCGCATTATAATCAATGAAACAATGCATTAACCCATTTTTTTGTGAAGAGGACCAGTGCACCCCAAAGGTTAATCCATTGTTTAATATGAACCCTTTATCCGGATTCCCCAATAGTTATTTTTCTAGTTCCTCATGTTCCCCAAGATCCATTATATATGGAGTCTTAAATCATGAAAATTACCTATGAAAAATATAAATTCAATATTCAATCTATCATCTAGGAGGAATACATGGAACAACCTTAGGAAACACATCATCATATTCACTTATAATGGGATTTTTTAAAGGATGATCATTTCCATAGGATCAATAATTTGAGTTGGATATGCATGATCATAGGGAAATTATTTCTATTCTAGATATGTTGTTGATAAATAATATATACACTACTCCTTACTCTTATATCAAATCGGGGTATGATTCACAATTTGGAGATTTATTTCCTTCTCAGGGATTTTTATGTTGGCTCTATATAAGTAAAACCTATCAATATCCATTATTGAATTAAATTACTCTAAAGGGATTATAAAAAAATTCGAATATCAGACAACAAAATTTTAATAGGGGAGGATTTCTATACATGAGATCCAATAATTTTCACATTTTTCATTTTCACCGATAGCTCTACTTCCATTTTTAGCTCATGTTTGAATAGTTCTACAAAACATTGGTGATATAAAGGAATGTGTAGAAAAAGAATAAAATAGAATGTTTTCTACTCTTGAATAAATTACTTTCATACATGTAACACCATCATTTTCAGGGTAGACCTCAATTAATTTAATTTTATATGATTTCCATTGCATCCTTGGAGGTTTTTAGCATTGATTGTCTCCAACCACCCTTGGGATCATGTATTGTTTTTATAATTTCCCTTACTCCATGAATTTGTAACATTTCCAAAAAGGATGAGGATTGACTGGAGAATTCCACTCTTACATTACATTGTACAGTTTCTCCCATTGACAATCACTAGCTAGGTTTCCTTCCTTTAAAAACCTAACTCATTTCCTAATCCACTTCAGGCAATTTTTTGTGTTCTTCTTCCAACAATTTTGAAAAGCAGGATGATGAATTTTTTTACATCCATTATATATATACCCAATAATTCCAAAATTAAACTCTATTTTCTGGTTCTAATCTGTATGCGGCCCTTGAGACATACTACTATTCATTTTGAATTTGACATCACATTAGAAAATTTCCTCATAATTTTAAAACCATCTAATCTCCTAGACTTTTCATAATATGAGTTTTATGAAACCAAAGATATTTCCAAATTTTCATTCAGGGATGATTAAATTGCTATATGAAAATCTTGGATATCATCTGAATATTTCTTCATACGACCTAATGGATTCAACATATTTGATCTGATTTGTATGGAATACCATTCTATTCGATATAGACTATTGTGGGGAAAATATTTTTCCAAAAACATTTTCTGGAATTCTTTCCACCCCATCAATCTGATCTCTTCATCATGATTTGTATTCCGGATCCATTCCTACCGTTGATCAGCTTCTCCCATCATAAAATAAACAACTAGCATATATATATCATCCTCAAAACATTGAATGATAGATATTATCTTCTCAATGGTGTTGGTACATTCATCTTTGATTAGGGTATCATATGATCTATTGAATGCTAGATGTCGTTATCACATAATGGTCTCAATATCATCATGTTATTTATTTCGGGGGATTTTGTAATGCCCCATTATTTGGGATTCTATTCATAACCTATGTAAACCGAGAGAGTATCATAATAACTTTCGTCCTTCCTTCTCTCATTGGGTTAGGCACCTCGTTTGGTCAGTAATTACATTTCCCTTCACATTGGTTTATAATCGGCTCCTCTTATTTTTGGACATTTCTTATAATAAAGGGAATATTGGGGCTGAGTTTTTATAAACTAATAAGAGAATAAAAAATAAAATAATATTAATTGGATATCTTATAAATGACATTTATTATATAACATAGGAATTTATGTATATCAATTTGTATTTTCCATAATATATTTCCTAAAAAAAACTATTTTGTCATTATTTTCATCCCATAATAATAGCACATAATGAATGTGGGAATTTAAAAAATCATATTGCATGGGAGTGTAAAACTAGATGTGCATCAAGACTCAGTGTTTTTCACGAGTTCGTGCACAATTCTAGATCAATGCAGTATTTTATTATTTTACCCATAGCTTCATCCTTGTTAAATCCAAAAAAACTTGTAGTATCAAGATAGGTGATGTATTTTCTTAGAAACCACATTATCTATACATTACCAAAATTTAGGTATGTATTATTATATTTGTCCTTATACTAATTTTTTAAAAAAAACTAATCCTTTTCCCAAACATAACTAAGCTTTAATTTATAGAAACTATGAAAACCCTTCTTCTTTAATCACATTAATTAATGATTTATTACAAAAGATTACACATATTACAACCTAGATTATTGAAAAGTATATTGTATTTGGGAAACTAGTTATAATAAATAACAATAGAAATTATGGGGTACATCAACCATATTGAAAACTTCCGTAGCAAGATCATAATATTACAACTTACATAAAACTACATAGGATATCATGGGGACATATATAAGAAATGGGTAAGCTATAAATCCCAATAAGGATAGAAACATGTAATAAAAAAAGAAAGTATTACATGTTAGAAAATAGAAATTTCAATGGAGAGTATAAGGGGTCGACTCATAATCATTAATAAAGATGAATGATGTATCATGATAACATAAATGAAACACGAGAATTTGGTAACAACCTTAAACATGACATCATAATCATAGGTCAATAATAACCATCAAGACAACATAACATAGATAAAATGGTCCTGTAATGGATTAGGGTAAATCCCTAATACCCTAAATAATATATCATGAGACTATAACATTATCCAATGTGTTGGAGTGCTATATAATTCTGGGCTCACACGTCACTTTCATATCATGGATATGTATTTGTGTGTCAAATAAATCATTCAACATAGGATTATATTACATTATATATATTTAAATAATAATGTAGTTTAAAATAAATAAATGAAATCCCCCATCATAATAGTATGGGTATGTTTACCTGAATACGCTTGAGTGGAAATAAGTATGGTATTCACAATAAAAAGGTTTGGCATGGAAATAATTTTTGGGAACTTTTTATATCGTAATGGTAGAACTTAAAGATTCATAAAACTGATTAATTAGAGTGAAAGGGATATCAAATTATATGGACATAAAATGGATTGTTATATGGAAATAGAAAAACATATCAAAAAATTACGAATTATAAATAAAAGATATTAAATGAATAATATTATGGAATAAAGGGAGGAGGGAGAGGCCATTCACCTAGAGATTGTGGTACCCAAATCATGGAAATATCTTATTAGAAGCTTGATGGAACCATTAAAATACTATAGAGAGGGGAGGGAAGAGTAATGATGTTCTCTAAGGTTTTTTTGTCATTAGGAATGAGATTATGGGTGGGTTTATGTAGGAAAATATAGGAGAGTTCTTTTTTATTCACCAAACATAGGCTTTGGACTCTATGTAATAAAGTAATAAAAACAAGAAACCATCCAATGTTTTGTCCGATGGTTTCCACCATAGAGAAGTGGTTTTCATTTTTTATAAGTAAATGGGAGAAATTATTAGTATATTACCCTTGGTGATGTGGAAGTTATTCATGTTCATAAATAATTGATTTCTAAACATTGAAATATAATATAGTTTTGGGTGGATTCATAAGGGATTTACAAGTTTAATAAAATAACCTCAAAATCACATAATTTAAAATTGTAAAAAAAATTTTGGTCATGAATTCCATTTATAGAATTTATTACATAACTTTTGAGTCATTATGATGTTTTAAAACACAAGTTATATTTATGTTTTCTTAAATAGTTACCCGAATAATGGACTCTCTTGAAAAATTACAAAAAACACTATTGGAAAATTAAAACATTTTGATTATAAATATAGTAATTACTTTTCCAAAAATAATTTTATAAATATATTAATTTTCACATGTCACATAAGAATTGACTTTTATTGATAAAATATAGGTTTTTGATAATAATCATTTGAAAACCCTTATAGAAATTATCATTGCATTCATAAATTATATTATATACAACATATAATAAATACTAACTAATAATAATATTTTTTTAAAATAGAATTTATTCCATAAATTTAATAATTATTAAAAAGTAATGTATTATATGAAATTTCGTATTACAAAAATAAAATTAGTGATTTATCATATTAAAATTAAAATCATTTATAATGGAACTATAAATAGAAGTAAATATAATTATTATTCTATTAAGAAGAAAAAAATATTCTTACTCCTACTGCCTTGATACATAGTCCTTTATTACATTAAAAAATGACATATGGGTATGGTGTGAAATGTTATGATTTTCATGGGGTGGCTAGGCGTACATGGATTGGTCCATGATCTCGATGAGCATAAAATTCAATCATAAATGGTTTTCCTTATACATTTGTTATTGAATATCATAATAGTACTGGATAATTTCAAATATTAGTTATGGTATGTCCCTTACATGCTCCAACAAATGAGATTCGTATGGTATGATCTTACTGGTTGAGGTAATAAGTTTTATCATCTATATTAGTAGTATTTTTCAAAATAATATATATATACTAATTATATGATCACTGTTAAACATATATATTATTTATTCTTATGATGTATAATAGTCCTTACAATCCAATAAGATATAATAGTGCTATGTTCCTGATATTTTGAAAGCTATAATATATAAACGGGAAATTAATTCCACCATATATTGAAATTAATTTTTAATATATTAGGGTTTTACACATATTCTTATGATGATGGCCACATGTATATAAAATAATGAGGATGATTATTCTCACACACACTCTCACATTTCTCTATGTATCATTTTCATTTTTATTATCCTCCCCCTTATGATTTTTCAAGATCAAACTCTCATTGAAGAATGTCCTTAGGTGAATACATATACAAAAGTAATCATGAAATAATTTAATAGGGGAATAAAGATGTAACTAAAAATGTTTAATTTTTTACATATTTATGGTGTATAAACCTCAATTTTCCAATACATAAAACATATCAATATTTTGAATTTATTTGAGTTTATATTATCTTAGATATGATGCAATATTCATCTATAAATTATGCATGTTCTGATTTTTCTTATTTGATCATGTTATTTCTAATTTGGGATTTTTGTTAGTAAAAGATAACCTAGGATAACCTTAAATAACCCATAATTGATAATTTTTAATTGGTTTACACATGTTTATGAGCTTTATTCCCATGATTTATTGAGTTCTATTATGTTATAAATTTTTTTATTTTTGAAACTAGTGGAAAATATGAGAAACCAAGCAAACAACCCATGTGATGAAAAATAAAACCATTATCTGAATGATAATGCCTATGCAATTGAAGATAGAGTTTATTACATAATGGAGATACTTAACCACAATTCATTGGTTATAGATAATAACATAAAATATGCCAAACATTTTTTGTCTCCTAAGGGTGATAAATTATCCATCATAACCATTAAATGAAAATTACAACTAGTAATTAGTGGTTCATCCAATATACCATGTTTGGTGCAATGCCTCAACATCTAGGAAAATAAACTGTTAACTCACCATTTTTCTAATAATGTGATAGATAATCTTGTTGTTCATCATTTTGAATGAGAATAAAATCAATGGATCAAATTTATCAGAAATAAAAACCAAATGGTTGAATCATATGTAGTGGAATGGGTGGTATTTAATAAAATATTTATTAACAAGAATTTTATGGCGACCTGTCTTTCCAAAATGGTGAGATAATTAATGGATATTACAAAAAAGATAGCAAATATTTCAAAACATATGAGTAAAATTTCACACATATTTCAAGTTACCCCACTAGTTTTTTATTCATAATTATTTTTAAATATATTTATTCATTTTTTGTTTAACATAATATGTCTTGAATTATATAAAAACATGAGTATTTAGGAGTTGTAAATAAATTTTTCAAGGTGATTTCGAATTAGATATTCATTTTGGTAAATGGTTGTATAGACATAGAGAAATGAAACTAAGGATATATTTTCATGATGGAAAATAAAACTATAAAGGATTCAAGAGGATCCAACCAAAAACATGTTAGAGGCATGGAAGGAAACACCATAGAGTTTCCTCAATGGAATTAGGAAATACTTACAGTGTGTAAAAGAATGTAATAAGGCTCATGAATTTCAAAAGAACATAAATAATACAATAAGTATGATTAATGAAGAAAGATATGTCCTAATTCACCACACATGATCCAATAATTAAACTATAATAAACATAAACACTATGAAATATGGTGCACCACACTTATGGTTTCATAGGTTATTCATGGAATCAAACTACCTTAGCTAAGAGATCATGGGATAGATTATTCCGTAACTATTTCTGATTTGGAGAAACAGAAGTAATGGAAGAACTAAAATAACATAGTGAAAGATACAATTTTTATACCATAAAAATTATTAATTTATTATTTGATTTGGTATCTACACATTCTTTTATACCTGGAAGAATTTATATTACTATTGAATCACCTCCATGATACATTTATGTATCAAAATATAAAAGAATACTTATTTTCGAAATCATTTCAATCCAACTATTAAAATCAATCCCAATTAGTTTGTGAGGAGATATTCATCTAGAAAATAACATATTACTTACTTTGTTAGAATTTTAGGTGATAGTGGGAATGGATTGGAATCCATTATATAGTGCTCACTTAAAAGACCATTAATGGAAATATTTTTACATATCTCAAACCATCCAATGCTCTGATATAAAATCTAGGAATATTATGAAACTAAATATGAAAATACTTGAAAAGAATATTTTTTGATTTCCAATAAATATTAATATGATAATAAAATGATTAAGATAAATGAAATAATAAACCTTGAAGAAATTCTCATTTTATTGGAATATAATAACGTATTCCCTTAATAATTATTTCGATTTCCCCAAGATCATGAGGGACAACATCTATTATAACTAATTCTAAGTGCCACACTTGAATCAAAATTTCAATATAGAAATTCCCAAATAAATTTTTTTTATTAAAAAATAAACTATAATAATATTTGGATAATGGGTTCACATACCCTGTTGTATAAACTTATATTCCAATAGTGTGGTTTTTTTTTAAAAGATGGATTGGTGCGATTGTTCATCAATTACCAAGATCTCAAAAATATTTCTTTAAAAACCAATATCCATTAACAACGATTAATTACTTGTTCATTCATCATAGAGGAGATTAATAATTCTCAATAATTAGTCTTTGTTTTTTTTTATATAATCGATTGAAGGTGAAGAAATAATATATTCAAAACAACTTTATATATAAGATATTCACTCTATGAGTTCATAGTGATTACATTTGGACATATCACTCCATAGTAATTTTAATAAACATAATAAATATATTCTTTATATATTACTCTAAAAAACATGTAGTATTTTATTGAATATATTCTCACAAAATAATAGATAATGGAATAGTTAATGTGTATCTAAAAACATTAATGATGATTTTATGGAAGGATGCATTTTGTTAAAAGTTTTTAAAGTGTAAATTTATTTACATAATAATTTGTATTATTGTGGAATGTGACTATAATAGATAGTAACTTTAAGGACCATTTAAACAAAATTATTATTCTAGAATGGACTCCAACTATAATTATCAAGGAGATTTGTAGTTTTCTTATTTTAAATTGGAATTAATTTAATATTTTGTTAAATTTAACGTAATTTTATATCTGAAATACTATGTTAACATAAAATTGGATGAGTTATTATTAAATTTAAAAATATAAGGATAGAAATACGGAGTTCAACAAAATCTTAATTACATCTTATGTACTCACACTCCGCTCAAGTGGATAAAGATGTGTTACATAAGCTGATTGTTTATGGAATTTATTTTTTCATTTACTTATTACAAATGTTCAATTGATACCCTATGCATAATGAAATGTATTGAGACATGAAATGAACCAAACCATATAAAATTCATAGTATGAGATTTTATTCTTTTTAGTGTGAATTTCGAGTCATTATCTATATAGAAAGAATCGTGACATATATAATAATCACACAAGCCTGAAGTGTATTTCAGGAAAAAAGGAGTTGATCATTCATCAATTATGATGGTTAGAGTTAATAAATGGCCTTTATTTCTCTGTATACAACCATCATAAAAAATTAAACAAGGTCATTAAATCTCTATAAAAGAACATACTACCTTATCAATGATTTTTATTGAGAAATATCCTATCTTTATAGACATACACATAATGGATCAAGAAAGTATCAATGTAGTAAAGACTTATATCCATTATAATATATTTCATTGAAAATATATCCATGTTAATATCGAAAGGGAATATTGGGATTCTTTTGATCATTAAAATAAGATGACATTAATAATGGAAGATAACCTTAATGTATTCTACATAAATAAATAGAGAGTTATTAAATTTAGAAATATATGTCACGACCCGTCCTCAGGGCCCGTGTCGTGACTGCCCCAAGCTCGCCTTCTACAGGCTAGGGGCTGGCGACTAGCACCAACGCGTAATTCCTGATAAGAAGGGAAGACATTGGCTTTGTAAAGTAAACAAACATCTCAGAGGAATCAAGAAGAAGTAAATACTATGTAAAACTGGATACAGTAGTATGTGAGGAAAAGTAAGTGGGCAAGAATACAAACCCAAACTGAAAGTAAAGTACAACTGAAAAAGGGAGTACAACAACTGAAAAATAAAGCTGCAAGGTCGAGTCGTCCACTGGAAGTCCCACCTGAAGTGTGGGTACAGATAGCCTCCTCAGCTCCTCGGGTCCAGCCGTTCGCTCTTAGTATGTCCCGCCCAATAGTCCACCTCTAGGTACCGACCTGCCCCGCAAGCCTCAACCACGATCAACGCTGTCCGTCTCCTGCATCCAAAACAATGTAGTGCGGGCATAGCCCGTGCAGGGGTGAGTAAAAGCTACTATGTAGGGACCCCGAGACCCCCGAAGGTCTACCAGAATCCACACAGGATAATCTACAAAAGAAAGATACAATCACGAAGTAAAAACAATCACTACTTATGTATATGCCCATACATATACCTAAGCCATCAATTTTAGTTCAACTCCAACATCCGATCCCAAGTTCGATCACGTCCACATAGGATAGCATAACACAATCCACATAGGAAAGCAAGTCAATCATATCGAAGATAATGAATGAAAGTCAAGACTCGGCTCACACAGGAATACTTCTTCGTAAGATGAAAGAGATGATCAGTTGTAGCCACTGATTCATCTAAGCCGTTGGACCCACACAGGATCAATAGGTACTAACCCCCACAATGACCCATAGAAGATCGATAGGTACTAACCCCCACAATGACCCACATAGGATCGATAGGTACTAACATCTAAAATGACCCACACAGGATCGGACCCACACATGTTCGGTATGCGCTGGCCCACATAGGACCGCTGAGCGCGGACCCACACAGGATCGGTAGGCACTGATCCACACAGGATTGCTGTGTCCTGTAGTCATCACTGTTGAAACCACGGAGGTTTTCTGTATAGTCGTCTTCGTCGTCGTAGTCGCAACCAGCTCTAGGGTTCCCACACACACCAAGCTCGTTCGGGGAGGGTCTGCTCCATGAGCTGAGGGGATGATACATCAACTGACACGAAGTCCGGAGTTGAGGTATCCCAAAGTTCTGTATCGACAAGAGGAAATCAACGTGACAGACGACGCGTCATTTGGACGACCGGTCTGAGAGTTATTGGCTTTTTCGTTCTAGGGGCCTGGTTGGTTTTTACGTCAAAACCAACCCGGTCGTACTCCAACTGCGTCCGATCCTCGAGCGGAGTAAGCCAAAAGGTCTGTCTCACTAGGAGGAAATCCATCAAAGTTCACGTAACGTCAATCAGACGTCTGGAGCTCATGTTATAAGCATTTCCACTCCGAGGGCCCGATTGGTTTCGTGTTCGAACCAACGCGGCCGAACCCAAAGTTCTCCGAAACCTTGAGTGTAATATACCAGAACGACCATCTCGATCCTAGGATCGCATCTCAGCTAATGGTGCGTCGATCAGAGGTCTCTAGCCCATGATAAAGGCATTTGAACGATTCTGTCCGAAAATAGGGGGTTTGGGCCCGGTCCGACCTGGCCCGATACCCCCACCTTGGTCGACCGGAACCGGGTCTGGGTCCGGCCCATTAGGGCGCAGCCCATCCCGGCCCGAGCGCGGCCCGGACGGGCGCGCCCAGGCAGCCCGCGTGGCAAGATCGGCTGGCCGAGCTGAGCGGAACAGGGGGGGCGCGCTGCCCCCCTGATTGATAACCCCCCCCCCCACGTGGGGGCCGCTTTCCTTCTAGCTGTGGGTTACGAAACCCCGGTCTCCCCCTGAAACGGTCGACCCGATCCGGTCGGCCGGTTTCTGCCACCGTGGGACCGCTGCGGTCCCGCCCTACTACTCCGGCAGTCGGAGGTTCTGGTCGTCGCCCCGCACCCCTATGGCCATATGTCGCGGCCTTGTCCGATCGGCGCGGCGCGACGGCGCCCTGCCCCTATGCCGCTGCCCCGCTCTGGATGCGGCCTCTTCGAGTTTCTCCGGCATGGTGCGATGGCACCACAACTTTGTTTGACTTCAACAACGCCCATTCTTCATTATTTCCGCGTGGTGCTATGGCACAACACTGCCTTGCTTGTGCCGCAACAAAAATCAAGCATCAAGGGGGGAAGAGAGTAGGACGTGTTCGTGCAGTCCGACCACCCCATGTTATTGCGATAACAAATGGATAACTTAGAGAACGAAGAATGGCGACGAAAGTATTCATGAATAAAAAACAATTAATCCCCCTACCTCGATGAAATCGTTGAATGAAGTTTCGTCATGGAATTGAACGTCGTGGAAGAAGGCGTCGCGGAAGGAGGATCATCGATGTCGCGGTACACGTCGTCATGGTGAAGAGGATCGTCGGCATCGCGGTAACCAGCGTCGCATCGTCGATCTCCGAGGAACATTTGTTCTTCATCGTCTTTCTTTGGAGGCCGACGTTCGTCGTCGTTCTTTACGTTCTTCAAGGAGGAAGATGAAGTTCCAACGCCACGAGTAATTATTCTCCCAATTTTTTCCGCACAATGAAACAAAAACATAAAAAAATAATGCTTTGCCTTATTTTATTTCCCATGCCATCGGTTTTTGAAATTAAAAAATAGATCTCCATTCAATTATCGAGTGTTGACCAATTAAAGAGGCGTTTAATAATTAATTAAACGTGAGAGTTGACTCGGCATTAAAGAGGGGGGGTGCGGGTGAGTTACCATATTAAATGCACGCGGAAGGTAAAAGGTAATAACGGGGTGGGGCACGTGTGGGCCCCACCTCACTAATGTCCTACCTAGGATTTAGGATATCAGAGGGTCCCACTCTAACCACCATGCCTAGGTTAGCACTACTATGAATAAAAATAAAATATGTTGCACAATATTTTATTTTATTCTTTATTTAACCAAATTAATTAATAACCTCACCCAAGCAAAGGAAACTCCGGAAAAGGTGTTCTTAAGCAATTACCGGCATTGCTATTCCATCGGTGTCCTCAGAATTCGATTCCGAGCACCGGTTCAAAAGTTAGGAAAATGTACTCGTTTGTTTACTGAATGTACCAGAGCTAATCTTCAGAAATTGATTCTGGGTACACCAGGCCTCAGAATCAGGTGCCGTCAGAAACTCCGTTCTTGTAAAATTATATAGAAAACTAAGAAAAAAAATTTCCCATGAATTTTATAGGTCTTTACATTAATCCCACCTCATGTCTTTACGTTCCCTTAAAGATACATCATAAACTGGGGGAAAAATTGTGGGTATTGAGCATGCATCTGAACCACCCGCTCCCAAGTGCTCTCCGGGAGGTTCCTGTGCTGCCATCTGATTCGCACTAGAGGTATCGACCGTCCACGTTGGACCCGCTCCTGTCGATCCTCGATCTCCACCAGGACCTCCGCAAAATTCACCCCATTATCAATGTCCAGCTCCCCATGGTCGATGATATGCATTGGGTCATGCACGTATCTCCTCATCTGAGATACGTGGAAGACATCATGCACCCAGTGCAACTGAGGTGGTAGATCCAGGAGATAAGCCACCTCGCCTATCCTGCTGAGGACCTGGAATGGTCTGATGAAGTGCAGAGATAACTTGTTGCCTCGGCCAAATCTCCGTAATCCACGTCGAGGTGAGACAAGAAAGAAGACGTGGTTGCCACCCTCGAACTCCAGTGGCCTCCGCCTCCTGTCAGCATAAGACTTCTGCCAGCTCTGAGCTGTCCTCATCTACTCCTAGATGACCTGGACCTTCTCTATCATGGTCGGGACCATCTCTGGCCCCACAAGTACTGACTCCCTAGTGTCTGTCCAGCACAGAGGTGATCTGGAAGGCCAGTCGTACAATGCCTCGTATGGTGCCATCTCGATAGTGGAGTGGTAGATTTTGTTGTACCTGAACTCCACCAAGGGTAGATGGTCCTCCCAGCTATGACCAATGTCGAGGAGACATTCTCGGAGTATGTCCTCGAGATTCTGAATGGTCCCCTATGTCTGACCATCCGTCTGAGGGTGAAAGGTGGTTCTCAGACGTAGATGCTTCCTGAATTCCTCCTGCAACCCCTTCCAATGCTGGGAAGTAACGAGAGCATCTTGATCGGAGATGATAGATGATGGAAGACCATTAAGCCGTACAATCTCTTGAAGGTAGATACATCCCAATATCTCTACTGAGCCTTGCTCTCTGATTGGTATGAATTGGGCCAACTTGGTGAGTCGGTCGACGATCACCCAAATGGAGTCGTGACCTCTGGAAGTGTGTGGAAGTCCAGTCAAGAAATCCATTGATATCCCGTCCCACTTCCACTATGGGACCTTCAAGGGCTATACCAAACTTACAGGTTCCTGGTACTCTGCCTTCACCTGATGGAATGTGAGGCATCGAGAAATGAACTCTGCCACATACTTCTTCATACCCGGCCAGCAGTGCTGTCGTCGGAGAACCTGGTACATCTTCACCAATCCAGGATGTACCGCCAAAGGGGAAGTGTGGAACTCCCTCAGCACCTCCTCCTGCAAAGTAGCTGCTACCATGGTACGTCCTCTGAAAAGGATGACGTGATCTCCTCCCATACTGAATCCATCATGTTCCAGTCCTGAGGATATCTGCGCACGTCGTGTCTCACAGTCACCGTCCCCACGTTGTGCCTCTATAACTTGCTAAAGAAGTGGAGGAGTGACTGTGAGTGACTATAGAATGGCTGTTCCATCATTATCCACAAAGGATATCTGCAAAGCGGCTAGCTGCTTCGTTGCCTCCCCGAGTAGCTCGATGCACATCCTCCTGCTGAGAGCATCGGCTACTACGTTCTCCTTCCCAGGAGTATATACTATCTCAAAGTCATATTCCTAGAGGAACTCGAGCCATCGCCACTGTCTCAGATTCAGGTCCTTCTGCAAGAAGATGTGAAACACCCCGAGATTTTATGAAAAATATTCTTTTAATTTCATTGATGTCTTGTGTAGTAAGCTACAACAAGATTACCTTGCACTATATGCAACACCGTATGATCTTGCAGTAAACACAACACTATTCTTGGATCATGTTACACACAATTTTGATATTTCTTATTCTATGAAACATTGAGTGTGTATATATATATATATATATATTGAATGTATAAAAGAAATATGGTTGGATTCTGTTATATGAAACAACAGAGGAGTCTTTCACAACACGCAACCCTGACATGGATTGCATTACATGCAATCACGACCTTCCTCGATAGCTTGCATCGTTCGCAATACTGAGTTTCACTAAACAACGATATGCTATTAAAATATGATTAAAACTAACCATTATGAATAGTAATACCCACTTTTTGAAATTGTTTACATTTTATTTTTCAAAATGGACTTCATTTTTGGATTCAGAATATCGAAATTAGCCTAGGATGAAATTTTGGTATTTTTCTGAAAACATTCAATTTCTGATGAATAGTGAAAACACCGGGTTACTATTTAAAATTCGACTTTTTATTTAAATATTAATTTATTTTAGGTCAAATTTGATAGATAATCCCTATATAAGTTCAATTGAATTCATTGAAGTCATTTTATAATAATTTTAGATATATAAAAATTTTATTGAAGTTTTCACTGTCTTTTACCCACCTCCTAGGAGAATTTTCAAATTCACAGAAAACATAATTTTACCGCTTCTGTGAGTGGAATTTCGAAAATCCAAGAGACACAGTTAATATCAAGGACAAAAATTTGGTTCAATGAGATGAAAATATTTTTTTGCTGAATAGTAACTTTTACTTTTTTTCCACGGTTAAAATTAAATAAGGCAATTAAGGGTAAAAGTGATATTATTATTACCCTAACACATGTCCTAATTATATTAGATAAGTGTAATTGGAAAAAATACAACCTTAGTAATAAAATATGACCATTTAGGCCCACTTGGATTAGATTAGGACATTTATTATTAATTTATTTAAAGAAGGGTTAAAATAGTTAAAATGAATGTTTAATAACTAAATCATTTTTAATATAGGTTTATACATAAGATTAATACGACTATAAATATTCATTAGAAAACCAAAAATATTTCCTATATAATGGTATTTTATTTGTAAATTTGGACTTAAAATAATTTATTTTATTTATGACATAATGATGATGTAGTAATTATCTTATTCATGAAATGTTGATAGAATTGATGTTATAAATACCCAAATAAATGTAATTTGAGACTTTGTATGAAGTAAAATAATTTTATATGTTAATATGACATGTTTTTATTGATTTAATTAACTTTTTTCGAACTAATGATTCTGTTATGATTTTCACAAAAATCAATTACAAAATAGTGTCAAAATTGTCATAAAATAGTTTTTAAAACAAATATTATATTATTAATTGTTATTATATTCTTAAAAATCTATGCATCGGCCAAGATATTTATATCATGATAGGTGTATCATTAATGGACCACTTGGGGGTCGCTTGGATGTATATGGTAATTTTATTAACTATATAATATAAAAATACAAAGAGACATGGTAAATGTCCATCTAATTAACTAAGAGTTAAATCTAAAAGAAAAGGTTAATATAATGACCTAAAATTGTATAAATTCTATTTGATGAGAGGATTTCGACCCATCCCCACATTAGCTTCGAAATAAATCAATTTGGAGCTATTAAAAACCAAATATGTCTTTATAATAAAATAATATTTGTAGTTTTTTCAAAGGATCCCCTCTCCTCCCTTATAAAAGGGCACCTCCTCCCTCTCTTCCTCACACCACTTTGACCCTTCATGCTCGGTCAACCCCGGAAAAATTATCTTCTCCACATACATAGAAACATCCTAGAAGGTTCTAGTATTCTTAAAAGATAAATTTTACTTCCTTAAGTGGAGGTCTCAAAGAGGCGCTTCAAAGAAGAGGTAATGTCTGTTACCGATTCTTTCAACTTTATTTCTTCTTCCACCTCTTCTTCTTTAGTTGTTTCAATATGAAGTAATAAAATCAGTATAAATAAATTACTGATATGTTATTATATGTATGAAATAACCATATTTCACCATCTATCCATCCTACAGAAAATGAAATCACCACGCGTGCGTACGTATAAAATACCATCTCCACGCCGTGATGAAATTTGTTTTTCTACCAACACCTTACATGGATGGGTATAATGGTGTAAAGAATAAATATATATGGTTATTATAACATCATACTGATTTTGATATATTATACCATCCACTCCAATTCTATTCAATAATTATGGGAACGATACCATCGCTCATGCCTACGTACGGACTATCGTCTCCACGACGCGATGAGATTCATTCTCCATGTTAACCATACATGAATGATCATAAAGTTTATATAATGAATAATAATGAAATATATGAAATAATAATTCTACAGGATTTTGTCTGTATATATGTATTTCATCTATTTAGTTTCATTCAATTCAATAAGGAAATGAAAACAGCATTCATGCGTACGTACGGCCTACCGTCTCCATGAACGGTGTATTTCATTCCTTTTATCGATCTATAATATATATATGTATATGATGAATATATATTATATATAAATCATATTTTACATTCTGGAATTAAGTAAATCATGATATAAGTAATAATATCATGAACAACAAGTCCAAACATGTACGATAAGTAAAACTATTTAACCCAAAACGCTGCTTTAACATGGATCCTAAAAAAGAACGGGTAATAAAAGTCATAAGTGAACCATATATGATATAATAACAATGAATATGATTCTGTAATAAGTCAATGAAATTATTTAAATCATTATACTGGAGGTTCGGAAATGTACAAAGCATATCGGACCTATGGTAAGGGATAACTTTTCCAAACTCGTTCTTATCTGAGATTGTTTATTCTTAAGTATTTACTGGGGTTATTGTTCTCATCCATGTCAATGTTTCCTAAAAATGGTTTCATGTATGTTTAATGTCCTTTTTACCCATTTTTTACATTTACTACATGGTATGTATGGAATCTTTCTTTTACGAGGTACTTTTTGACTTTTCTTGCAAAAGAACGCGAAGAATTTTTTTTAACTTATACAGCACGAACAGATTTTTGTTACGGTTTTATAAAGAGTTATTTTTCATGAAGCTTCCTCAAAAAGATTTCATGACTATTTTCAAAAAAATCATTTTCTTTAAAAATAGAATGACATTTTGTGAAAAGAAAATGATTTTGAAGAACAATGGATATTTTCCTCAAGAATTCATTTCAAGTGTTTTATCAAAACCATTTTCTATCAAAAATTACCTTATTTCATATGTGTATGTTTCAAGTATAATGTATCTATGATTTACATGGTTTCACTTTTCTTATTATGAAATGATATTCAATTCTTTTATACGGATTATGTGATTATGGGATGATGTTTATGACTCCAATTTTATTCGTTGGGTTATTATGAATGATGTATGTTTATTTGTGGCACAATTAAGAATGATTTCATTATGAGATGGGTGGGACCTATATCTCCCTCCATTGCATCGGGTAAAGATTTATATCTCATGAGATAGACATGGCTGGAATGATAAGTTAATCAGGTTCAGTGTTACATGACTGAAATGAGGTGTGAACTCGATTCCGAAAGAGACCTTGTCCACTATGATGGTCTTGGTAGCAATGCATTGGCTACTATGGAAATCATAACATGTGCTGAATGGTTTCAACAATTACATGTTTTATTCCCATGCTATTTTATCATGATTGATGTTCCTTTATGATATATTCCTTACATACTTCCATGATTTATGTCTTTGCTCAAGATTTTGATGTTTAAATTTCATGTTCAAGTTTGTGCATCCAAATGTTTATGGATTGTTTTTTGTTATCTATGTTTGACCTTACTGAGCATTTGAGCTCACCCTTTTTATGTCTTATTTTCCCTAGGAAACAAAGAATGGTTTTAGGTAAGGAAACAAAAAGGGGAATATCGTTATGGGAGTTGTTGAATATTTTTCAACATGATTAGAAGTTTGTATTCCGAGTTTCCAAAGACACTAAACTATTACGGTCCTTGTGTGTCTGATTTTGTTATGTATTAAGTATTCAGAAAAAGTAATTTAATGTCCATGTACGTCAAGCTTCGGGTATCTACAGTTTGTATCAGAGGAATGGTTTAGTCAACCATTGGAAACTAGGATGCAAAAACTTTAGTGAGATCCCTAGAGATATTTCGATGGTATGTCTAGGGATGTCCCTAAGGTTAAGTATATGTATAGTTTATAGTCCTAGAATTATGGTAATGATATTAGATTAAGCCTAAGATGTTAGATATTGATGTTACTCCCCCTTTATTTTGATTTTTTCCTCTCACACTTTTCTTTTTGGGTTTTAGAATATGGATGGAAACAAGATGATTCACGATAATGGAGGATATGATGGACAATGGAATGATATTCATTGTAAGAAACCAAATGAAATGGGATTTGGAAGTCCAAACATCATTATTATGCTGAATCAGAAGTCTCATAATATGATCAATAAATTCAAATTTGGTAAGTTTCCCTACTCGACTAATAAGAGAAAGATGGAGTTCCATGATGATCATAGAGGAAATAATTTTTAATTTCCCCTATGTAAATCCTGTGGGAAGAGGCATCAAGGAGAATGTTTCAAAGGAACTGGAAGATGTTTTGGGTGTGGCAAAGAAGGACACAAAGCCAGTAAGTGAAATGGAAAAGGTTTAGTTAACACCATGGATGAGGATAATGGTATTGCTACGACATCAACAATGGTTAAATGTTTTAAATGTGGAATATACGGGCATTATGAAAATTAATTCCCTAAGGGAATGTCTCATGAAGGGAATCAGTATGGTCATATGGGTAGTATTTATTTTGATAATGATGAAGAGACTACAAATGATATGTGAGATGAAAGAATTATTGAAGCTCGGACAATGGTTTAAGAAGGTAGTAGAATGATTACATGTTTATCAAGTGTAATGCTGTATAAGTAATCTCTTGGTACTATGGAATAAAGAGACATCTAAGGATTGTTACACTGTTGCCTTTCCTTATGTTTTGAAAGTGTATGATGAATGGTACTAGTAACCATGAAAGGTTATTCATATATTTTTTGGAAAATAGATGATATGCGCATAATGAAGGGATATGGAGAAAATTAAATGTTTGATAGTATTCAAGAGCTCATGATTCATATAACTAGAAGGTTATATCATGGTTTGAGTATATAGAATTTTCGGATTTTGGTATGTGGAAAGATCTATCTTTTGATAGCATTCATGTTTTCACGAAGGTTTAATGGGTATTAATTTTTCAAGAGAATACATGATTAAGTTATTCACATGATTGGAATGTTACCAAAAAGATATATGGGGGATCAATGATGGTATTCACATGATTTATTGATGACATTTCAAGTAATCGTTTTCTTTATACTATGAACATGGACCGAAGTATTTTAGATAAGCCAACAGATTGGAATGGATTATGTTGGACATAAGGTAGTATTGTTTAATGATAGAATGTTTTTCTATATTATTGATGGGATGTTATAGTAATGTAGTTTTAGAAAAAGGACAACCTGCAGGATGGGCGATAGCCCATCGCATCGGACAAGGTTGTGGAAATCGAACCCACAACTGAAGTGCGACATGCCTTTATCACCTATCACTGGCCTACAGGAAGTCCCTGTTTAGTAGAAACATGTTTTATTATATTAAGCAGTATGATATATGAAGTATAAGTCTATATTTTTGATAACTTTTCTAACCTTTTGTTTGAGGCAGATGGAATAACCCATCATTCTATCACATGATCTGCTAACACATCACGAATGACAAATTCAACTTCATTTCTTTAAGAGATGAACTGGAAATTGTCCAAAGAACGACCAATGGTGAGACTGTACCAAAATCACGAAAGTATTTCTTCTAATTCCAATTTCATGAACATTAGGGAAATGATCTTGAAAACCAAAAATGTTTTCCTAGTGCCCTTATATCTGATGAATCAGATGGTACCTTAGATCATCACAAATCTACAACTTTGTGATTGATTGATTTTTCATAGCCTTGTTCTCTACCACTCTCCATCATTACTCGATGGATAGACGTTTCTTCGATATCCATATTTTCACCTATGTTCTCCTATATGGAAACCTAGTTATGAGTTACTTTGGGTAATTGTTACATTTCATACTTTAGTTATAACAACCCTTACTTTACATACATGGTTAATACTCCAAAATCGAATCACACTTATTACAACATATAAAAAATCCAGGAATGGACCATATAGGTATAGAGTCTTTAGAAACTGGGTAACATAATCAACTGATTCATAAATCATCAACTTTTCCTCCCATTTATTTTATCTTCTCTAGAGTCCCTTTTTGGCATATCCTACTTAATATCCTTCTTCTTGACCTGGGGAAATAAAACATACAAAAGGTTTAGCTCAAAATCTCAGTAAGGGTAAACAAAAGAAATATCAATCACATCATATACATAAGAACATAACTTTTGGAAATCTTAACCTGCAAAAGTGATCATAATTTCATAACATGGGATAAATCATAGTAGTGAAATGTAATCCCAATAATCATAACATAAAACATGAAAACTTTTTGGCATACACACATAATCATTAAATAATTATTTCTTATTAGTCGAGACTCATTACCAAGACTATCTTAGTGGACAAAGTCCATTTCTGAACCGAGTTCACTCCTCGTTTCAGTCCTGTTTCCCTAAACCGGTTTAACCTGCCATTCCAGCCATGTCTATCTCATGAGATATAAAATCTTTACCCAATGCATTGGAGGATGATATAGGTCCCACCCATCTCATAATGATACCATTCTTATGTGTGCCACAAAATCATAAACCATACATCATAGTATAACCCATGTAATAAAAATGGAAATATTAAACATCGTGACATCATAAAACAATTCATATAAGAGAAAGGAATTCATAAAAAAAATTCCATCACAACATAATCAAATACATGTAATAATAGGGATAGAAACAGAACACTATATTATCTCCGATGGAAAATAATTTTGATAAAACTCGTGAACTCCATTTTTGAGGAAAATATCCTTTCTACTTCAAAAACATTTTTTCTTTCTTCACATGTCATACAATTTTAAACTAATAGATGTTGATTAAAAATAAACATGAAAACTTGTAAAGGAAGATTCTTGGAAATCTTGTTTTAATAATCCATTCATGCCGTATAAGTTAAAAAACATTCTTCTCCTACTTTTGTTAGAAAAGTCAAAAAGTAACTCGTACGAAAAACGACAAAAGATTCCTTTCATATCCATTACTAAAAACACACCAAAGGGTAAAAATAGATATAAACTATTTTAGAAGGATATAAATATTACATATTGAGGAAACATGGATGTGGATGATAAAAGACACCCCAGTAAATACCAAAGTATAAACAATCTCGGATAAAAATGAGATTGTGATATTTTCCCTTACCTTAGGTCTGATTTGCTTCGTAAGTGTCCGAACCTCCTGTATAATGATTTAAATAATGTCATTGACTTATTCCATAATTATACTCATTGTTATGATCTCATAAATGGTTCACTTATGACTTTATATTACCCGTTCTTTTGTAAATTCCATGTTAAAGAGCGTTTTGGGTCAAATCATTTCATTTGTCGTTCGTGTTCTGACTTGTAATTATTCATATGATTACATAGGTCATGATTAATTAATTCCAGAATATAAAAAATGATTTATATATAATTTATATTCAGAATTTACATATATATAATAGATCAGTAAATGGAACGAAATACACCGTTCATGGAGACGGTAGGCTGTACGTACGCATGAACGCTGTTTTCGTTTCCTTATTGAGTTGAATGGAATTAAGTAGATGACATACAAATATATAGACATAAATCCAGTATCATTATTATGTCATATATTTCATGATTACTTATTATATATACTTTATAATCATTCATGAATGGTTAACATGGAGAATGAATCTCATCGCGTCATGGAGACAGTAGTCCGTCCGTACGCACGAGCGATGATATCGTTCTCATGATCGTGGAATTGTATTGGAGTGTATGTATAGTATTTAAGAATCAATATCACTTTACAATAATCATATATTGTTATTATGTACACCATTATAACCATCCATGTAAGGTGGTAGTGGAAAATAGATTACACCACGGCGTGGAGACGGTATTTCGTACGTACTCACGCGCGGTGATTTCGTTTTCTGTAGGATGGATAGATGGTGAAATAGGGTTATTTCATAATTATAATAACATATCATTATATTAGTGATACTGATGTTATTACTTCATAATGAAACAAATAAAGAAGAATAAGTTGAAGAAGAAATAAAGTTCAAATAATCGGTAACCGATATTACCTCTTCTTTCGACACGCCTTTTGAAACCTCCTCTTAGGGAACTAATATTGGTCTTTGAAGAAGACCAAAACCTCTAGTATGTTTCTAGGGAAGTGGAGAGGATAAATTGGTAGGGTTTGGACGAGCGGGAAGGCTTATAGTGGTGTGAGGAAAAGAGGGAGGAGGTTTCCTTTTATAAGGGAGGAGAGGAGCACCTTTGGAATAACTCAAAATATTATTTTATTATAAAGTCAAATTCGGTTTTGAATAGCTCCAAATTGATATATTTTGAATCTAAGGTGGGGATGGGTCTAAATAATCTCATCCAATAGAATTTAGACAAGTTAATGTCATTATATTAACCTTATCCTTTAGTTTTAACTCTTAGTTAATTAGATTGACATTTACCATGTCACTTTGTATTTTTATGTTATATAGTTAATAAACACACCATATACATCCAAGAGACCCCCAAGTGGTCCATTAATGATACAAATATCATGATATAAGTATCATGGGCGATCCATAGATTTTTAGGAATATAATAACAATTAATAATATAATATTTGTTTTAAAAACTATTTTATGTCAATTTTGACACTATTTAGTAATTGATTTTTTGTGAAAATCATAACAGAATTATTAATTCGAAACAAAGTTAATTAAACCAATCCTAACATGTCATATTAACGTTTAAAATTATTGGAATTCATAAAAAGTCTCAAATTACTTTTATTTGGGTATTTATAACATCAATTATGTCAATATTTCATTAATAAGATAATTACTGCATCATCATTGTGTCATAAATAAATTAAATTATATAATGTCTAAAAATTACAAATAAAATACCATTATGTAGGAAATATTTTTATCTTTATAATGAATATTTATAGTCTAATTTATCTCATGTATATCGCTATATTAAAAATTATTTACTTATTAAACTTTGATTTTAACTATTTTAACCCTTCTTTAATTAAATTCATAATAAATGTTCTAATCTAATCTGAGTGGTCCTAAATGCTCATATTTTATTCCTAAGGTTGTTTTTGGTCGAATTACACTTCTCCAATATAATTTGGACATGTTTTAGGGTAATAATAATATCATTTTTACCATTAATTGCCCTATTTACTTTTAACCATGGTAAATAAAAGTAAAAAGTTACTATTCACCAAAAAATATTTTTATCTCAGTGAACCACATTTTACTTACTGACATAAACGGTGTCTCTCGGATTTTTGAAATTCCACTCACAGAAGAGGTAAACTTACGTTTTATGAAAAATTCAGTTTTTTAAACTACCACTTAGTGGTTTCACTATTCATAAAAAATTGAATGTTTTCAGAAAAATACCAAAATTTCACCCTAGGCTAATTTCGATATTCCGAATCCAAAAATGAAGTCCATTTTTAAAAATAAAATTCATAAAATTTCAAAACGTTGTTATTATTATTCATAACGGCTAGTTTTAATAATATTTTAATAGCACATCGTTGTTTAGTGAAACACGGTATTGGGTACGACACAAGCTATCGAGGAAGGTCGCGATTGCATGTAAAGAAAGCCAAGAAAGTATTGTGTGTTGTAAAAGATTCCTTTGATGATTTATATAACATAAAAACCAAATATTTCTCATAAAAGTCTCGGGTGTTACATTCTACCCCCCTGAAAATAAATTTTTCCCTTGAAATTCGTCACTTTGTAACAAAGAGATGAGGATACCTCTCCCTCATCATATCATCAAGCTCCTATTCAGCTTATTCTAATTGGTGGTTCCTCCATAAAACATTCACCAATCGAGTGGTCTTGTTTCATAGGACTTTTTCGCTACGATCCAAAATCTCTATCGGTTGTTCTTCATAAGAAAGATCTTGCTCCAGCGGTACAACTACTGAGCTGAGTACATGTGAAGGATCAGGTATGTACTTTCATAGGAGAGATACATGGAACACATCATGAAATTGAGAGAGATTCGGTGGAAGTTCCAATCAGTAAGCTACCTTCCCAACACGATCCTATATTTCGAAAGGACCGATATACCTAGGGATCAGCTTTCACTTATTTCCAAATCTCAATACCCTCTTCCAGGGAGATATTCGTAACAACACTTTATCACCCACTTCAAACTCTAAGTCTTTTCTTTGGTTGTCAGCATAACTTTTCTGTCGACTCTGAGCTTCTCTTATATGTTATTGAATAGATCTGACCTTTTCTGCCATCTCATCAACAAGATCAGGCCCTAATAGCATTCTTTCCCCAACTTCAACCCAGCAAGTTGGAGTCCTGCATTTCTTCCCATAGAGAGCTTCATAAGGATCCATATGAATACTGGAGTGAAAGCTATTATTATATGAAAATTCCACCAAAGGTTGGTGTTGATCCCAAAAACATTTGAAATCCATAGACCAAGCTCTCAACATATCTTCTAGAGTTTGAATTGTCCTCTTAGACTGACCATCCGTCTGAGGATGATAAGTAGTGCTGAAACTCAACTCTCTATCCAGAGTAGGTGGAAGACTTCACCAGAACATTGAGGTAAACCTCGGATCCCGATAAGTTATAATAAAATGTGGTACTCTATGCAATCTTACAACTTCCTTTACATATATCCTGGCAAGCTGATCCAGAGAGAAATCCTCTCTAATAGCAGTGAAGTGTGCAGACATTGTAAGACAATCAACTATGAACCGGATAGAATTATTTCCTTTGGATGTTTTAGGAAGTCCTGTGACAAAGTCTATAGTTATGTTCTCCCATTTCCATTCGGGTATGGGTAATGGTTGTAACAACCCCTTAAACTTCTGACTATCAGCTTTAACTTGTTGACAAACCAAGCATCGAGAGACATATTCAACAACATCTCTTTTCATGCCATCCCACCAGAAGTACTCTTTCAGGTCCCTAGACATCTTTGTGCTTTCGGGATGAATAGAGAATGAAGAACTATGACCTCATCCAATAGCCACTTCTTTAATTCGGGGATGGGAGGAACACAAACCCGATTCTTGAACTTTATTATCCCATCACAATCAAGGTTTAATTCAGGAACATTTCTCACCTTCTTTTGTAACTCGACATCTTCTTTCTGTGCCTCTTTAATCTTCACATTTATAGATGGTTGAACATTCATTTGATAAAGATAAGATTTTTCCCCATCCATTATAATTCCATGATCCATCCTTTTTAAATCCATAAATATTTGATCTTTTGTGATCCTCATCATGGATAAGCTAGCATGGTATTGTCGACTTAATGCATTTTCCACCTTGTTTGCTTTCCTATGGTTGTAATGAATTGAGCAGTCGTAATCCTTAATCTGCTCCAACCATATTATTTGGCGCACATTTATCTCCTTTAGTGTTAAAATATACTTTAAACTTTTATGATAAGTATAAATGTCACACCTTTCTCCATAAAGATAATGCCTCCAAATCTTTAATGCAAAGATTACCGCAGCTAATTCCAAACCATGAGTTGGGTAATTTTGCTCATGTATTTTCAACTGTCGTGAGGCATAAGCTATCACAATATCATTTTGCATAAGAACACACCCCAATCCCTTCTTGGATGCATCACTGTAGATCACAAACCTTTCTCCACTATAAGGCAGTGTGAGCACAGGTGCACTGGATAACCTTCTTTTCAACTCCTTGAAATTCTCATCACATTCCACCATCCATTTAGACATAACTCCTTTTTGAGTCAACTTGGTGAGTGGATTATATAATCGTGAAAAATCATTCACAAAACGTCGATAATATCCAGCCAAACCAAGAAAACTTCAGATCTCAGTTACTTTTTTTGGTCTCGACCATCTTTCGATAACCTCTGTTTTTGCTGGACCCACAGATATACCCTCTTTTGAGATTAAGTGACCCAAAAATGCAATTTTTGAAGCCAAAATTCACACTTGGTAAATTTTGCATAAAGCTTCTCTTTTCTCAGGGTCTTCAATATAATTCTCAAGTGATCATCATGTTCTTCCTTGCTCTTTGAATAGACAAGAATATCGTCTTTAAAGACTACCAAAAACTGATCAAGTTAGTCTCTAAAGACTCTATTCATCAGATCCATGAAGATAGCGGGGGCATTAGTAAGACCAAATGGCATCACTATAAATTCATAGTGTCCATACCATGTACCGAAAACCGTCTTTGGTATATCCTCCCTTTTGACCCATAATTGAGGATACCCTGAATGAAGATCAATCTTGGAAAAGTATTGAGCTCCACATAGTTGGTCAAATAAGTCATAAATGCACGGGAGAGTATATTTGTTCTTGATAGTGATCCGGTTAAGTTCTCGATAATAAATGCAGAGTCTGATTGATCCATATTTCTTCTTAACAAAAAGAACAGGTGATCCCCAAGGTGACACACTAGGGCGTATGAATACCTTATCAAGAGTCTCTTGGAGTTACTTCTTCAAATCCTGCAACTCAATTGGGGCCATTCTATAAGGTGTCTTTGAAATAGGCAAAGCACACGGTATGAGTTCTATTGAAAACTCTACTTCACGATTTGGTGGAAGACATGGAAATTCCTCTAGAAAAACATCATCAAACTCACGTACAATGGG
Source organism: Viscum album (assembly GCA_963277665.1). Lineage (NCBI taxonomy): Eukaryota > Viridiplantae > Streptophyta > Magnoliopsida > Santalales > Viscaceae > Viscum > Viscum album. Next base: position 1,024,409,070 of record OY728160.1, on the reverse strand, counting down.
AATATTCTTAATTGTTACTTTATCACCAACCATTTGAGATAAATAACCTTCATTTATTGGAATCAAGACCCATAAGATGGAAGAAATTTCCACTGGAAGGTTATGTTCATCCTTGAATCGATAGAAGATCATATATTGATCTGGAATATGAAATGTGACTTCCCTTCTTTGAAAATTGATATGTGCTCCATATAAAGAAATCCAATACATTCCATGAATCACCTCAAATTCCACTATAGGAAGGATAACAATATTTGCATGAAGAATTTTCCCACAAACATCAATCGGAGAAGAATTATAAACTTTTGATGGTACTGTTGTGCCATTAGGGTTTGTCACAACTAACTCAACATCTAATTGTTGAGGTAATACAGTGATACCCCTAGAAAATTATTCAGATATAAATGAGTGGGTGGATGCAGAATCAAATAAAACATTTTCTACTTTAGAGTGGATGGTAAGTATACCTTTCACCACATCGTTACCGTACTCCACATCGCTGATAGAAATTGCATGTGACATTCCTTTGTCTTTAGCCTTAAGAGTTTGTTGACGTCGACCGTCATAATCAACCCTTGGATTTGGGAATTGATTGGAATAATGCCCCATCTCCTTGCACTTGAAACATTGAAGCGTAGTAGGTTCATTCTGTGTATCCCTTCCTTTGTTTGCATCATTAGACATCCTATTCCCATCATTGCGGCATTCAAATGCCCGATGACCTTCCTTTCCACATTTGAAACATTTAATTTCCCCTTTAAGACAACTCCCTCCATGTTTCTTTCCACACTTTGAGCATAAGGGAAAGATCATTTTCTTTTTAGTGTACTCTTTAGATTTTCCTTTCAATTCCATTTTCCTCTTCTTATCAAACCCATATGACTGATTGGTTACTTCAATCTCAATATCAACACTGAGTGCACATCAAACGATTTCCTCTTAGCCATTGAAGTCCCTTATGGCTAATGCCCTTCAAAGACTTGGTTTTAAGCCTCTAAAGAATCGATCGATCTTACTCTCAGGTTGGATAATAATACCAGAAGCGTACCTTGAACGTCTTGTAAAATTTGCTTCATAGGTACCAACATATTCATCATCCTTTTGCTCCAGTTCAAGAAACTCTTTCTCAATCTTTGTTCGGAGAATACGAGGGAAGTACTTATTGAAAAATAAGTTCTTGAACTCATCCCATTCCATGGACTCAATTTCATCCCTTTTCCTTGTATTTTTAATAAGATTCCACCATTGATCAGTATCACCTTCAAAACGATAGAGTGCTAAGATGACTTTATCATGTTCAGAACATTGAAAAACTGAAAATAACTTTTCAGTGGTACTGATCCATTTTTTAGCCACTAATGGATCAAAAGACTCGCTGAATGAAGGTGGACGCTGCCTCATGAAGGATTCAACAGAATGTTGCTCCTTCCATTGCACATTTGGAAGTCCTGCATGATTCATAGCTTGAGAAAGTTGCGCGATCATGGCTACAAGATTTTTCATTCCATCTCCCATAATGTCTGGTTTCTCAAGGGGACAATCATTGCATTGCCCGTCGCATTCCGTATTAACACGGTTTCTTCGGGTTCCAGCCATTGGCTAAAACCAAGAAGAATAGTGTGAGAAACACTAATTATAACAGGAAAACCACATAATCAAGAATAAAATTTCACACTTAAGGTCTTATCATAGGTTGTTCATGGACATTTCTAAAACACTAAGATTGTGTTCTATGGTTAGACTTATCCTTAGGGTCCTTACAAAGGCTTTCACATCTTAGTTTCCAAAGGTTGACTATACCTTTCCTCTGATACCAACTATAACAACCCTTACTTTACATACATGGTTAATACTTCAAAATTGAAGCACACTTAATACAACATATACCAAAACCAGGAACGGAACATATAGGTATAGAGTCTTTAGAAACTGGGAAACATAAACAACTGGATCATAAAGCATCTACTTTGCCTCCCATTTATATCATCATCTCTAGAGTCCATTTTTGGCATATCCTACTTAATATCCTTCTTCCTAACCTGGGGAAATAAAACATACAAAAGGGTGAGCTCAAATTCTTAGTATGGGTAAACAAAATAAACATCAATCACATCATATACATAAGATCATATGTTTTGGAAATCTTAACCTGCAAAAGAGATCATAATTTCATAATATGGGATAAATCATAGTAGTGAAATGTAATCCCAAAAATCATAACTTAAAACATGATATTTTGTGGCATACACACATAATCAAAGATAATAATTTCTTATTAGTCAAGACACATTGCGACGACTATCGTAGTGGACAAAGTCCATTTCTGAACCGAGTTCACTCCTCGTTTTAGTCATGTTTCACTGAACCGGTTTCACCTGTCGTTCCAGCCATGTCTATCTCATGAGATATAAAATCTTTACCCCATGCATTGGAGGGATATATAGGTCCCACCCATCTCATAATGATACCATTCTTATGTGTGCCACAAAATCATAAACCATACATCATAGCATAACCCATGTAATAAAAATGGGAATCTTAAACATCGTGACATCATAAAACAATTCATATAATATAAAGGAATTCATAAAAATGTTTCCATCACAACTTAATAAAATCCATGTAATAATAGGGATAGAAACAGAACACTATATTAGCTTAGATGGAAATTTTTTTTGATAAAACTCTTGAACTCCATTCTTGAGGAAAATATCCTTTCTACTTCAAAATCATTTTTCCTTTCTTAACATGTCAAACAATTTTAAACTAAAAGAAGTTGATTAAAAATAAACTTGAAAACCTGTAAAGGAATATTCTTGGAAATATTTTTTTAAAAATCCATTCATGCCGTATAAGTTAAAAAAACATTCTTCTGGTACTTTTGTCAGAAAAGTCAAAAAGTACCTCATACAAAAAAAGACAAAATATTTCTTTCATATCATTTACTAAAAACTCACCGAAGGGTAAAATTGGATATAAACTATTTTAGAAGGATATAAATATTACATATTTAGGAAACATGGATGTGGATGATAAAATACACCCCAGTAAATACCAAAGTATAAATAATCTCCGATAAAAATGAGATTGTGATATTTTCCCTTACCTTAGGTCCGATTTGATTCGTAAGTGTCCGAACCTCCTGTAGAATGATTTAGAGAATGTCATTGACTTATTCCAGAATCACACTCATTGTTATTATATCATATATGGTTCACTTATGACATTATATTACCCGTTCTTATGTAAATTCAATGTTAAAGAGCGTTTTGGGTAAAATCGTTCCATTTGTCGTCTGTGTTTTGACTTGTAATTATTCATATGATTACATAGGTCATGATAACATAATTATAGAATATAAAACATGATTTATATATAATATATATTCAGAATTTACATATATATAATAGATCAGTAAATGGAACAAAATACACCATTAATGGAGACGGTAGGCCGTAGGTACGCATGAACGCTATTTTCGTTTCCTTATTGAGTTGAATGGAATTAAGTATATGACATACATATATATACACATAAATCCAGTATCATTATTATGTCATATATTTCATGATTAATTATTATATATACTTTATAACCATTCATGAATGGTTAACATGGAGAATAAATCTCATCTCGTCATGGATCCGGTAGTCCGTACGTACGTACGAGCGATGATATCGTTCTCATGATCATGGAATTGTATTGGAGAATATTTGTACTATTTCAGAATCAATATAAATTTACAATAATAATATATTGTTATTATGTACACCATTATATCCAACCGTGTATGGTGGTGGTGGAAAATAGATTACACCAGGGCGTGGAGACGGTATTCCGTATGTACGCACGCGCAGTGATTTCATTTTCCATGGGATGGATAGATGGTGAAATAGGGTTGTTTCATACTTATAATAACATATCAGTATATGGGTGATACTGATGTTATTACTTCATATTGAGACATCTAAATAAGAAGAAGTAGACGAAGAAATAAATTTGAAAGAATCGGTAATGGATATTACTCTTCTTTCGACACGCCTTTTGAAACCTCCTCTTAGGGCACTATGATTGGACATTGAAGAAGACCAGAACCTCTAGGATGTTTCTAGGGAAGTGGATAGGATAAATTGGCAGGGTTTGGACGAGCATGAAGGCTCAAAGTGGCGTGAGGAAAAGAGGGAGGAGGTTCCCTTTTATAAGGGAGGAGAGGGACACCTTTGGAATAACAAAAAATATTATTTTATTATAAAGTGAAATTCGGATTTTAATAGCTCCAAATTGATATATTTAGAAGCTAAGGTGGGGATGGGTCGAAATACTCTCATCCAATATAATTTAGACAAGTTTAGGTCATTATATTAATCTTATCTCTTAGTTTTAACTCTTAGTTAATTAGATTGGCATTTACCATGTCACTTTGTATTTTTTATATTATATAGTTAATAAACTTACCATATACATCCAAGAGACCCCCCAAGTGGTCCATTAATAATAAAACTATCATGATATAAGTATATTGGCCGAACCATTTATTTTTAGGAATATAATAACAATTAATAATATAATATTTGTTTTAAAAACTATTTTATGTCAATTTTGACACTATTTAGTAATTGATTTTTGTGAAAATCATAACAGAATGATTAATTCGAAAAAAAGTTAATTAAATCAATAATAACATGTCATATTAACCTATTAAATTAGTGGAATTCATAAAAAGTCACAAATTACATTTATTTGGGTATATATAACATCAATTATGTCAATATTTCATTAATAAGATAATTTCTGCATCATCTTTGTGTCATAAATATATTAAATTATTTAATTTCTAAAAATTACAAATAAAATAAATTATGTAGGAAATATTTTTATCTTTCTAATGAATAATTGTAGTCGAATTTAACTCATGTATAACTTTATATTAAAAATTATTTACTTATTAAACTTTGATTTTAATTATTTTAACCCTTAAATAAATTAATAATAAATGTCCTATTCTAATCCGAGTGGGCCTAAATGGTCATATTTTATTCATAAGGTTGATTTTGGTCGAATTACACTTATCCAATATAATTATAACATGTGTTAGGGTAATAATAATATCATTTTTACCATTAATTACCCTATTTACTTTTAACCGTGGAAAATAAAAGAAAAAAGTTACTATTCACCAAAAATTATTTTTATCTCATTGAACCACATTCAACTTACTGACATCAACCGTGTCTCTCAGATTTTTGAAATTCCACTCACAGAAGGGGTAAAATTAAGTTTTATGAAAAATTCAGTTTTTTAAACTACCACTTAGTGGTTTCAATATTCATCAAAAATTGAAAGTTTTCAGAAAAATACCAAAATTTCACCGTAGGCTAATTTCGATATTCCGAATCCAAAAATGAAGTCCATTTTGAAAAATATAATTAATAAAATTTCAAAAAGTGGTTATTATTATTCATAACGGCTAGTTTTAATAATATTTTAATAGCATATCATTGTTTAGTGAAACTCGGTATTGCGTACGACGCAAGCTATCGAAGAAGGTCGTGATTGCATGTAAAGCAAGACAACTAAGTGTTGTGTGTAGTAAAATATTCCTTTGATGATTTATATAACATAAAAACAAAATATTTCTCATAAAAGTCTCGGGTGTTACATTTTAACCCCTTTAAAAATAATTCCCCCTTCGAAATTCGTCACTTTATAACAAACAGATGAGGATACCTATCCCTCATCATATCCTCAAGATCCCATGTAGCTTCTTCTAATTGGTGGTTCCTCCATAAAACTTTCACCAATTGAGTGGTCTTGTTTCCTAGGACTTTTTTGCTACGATCTAGAATCTCTATCGGTTGTTCTTCATAAGAAAGATCTTGCTCCAGCGGTACAACTTCTGAGCTGAGTACATGTGAAAGATCAGGTTTGTACTTTCTTAGGAGAGATACATGGAACACATCATGAACTTGAGAGAGATTCGGTGGAAGCGTCAATCGGTAAGCTACCTTCCCAACATGATCCAGTATTTCGAAAGGAATGATATTCCTAGGGCTCAGCTTTCCCTTCATTCCAAATCTCATGACCCTCTTCTAGGAAGATATTTGTAAGAACACTTTATCACCAACTTCAAACTCTAAGTCTTTTCTTCGGTTATCGGCATAACTTTTCTGTCGACTCTGAGCTGCTCTTATGTGTTGTTGAATAGATCTGACCTTTTTTGCAATCTCATAAACAAGATCAGGTCCTAATAGCTTTCTTTCCCCAACTTCATCTCAACAAGTTGGAGTCTTGCATTTCTTCCCATAGAGAGCTTCATAAGGAGCCATCTGAATACTGGAGTGAAAGCTATTATTATAAGAAAATTTCTGTCACGAACCGAATCTGGTCACCGCCAAAACCGGCACCAAACCCAGCCCGTGACATGACCCGAAGGGCGTTCCCTATCCCCACGGGCTGGCACAAGTGCCCGGGTATCATTAATATAGGTTTGGGAACGATTTACCCGAGTATGAAAGGATAAAACATTAAAAACAATCCATAATATAAATCTGAAATTTTTGAGCCAAATAAGACTTAATTGAAAACCAAAACTGAGTACATTGGTTTAAAGATTATAAAAGTGGTCCAAATAAAAATAATTTTAGCATTAAGACAGCCCCAAGGACTCCACACAACTAGGGGTCATCGCCCCCAAGCTATCTCCACAACTCCGCACCAAGAATGGGAACTAACACCATGAACCGCCATCACCCTTAGCCTTTCCTTTACCTGAATCAAACATAACCAAGTCTACTTACACCCAAGGGGTGTAAGTAGGTTGTGAGCCTAAGCCCAGTAGGATACCACCCAATGATTCCAAAGAGTAAGAAATACAATGTGAAAAAGCAAGCAGTTTTCAAACGCAAGGAAAAGTAGTGTTCAAATTTCAAGAAATGAAACCTCTAATTGAAAATAGTTTTCAATCCAAAATTTTTAGAATACTAACACATTAAAATAGAAATGTTAGATACTGTAATTTACTTCCAAACACACCCTAAGACATGGTTAGATACTACAAATCCAATGAGCAACAACATTGGGAACACCACTAGGCACTAGGTTGTCTTGGGCCCTATGTACCTCGTACCTCGGTGTAAAGTAACCATAGAAAAATACTTTCTCGTGCACGATCCACTAGTAGGGAACACACCCATAACCTAGTGGTCCCCAATAATCATCCACATAGTTTAGTTAGAGTTTTCGTTATCCAAATTCTAAGTGAAACATGGACAAAACCGATCCGGTCCACTAGCCGTACTAGTACAAATCCGCCCCACCTAGGTACCCGGGATTCCCCTTTTGTGCTCAATCAATTTCATAATGCAACAAAAATAAATTTTCATATAAAACACCATTACTGGTCAATCACAACCAATACAGTAGCTATCACATTTTATACCACTTAAAACATGCAACAAAACACTTAGATTTTTCATAAAACAATTCCTCAAAATCTCGTAGTGTTTCGGACACAAAACCCCTTATAAACCTCACTTGCATACTATGTGCACATATTTAAGTTTCCAAAACATAAAGGAGATCCCACTACATTTCAGTTAAAACACAAAATCATTTTTAGGTCAACCCTATATAGTTCAAGAAACGACATCATTGCAAAGTCTCCATTTTTACACAACACAACTCTTAGAATTTCATGTGGTTCACAAACACCATTAAAACCAGATTTTTCAGCAACAAACACAAGGGACAATCATTAAAAACAGTATTTTTATCCCTATTATATATCAATAAAATCAACTAGTTACTTATAGGGTAGCCCCAATTAAACTAATAATACATTTCTATGAAAAACCCCCAATTTCACATGAAATTGGCCTTTAGGATTCATTTTAAATACAAACACCACTAAAACTATATTTTTCAGAAATAATAAAATTTAATAAGCATGAAAATACCATAAAAATAGTAGCCAATTCACAAAGATTTCATACACAATGGAATCACCTACCAAAACCAAGGAAAAATATGAGTTACTCGTATGAAGAGACACAAATGGGCTCCCCACCATAAGAGACAACTTAATTTTTTTTCCCGAGACAGAATCAAGACACTAATAGGGGGAGGCCCAAACAGACTCCCTAGTACAAGGGGTATACATAAATTAGAAACTTACAAAATAATATACATGATACCCACAGTGGGTCATCCCACCATAAGAACCAACCATCTTAACTGACCAGCATGGGCCGACACAAAAAGACCCAATTTTTTTTTTAAGATTTGGAAAGGGTGAAGGTTCAGTCCGCACAGTTTGGGAAACCATGCACTAACTATACTGATCATTATTTGAACGTGGATTCCTAGCACACTGACACTACTAATCATGCACAAAATGTGTGCTCAAACTTTCTAGCCAAATTTCCAGCCATTCTCTAATGACTTAATGGAAACCAACGTGGGAGGGAAAAACATTAGGCGATGACATGGGTACAAGGCCCTCTACCTATTTCCACCGAATGAGAACAATAGAAGGAAGATGATGAAACCATAGGTTTAAACTGTTCCTATCATCCATACTGAGGATAGGACTTTGTACAAGTGTTTAAACGACACTGGTGTTTCCCCTGACTACGCGCCAACTTCTCTCTGGGACCTATGGATGGAGCTCAAAATATTGAAGCATCTTCGGCCACGCAGTTAGGCTGTTGAAACCTCTATGTGGAACTTCTTCTTTTGGTGCCACAAACAACTACACTGCATACCCTGATGGGTTTATCAAGACATAACACACTCCATAACCCACTTTACCAAAACCAGACATTTCATTGAAACAAAGGATCAGAAGATGCACACACATCACACCTTGTTTCTTTGGTTGAGAAACAATAGAAGCGAAAGACACGTATAAACACCTTCCTCTAAGATAGAGGATTTGATGTTTTTACCAAGGGAGACACAATCCCAACATAACATATAACCTTAAAGGATTGTGTGACCTTCACATTTATGGTCAAAAGAGCACACAACATCACAATGCGTCACCGAACATGACCCTGACGATTGATAGAAACAATACATGGAACGGGACCATATTCAAAGTCCCTAAACAACAGATAAGTCCAAAAGTGGACACAATATCATATCATGACCTAAATCTCAAAATTGGTTGTTTAATAATAACTCTTTCTTCAAAGAAACTATAAAGAACCCAGAGGACCTCTTAGACACCATCAAGACACTCATCTGTACTAACAACGAAAGAACACTCCCACCTTTAATGAATCAGGAAACTTAAGAAACTAAGGTCTCTTTCAACCTTCCACAAGCACTATCCCACTACAAGAGGATCCACAAATCAGCGAAATGAATGGGTGTAGACTCAATAAAAGAAATGTTCGATAAAATATTCTTTATATTGATCAACCGGAGGATTTTCCAATGGCGAAACAAAACGGCTTGCACTTTAGTTGTGCATTAACCCTTAATGGGGGCGTACCTTATCCAATGAGAAAACCCAAGGACCCAACCAAGCTGGTCCATTGGTCAAAACATGCCACAAACCAGATCCAAACACATTGAGGGAACCACCGTAAAGGCATCCCAATTTTTTTTTCAAAAGAGACCACTAATCGTCCCTACAACACAGCTTACCGACCAAAAACAAACCCAAAACACAGTTCAAACAGAAGGGGTTCTTGAACTCAAAACCTCCCACAACATCAACATTTTTAAAAACCCATAATACAAACCATACCAAACTATTCATCAAGACATCATGTCTTTCTTTAAAACCAATTCTTTGAAAATAAACAGTTTTGCAGTAAGCGTATCCACCAATGGTACCCCATGGGCCTCACACATGCATGTTTTTGTGCCACACCGGGCACCCTCCTCATATCCATCCCAGCACTCATCCAGTCATTCCATCAACCATCCATCATCCCATATAACCCCATGCATGTGGTCACTAATGAAAATACCAAAGGTTAAAACAAAAATTCCTTCCACTTTTCAAAATCTAATCCTTACATTAAAACCCATTTCCACAATTCTCACACAAGGATTTTAAAAACAAAAAATCAGAATTCAAGAAAGGTTCAAGAGACCCAAAAAAGGGAACTAGTGTCAGTGGGTGACTTGACCATATGGTTGGCGGCCATATGCCAAACACAACACCAACACAGAGAGACTTATTAGGACCATTCCCTAGCTCCACATGGCTTGCCAGGTCGTGTGAGCTCACAGAGGCCATTAGTCAGACTCCCCTTGTCATATCCCAACACCAAAAAAGAAATCAACCAGAACAAAGGATACTAATAAAACTGACTCCCTTGGAAACCTGAGGATTAGAACAAGAAAGAGTTCGAGACGCTCTTCTTTCACTTACCCCTCAAGTCCCAACAATCCTACTCCACCTACCTTGACATCCCCAAAATAACAAGGGCACTCTAAAAAGAAAAGTCCGCTAAGAGCCAACCTCCTATGATACCATTTTGTCACGAACCGAATCTGGTCACCACCAAAACCGACACCAATCCCAGCCCGTGACATGACCCGAAGGGCGTTCCCTATCCCCACGGGCTGGAACAAGTTCCCGGGTATCATTAATATAGGTTTGGGAACGATTTACCCGAGTATGAAAGCATAAAACATTAAAAACAATCCATAATATAAATCTGAAATTTTTGATCCAAACAAGACTTAAGTGAAAACCAAAACTGAGTAAATTGGCTTAAAGATTATACAATTGGTCCAAATAAAAATAATTATAGCATTAAGACAGCCCCAAGGACTCCACACGACTAGGGGTCATCGCCCCCAAGCTATCTCCACAACTCCGCACCAAGAATGGGAACTAACACCATGAACCGCCATCACCCTTAGCCTTTCCTTTACCTGAATCAAACATAACCAAGTCTACTTACACCCAAGGGGTGTAAGTAGGGTGTGAGCCTAAGACTATTAGGATACCACCCAATGATTCCAAAGAGTAATAAATACAATGTGAAAAAGCAAGCAGTTTTCAAACGCAAGGAAAAGTAGTGTTCAAATTTCAAGAAATGAAACCTCTAATTGAAAATAGTTTTCAATCCAAAATTTTTAGAATACTAACACATTAAAATAGAAATGTTAGATACTGTAATTTACTTCAAAACACACCCTAAGACATGGGTAGATACTACAAATCCAATGAGAAAGAACATTGGGAACACCCCTAGGCACTAGGTTGTCTTGGGCCCTATGTACCTCGTACCTCGGTGTAAGTAACCATAGAAAAATCCTTTCTCGTGCACGATCCACTAGTAGGGAACACACCCATAACCTATTGGTCCCAAATAATCATCCACATAGTTTAGTTAGAGTTTTCGTTATCCAAATTCTAAGTGAAACATGGACAAAACCCATCCGGTCCACTAGCCGTACTAGTACAAATCCGCCCCACCTAGGTACCCGGGCTTCCCCTTTTGTGCTCAATCAATTTCAGAATGCAAAATAAATAAATTTTCATATAAAACACCATTAATGGTCAATTAAAACCAATACAATAGCTATCACATTTTATACCACTTAAAACATGCAACAAAACACTTAGATTTTTCATAAAACAATTCCTCAAAATCTCGTAGTGTTTCGGACACAAAACACCTTATAAACCTCACTTGCATAGTATGTGAACATATTTAAGTTTCCAAAACATAAAGGATATCCCACTACATTTTAGTAAAAACACAAAATCATTTTTAGGGCAACCCTATATAGTTCAAGAAACGACATCATTGCAAAGTCTCCATTTTTACACAACACAACTCTTAGAATTTCATGTGGTTCACAAACACCATTAAAACCAGATTTTTCAGCAACAAACACAAGGGACAATAATTAAAAACAGTATTTTTATCCCTATTATATATCAATAAAATCAACTAGTTACTTATAGGGTATCCCCAATTAAACTAATAATACATTTCTATGAAAAACCCCCAATTTCACATGAAATTGGCCTTTAGGATTCATTTTAAATACAAACACCACTAAAACTATATTATTCAGAAATAATAAAATTTAATAAGCATGAAAATACCATAAAAACAGTATCCAATACACAAATATTTCATACACAATGGAATCACCTACCAAAACCAAGGAAAAATATGAGTTACTCGTATGAAGAGACACAAATGGGATCCCCACCATAAGAGACAACTTAATTTTTTTTTTCCCGAGACAGAATCGAGACACTAATAGGGGGAGGCCCAAACAGACTCCCTAGTACAGGGGGTATACATAAATTAGAAATTTACAAAATAATATACATGATACCCACAGTGGGTCTTCCCACCACAAGAACCAACCATCTTAACTGACCAGCATGGGCCGACACAAAAAGACCCAATTTTTTTTAAGATTTGGAAAGGGTGCAGGGTCAGTCCGCACGGTTTGGGAAACCATGCACTAATTATTCTGATCATTATTTGAACGTGGCTTCCTAGCACACTGACACTACTAATCATGCACAAAATGTGTGCTCAAACTTTCTAGCCAAATTTCCAGCCAAATTTCCAGCCATTCTCCAATGACTCAATGGAAACCAACGTGGGAGGGAAAAACATCAGGCGATGACATGGGTACAAGGCCCTCTACCTATTTCCACCGAACGATAACAATAGAAGGAAGATGATGAAACCATAGGTTTAAACTGTTCCTATCTTCCATACTATGGATAGGACTTTGTACAAGTGTTTAAAAGACATTAGTGTTTCCCCTGACTACGCGCCAACTTCTCTCCGGGACCTATGGCTGGAGCTCAAAATATTGAAACATCTTCGGCCACGCAGTTAGGCTGTTGAAACCCCTATGTGTAACCTCTTCTTTTGGTGCCACAAACAACTACACTGCATACCCTGATGGGTTTATCAAGACATAACACACTCCATAACCCACTTTACCAAGACCAGCCATTTCATTGAAACAAGGGATCAGAAGATGCACACACATCACACCTTGTTTCATTGGTTGAGAAACAATAGAAGGGAAAGACACGTATAAACACCTTCCTCTAAGATAGAGGATTTGATGTTTTTTCCAAGGGAGACACAATCCCAACATAACATATAACCTTAAAGGATTGTGTGACCTTCACCTTTATGGTCAAAAGAGCACACAACATCACAATGCGTCACCGAACATGACCATGACGATTGATAGAAACAATACATGGAACGAGACCATATTCAAAGTCCCTAAACAACAGATAAGTCCAAAAAGTGGACACAATATCATATCATGACCTAAATCTCAAAATTGGTTGTTTAATAATAACTCTTTCTTCAAAGAAACTATAAAGAACCCAGAGGCCCTCTTAGACACCATCAAAACACTCATCTGTACTAACAACGAGAGAACACTCCCAACTTTGATGAATCAGGAAACATAAGAAACTAAGGTCTCTTTCAACCTTCCACAAAGCACTATCCTCACCCCCAATATCGTTGTTTCCTCTTTGGAGCTCATATGGGTCACGTAAGAGGGTGAAAATTCTCAAGATACCTCAAATCATCCAGATTTGACAAGGTAAATTGTATCATTCATAAATTAATAAATTCGTACTATTTTAGCCCCCAATCTTCTTCCCCTGGTTCGACCAGACCTTAGGAGTCTCTCCAAGAATTTTCAAGCCATTCCCTTTTCTCTAGGGCTTCAGATCTAATGGAAGACGAAGAGTTTTCTAGGATGAAAGGTGAGATTCCTTCTCCTTTCTTCTTCCTCTTCCCCCTCCTTTCATAATTTCATGGTTTTATATTGTACCCTAGTCTTGATCGACCTAGGGTTTTGTTATAAAATGTTTTTCTGATGGGTTTTATGTTTTTTAGGTCTGGTATTTATAGTTTTAGGGTTTATAAACCCGCGGCGGGTGATTTCGGGTGTGCGTTTCAATTACGCCAAAGATTTGAGGTAGGATATCCCTTGCACATGCTTTTATCATAGAAGTTTCATCATTTTAATATTATCCTATACTTATATTAATGTATATTATTGTTTTAAATCCTTTTTATAATTTTATTGGTGTGCAAAGTCGTTGTTTAATCACTGTTATGTGAAAGGTAGTGTTGTTTTGTCATGAAAGTAATCAACACGTGTCTGTTTAAATGTTCCATTTTCTTTGAAAATATTTTGTGAGGTTTATAATCTGGTTTATGGTATTTTTAACCTTTTACAGTATCTTTAATTAAAATATGACATTCAATTGGTGTTTCATTCCTTTTCATGTACATAAAATAAATTTTTTTGTTTAAAAAGGGCATGACATGTGTTCGGTAAATTGCCCGGTTGGCTTTTATGTGTGATGTGTGATTTAAAAGTTATTTGGTTGGATTTATAAAGGAATTGGAAGAATAATAAATGGTATTTTTGGGTACTTATATTTATTTCCAATTTGGATTTGTTTTTACAAACAAGTGGGTTTTTATTTACAACATATTTTGGCCGGAGTTGCCAAAAAAAATGGACCGTTTCACACCTTTACGAAAATGGTCGTGTTTTGAATATGTAACCTGAGTATTATAAGAGATTTATGAATGAGGTTTTCTGCCGTAAATGATGTTTATACAGATCCTTATTAAAATTAAAATGCATACCTTCATCAAAGGTTAGTTTTGAGAAAAGGTTTAAAGGCCCGTTTGGCATTTCCTAGAAATGAAGGAGTGTTTTACTTGTATATAACAAGTTATGAAATTGGGATTGTTTTGTGGTCCATTAAATGATTTTATTAAATGTTTATTGGGCTTCCAAATATGATTTGGTTTGGTTATGATGTGTGTTTATAATTTAAAGAATGTTTTTGAAATAGTTTTATGTGCAAAGCCTCAATGCACTTCATGAAATTGTTTTACCAGAATATTTAGTGGTTTGTTGATTAGTGTAAGAAATGTGAAGAAAGATTATGGGGTATTTGTGTTTTTATGGTTTTGGAATGGAATGTGTATGTGAAATGTGTATTTGATAATATGTGTAACTTTATTTAGCACTAAAGGGAATACCGAGTATCTAGGTGGGCGGACGTGTACTAGTATGCTAGTGATTCTGTGGGGCTTGGCCCCTGTTTCACGTAGCAAGTTTGACGATGACAACACTAACTAAACTATGATGATGATGATGATTGGGGACCACTAGGTTATGAGTATGTTCCCTACTAGTGTCTCGTGCACGAGAATGGATATTTATTATGGGTACTTTCACCGAGATACGAGGTACCTGGGGCTCACAACTAACTAGTGGCTAGGGGTATTCCCATGACTAGTGCTCATTGGCTATTTTGTACTCACCGTCGGCATACGGTGTGTTTGGTTGGTAAATTCAGTAGTATGTGTTATTTATTTGAATGTTAAAATTCTTTATATCAGCAGTCTTGAAAACTATGTTCATTTTGAAGTTGCACCTCTTTGAAAAAAATAGTTACTTGCATTTTTGTTTATTAAACATGCATGTTTTTGCCTGATAATTATTATAGCATGGAACCTCATTTGAAACCCATACTTTCATATTTTGAATTTCAAACTATAAATTGATGTTTCATTTATTTTAAAGGAATGTGCATTGGGAATAGAATATCGGGCTAACCTACTGAGTTTTAATACTCACGCATATAGTCTTCTTCTTCTTTTTTAGCCCTTGTGAAGGTTTCATCTTTAGTTAGATCACCTTGGGTGACTTTTGATCATTGTGTTGGAGAGTGACCAGAAGTGTCACATGGAGTTAGTTGGTCATTGGGATTTTTCATTTGAGTTTTTGTTTTTGTTCTACCTTTAGTTTCTTGTATAAAAAAATATTTTGTTCAATTTTTATATAAATTCATTTTGGGCTGTCCGTTTATTTCCGCTGTTTGTTTGATTGTCTATATATGGGTGAAATCGTTCCCTTGTGTACTCTATTGATGCCCTTGGTGCATTTCACCATCCCGGGAGGATCGGGAATGCCTCTCGGGACTTGTCGCGGGCTGGCCTGGGTGACCGGTTCAGGGTCGACTCAGGCTGGTTTGTGACAATTCCACCAAAGGTAGTTGTTGATCCCAACCACCTTTGAAATCCATAGAGCTAGCTCTCAACATTTCTTCTGGAGTTTGAATTGTCCTCTCAGACTGACCGTCCGTCTGAGGATGATAAGCAGTGCTGAAACTCAAATCTGTATCCAGAGTATGATGGAGACTTCTCCAGAACTATGAGGTAAACCTCGGATCCCGATCAGATATAATAGAAATTGGTACTCCATGAAATCTTACAACTTCCTTTACATATATCCTGGAAAGCTGATCTAGAATGAAATCCTCTCTAATAGCAATGAAGTGTGCAGACTTTGTAAGACGATCAACTATGACCCAGATAGCATTTTTGCCTTTGGATGTTTTAGGACATCCTGTGACAAAGTCCATAGTGATGTTTTCCCATTTCCATTCGGGTATGGGTAATGGTTGTAACATGCCCTTAGACTTCTGACTCTCACCATTAACATGTTGACAAACCAAGAATAGAGAGACATATTCATCAACATCTCTTTTCATGCCATCCCACCATAAGTACTCTTTCAAGTCCCTATACATCATTCTGCTTCCAGGATAAATAGAGAATGATGAAATATGAGCCTCATCCAATAGCCCCGTCTTTAATTCGGGGATGGGAGGAAAAAAAACCCGATTCCTGAACTTTATTATCCCATCAAAATCAAGGTTAAATTCCGGAACATTTCTCACCTTCTTTTGTAACTCGAAATCCTCTTTCTTTGACTCTTTAATCTTCACATGTATAGATGGTTGAACATTCGTTTGAGAAAGATAAGATTTTTACCCTTCCATTATAATTCCATGATCCATCCTTTGTAAATCCAAAAATATTGGATCTATTGTGATCCTCATCATGGATAAGCTAGCATGGTCTTATCGACGTAATGCATCTGCCACCTTGTTTGCTTTCCTAGGGTGGTAATGAATTGAGCAGTCGTAATCCTTAATCAGCTCCAACCATCTTCTTTGGAACATATTTAGCTCCTTTTGTGTTAAAATATACTTTAAACTTTTATGATCAGTATAAATGTCACACCTTTCTCCATAAAGATAATTCCTCCAAATCATAAATGTAAAGATTACCGCAGAAAATTCCAAATCATGAGTTGGGTAATTTTGCTCATGTATTTTCAACTGTCGTGAGGCATAATCTATCACCATATAATTTTGCATAAGAACACACCCCGTTACCTTATTGGATACATCACTGTAGATCACAAACCCTTCTCCACTACAAGGCATTGTGAGCACAGGTTCACTGGATAACCTTCTTTTCAACTCCTTGAAATTCTCTTCACATTCCTCCGTCCAAACCAACTTAACTCCATTCCGAGTCAACTTGGTGAGTGGATTAGATAATAATGAAAAACCATTCACCAAACGTCGATAATATCCAGCCAAACCATGAAAACATTGGATCTCAGTTACTGTTGTTGGTCTCGACCATCTTTCGATAACCTCTGTTTTTGCTGGATCCACAGATATCCCCTCTTTTCAGATTATGTGACCCAAAAATGAAACTTTTTGAAGCCAAAATTCACACTTGGTAAATTTGGAATAAAGCTTCTCCTTTCTCCGGGTCATCAATATAATTCTCAAGTGATCTTCAGGTTCTTCCTTGCTCTTTAAATAGACAAGAATATCATCTATAAAGACTACCACAAACTGATCAAGATAGTCTCTAAAGACTATATTCATCAGATCCATGGAGATAGTAGGGGCATTATTAAGACCAAATGGTGTCACAATAAATTCATAGTGTCCATACCTTGTACGGAAATCCATCTTTGGTATATCCTCCCTTTTGACCCTTAATTGAGGATACCCTGAATGAAGATCAATCTTGGAAAAGTATTGAGCTCCACGTAGTTGGTCAAATAAGCCGTCAATGCGCGAGACCGGATATTTGTTCTTGATAGTGATCTTTTTAAGTTCTCGATAATAAATACAAAGTCTCATTGATCCATATTTATTTTTAACAAATAGAACAGGTGCTCCCCAAGGTAACGCACTAGGGCATATGAATCCCTTATCAATATTATATTGGAGTTTCTTCTTCAATTCCTGCAACTCAATTGGGGCCATTATATAATGTGTCTTTGAAATAGGCAAAGCACCCGGTATGAGTTCTATTGAAAACACTACTTCACGATTTGGTGGAAGACCTGGAAATTCCTCTAGAAAAACATCGTCAAACTCTCGTACAATGGGAATATTCTTAATCGTGAGTTTCTCACCAACCATTTGAGATAAATAACCTTCATTTAGTGGAATCAAGACCCATAAGATGGAAAAAATTTCCACTGGAAGGTTATGTTCATCCTTGCATAGATAGACGATAATAAATTGATCTGAATATGAAATGTGACTTCCCTTCTTTGGAAATTGATATGAGCTCCATATAAAGAAAGACAATCCATTCCAAGAATCACATCAAATTCCACTATAGGAAGGATCACAATATTTGAAGGAAGCATTTTCCCACAAACTTCAATCAGAGAATAATTATAAACTTTTGATGCTAATGTTGTGCTATTAGGGGTTGTCACAGCTAACTCAACATCTAATTGTTGAGGTAATACGCTGATACCGTTAAAATTTTTTCATAAATAAAAGAGTGGGTGGATCCAGAATCAAATAAAACATTTTCTAATTTAGAGTGGATGGTAAGTGTACCTTTCACCACATCATTATCGTAATCCACATCGCTGATAGAAATTACATATGACTTTCCTTTCTCTTTACCCTTAAGAGTTTGTTGATGTCGACCATTATCATCAACCCTTGGATATGGGCATTGATTGGCATAATTCCCCATCTCCTTGCACTTGAAACATTGAAGTGTATTAGGTTCATTCTGTGAATCCCTTCCTTTTATTGCATCATTAGACATCTTCTTCCCATAATTGCGGCATTCAAATGCCCAATGACCTTCCTTTCCACATTTGAAACATTTAATTTCCCCTTTAAGACAACTCCCTCCATGTTTCCTTCCACAAATTGAGCCTAAGGGAATGATCATTTTCTATTCAGTGTGCTCCTTAGATTTTCCTTTGAATTCCATTTTCCTCTTCTTATCAAACCCATATGACTGATGGGTTACTACAATCTCCATCTCATATTTGAGAGCACATCGAACGATTTCCTCGTAGCTATTGAAGTCCCTTATGGCTAATGCCCTTCGAAGACTTGGTTTTAAGCCACTAAAGAATCGATCAATCTTACTCTCAGGTTGGATAATAATACAAGAAGCGTACCTTGCAAGTCTTGTAAAATTTGCTTTATAGGTACCAACAGATTCATCATCCTTTGGCTTCAGTTCAAGAAACACTTTCTCTATCTTTGTTCGGAGAATACGAGGGAAGTACTTATTGAAAAATAAGTTCTTGAACTCGTGCCATTCCATGGACTCAATTTCATCCATTTTCCTTGTATTATTAATAATATTCCTCCATTGATCAGCATCACCTTCGAAACGATAAACTGCTAAGATGACTTTATCATGTTCAGAACATTGATGATCTAAAAATATCTTTTCAGTGGTACTGATCCATTGTTCAGCCACTAATGGATCAGAAGACCCGCTGAATGAAGGTGGACGCTGCCTCATGAAGTATTCAACAGAATGTTGCTCCTTCCTTTTCTCATATGGAAGTCATGCATGATTCATAGCTTGAGAATGTTGCGTGAGCATGGATACAATATTTTTCATTCCAGCTCCCATAATGTTTGGTTGCTTAGGGGGACAATCCTTGCATTTCCCGTCACATTCCGTATTAACACGGTTTCTTCGGGTTCTAGCCATTGACTAAAACCAAGAAGAATAGTGTGAGAAACACTAATTATAACAGGAATACCACATAATAAAGAATAAAATTGCACACTTAAGGTCTTATCATAGGTTGTTCATGGCCATTTCTAAAACACTAAGATTGTGTTCTATGGTTAGACTTATCCTTAGGGTCCTTACTAAGGCTTTCACATCCTAGTTTCCAAAGGTTGACTATACCTTTCCTCTGATACCAACTATAACAACCCTTACTTTACATACATGTTTAATACTTCAAAATTTAAGCACACTTATTACAACATATAACAAAACCAGGAACAGACCGTATATGTATAGTGTCTTTAGAAACTGGGAAACATAAACAACTGGTTCATAATGCATCTACTTTGCCTCCCATTTATTTCATCATATCTAGAGTCCTTTTATGGACTATCCTACTTAATAACCTTCTTCCTCACCTAGGGAAATAAAACATACAAAAGGGTAATCTCAAATGCTCAGTAAGGGTAAACAAAATAAATATCAATCACATCATATACATAAGAACATAACTTTTGGAAATCTTAACCTGCAAAAGAGTTCATAATTTCTTAACATGGGATAAATCATAGTTGTGAAATGTAATCCCAATAATCATAACTTAAAAAATAAAACTTTGTGGAATAAACACATAATCATAGAGAATCATTTATTATTAGTCAAGACTCATTTCCATGACTATCTTAGTGGACAAAGTCCATTTCTGAACCGAGTTCACTCCTCATTTCAGTCCGGTTTCACTGAACCAGTTTAACCTATTGTTCCAGCCATGTCTATCTCATGAGATATAAAATCATTACCCAATTCATTGGAGGGAGATATAGGTCCCACCCATCTCATAATGATACCATTCTTATGTGTTCCACAAAATCATAAACCATACATCATAGCATAACCCATGTAATAAAAATGGGAATCTTAAACATCGTGACATCCTAAAACAATTCATATAAGATATAGGAATTCATAAAAATATTTCCATCACAACATAATCAAATCCATGTAATAATAGGGATAGAAACCGAACCCTATATTATCTTAGTTGGAAAATAAATTTTATAAAACTCTTGAACTCCATTCATGAGGAAAATATCCTCTCTAATTCAAAAACATTTTTTCCTTTCTTAACATGTCATAAAATTTTAAACTAAAAGAATTTGAATAAAAGTAAACTTGAAAACTTGTAAATGAAGATTCTTGGAAATATTGTTTTAAAAATCCATTCATGCCGTATAAGTTAAAAAAAACATTCTTCTCTTACTTTTGTAGGAAAAGTCAAAAAGTCGCTCGTATGAAAAACGACAAAAGATTCCATTCATATCTTTTACTAAAAACTCACCGAAGGGTAAAATTAGATATAAACTATTGTATAAGGATATAAATATTACATATTGAGGAAACATGGAAGTGGATGATAAAATACACCCCAGTAAATACCAAAGTATAAACAATCTTGGATAAAAATGAGATTGTGATATTTTCCCTTACCGTAGGTCTGATTTTCTTCGTAAGTGTCCGAACATCCTGTATAATGATTTAAAAAATTTCATTGACTTATTCCATAATCATACACATTGTTATGATATCATATATGGTTCATTTATGACTTTATATTACCTGTTCTTTTGTAAATTCCATGTTAAAGAGCGTTTTGGGTAAAATCATTTCATTTGTCATCCGTGTTTTGACTTGTAATTATTCGTATGATTACTTAGGTCATGATTACTTAATTCCAGAATGTAGAACATTATTTATATATAATATATATTCATAATTTACATATATATAATAGATCATTAAATGGAACGAAATACACTGTTCATGGAGACTGTAGGCAGTACATACGCATGAATAATGTTTTCGTTTCCATATTGAGTTGAATCGAATTAAGTAGATGACATACATATATATACACATAAATCCAGTATCATTATTATGTCATATATTTCATGACTACTTATTATCTATACTTTATAATCATTCATGAATGGTTAACATGGAAAATGAATCTCATCGCATCGTGGAGACGATAGTCCATACGTACACACGAGTGATGATATCGTTCTCATTATCGTGGAATTGTATTAGAGTGTATGTATACTATTTCAGAATAAATATCACTATACAATAATCATATATAGTTATTATGTACACCATTATACCTATCCATGTAAGGTGGTGGTGGAAAATATATAACACCACGGCGTGGAGACGGTATTTCGTACGTACGCACGCGCAGTGATTTCGTTTTCCGTGGGATGGATAGATGGTGAAATAGGGTTGTTTCATTCTTATAATAACATATCAGTATATGGGTGATACTGATGTTATTACTTCATAATGAAACAACTAATGAAGAAGAAGTATAAGAATAAATAAAGTTGAAAGAATCGGTAACGGATATTACCTCTTCTTTCGACACGCCTTTTGAAACCTCCCCTTAGGGAACTAAGATTGGTCTTTGAAGAAGACCAGAACCTCTAGGATGTTTCTAGGGAAGTGGAGAGGATAAATTGGTAGGGGTTTTCCGAACATGAAGTCTCAATGTCTTGTGAGGAAAAGAGGGAGGAGGTGCCCTTTTATAAGGGAGGAGAGGGGCACCTTTGGAATAACTAAAAATATTATTTTATTATAAAGTCAAATTCGGATTTTAATAGCGCCAAATTGCTATATTTCGAAGCTAAGGTGGGGATGGATCTAAATACTCTCATAAAATATAATTTATACATGTTTAGGTCATTATATTAACCTTATCATTTAGTTTTAACTGTTAGTTAATTAGATTGACATTTACCAAGTCACTTTGTATTTTTATATTATATACATAATAAACATACCATATACATCCAAGCGACCCCCAAGTGCTCCATTAATGATAAAACTATCATGATATAAGTATCTTTGATGAACCTTAAATTTTTAGGAATATAATAACAATTAATAATATAATATTTGTTTTAAAAGCTATTTTATGTCAATTTTGACACTATTTAGTAATTGATTTTTGTGAAAATCATAACAAAATGATTAATTCTAAAAAAGTTAATTAAATCAATACTAACATGAAATATTAACCTATAAAATTAGTGGAATTCATAAAAAGACTCAAATTAGATTTATTTGGGTATTTATAACATCAATTATGTCAATATTTCATTAATAAGATAATTACTGCATCATCATTGTGTCATAAATAAATTAAATTATTTAATGTCTAAAAATTACAAATAAAATATCATTATGTAGGAAATCATTTTATCTTTATAATGAATATTTATAGTCTAATATATCTCATGTATCACCCTATATTAAAATTTATTTACTTATTAAACATTGATTTGAACTATTTTAACCTTTCTTTAAATAAATTAATAATAAATGTCCTATTCTAATCTGAGTGGGCCTAAATGGTCATATTTTATTCCTAAGGTTGTTTTTAGTTGAATTAAACTTATCCAATAGAATTAGGACATGTGTTAGGGTAATAATAATATCATGTTTACCCTTAATTACCCTATTTACTTTTAATCATGGTAAATAAAAGTAAAAATTTACTATTCACCAAAAATTATTCTTATCTAATTGAGCCACATTTTACTAACTGAAATCAACCGTGTCTCTTGGATTTTTGAAATTCCACTCACAGAAGCGTTAAAATTATGTTTTATGAAAAATTCAGTTTTTTAAACTACCACTTAGTGGTTTCACTATTCATCAAAAATTGAAAGTTTTCAGAAAAATGCCAAAATTTCACCCTTGGCTAATTTCGATATTCTGAGTCCAAAACTGAAGTCCATTCTGAAAAATAAAATTCATAAAATTTCAAAAAGTGGTTATTATTATTCATAACAGCTAGTTTTAATAATATTTTAATAGCATATCGTTGTTTATTGAAACTCAGTTATGCGTACGACGCAAGCTATCGAGGAAGGTCGTGATTGTGTGTAAAGCAAGCCAAGCAAGTGTTGTGTGTAGTAAAATATTCCTATGATGATTTATAAAACATAAAAATAAAATATTTCTCAATAAAGTCTCGGGTGTTACACTAGTTTTTAAAATTACGTTTTAGTATTCCTTTTTACGATGTGGGTTTCTATAAATAGTGAACGATTTATAACCCTGACGAATTTTGAGGGAGAAATTCATTTTAAGGGGGGTAGAATGTAACACCCGGAGATTTTATGAAAAATATTCTTTTAATTTCCTTGATGTCTTGTGTTGTAAGCTACAACAAGATTACCTTGCGCCATACGCAGCACCGTATGAGCTTGCAGTATACACAACACTATTCTTGGATCATGTTACACGCAATTTTGATAGTAGTTATTCTACGAAACATTGAGTGTATATATATATATTCAATGTATAAATGAAATATGGTTGGATTCTGTTATAATAAACAATGTAGGAGTCTCGCACAACACGCAACCCTGACTTGGCTGGCATTACACGCAATCACGACCTTCCTCGACAGCATGTGTCGTACGCAATACCCAGTTTCACTAAACAACGATATGCTATTAAAATATTATTAAAACTAGCCTTTATGAATAGTAATACCCTCTTTTTGAAATTTTGTAAAATTTATTTTTCAAAATGGACTTCATTTTTGGATTTCGAATATCGAAATTAGATTAGGGTTAAATTTTGGTATTTTTCTGAAAACATTCAATTTTGGATCAATAGTGAAAACACCGGGTAACTATTTAAAAACCGACTTTTTATTTAAATAATTATTTATTTTAGGTCAAAATTGATACATAATACATATATATGTTCAATGCAATTCATTGGAGTCATTTAATAATAATTTTAGATATATAAAAATTTATTAAACTTTTCACCGTCTTTTACCCACTTCCTAGGAGAATTTTCAAATTCACATAAAACATAATTTTACCGCTTCTGTGTGTGGAATTTCAAAAAACTGTGAGACATGGTTAATATCAAGGACTAAAATGTGGTACAATGAGATGAAAATAATTTTTGGTGAATAGTAACTTTTTACTTTTTTTTATGATGGTAAAAAGACAATAGGGTAATTAAGGGTAAAAGTTTTATTATTATTACCCTAACACATGTCCTAATTCTATTGGATAAGTGTAATTAGACCAAAAAAAAACCTTAGGAATAAAATATGACCATTTAGTCCCACTTGGATTATATTAGGACATTTATTATTAATTTATTTAAAGAAGGATTAAAATAGTTAAAATCAATGTTTAATAACTAAATCGTTATTAATATAGGGTTATATATAAGATAAATTCGACTAAAAATTTTCATTAGAAATATAAAAATATTTCCTACATAATGGTATTTTATTTGTAATTTTTATACTTAAAATAATTTCATTTATTTATGACACAATGATGATGCAATAATTATCTTATTAATGAAAAATTGACATAATTGATGTTATAAATAACCAAATAAATGTAATTTGAGACTTTTTATGAATTCCAATAATTTTAAATGTTAATATGACATGTTAGTATTGATATAATTAACTTTTTTCTAACTAATCATTCTGTTATGATTTTCACAAAAATCAATTACCATATAGTGTCTAAATTGACATGAAATAGTTTTTAAAACAAATAGTATATTACTAATTGTTATTATATTCCTAAAAATATAAGGTTTGGAAAAAATACTTTATAATTATATTTTTATCATTAATGGACCACTTGGGGGTCTCTTGGATGTATATGGTAAGTTTATTAACTATATAATATAAAAATACAAAGAGACATGGTAAATGTCAGTCTAATTAACTAAGAGTTAAAACTAAAAGATAAGGTTAATATAATGACCAAAACTTGTCTAAATTCTATTGTATGAGAGGATTTCGACACATCCTCACATTAGCTTCGAAATAAATCAATTTGGAGCTATTAAAACCCGAATATGACCTTATAATAAAATAATATTTTTAGTTTTTCCAAGGGTGCCCCTCTCCTCCCTTATAAAAGGGCACCTCCTCCTTTTATTCCTCACACCACTTTGAGCCTTCATGATCGGCCAACCCCTGCCAAATTATCTTCTCCAATTCCATAATAAAATCCTAGTGGTTCTGGTCTTCTTCAGTGTAAAATTTTATTTCCCTAAGAGGAGGTCTCAAAGAGGCGCTTCAAAGAAGAGGTAATGTCCATTACCGATTTTTTAAACTTTATTTCTTCTTCCACTTCTTATTCTTTAGTTGTTTCATTATGAAGTAAAAACATCAGTATAACTCATATACTGATATGTTATTATAAGTATTAAACAACCCTATTTCACCATCTATCCATCCTACGGAAAACGAAATCACCACGCGTGCGTAAGTACGGAATACCGTCTCCACGCTGTGGTGAAATCTGTTTTTCCACCAACACCTTACATGGATGGGTATAATGGTGTTATAAATAACTATATATGGTTATTATAACATCATACTGATTCTAATATATTATACCATCCACTCCAATTCTATTCAATAATTATGGGAATGATATCATCGCTCGTGCGTACGTACAGACTAGCATCTCCACGACGCGATGAGATTCATTCTCCATGTTAACCATTCATGAATGATCAAAAAGTTTATATAATGAATAATAACAAAATATATGAAATAATAATTCTAATGGATTTATATATATATATATATATATGTATGTCATCTATTTAGTTTCATTCAATTGAATGAGGAAACGAAAACAGCGTTCATGCGTACGTACGACCTACTGTCTCCATGAACGGTGTATTTCATTCATTTTATCGATCTATAATATATATATGTATATGATTAATATATATTATATATAAATAATATTTTACATTTTTGAATTATGTAAATCAGGATATAGGTAATAATATCAATAACAACAAGTCCAAACACGTGCGATAAATAAAACGATTTAACCCAAAACGCACCTTTAACATGGAACTTACAAAATAATGGGTAATATAATGTCATAAGTGAGCCATATATGATATCATAACAATGAATATGATTTTTTAATAAGTTAATGAAACTATTTAAATCATTATACAGGAGGTTCTGATACAAACGAAACATATCATACCTAAGGTAAGGGATAACTTTTCCAATCTCGTTCTTATCCGAGATTATTTATTCATAAGTATTTACTGGGGTTATTGTTCTCATCCATGTAAATGTTTCCTAAAAATGGTTTCATGTATGTTTAATTTCATTTTTACCCATTTTTTGACTTTTACTACATGGTATGTAGGGAATCTTTCTTTTACGAGGTACTTTTTGACTTTCCTTGCAAAAGTACGAGAAGAATGTTTTTTTAACTTATACGGCACGAATGGATTTTTTTTACAGTTTTATAAAGCTTTATTTTCATGAAGCTTCCTCTAAAATATTTCATGACTATTTTCAGAAAAATCATTTTCTTTAAAAATAACATGATATTTTGTGAAAAGAAAATTATTTTGAAGAAGAAAGGATATTTTCCTCAAGAATTCATTTCAAGTGTTTTATCAAAACCATTTTCCATTTAAAATGACATTATTTCATATGTGTATGTTTCAAGTATAATGTCTCTATGATTAACATGGTTTCACTTTTCTTATTATGAAATGATATTCATTTCTTTTATATGGATTATGTGATGATGGGATGATGTTTATGACAACCATTTTATTCATTGGGTTATTATGAATTATGTATGATTATTTGTGGCACAATTAAGAATGATTTCATTATGAGATGGTTGGGACCTATATCTCCCTCCAATGCATTGGGTAAAGATTTATATTTCCTGAGATATACATGGCTAGAATGGTAAGTTAATCTGGTTTAGTGTTACATGACTGAAACGAGGAGTGGACTCGATTCAGAAAGGGACTTTGTCCACTAAGATTGTCTTGGCAGCAATGCCTTGGCTACTGTGGAAATCATAACATGTGCTGAATGGTTGCCACAATTACATGTTTTATTCCCATGCTATTTTATAATGATTGATGTTCCTTTATGATATATGCCTTACTTACTTCCATGATTTATGTCCTTGCTCAAGATTTTGTTGTTTAAATTTCATGTTCAAGTTTTTGCTTCCAAATGTTTATGGATTGTTTTATGTTATCTATGTTTGCCCTTACTGAGCATTTGAGCTCACCCTTTTTATGTTTTATTTTCCCTCGGAAATAAAGAAAGGTTTTAGGTAAGGAAACAAAAAGGGGAAGATTGTTATGGGAGTTGTTGAAGATTTTTCAACATGATTAGAAGTTTATATTCCGAGTTTCCAAAGACACTAAACTATTACAGTCCTTTTGTGTCTGCTTTTTTTAGGTATTAAGTATTCCACAAAAGTAATGTAATGTCCATGTAGGTCAAGCTTCGGTTATCAACAGTTGTTATCCGAGGAAAGGTTTAGTTAACCATTGGAAACTAGGATGCGAAAACTTTAGTGAGATCCCTAGAGACATTTCTAAGGTATGTATAGGGATGCCCCTAAGGAAAAGTATAAGCATAGGTTATAGTCCTAGAATTATGGTAATGATATTAGATTAAACCTAAGATGTCAGATATTGAAGTTACTCCCCCTTTATTTTGATTTTTTCCTCTCACACTATTCTTTTTGGGTTTTAGGAAATGGCTAGAAACAAGATTATTCATGATAATAGAGGATATGATACACAATGTAATGATATTCTTCATGAGAAACGAAATGAAATAGTATTTGGAGGTTCAAACATCATTATTATACCGAATCAGCAATCTCAAAATATGATCAATAAAATCAAATTTGGTAAGATTCCAGACTCGGCTAATAAGAGAATGATGGAGTTTCATGATGATCATAGAGGAAAGAAAGTTCAATTTCCCCTATGTAAATCTTGTGGGAAGAGGCATCAATGATAATGTTTCAATGGAACTGGAAGATGTTTTGGGTGTGGAAAAGAAGGTCACAAAGCCAGTAAGTGCAAAGGAAATGGTTCAGTTAACACCCTGGTTGAGGATAATGGTATTGCTATGGCATCAACAATGGTTAAATGTTTTAAATGTGGAATATACAGGCATTATGTAAATTAATGCTCTATGGGAAAGTCTCTTGAAGAGAATCAGTATGGTCCTATGGGTAGTATTTATGTTGATGATGATGAAGAGACTACATATGATATGTGAGATGAAAGAATTATTGAAGCTCGGACAATGGTTTAAGAAGGTAGTGGAATGATTACATGTTTATCAAGCGTAACGTTGTATAAGTAACCTCATGGTACTATGGAATAAAGAGACAACTAAGGATTGTTACAATGTTGTCTTTCCTTAATTTTTGAAAGTGTTTGATGAATGGTACCAGTAACCAGGAAGGGTTATTCATATATTTTTGGAAGGTAGATGATATGCACATAATGAAGAGATAAGGGGAAAATTAAATGTTTGATAGTATTCATGAGCTAATGATTGATATAAGGATAAGGTTATATCATGGTTTGAGTATACAGAATTTTTGGATTTTGGTTTATGGAATGAGTTAACTTTTGATAACATTCATGTTTTCACGAAGGTTTAATGCGTATTCATTTTTCAAGAGAATACATGATTAAGGTATTCACATGATTGGAATGTGACCAACAATATATATGGGGGATAAATGATGGTATTCACATTCCTGGTTGATGACACTTCAAGTAATCGTTTTCTTTATACTATAAACTTGGACCGAAGTATTTTAGACAAGACTAATGATTGGAATGGATTATGTTGGACATAAGGTAGTATTGTTTAAAGATAGAAGATTTTTCGATAATATTGATGGGATGTTATTATAATGTACTTTTAGAAAAAGTACAACCCGCAAGATGGGAGAAAGGCCATCGCGTCGGACAAGGATGTGGGAATCGAACCCACAACTGAAGTGCGACGGGCCTTTATCACCTTCCACTGGCCTATAGAAAGTCCCTGTTTAGTAGAAACTACTTTTATTATATTATTCAATATGGTATATGAAGTATAAGTCCATATTTTTGATAACGTTTCTAACCTTTTGTTTGAGACAGATGGAATAACCCATCATTCTATCACATGATCTGTTAACACTTCACTAATGACAAATTCAACTTCATTTATTTAAGAGATGAACTTGAAATTGTCCAAAGAATGACCAAAGGTGATACTGTACCAAAATCACGAAAGTATTTCTTCTAATTTCAATTACATCAACTTTAGGTAAATGATCTTGACAACCAAAAGTGTTTTCCTAGTGCCCTTATATCTGATGAATCAGATGGTACCATAGATCATCACAAATCTATGGCTTTGTGATTGAAGGCAATTTCATAGCCTTGTTCTCTACCACTCTCCATCATAACTTGATGGTAAGATTTTTTTCCATATCCATATTTTCACCTATGTTCTCCTATATGGATACCCAGTGATGAGTTACTTTGGGTAATCATTACATTTCATACTTTAGTTTTGAAAATTTAGTTTTAGTATTCTTTTTTACGATGTGGGTTTCTATAAATAGTAAATGATTTATAACCCCGACGAATTTCGAAGGCGAAATTCATTTTAAGGGGGGTAGAATGCAACACCCCGAGATTTTATGAAACATATTATTTTAATTTCATTGATTTATTGTGTTTAAGCTACAACAAGATTACATTGCGCTATACGCAACACCGTATGAGCTTTTAGTATAAACAACACTCTTCTTGGATCATGTTACACACAATTTTGATAGAAGTTATTCTACGAAACATTGAGTGTATATATATATATATATATTCAATATATAAATGAAATATGATTGGAATAAGTTATACGAAAAAACGGAGAAGTCTTTCCCAACAAGCAACCCAGATTTAGCTTGCATTACACGCAATCATGACCTTCCTCGATAGCTTGCGTCATTCACAATACCGAGTTTCACTAAACAACGATATGCTATTAAAATATTATTAAAACTAGCCATTATGAATAGTAATACCCTCTTTTTGAAATTTTGTAAATCTAATTTTTCATAATGGACTTCATTTTTTATTCGGAATATCGAAATTAGCCTAGGGTGATATTTTGGTATTTTTCTGAAAACTTTCAATTTTTGATGAATAATGAAAACACCGGGTTACTATTTAAAAACTGAATTTTTATTTAAATAATTATTAATTTTAGGTCAAAATTGATACATAATAACTTTATATGTTCAATTCAATTCTTTGGAGTCATTTTATAATAATTTTAGATATATAAAAATTTTACTGAACTTTTCACCGTCTTTTACCCACCTCCTAGGAGAATTTTCAAATTCACATAAAACTTAATTTTACCTCTTCTGTGAGTGGAATTTCGAAAATCTGAGAGACATGGTTAATATCAAGGACTAAAATGTGGTTCAATGAGATGAAAATAATTTTTGGTGAATAGTAACTTCTTACTTTTTTACCACGGTTAAAAGTAAATAGGGTAATTAAGAGTAAAAGTGTTATTATTATTACCCTAACACATGTACTAATTTTATTGGATAAGTGAAATTCGACCAAAAACAACCTTAGGAATAAAATATGACAATTTAGGTCCACTTGGATTAGATTAGGACATTTATTACTAATTTATTTAAAGAAGGGTTAAAATAGTTAAAATCAAAGTTAAATAACTAAATCATTTTTAATATAGGGTTATTAATAAGATAATTTCTACTATAAATATTCATTAGAAAGCTAAAAATATTTCCTACATAATGGTACTTTATTTTTAATTTTTAGACTTAAAATAATTTAATTTATTTATGACACCATGATGATGCAGTAATTATCCTATTAATGAAATATTGACATAATTGATGTTATAAATACCCAAATAAATGTAATTTGAGAATTTTGATGAATTACAATAATTTAATATGTTAATATGACATGTTATTATTTATTTAATTAACTTTTTTAGAACTAGTCATTCTGTTATGATTTTAACAAAAATCAATTACCAAATAGTGTCAAAATTGACATAAAATAGTTCTTAAAACAAATATGATATTATTTATTGTTATTATATTTCTAAAAATCTATTGTTCGGCAAAGATACTTATATCATGATAGGTGGTTCATTAATTTACCACTTGGGGGTCTCTTGGATGTATATTATTATTTTATTAACTATATAATATAAAAATACAAAGAGACATGGTAAATGTCAATCTAATTAACTAAGAGGTAAAACTAAAAGATAAGGTTCATATAATGACCTAAACTTGTCTAAAGTCTATTGGATGAGAGGATTTAGACCCATACCCACCTTATCTTCGAAATAAATCAATTTGGAGCTATTAAAATGAGAATATGACTTTATAATAAAATAATATTTTTAGTTTTCCCAAAGGTACCCCTCTCCTCCCTTATAAAAGGGCACCTCCTCCCTATCTTCCTCACACCACATTGAGCCTTCAAGATCTGCCAAAACCTGAAAAATTATCTTCTACACTTCCATAGAAACATCCTAGATTTTCTAGTATTCTTCAAAGATAAATTTTAGTGCCCTAAGAGAAGGTCTCAAAGAGGCGCTTCAAAGAAGAGGTAATGTCCATTTCCGATTCATTCAACTTTATTTCTTCTTCCACTTAATATTATTTAGTTGTTTCATTATGAAGTAATAAAATCAGTATAACTCATATAATTATTTTTTATTATCTGTATTAAACAAACCTATTTCACCTTCAATCCATCCTACGGAAAACGAAATCACCATGCATGCGTATGTACAGAATACCGTCTCCACGCCGTGGTGACATCTGTTTTTCCTCCGACACCTTACATGGATGGGTATAATTGACTAAATAATAACTATATATGGATATTATAACATCATACTGATTCTGATATATTATACCATCCACTCCAATTCTTTTCAATAATAATGGGAATGATATCATCGCTCGTGCGTAGAGCGTTTCCACGATGCGATGAGATTCATTCTCCATGTTAACCATACATGAATGATCATAAAGTTTATATAATGAATTATAATGAAATATATGAAATGATAATTCCAATGGATTTATGTATATATATATATGTATTTCATCTATTTAGTTTCATTCAATTTAATATGGAAACGAAAACAACGTTCATGCGTACGTACGGCCTACCGTCTCCATGAACGATGTATTTCATTCCTTTTATCGATCTATAATATATATATGTATATGATGAATATATATTATATATAAATCATGCTTTACATTATGGAATTAATTAAATCAGTATATAAGTAATAATATCAGGAACAAAAATTCCAAACACATACGATAAATAAAACGATTTAACCCAAAACCCTGCTTTAACAAGGAACTTCCAAAATAACGGGTAATATAAAGTCATAAGTGAACCATATATGATATAATAACAATGAATATAATTCTATAATAATTCAATGACATTATTTAAATCATTATATAGGAGGTTTGGAAATGTACGAAGCATATCAGACCTAAGGTAAGGGATAACTTTTCCAATCTGATTCTTATCTGAGATTGTTTATTCGTAAGTATGTACTGTGGTTATTGCTCTCATCCATGTAAATGTTTACTAAAAATGGTTTCATGTATGATAAATATCATTATTAACCATTTTTACTTTTACTACATGCTATGTATGGAATCATTCTTTTAAGAGGTACTTTCTGAATTTTCGTGCAAAAGTACGAGAAGAATGTTATTTTAACTTATACGACACAAACAGATTTTTTTACAGTTTTATAAAGCCTTGTTTTCATGAATCTTCCTCCAATGTATTTCATGAATATTTTCAAAAAAATAATTTTCTTTTAAAATAGCATGACATTTTGTGAAAAGAAAATGATTTTGAAGAAGAAAGGATATTTTCCTCAAGAATTCATTTCAAGTGTTTTATCAAAACCATTTTCCATCTAAAATGACATTATTTCATATGTGTATGTTTCAAGTATAATGTCTCTATGATTTACAATGTTTCACTTTTGTTATTATGAAATGATATACATTTCGTTTATATGGATTATGTGATGATAGGATGATGTTTATGACACCCATTTTATTCGTTGGGTTATTATGAATGATGTATGTTTATTTGTGGCACAAGTAAGAATGATTTAATTATGAGATAGGTGGGACCTATATCTCCCTCCAATGCATTGGGTAAAGATTTATATCTCATGAGATAGACATGGTTGGAATGGTAAGTTAATCAGGTTCAGTGTTACAGGACTGAAACAAGGAGTGAACTCGATTCAGAAAGGGACTTTGTCCACTAAGATGGTCTTGGCAGCAATGCCTTTGCTACTATGGAAATCATAACATGTGCTGAATGGTTTCCACAATTACATTTTTTTATTCCCATTCTATTTTGTCATTATTGATGTTCCTTTATGATATATTCCTTACATACTTCCACGATTTATGTATTTTCTCAAGATTTTGATGTTTAAAATTCATGTTCAAGTTTTTTGCTTCCAAATGTTTATGGATTGTTTTATGTTATCTATGTTTTCCCTTACTGAGCATTTGAGTTCACCATTTTTCTGTTTTATTTTCCCCAATAAATAAAGAATGGTTTTAGTTAAGGAAACCAAAAGGGGAAGATCGTTATGGGAGTTGTTGAAGATTTGTCAACATGATTAGAAGTTTATATTCCTTGTTTCCAAAGACACTAAACTATTACGGTCCTTGTGTGTCTGCTTTTCTTATTTGTTAAGTATTATTAAAAAGTAACGTAATGTCCATTTACATCATGCTTCGGGTCTCTACAAGATGTACCTGAGACTCTGGTGGTCAGAGTAGACTGTAAAGCGCTCGTCCATCAGATTGTGTCACCACATGTTCAGTGCGAAGACCACTACTGGTAACTCCAGGTCATGGGTAGCGTAGTTCTGCTCATGCTGCCTCAATTGAAGTGATCCATAGGAGATCTCGGCCTGCTCCTGCATCAGCACACATCCGAGTCCGGTCCCTGATGCATTGCAGTAGACTACGTACCCTACTCCCTCCTCCGGTAGCCTCAAGATAGGCGCACTGGTCAATCTCTGTCTCAACTCCTGGATCTCTACTGTCATCTATCTGACCACACTATGGGTTTCCCCCTCTTCGTCAAAGATGAAAGAGGTGCTGCAACTCTAGAGAAGTCTGGCACGAATCTCCGGTAGTACCCTGCTAGTCCCAAGAAACTCCTCACCTCCATCACGCTCCTGGGTGGCTCCCAAGCTAGCACTACCTCAATCTTTGCAGGATCCACCGCAACTCCCTCCTTAGAGATGACGTGTCCCAGGAAGTGGACCTCCCGTATCTAGAAATGACACTTCGAGAGATTCCCATAAAGCTGGTGCTCTCAGAGTGTGTCCAATACAACCTGCAAGTGGTAGGCGTGCTCCTCCTCAGTCGTCGAGTATACCAATATTTAGTCGATAAAGACCATGAAAAATCGATCAATGTATGGCTGAAAGATCATGTTCATGAGACTCATGAACACAGCTGGTGTG
The DNA here is from genome assembly GCA_963277665.1 of Viscum album. Classification (NCBI taxonomy): domain Eukaryota; kingdom Viridiplantae; phylum Streptophyta; class Magnoliopsida; order Santalales; family Viscaceae; genus Viscum; species Viscum album. Next base: position 1,024,373,718 of record OY728160.1, on the reverse strand, counting down.
TTGGTTACACCGAAAGGCATAACCAAGAACTCATAGTGGCCCTACCGATATCTGAAGGTCGTCTTCTACACGTCCTCATCTCGAACTCTGAGCTAATGATAGCCTGATCTAAGGTCTATCTTTGAGAACCACCATGCTCCCTTGAGATTATAGAAGAGGTCATCAATCCTCGGTAGCAAATACTTGTTCCTCATGGTCACATGGTTCAGGTGATGATAGTCAACACATAGTCGCAAGCTCCCATCCGCCATCTTGGCGAACAATATCGTGGAAGCCCAGGGTGAAACACTGGGTCGGAAGAATCCCTTGATTTGCAAGTCCTCCCACTATACCAGTAGTTCTCGAAGCTCAGTGGGGGCCATCCGATATGCTAGAGTGGATATTGAGGCTGTCCTGGGGTACATGTCAATATTAAAGTCTACCTCTCTGCGAGGAGGTAGTCCTGGAATGTCATCAGGGAAAACCTCCGCCTACTAATCCACCACTACAGGAAAACTAGGACTCCGCACATCAACTACTCCAAGGATGAGGCTAGCCAACTGATGAGTGATGGGCTGTCCTTTCATCTACAAGAGTCCATCCTGTGCTGCAAATGCTCCCTTCTCGCTGGTGAAGGTTAACCTGCTCCCGTCGGTGCGTACACACCGCACCATGCGCCTAATAAAGTTGATCTGAGCATGGACTATAGATAACCAATCCATTCCCAAGATGACTTCTTAAGGCCTCGACGCCGCTACAAGAAGATTCCAGCCGAATCTCTCACCTCCAAGAGTAAGCTCACACTCCCGACACCAGTGTGTAATCGTCGAGTCTACTCCCGTAGAAGTCTCTAGCCATAAAGATCGAGCCAATGGCTCTGTCGGAATCTCTCAGCTCTGAAAAAGGGCAGTGATAATGAAAGAATGACTTGATCTTGTTTCTATAAGAACTTCATCAAGGGTGGAGTAGACACAGATAGTACCTCAAATCATCTCAGGCATGCTGTGGTCGTAGGCCTCCGCTTCCTGAAGCTGTGCCAACCTCTTCCCACCAGCTCCCTGTGGTCGGGGAGGACCTCCTGGGGGTGGTGGTGGTAGAGCCTCAAAGCGTCGCCCACCACCTGCTGCTCAGCCATATCCTCTGCCTCGGCCGCCTGCTCCCTGCGGACTGCCACGATCGACCCTCTGTCTCTGCTGGGGTGGTCCCTCAACCATCTGCTGCTCCTCCGCATGGTGGGTCATGCAGTCATGAGCCATGTGGCCCTACCCGCCGAATGCATAACACAATCTTCCTCTCGAAAGACTGGCTCTGCACTGTGTTCCCCGCACCTCTGAGCCAGTGTCCTGAGGTCGTTCTCCTGAGGGTCTTGTCCACCTGGACCCATGTGTCATCCGTCGACTGCCAGCTGTAGAGGACTCTGCTACGTGCTACTCTGCGGTAGGTCTCGCTGTTGATTTAGGCTCAGCAAGAAAGCTCTCAATGAGAAGGGCTCGCTCGAGTACCCATGCCTATGTCGGAATGCTGAGGGAGATCAGTGATGCTCTGATATCATGCCTCTGTGCCTGCTTTACGGTCCGAGCCCAGAAGAATGGGTCCCGTACCATGTCCGTCGAATAGCGTAAGATATCGGTAAATCTCACCGAGTACTGGGTGACCTTCATACTGCCCTACCGCAGCTGTAGAAGCTCTTGGATGTGCACCACATGGAGGGTGGATGGGAAAAACTCTGAGCGGAAGAGGCTCTCAAAGTCCGTCCAGAGGAGTGATACCTCGTCGTGCACCTGGAGCATCACGTTCCACCATCTTCCTGCTTCCGCGTGCAGGAGGCTCGCTGCGAGGATCACCATGAGGTCAGCTAGTGTCCCCACTAACCTAAAAACACGCACAACTGCCTCCAGCATATCCCTGACTGCCTAAGGGTGTGTCTCCCCACGGAACCTGGGAGGTCTTTGATGCTAAAACTCGTGCAGTGCACCAAGGCGATGTGCACTCTCAGCGGCTGGGGCTGGTAGCATCGGTGGCTCGACAAGTAGTTGTACAACTGGTGCCTCTGCAGTAAAAGGGCCTTGCATCGAGGCCTCGTCGCTCGGAGGGCTATCGTCATGTACAAAACACAGAACCCTAGCTAGCTGTCGTCATGGGGCCATGTTGAAAAGAGACAGGTGAGGCACGGTCAATATAGTATACCTAGTGAGCTGACAAAAAGTAATCACAAAGAAAACTTGAAACACACATGAAATCAATGCTTTCGGGCACTAAGTCGTTAATCAGAAGTCAGGGTCCTGGTGTATGGATACGTCGGTTGCCGCACCAACACTAGGCTCCTTGTACTGATAACCACACTGAATACCCTAAACACTATGACTTCACATAGTAGAAAGATCAGAGTCCAGAATTCTGCAGTTGAACCGAACTCCTTTGATACCAATTTTTCACGACCCGTCCTCGGGGCCCGTGCCGTGACTACCCCATGCCAACCTTCCAGAGGCCACGGGCTGGCGAATAGAACCAAGGCATAATTCCCAATAAAAAGTGAAGGCATTTCCTTTGTAAAGTAAACAAACATATCAGAGTAAGAAAGCATAAGTAAACACTAAGTAAAAATGGATACAATAGTAAATTCGGAAAAGTAAGTAGGCCAGAATACAAACCCAAACTAAAAGTTAGGCACAAATGAAAAAGGGAGTACAGCAACTAAAAAGTAAAACTGTAACATCGAGCCATCCACTAGAAGTCCCACCTGAAGGGTGGGTACAGATAGCCTCCTCAGATCCTTGGGTCCAGCTATCCGCTCTGAGTTCGTCCCGCCCAGTGGTCCACCTCCAGGAACCGACCTTCCCCGCAAGCCTCAACCACGATCAGCATTTTCCGTCGTCTACAACCAACATAATGTAGTGCAGGCATAGCCTGTGCAGGGGTGAGTATAAGCTACTCAGTAGGGACCCCGAGACCCCCGAAGGTCTCCCAGATTCCATAAAGGATAATCTAGAAAAGAAAGATACAATCACGAAGTAACAACTAACACTAATTAGGTATATGCCCATAAATATACCTAAGACATCAATTTCAGTTCGGCTCCAGCATCCGAACCTAAGTTCGATCATGTCCACAGAGGATAGCATAACACAATCCACATAGGAAAGAAAGTCAATCATATCTAAGATAATGATTGAAAGTCAAGACTCAGCTCACACAGGAATACTTCATCGTAAGACGAAAGAGATGATCAGTTGTAGCCACTGATTCATCTAAGCCTTCAAACCCACACATGATCAATTAGTACTAACCCCCATAATGACCCACATAGGATCAATAGGTACTAACCCCCGCAATGACCAACACATTTTCGATAGGTACTAACCCCCGCAATGACCCACACAGGATCGGACCCACACATGATCGGTATGCGCTGGCCCACACAGGACCGCTGAGCCCTGAACCACACAGGATTAGTATGTACTGATCCACACAAGATCGTTGAGTGCTGTAGTCATCGCTGTCGAACCCACGAAGGATTTCTATACAGTCATCTTCGTCGTCGTAGTCGCAGCCAGCTGTAGGGTTCCCGCACATAGCAAGATCGTTCGGGGAGGGTCCGCTCCACAAGCCGAGGGGCTGATACATCAACTGACACGAAGTCCGATGTTTATGTATCTCAATGTTCTTTATCGACAAGAGTGACTAAACGTGACTGACAGCGCGCCATTTGGATGCCCAGTCTGAGAGTTATTGGCTTTTTCGTTCTAGGGGCCCGGATGGTATTTAAGTCAGAACCAACCCGACCATACTCTAACTATGTGCAAACCTCAAGAGGAGTAAGACAAAAGGTCCGTCTCACTAATATGAAATCCATCAATGTCGACGGCACGTCAATCACAGGTCCGGAGCTCATGTTATAAGCGTTTATGCTCTGAGGGCCCGGTTGGGTTTGTGTTTGAACAAATCCAGCCGAACCCATGTTCTCTAAAACCTTGAGTGTTATATACCAAAATGACGAACTCGATCCTAAGATCTCATCACAACTGATGGTGCATCGATCAGAGATATGTAGCCCAAGATATGGGCGTTTGAACAGTTCTGTCCGAAAAGAGGGGGTTCAGGCCCGGTCCGACCCGGCCCGATACCCCCCCCTGGGTCGATCCGAACCGGGTCTGGGTCCAGCCCACTAGGGCACGGTGCGGCCCGGCCCAGCCTGGGTGTGTCCCGGCCCGGCTTGGGCGGCCCTTCCCGGCTAGGGCACGACCCGACCTGACGCGCTCGGGCTGCGCGCGAGGCCAGCTCGGCTTGCCGAGCTGAGCGGAACAGGGGGCATACTACCCCCAGATTGAAAACCCGCAGCCCCCCCCCCATGTGGGGGCGGATCTCCTTCCAGTCGGGGGTTACGAACCCCCGGTCTCCCCCTGAAACAGTCGGGCGGTCCGGCCGGCCGGTTGCTACCGCCGTTGGACCGCCGCGGTCCCGCCCTCCTGCTCTGGCGGCCGGCGGTTCCGGCCGTCGCCCCGCACCACTGTGGCCTTGTCCGATCGGCACGGTGCGATGGCGCCATGCCCCTCCGCCGCGGCCCCACTCCGGCCATAGCCTCTTCGAAGATCTCCGGCATGGCGCGATGGCGCCGCGGCTTGGTTCGGCTTCAACGGCACGGCGCGACGACGCTGCTCTTCTCCACCCATTCTTCTTTATTTCTGGGCGGTGCTATGGCACCGCGCTGCCTTGCTCATGCCACAACAAAAATCAAGCATCAAGGGGGGAGGAGAGTTGATCGTGTTTGTGCGGTCGGACCTCCCCCCGTTATTGTGATAACAGGAAGCTCAATTACAGAACCAAGAATGGCAATGAAAGTATTCATGAATAAAAAACAATTAATCCCCCTACCTCGATGAAATCGTTGAACGAAGGTTCGTCGCGGAATTGAATATCGCGGAAGAAGGCGTCGTAGATGGAGGATCATCAGTGTCGCGGTACGCGGCATCGTGGTGAAGAGGATCGTCGGTGTTGCGGTACCCGGCGTCGCGACGTCGATCTCCGAGGAACTTGTCTTCTTCATCGTATTTCGTCGGAGGCCGGTGTTCTTCGTCATTCTTCGTCATTCTTCAAGGAGGAAGATAAAGTTCCAAGGCCTTGAGTAATTCCTCTCTCAATTCATTCCACACAACGAAACAACAACTTAATATAATAAGGCTTTGCCTTATTTTATTTCCCATGCCAATGGTTTTTGAAATTAAAAAACAGATCTCCATTTAATTATCGAGCATTGACCAATTAACGAGGCGTTTAATAATTAATTAAACGTGAGAGTTGACTCTGCATTAAAGAGGGGGTGCGGTTGAGTTAACATATTAAATTCACATGGAAGGTAAATGGTAAGAAAGGGGTGGGGCTCATGTGGGCCCCACCTCACTAATATCCTACCTAGGATATAGGATATCAGTGGGTCCCACTCCAACCACCATGCCTAGGTTAGCACTACTAAGAATAAAAATAAAATATGTTGCACAATATTTTATTTTATTCTTTAGTTAACCCATTTAATTAATAACCTCACCCAAGCAAGCACAACTCTGGAAAATGTGTTATTAAGCAATTACCGGCACTGCAATTCCATCGGTGCCCTCAAAATTCGATTCCGAGCACTGGTTCAAAAGTTAGGAAAACCCTCTCGTTCGTTTACTGAACGTACCCGAGCTAAAATTTGGAAATTGATTCCTGGCACATCGGGCCTTGGAATCAGGTGCTGTCAGAAACTACGTTCTTGTAAAATTCCAAAGAAAAATGAGAAAAAAAATTCCCTTGAATTTTACGGTTCGTTACAATATACATTTTTTCATCACCAAATAAGGTAGAAAATAGCTATTGGGTGTTATATATATCTCATATTTTTTCATCCATCAAAGAGGTTATAATATAATCTAATATATTAAAATGATTTTTTTTGTGACAATACGAAGTGCTATATTTGTTAGTACACATCATATTCCTTGGTCGATAATAATGTAAAGGAAAAACATATAAGGGGTAATAAATTCCTTACATGTACCAACATGTAAATCAGTTAACATCACCATGGAAAATTTCATATGTAATTCAAATATGTATAATAAAAATAATTACTTATGTGTTGTGGTGGATAAACTCCCCAAAAAAACCACATTATCTATATTTTATAGAATTTATCACTTAACAAAACTTTTAACATGTATATCAATGAAGTGTTAAGGTTGTATGGGGAACTATTTTTATCATATCTAACTAAGATCCCAAGATAACCTCTATGTACTAGAGGAGTCTTCAGAATTCTTGGAATAAAAATTTGAACTTCAATACAACATTTATCACCCAAACAATTTTTTCAACAATGGACAATTCTATCTTCAAAATTCATATTGGGATATTTCTAGATGGGATTTAGAGGATTATGGGGTCAACATCATCCCCAAGTTGAGTTATCAATCAATGAAAATTATCATTAAAGTATTCTGGTACTCCCAATGACTCTCTTTATGTAAGTAGATATATAAAACCATATTTTTAGGTTGAATTTGGGGAAAATAAACGACTTGTACCTGAACCTTTAATTATAAATTTAGTGAAATTTCTTCCCATTCAGCAACATATTATAGTCGGACATATTCAAAAAAAAGATTTATATTGTAAATCATCAAAGGGACATAGAGTTTGAAGTTATAGACAATGTTTTCTCTCTAGTATCACCTAGGAATAGATTCTTAAGGGTTGGAATGTATGGAATTATCTTCCCTAGGTACATTGTCCCTTTTTAGTTCCTTGATCACATTCTAGTATTTTCCTATCGATTGCAACGTCCTCTAAATCTATCTCAATTTTATAATGTGTTCTACATATCTCTCCTAGGGATGTGCATACATAATTCCTCACTTGGATTAAATCTAATTGTGGTACAACATCAGGATGAACACTCTTATGAGGATAAACCATTGAATACTTCAGATAATAAAAACAATGTTCTATGAAATAAGAGAAATATTCTTATCAATGAACGCTGAAGAAAATGTTATTATAATTGTTAAATATTGGAACCTCAGGACTAAATAAAAATAGGCACCCTCATATATTATCATATAAGGATATGACATGAAATTTCAAGGTGTAAATTTATATGTTTGGGAATATTTTAATGAATTGTACACTTATATATCGAATTTTCTTATGGAATATACATATGTTTCATATTTACGTATATTTTATATTAAAAACACAGAAAATACATAATTAAAACCAATACTATATTATTTTATAAATTAATAATATTAGATATTGAGATTCAATAATATACTATAATTTTAAAGTAGTAAAATTATACAATAGAATGTAATTAGAATTTGAAATTCAAGAACATCACGGAACACTATAATTATAAACATCAGGAATAATTATATCAAAAAGATAAAAAATTAGTATTATAATCAAAATTTGGAAAGTTATGAATATATAACCTTGGGGGTAATTCAATTAAATAATAAATGGAGGAAATATGACGTCATTATAGGTTGTATAAAACCAATATGGAAATTATAATAGTAGAACAGTCATTATAAATAGTAACCTGTTTGTTATAAATAATAATTTGACTATTAGAATAGTCACGTAACAAATAAAATAGTAACATGACTTCTAAAAAAATATTCCATTTGATTAAAAAAAGTAAATACAAATGATAGAGTGTGATAAATTAAGTATTAAAAAAATTTAATCTAAAGTATAAGATAATTTTTAAAAATGTTTATATTTAAATATAACAAAATATAAAAACTATCTATGTTATATAAATATTTTGATAAAAGGAATTCTCTTCTTCAAAATCATTTGGTTGAAATTTTATTTTAGTCCTTTTTGATAATTTTCTATAAAACATGAATTATTTGTAAATATAAAAGATATAGGTTTTGAAAATATAGATGTATTATGATGTAATATTGATTAAATTAGGACTTAATAAATCCAAAAAAAATCACACAATAATAAATTTAATATGATAAGTAATTCAGGTAAAACAAAGAAAATTAATTTATAATCATAAATGATAATTTCCAAATTATATAAAGATAATGTATGTCATAAAAAAACTATTTTTTCATTCTTCTATTTGTATAGTATAATAAATTAAATACTCAATGGTTCCCAAAGATATAAACATTTCATTTAGATAAAAATATTTCAAAATATAAAAAATTCTAGATTTTGATGTCATACGTAATAAATATTAATTTATTCAATTGTTTAACCAAAATGGCCTCTCTTATCAACTATAAATTACCTCTCTCTATACACTTGGAAAAATCACTTTACTTTTCCGAAATTATTCCCAAATTTATTCCTCAAATGCTCCATGTGTCCTTATTATTTTTCTAGATTCATTTAAAGAAAATCCCATAAGGATTTATTTCCAAATCAAGGGAGTTGGCATCAACAATGATCTAACCTAGCAATCTTATTCATTTTATTTTTTATTTATAATCTCATAATATATTTTTTTAATATATCCAAAAAATATTTTTCCACACATATAAGAAATTATTATGATATTATAATATATTATGTCTCTTGGAAAAAACCATTATATATAAACACTATCTCCCCCTCTATTCGACACGTCGTATTATCGGTCAGTTTTATCCCTCTATGAGGAAATTGTAAAATATTTAATTATCACAACCATAATATATGGTTATTATCACTTATATATAACATATAAACTAGTAAATTTATGTATTCTTATACTTTCGGATTTAATATTATTAATTTAGAAATTACCATGAATCAAACCATAGAAATCAAAACATAAAAAGGAAAATTAAAATAAATATATATTAATGAAATATTATCCTTAATGAAATTGTAATAAATAAATTGCAAGGAAAATAATTGAAATTGAATGAAAAAAATATTAAAATAATATACCTTTTTATTATTAAAAAAATTAATTTTACGTGAGGTATAAATATGATAAAACAAATTGGGACCATAGGTCAGGGGGCTCTCGAAACAAACTCTTTCCATTTTGGATCATCACAAATTTCATTATCTTTTCCAAATGATTATTTCTAATCCATTCAAAATGTATTTTAGATTTATTTATTTTTTTGGGATTTATATGTTCTTACTTCTTTATGATGAATTCTAAGACACCTTCAGGATTTTTGTACAAATACTTTCTCAAAAAAACCATCTTCGATTCTTCTTATGTTTATTCACCTCATATAAATGAAATATGTCCTTTTCTTTGTAAATGATACTGTTAAATGTAATAAATCATAACCATTTACTTTGAGGAACCTCTTTCTCTTATACATAAATATATTCCTTACAACATCATTATAAACCTCATTCAATTTTCATTGGTTTATTAATGTTTGTGATTGATAAATATTTCCATTCCATATGGAATGATTCATTATGATCATTTTATGATGCGATGAGGAAGATTGATAATATATGTCCTTTAAATTTATTGGTTAATGTGGTATATCTCATGACTTTATTAATGATATTTCTAAATAAGATTTTTTCTTTAATCATATATTATACATGATGCATTTTACCCATATGTTATGCATGAATATCATTCTAAATTTCATTAAATTCTATGTATGGACATTCCCAACTATGTAGTGATTTTTCATTATTATGAATGTGTTACATTCCATGTCTCTTTAAAATTATTTTCATATGATTTTTATGATTATCTTAGGACTATAAAATGATGATCTTAATTTTTATCACTCATGGTCCCACATTTGTTTATGTATGAGGTTCTTACGTACTATCCCTCTCCTTACTAGGTGTGTACATCACCCTTTAATCGATGTATGGACTCATGTTCTTACCTGTGAAAATCATATAATGAATTAATATATGTGTAAGATAATTTAGGTTTTAAATAACGTTCAATGTTTTCTATGTATTCATGTTTAATGAACTGAATTTTCCAAATAAATGAAACCTAAAAATTTGGGGATTTTAATTATTATGTATGATTTTCATCGAAATGATTTAATTATTATATATTAAATTTGTGGTGTAGTGACACTGTAATATGTTCAACAAACCTGGCATAGGCCACACACTATAAATTTAGCTATTTGATTATTTCCCATTTATTGTGTCAGTGTCTTGGTATTTAATATTCATCTTGTAGCTCAAAAATGTAATATTGAGGGGTACCTCAAGGCCAATACACTGATGAAATTTTTTCATTAGTGGACTCGTCCCATATGACATTGCATACCTTCCCTTCCTAAATAGTTAATGGGTTTAACTACTTTCCTATGATAAACATATTTCCTAACATCTTCTCAAATGGTGATGGATTATCTTGAGAACATTAATTTTTTCCTAAACTCAGTAAGTGAATATCCATGGGAGTGAATTTTCTACAACCACCCTTAATTTTACTCCACATGTTTGGAAAACAATTATATGTATAACTATAAATTCATTTCATTAATAGGCCACATTTTGGTGAATGAAACCATGGATAAATAGTCTACCATATATTGATGCCTTTCCCTTTATGAAATAAAATTAATTTACAAAAGGAATAAAATTATGCATTTATAAATCAATATACATGAATAATATATAAAATTCATGTTATTTATTAAATCCATGCCAAAATTTAAAATTAAATAATTTTATATGATGCCCTTGATACCACATGAACGGTATAATGTAATAGCCTCCTCCAAGAAATCCCATGTGTCTAGAGTTGAGGTCCATCGAAAACAGCACCAAAAATTACATTCAGACTATATAAAAAATTAATTTATTAATTAGGAGCTATCATATAAATATAATCTATAGGTTCCCCCCATAAACCCTCACATTCCTACATTAGTCAAAAATAATAATAAATCATTGTTTCAAATAAAAAACAACCAACAGACATCTTGTAATATAAAACAACCTAAACACATACATATCAAACCATGAAATTATTAAATTCATATCCATAATTAATTATATTCAAAACAATCACATTTCCACGATTACTAAGAACAACCCCAAAAAAAACCACATTTATGATGTTATCTGTCTTCAAGTACTGTATTGTATTCCACCTCCACTATTTGTGTATCCTCCCACAAATAACTCACTAACAAACCATCATCACTACCATGTAGCTATCTATCGACAAGGAACACTATAACAATACATAATAATAAAAAATTACATATCCACCAGTATATAACTTATTGAATATTAATTATCACCATTCATTAGATATCCATGCATTGGAATGTTTATTGGATATCACCATCTATTTATTGGGTTATTTTTTCCCCAGTGGGGCTATCTCTATTTTTTCTATGTCTATCCTATGATGTATCGGTCCTAGCTCACTCTAATGTATCCAATCCTGAGGGGGCACAAAGATATATGCACACATCACTACACACTATAGGTATTCAAATAGAAATGAGGGTCTACCATTCTGTGGTAGGGAGACTATATGTGATTTATTAGAGCATAACATAATGATATAAAATTAATAAAATAGTTATATATTTAGTAATAATAATAAATAAGAATTTAAAAACATCCAGACAATACAATAATAGAAACAGATAGTAGATAGTATCAGTATGAAAATTATAGCATGAATTTAAAAAAATATAGTAGGTATACATGGTAGAAATAATTAATATGATACATTTAAAATAATAATAAATGTCCTAAAAACTCTCTCCATGATAATACTAATAATTTTCTCAGTCTATTTTTAGTAAACTATAATATAAAATAAATTGATCATCCAATGTTGTATGCTTCCCTTTATCCCTACTTGCATCAAATAGGATGTATGGGTACGAAACAGTGTCCAAAATAGGGTTTGAGTAAAGATAAGTTGTCCACATCCAATATAATATATAACTAATCCACCTTTTTTATATTAAATGAATAATGTGTAGGTATTATGGTAGATATAAGTGGTATGTAAAAAAATACATGCTGAGCTCTAACTCCTCATATGATCCATGGCTTACCATAACTTCTTCTACCTAATCAAGATTTATTGAACATATATCAAATGGAGTATAATATTTTAATTAGTGGGAACCAACCCAACCCACCGTTCTAGGGATAATGAGTCGTATATGTGACAATCCCAACAAAAATATATGGAGTACCCAGTCCAAAATTCTAACTAAATGGGAATTGAGAATTGTTTCTATACATTCCAAACCAGTATTTCATGGAGCATTACATCCAAAAATCCATAATAAAAAAAGATGATTTTCACATAACATAATTAAAAGTAATCAATAAGTAGTGATTTTTACAATAATTACTAATAAGAAATATGTAGTGATGCATACAATAGTTAAAAATAAACAATAAGCATCATCATTTCCATAAATTAAAAATAACTGGTGAGGAGTGTGATATCCAATATTGTAAGTAAGCATGATGTAATCAAAACAATGTTGTATCACAAGTCTTATAAAATGAAAATAATTCATTTCATCGATTCAATTTTATTCATCCATTATATCATATGACTGAAAAGTATATAAAATGTGCCTACAGTATTATAATATCAACTTAATCATTTATCAATGGTCAAGATATATTTTCTTTTAATTCACTATTCTTTTAATTAATTTATAAATTATATAGGGAACTATATAAATTTCCATTACATATAAAATTTTATTACAAAAATATATAAAATTTCACTAGCTAATGCCTGCCAAACACACCGTAATTGTGTTTTTGTTCTAAGGGAAAATAATGTCATCAAGGCATATAATTTCACTCACCCAATGTATGGTTCTTTCTGAGGTTGTCATCCTAAAATCATGTAGATTAGTGATATATCTTGTCTAAAACAAGGTTCCAACCATTAATTGAATGGAGTTTCAATTATTAATGAAATTACATGAATGTCTGATGTGTGTCACAATGGTGACATTATATAAATGACTAAAAATTTATGAAAATGTTCTAGATGATCTACCTTTTTCCTATATTTAACTCCCTATCTATTGTTGTCCTCCAATTTGGTATGGAATTATAGACAATATATTAAATATAAAATAATATAAAAATAGGAAATAAAATCCCGCTTGATGATAACACTATTGATTGAGTGATAATATTAGAAACGATAAATGGGAACTAATAGAATTATTGTTGGTGATGTAATGAGATGAACAAATTTTTTTGGGATTTTAGATCAATGATATATCACAAGGCCCATTTATGAGAAAATGGGACCTCTCGTACAATAGTTCTTCAATGAAAATGAAAAAGAAGAATCATAGACTTATTGTTAATGAAAATAGGGGATTTTTTTAATTTTAACCATTTTAAAGAGGCACATAGTTTTTCACTATGAGTGTCCAAACTATGCATAAACCATGAAGTATCATTTATATGATATACCACACCTCACATCTAAAATACACACTATTAGACAAACTATTAATAGTTTTTTAATTTCTACTATCTATAGACCCCCCTAAATGGATATGTGCATGGTAAAGTGAATTTGTGTGAAAACTATGTGAGTTGGACCAGATATTTTTGGAAATTTTTGGATGAATCTATAGAACTCATTTAGATTTTAAAAATATAATTTCTAATCCCTCATAGACCATGTGGTTTAGTTTCATGGTTATCACTATCATTACACCACCCTACTTTCTCCAAAAACCTGATCTCTGGGCCCCCAAAAAAGTCAGGGTTCTCCTAAAGCCTTCCTTAATACCATAGGTTTTTTTATTAAAATTAAAAAAATTTGAAACTAAATATTGAATGATACATAACTCAATGAAAATAAGATATTATACATTTTTAACCAACTTAATACAACTCATCCCTATGTTACCCTTCTTAGAGTGATGGAAAATGAATTTATAATGATTCTTCCCTTTGAGAAAAAACATCATCTTCTCTATACTAGGTATCATCCTATAAAAGACAATTCTTCCATAACACCTAAACTAGAGGAATCGACATTCCTCAAAAAATATTAATGAAAATATTATCAATTTGAATTGGAAACTCTTCAAAATAAGGATCAGCCTAAAGAATCAACATCCTTAGGAGAAAATGAATGATACATGTAACAATTACAATGGTGAATATAAAAAAAATTCATTCATGGAATAGTACTTCTAAGCAATAGATATCTGATAGGATATCAACCCCAATCTCTCAAATATCTCAATAGAACTAAGGAATATAGTTTTTAGCTTCCCTTGATTCTAAATCCATCGATGACCCAATTTGTGTTAAACACATAATAATACATGATATCCCAGCTCAAACACTAGTTGATGGTGGCGATGATAATCAGAAGGTTTTTACCAATACCGAGTCCTAAACATATATTTAATTGTATATTGTACCTACCTTATTGTCATCTTAACAAGATGTGGTCTTATTAGTTCTAGATCTGCTTCCAATAACCATTACAATGGTGAACTGAACAACCAACTGTATAGGGCCTCATTAGGATCCATAAATATAGTCACTTGAAATTTTTTATTAAAATAAAATTTTATTATAGATATATTATATTCCTAATAACACACTAAATTAATCACACATTCCCAGAGCAGAACCAAAATTAACTATATAGTAAACATGGACTAACTGTTGCTCTGAGGGTTGTATGCTATACTTAGAAGTACAAATGAAACCAAATAAAACATCAATGATTTAAATAAATTATATTAAAAATGGGAATCCATATTTGAAAATGTGGAATATAATACCCTTTGATGTTATATAATATCCATAATGTATAGCCTCAAATTTTTATCCACTATGAATGTATAACTAATTGCTGTGAAATGAGTGACCTTCATCAAACTATCCATAATCTCCCATAAGATGTCACTTCCCTAAGGCAATTTCGGTAATCCTAACACAAAAAACATAGTGAAATTCTCAAATTTCCACTCTAGAATAGGTAACTACTGTGAAAGAGTATTTGAGATTGGTTATTTCTCCTTCCCCTACTGAAAGGTGGAATTCCCATTAAAAAAACCTACTATCATCTTTTTCATACTAGGATAACAACACCAATTAACAAATACAAGATAAATCTTATTAAGTATAGTATGTTCTTTACACATATAATAATGGTGTTATCACAATAACCACAACAACATTTAGTGGGAAACCCAAAACATCCCTTGGATATGAAGGATATCATCCTCACTAATGACCAAACTATGTATTGTGTCATCAAAAACTACACTCTCCCTCATGAACAAGCCTGCAGGATCCAGAAGTTGACTCTCTTATACTCTATCCAAAAAGTATGATGCCACTACTATAAGCATAAATAAATCCCTCTCATGTAACTATTGATCTTCTAGATGCAATTCTAAAATAAAAACCATCAACATCTATTCACATCTTACATTGGAAATGTCTTGTTTCATTGTCATTCAACATAGAGCATCAGAAACGACATTCCCCTTCCCAATTGAACAAGATATGTAAAAATAAATAAAATCAAGGTATTCAAACCATCATCACATTATGATGTTCAAATAAAATTGAGTGAATATTTATTTTATGCAATTGTGGTCCATGTATACAATTAACTATTCTAAAAAAATGCATCCTTAATAATAATCCCTGAATGGAAACAACCAATTGAAGATTAGTTTTTATAAAATTCTATTAGTGAGGCCTCAACTACTAATACATTTATGTAAAGTATTATTCCCCTGGAATCGAAATAGCTCCTGGCTATATGCCTAATTATTTACAAAAAAAATTATCTTATACAATGCTCAGGTAAAATTAGGATTGGTGGGGAGGTAAGCCCTCTTTATAACCACTATATGGCCATATCCCTGGTATCTGACCAAATAAACACAACACAATTTTTTTCAACCCTATAATTGATTATTAAAGGTGCAATAATTCCTTAATAAAATTCATATAGAATCCATATATCCTAAATAATAATTGTATATTAAATATGGTCTCGGGTTTATTCTAGGATGAAATGACTCTCACTTTATTTTGATCCACAGAAACCCCTAATTATGAGATAATGTGGCCTAGGAAGGGATTCTTATCAATACAAAAGTTTTATTATTTTAGATCAATATATAACCTATTCGATAAAAATCTATTCAGTAAAATATCAATATTATTAACATGATCATTCCGAGTCTGAGAAAACACTAAGACCTCATCCATGAAAACTACAACAAAAGCATCCAAATACCAATGGAGAATCACTTTAATCAAATCCATGAATTTTTTTGATGCATTCATAAAAAAATATCATAAAAAATTACTCATATAATATATATCTACCATATAATTTTATATATGGTAAATCTAATGTCTAAAATCGTACCTGAAGATAGTCCTACAAAAAATATTTTTTCTTGAAAACCTGAGCTCCTTAGAGATGGTCGAAGAAATTAGATATATGTGTTATTGAATACTGTTTTTCAATCTTGGAACCTGTTACACCAAAGTCTATGGTTACATTATTTCATTATCAATAGAAATAAGGATGCATATACCAAAAGACAAAATAGTTTAGTAGTCTTGGTAAACCAGTTGTGTACTTGAATCTCACCTTTTAATTAAAAACACAAAGTCGAACATATAATTTAATTGAGTATTCCATTTTTACTTTTAGAATATCACTATATATCAATCACAATACACTTCATATATTCCTAGGGAAAGTAATCAAAAGAAAGGGTGATATCTAAAGATCAGTAAGGTTATCCATACAGTTTAAATATCATGAATAAATAAGTAATATTCAATATGAAAAGATATATAACCGAATAACTTTCCATTTAGTTAAGAACATGAAATTGTAGAATAATATTTCTATAATAAATAAAGATCAAAAAATTCCATATAAATAATCAAATGATATTGATTATTTTAAATGGATATTAAAAATAAAAGAAAAATTACATTAACATCAATAAATTATCTTATAATGAGAGAATGCATAATATCAGACATCCTAACCATAACAACATATCCTTTTCAAAAGGAGTTATAAATAAATGGGTAAGGCATTTTCCTAAAACCCAATATATTTTGTCTCATACGAACCATCGATGTATCGAGGGGATATATTGGGCTCTGCCTATCATGTAATAAATCCAATGACTTCTTAATATGATTTAAGAGAAACATATTTAATGTAAACATTGATATTAAAAAACTAGAATATGAAATTTTTACAATTTCCCCAATCAGTAACCATATACTACCAAAAAATTCATCTATAAAACTTGAATACAAAATTTTAATTCTTTCCCCAATATATAAACTTAATCATAAACCATCCAAAGTACTATGGGGAATTATATCAACATAGTACATCACAATCTAGTTGATCATAAAATATCTGGAGAAATAATATGGATGGTGTAATTATAACATATTACCAATGGATCATAATTTAAAAATAAGTTAATGTTCAATGTTAAATATAAGTAACGTAAAAATGTAATTAAATCATTCATAAGGAAAACATCATTTTTAAAATTTGAAAAATCAATTTTGAGAACTGAATTTTTTTAGAATATTTGGAAAAATAATTTATTTTAAAAAAACCCATTTAAACATGTAATATAATCTTAAAAGAAACAATTGGTCCTGATGGAATAAAATTCTATACATTCTGAGTGCTTTAAAAAAATATTCCTTTTACAATTTCAGTAAAAGTAAAAAAGTAACTTGTTTTGGAAAATGAATGGAATATTCCTCTTCAAACGTGTTTTAAAAATAAAAAATGGGTAAAAAGATTTTTAATAACTCAATATGAGAATGTTAAAATCATTTTTAATAAATTTTCAGAAATCATGGATTTGGAGGAAAATTTTTTCAACCAAATAGTGAAATAAGTTGGGCATTTCATAACAAAAATTCTCAATAATATTATGTAATAAAGAGAGGAAAATGGCACTATTACTTAAGAAGTACAAAAATTTTCATAGTATAAGAAAATTGATATATTTCATTAGAGTTAGATCATATGTTTTCATCACGAGACACATAATCATAAACAATCCCAATAATGTTTTTTATTTTTTAATAAAATATTTACCAATTTTGTATCTTTAGATTCATAAGACCCATATAAATATAACATCAAATAAAATATTAAATAGTATGAAGATAAATATATATATTATATACCGTAACAATGGGAATTTATATCCACTACAAAAAAAGGGTGAATATGGAATATTTTTCATTGAAGTAAAAGTGAGATTAGAAAGACATACCTCAGGCCGGATTTCCTTCATACATTTTCATAGTTCTTATATAATAAATATAGATTTATTGTACATTTATTACAATACCTTTCCCATATATATCACATGATATAATATTTACTTATACTATTTTATAACCAATTTATTATCAATTCCTTGTCAATATCATGGTGTTAGGTGATAATTTTTTTTTCATCTTTGTTATGTTTCATTAATTTTTTTATTTTTAATTTAATCATGTGGTGGAAAAAGTCCCATAAGCTACAAAAACCATGCTTCGATCTATTTTAACACTATTCCCTAGGTTTGGCCCCTTGTATTCCTAAGGTTATTAACTAGCAGTGAGGGTCTCTTTAGGTGATAGTGTGGAGAATATACTCTATGGTGATGATATGAATAACGGTATATATATATAACACAATGTAATAAATTCCAAAATATCATAATAAATAGTAAAAATTGATGGAATTATACAAAAACAACTAAAATAACAATATGTCCATAGAATAATACCATTTACAGATGATGAACATTTCACAGCCGACCATACAATCGAGGTAAACAAGGTCATCAGTGGCAGACCATATAGGCATATATATATATATATAAATAGAAGTAGGTATATAATTAGGGATAGGAACCACTATGCCCTCTACCATCCATCCCATGAAAATTTAGTACACCCATGATGCCTATGGACCAACTCCCAAGACTAATCCCCTACCTAATCTCAAAGACTAATGTTTTCAGTTTTCCTCAGGGGCCCGTGTAGGCTGTGAGTATGAACTCAGTAGTCCACCACCAATGTTTTCCAATATTTCATCAATAATTTATATAGTGTATGAAAAATATAATGAAAATGGAAATTCAAACAAATTCAGTAGTTAACCCACTCCACTTATTATAAATATCGAAAAGTTAGTGTTTAAATTCTTAAAACAAAGATGGTGAATTAATGAACACATTACCCATATATATATATTGTATAATATGTTTCTTCATATATATATATGTATATATTCATAGTGATGAGGACCTGTGTCTTAATGAACTAGAATCCCCGAAAAAAATCATACCTAGAGAGTCATCAATAACCAAAAAAAGTACCACTAGACCATTGTTCCATTTGATACATCATGTGCCGCAAATATGTAACCAGTATCCTAATGACACTCCCATCAATATATCCTAGGTCCCTCAAACCTCGGATCAGAATATCACCACTGGCTCGACATCCCGACAACCCAATGTAAAGTGATATATTTCCTCCAATATAAAATAAATATCTTTCAAATCATTGGCCTGAAATCCCTCTGAATATTGATATTCATAATCAACTAATCCCAAACCTTCAGCCATAAGTTTAATAGAGAGCCTCATACACCAACCGGTGGTCATAACACCATCAACATATGGTCTGTTGCCATAAATATTTTCATTCTTTGGTGAGAAATTCGTCCATAACTGATTTTAAACACAATCCCCTAATTTATAAAATCTAACGATGTCTCCACCAATAATGATTGGTAAAAATCACCATGACTGAGTTATATTTTTGTAAAAATAACTTCAACGACGTTTCCAACAACAAAACTGAGTGGAAATAGCCAACATATCCAATTCCACATCATCCATAACATCATTCACCTGTGAACACATTGTTATGTCCCGAATGGAAGCAACATAACATGTACTATGAGCAATTCCATCATCCAGATGACCTCATCAACCCAATTAGGATGGAAAATATTTTCTCATTCTAGTGATCACATCACCCCATGTTTCTCTAGTCAAGAAAATCTAAATGATCCATTTGTCCTCATTCATGATGATCTATATCAGCTCATTTACTTTGATCTATGTATATCAAATTCCAATTGAACCATATCAATCATAATACATTTTAATTAATTAAATTTCAGAACTATTCTATCCACCCATGTTGGTCAAAATACCCTTAACCAACATAGATTATATAATCATATGCTTGGGAATGCTCAATGGAATCACATACCTAAAATTAAACTGATAAAAAATAATTAATTTTTTTGGGTATCTCACATTAAACCTAATATCTGTATTAAATCATTCACCCAAAACATCCATAATATTGTGGGAAAATCAATACACCTAATAACTAATATTCATTAGAACTTGATTTTAAAATATCAACCTCTAACATGTGCCAAAATATGAGAAATATAAATTGTATGAAGATTGCCTAAAAATATAGAAAAATATCTCACATAAATTTAGTATAACTTATTTTGAGATAAACAATAAAGGTAATAAATGGGATTTATGGCCTTTCTATTATTCTTCCAACGCACCTAATGGAGGTAAATTTTGAGCTCAGATAGAGATGGGAGGCCAAAGCCTTAAAGTGGAGATGAAATGGAAAACCACTCTTCCTAGAGGTGATTCATGCAGGAATGGGATAATAAATAATATTAAATAATAGAGGGGGATATTTTTTATTTTTCCCATTTAAAAATCCATAAGGTTTCTTCAATGGTTTTCAAACCGTGTTTCAACCATGTGGTGCTCACTATCCAATGGACAGATACCTTACACAGTTTGGCTCTACAATTTAGAAAACTGTGTGAAAAACTTTTGGGTTAATATAAACTCATTAAATCCAACACATGAATTACAAAATGGATCCCATGGTAAAACAATGTCCTCTAGAAACAAGCCACACAATTTAGGTGCAATAGATATATAAATTGTTTGCCAACCATGCTTATTTGTCTTCTTAATTACAAAATCGGTCTTTCAAATACAATTGGTTTTTAAACCCTTTGAAAATTTCATGTAACTTTTCCATATTTAAACCAAATTCAAAAAACACTTTGGAGAATTAAAACTCTCGAAATTATGTTTTTTGTATAGAATTAAAGTTCATATATCCACTAAACTCAAAATTCACAATGGTCGGTAGTTTAAACCCATAAAAACCCATTATGTTACACATGGTTTCATCCTATATATAAATTTATCCATGATATTAATATAATATATAATCATATTATGATTATTAATAATATTAATTAATGTTAGACATTGGAAAAGAGTTACACCATTTATGAAGATGGTACGTTGTATGCGCACATGAATGTTGCATATATTTTTTCCATAGATGGAATGTTAGAATGGAAGAATTATAAAAACTTTATAGAAACATTATTTTGTTAAATTTATTATATATATTCATTTACTATATCCTTATCACTATCCATTCAATAATAATTTGAAAAACATTTCACATCGTTACATATAGGCGGTAGTCCACACGTAAACATGAGTGATGTTATTATTTTCCTTCTGGTTGGAAGTTAATGTGGTATTTGTGATATTATAATCCCAAAAGTATATAAATTTCATAAATATCCTACAAATATGATAAATACATTATAATATCCATCCATGAGAGGTGGTAATGTAAAAGAATTACCTCGTCTCGCCAGGAGGTAGTCCTCCATACACATAATCGACAATTTCATTTACCATTTGATGGATGAGGATATTTTTATAGGTTATTCCTTTAAAATAAAAACATATTACTATATTACAAGTATTTTTATCTAATTTTATCATAATTGTATAATATTTTAATGATTTATAAATATAATTAAATTGATAACTAATTGGTTAGGAACATTAACTCTTCTTTGGAAAATGCCTTTTAGTTTTTACCTAAGGTATTCCAAGATTATATTTCTGATATGAATAGGCCCATAAGCATTTTTTGGAGGTTATAATGAATATAATTTGGTATTATTGGAAAAATCCCTTTTTTAGGGTGAAATGTATAGGAAAATGGGTATCATTTTATATGTGGTGGAAAGCACACACATAAATGTTTTGAAATGAAAAAGTGACACCCACATTTTCACATGCCAAAAAGGGTCCCAATGGAACATTATTAAACCATTCATGGGATAGGTTCTAATATTTTTAAGAAAATATAAATGTTATATGTTTCTAATCAATTTCAACCCTTATCATTTTATTTTATCCCACCCCCATAAAATATGTTTTAACCTTAATAGTGAAAACTTATATCAATGTTTTTACTATTAATTATTCCCATAAATAAAGATGACAATATTATATGGTAATAAATATGAAATTTCTTAATAAGGAATCCATTTTTCCATAATAAATTCAATGTATTTTCATAATTTAATTTAAAAATAATCACAAGGTTGCATTGAAAAAGCCTTTTCTAATAAAAATATTTCATAAGTATAGTGACTTTTAATTTAAAAATTCAATACAAATTTGATTTCAATGACCTATTTTGTATTTATTATAATATAAAAATAATAATTTTCATTTTAAAAGGAATCAATAAAAGTATATATTTTTCACTGTTCATTAAAAAAATTAAAATTCCATAAATTTATAAAAAAATCAATCTATCAAAAAATTTACATAATTATATAAAAATGAATTTATTATTTTATAATAAATTTTAAAATTATGGTATAGATTAATTTTACAATAAGTCAGAATAATGTGAAGAACTAACTTTTTTAAAAACATTTTTTTTTATTGAACCAATTATTTTGTGTATAAAAATATTTTTAATTCCATTTATTGTCAATTAAGAAACAATAATTTTTTTATATCTATGTATTCTATATAATTTTAATAATTTAGCTAGTTGTAATCATACCCACCGATTTAATTGTTAGGTCATAATGGTATACAATTAATTTATCCTTAGGGGTGTGTGTATGACAAGCTATCAATGTGATTAAATTTAAATAAATATATTTTGTTTATTACTTAATATCAGTGTTGAGTATCATATATACCTTTGAAAACATTTTCATTCTATTAAAATTAGGATGTTTTAGATTCTACCTTATTTAAATTAAATTTCCTCATCATAATTTTTCATTATTCTCAAAAACATGGGTTCCCTATAAAGAAATATACCTTTATTAAAATCCCACACTAAAAAAAGGGTTGATCAAACATTATGATGATAAGAGATAATGTAATTTATGATGTTCATCTAGAGTAAAAAAATTCTATATTTCCTGGTGGAAAACATTAATGTGAAATGAAAATATGGACTTGGAATAAATGATTCAATTATTATAGAGAGTTATATATATCATTGGTCAAAAGAAAGTGAGTGATCAAGATAATTTTAAGAATCATAAATCTATAAATATGTGATGGAAATGAATGTAATAGGATAACATTTTCATTTCAAGATCCATTTACCTAAAATTGATGGATTATTTTAATATAATCACATAGAACACCAAAAAATATACTTACTTAATATCAATTTATTTTATAAGAATATTATCATTTTTTGGTTGTTCATTAATCAATTTCCACATCATTTCTTACCCAAAGAAAATAAATCCACATTGGAATATTGGTTATTCCTGAAGCATTGAAATTTACTTTTAAATGATAATAAGATCCATAAAAGAGTGATAAGTATTTTTTTAAAAACTATAAATATTTACCAAAACAAAAATGGTTTTCACATGTTATCCAATATAATACATTAATTTATAAAACATCAATTATTAAAAGTAATACATAATTCATTCCCTAAAAAGTTAACTGTATGACTACTTAAAAAACATATGACCAAATGAAAATCCCAAAATCTGAAGGATTTGATTATTTATTCTCAAATTACATAAATTTACTCATGAATTCACATATGAGACATCTGAATACCTTGATCATAAACCATCTTCAAACATACTAATGCCTTGGATCATAATAAACCCTCAATATAATTTTAGGATATTGAGTATATTCTATGAATCTAAAAATATATTAAACACCACCCTAAATTACTTTGTCCCTAAATAACTAAAAATTTTCATGGTCACCTACAATATCCCATTTATTTATTCATTATAAATATTCTATTTATCATAAATAAACAATGTTAACTCAGAATCTTAAATATATTTAGTTTTATATTTTCCCTCTTAATTTGGCATCAACAAATATCACATAAATACTAAATCATGTTTATTTTTTATAAGAACCATTAAATATATGTTTTCAAATCCTTAATGAAAAACTAATTCATTATAATCCTTATAAGTTTTGTGGTTCTTATAAATAGATTATTGTTCTTAAAATACATCTATAAGATTATAATTTAATAAAAAGTTATAGGCACTATAATCATTTAACTTTGGCTATATTAATAGCATAATCGTGACCTTGATTGCTTAGTTTCTTTGAAGGTTTGTTCCCCTAATGCTTGAGTAATTAATTTTCATAGTTCTCTATCTATTAACTGTTGAAACATTGACCATTAGAGGTTTTAGTATTACACATTCATTTAAAAAAATGATGTAATTTCTCTTAAAACATGAATTAATCTATCATTATATTTAATATAGTAATTGGGTATTTCATTCCACAACTATCACAAGTGGTAAAATTCTTTTTTATCTTCTTCCACTTATCAGCTTTTCCTATACCATATTATATCTCTCTCTCTTCCCTTTGAATCATATGACATGAAGAAATTTTTATCCTTCATGGAGTAAAATGATATTATGTCCTCATATAATGAATTTTTTTCCATAATAAATCCATTTAATGTATTTTATTTAACCAAATGAAGTAATAATAAATCTCATGCATTGGATTATATGTATAGTATATAACATTATTTTATAATATTTTAGAGTTTTCATAATTACTAAAAACAATTTCCTCTTCCTTTAGTATTAAATTAAGGAATTGTCTCTAAATATGCACTAGTAATTCATGATAAAATATTTTTCCAATAATATTACCTTAAAATATTTTACCTCTATGATTTTTTATTCCTTATCCTTAGTGTATTGAATCATGATGCACCACTTAACAACATATCCAGTGAGATGATAAATTTTTATGAAAACCATTTCACTTGTATTACTACCCATATAAAGAGATGTATTCTTAAATAATATTATCCATTTCTTAACTAAAAATGGATTTTTTGTATAATTTGATGATGGATGTTGTTTTAAAATGATTTGGTCTAACATTGTTACTTTTTATAGTGGATAAACAAGATTACCCATATGTGAAATTTAATTTCTCATAACCTGGGCTAGCTTCCCCAATATGGTTATAATATGATCAGTTCAATTTATAGATCCATCCATTTATTAATTATCCTTTCCCATAGGGAAATCCATACATGGATTATGTGAAATGATATGGTTCACATTCCTTCCACATAAGATAAATTTATAAAACAAATGTAATAGGCTATAATAGATCATAAAAAATTGAAACATAATGAATAATCACAAAACTAGTTACATAATTAACATAAATTTAAAATTTTAGGCATAGATAATCTCAGAATCTAAACATGATTTATTTGGGAATGTTTTCAAAAAATAAAAAAAATTCAAACACCTTATAAAGGATTGTAATGAATTTGTGAATTATCCCAAACATGTCCCCCGAGATAAAAAAACCAGTTGCAAAGTAAGGTCCATTATCAGAGACCAAGTGATGTTCGAGTAAAATCCCAATGCTTTATTTTTAAATTCATTACCCATAGGTATAACTCTTCCAAAACCATTTTGACATATAGATTCTATATAAGGAATTTTTCTTAAGAAAAATCACATAATCTATTCCTCTCCAAAACCATAGGATGTTCTTCCATACGTATCCTCAATTTTTATCACATATTAATGTTCCATAATATATGTTTTCCAAAATACTCTTCATAAGTTTTATATTAAAATTATTTTCATATCAGCTATAAATACCCCGACCCTAGAATCATAGTCAGTTATTACTTAATTTCATTTTACATATATATAAAAATTCATAACTTTATGGAAATAATATTTTAATAGAGTTAGTAAACTAGATACATAATTTTATATCACGTTATAATTTAAAAACTATTATAATAAAAGTTATATATTTGATTAAACCATTATTCCATATCGTTTATCCACACATAGTAATCATAAAAAATTTCTTATCATATAGGGAAAGGAAACATAATTTTGGGTGAACTCAGATTCTCTGTGTGAGTATGAGTAAAATGGATGAAATCTTGAATTAATAAGGAATAATCAATACAGATAGGTAAATAACTAAACCAAATATTATTTAATCATTATTTTGAACTTGAGGAATAACATTGAAGGAGAAAATGATAATCCGATAATTCTATATAAATAATTACAAGATCTTGAAACATATAACAATATATTCTATCTTAATAAATAATAACATGGACATTAATAAATAATATCATAATGACATTATGAATAATGTTAGAAATTATAATCATATCTTCAAGTCCATTTTTAATAAATCTTTTATAAATGAGTAAGGGAGTAGAAAAAAACCACGATAGTCTGTCTCATAAGACCTACCGAGTCATTGAGGGGATATTATGGGTGTAACACCATGAATTTTTTTTCATTTTTTTAAATAAATTATTCTTATTTTATTTATGTTTTTTTAATCTATGATAAATCAAACATTTATTATATTTTGCACACATGGAATATATTATCTTTCACTACATGCATCCCTAACATGGCTTGGGTTATACACAATAATGAGTTTCTGTGATACATTATTTTATTTTGAAAATTACATATATGAGATAGTTATAACTAATATGATTAACATATTAATACTAATATTAAGAAATTGTTTCAAAATATTAAATATAACTAAAAAAATATTGATAATAAAACATGCAATATTGGTTAAGTCTTTATATATTTCAAAGTATTATTTTTGAAAATGAATTATCTTCATGTCCCTCTGTGAAAAATAATAAAATGAATTTAGAATATTTTAGAAATTTAATTTGATAAAATATACTTTATTTTTGAATTCAGCTGGAAAAATTATCTTACGCTGATTTTTTTTGTGATTTTTCTCAAATGCTTCATTTTTTGGTGAATAGTAAATATTATGGATATTAAATCAAAAATAAATTTTAATCTATTTTACTTAATTAGTTATATTATATATTAATTTTGTTTTAAATTTAAAATATAACAACAAAAAATTTATTATTCTTATTTAGGTAGTTGGAAACAATTTTAGGTTGAATTTAGATTTAAAATCATAATTAACTTTTGAACATTCAAACTTTAAAAACCTTATTTTCACTACTACTATGTGATTAGCATTAAACATAATATTCCTTCATATATGAATTGAATTTATTAATACATTCATACAGAGTTTTAATTAGTATAATATATATTGTATTATAATATCAACTTAATTTTTTAGAAAAAGATTAGTGAATGTGATTAATATTAATTATAGTGATTAACATAAAATAAAGCTTTATAAGGGACTATATATTAATCTTAAGTGTCCAAATAACCTAAACGTTGTCAAAAAACAATTTAATGGAAATAAATGGGTCATAAAACTTAAATTATTAATTTTTGATTGGTTTTTTATTAGTTTTTTACGTCAAAATGTGGGTACACCTAACTTGTTTTCAAACATGTAATGTTTGTCCCCTCCCTCCCCAATAAAAGGCCCCCAAATATACCCATTATTTAATCCTCTCATTACAATTAATTTAAAAAATTATCTTCCATTCTCACTTATAGTAATACCTCTCTTCTTACTTTAATCCTTATTTTGGGTATTAATCTATCCAAGGAAGCCCTTCGTCCAAAGAAAAAGTTGTTACCCAAATAAGATGTAATATCCCTCCTCAAGATCCATTATCTTATTTTTTCTCCATAATCAAAATTATTCATTTTATATTAATAAATAAAAACAATAAAATCTTCAATATACTAAGATGTTTTTATATTAATGTTTTACCTACACTTACACACACTTTTATCGAATTGGTAATGAATTATTTTGTACAGTGAACTATTGCCTAAAAAAATGATGTTTTCCGCTTTTCCTTACCATATCTCATGGTTTTAATTATGATGGGAACTATTTTTTTGTATTATATATATTATATTAATGATGTATTTATATTTATATTATTATTATATAAAAAATACCTTCATGCATTCCAATTTGTTTAAATAATATTGTTTTTTGGGAGAGTGTAGACTACCGCATTTTAAAAGTAATCTTATTCGTTCACACGTTACATGTAATGTATTAATTATAGGTTTAGTGAACTTATATGATAATTATTATATAATAATTATAATATAATAGTTATATTTCTATACAATTTTTTTCATTTACTTTATTACATTCAATATGAAAATATAATGAAAACAACGTTCATGTGTTTGTACGACCAACAATCTCTATGAATGGTTTTTTCCAAATCATCTTTATATATTTTATATTGTTTTATAAATTAGTATAAATTGAATATATATTATTTTAATATCGTTATTGAATATTTTTAAATCATTATATATTTATGAAGAAACAAATATAACTAATTAAGACACATGTTTGAAAATTAAAGTGGATATTACCCTAAGCACAACCATAACATGAAATTGATAAAAAGTGGATAATAAAGTCATAATCAAACCATAAATAGAAATATATATAAGAATATGGGTCATAATTATAATCATTGAAAACATATATTTATTATATAGGATTCTTTTATGAGTATGGATGGATTCAAAAAATAAGGTAACGAAATTTCATCTCACTTTTTATTTCTGTGAGATGCAAGCCATAATCACCAATCAATTCGTTTTTTTGTGGTGTATATACTTATATATGACATTTAATATCATTATTTTCATTTATTTAATGAAATTAAATGATTTAAATTGATTTCATTCTTTCATGTGGATCATTATTCGAATGTTACTCAAGTAGTAAGGGTTTTATCCCCTAACTTTTATTTTCCGTGAGACACTAGCCATGTACATCTCACATTTCTTATATGTGGTGTGTATAATGCCCATTGATGTATTATATGATCCATGTAATTCAATTTATAGGAATTTAGATATCCAATTTATTATGATTATTTTATGTGGGTTATGTTTAAAAACATTACTAAATTAGTAAAGTAATTTTGTCTCAATTCGCCTTATTTTGGACAAAGGCCATGTTAGGAACCTATATTTTTCTATGATGTGTTTGTACTATATTTGAAATGATAAATCATGAATCAAATTATTTTAAGGTTATTTTTATCTTCATTTACATTATTTTCTTACATGGGGAGTATAATTGAAATTTACAAAGGGGTATGAGTTTATCGAAACAATATCATCGTTTATCAAGATTGATTAGTTTTATGTTTCCATTAATAAGATATTTTGATCCATCTCTCTCGATAGACCATTAATTGTCTTATCTTACATATATTCATGATAAATCCATGTGTTTGTACAAATTTTATACTCTATTGAACATAGTAATATTAAGAATGTGTTGTTATGAAATTCTTACTTTACCTCTCACTTTGGTTGAAAATTTATGTTCTTTCAAAACCTTGTTTTCTAAAATTGTTTTAAAAACATTTTCATGATTTATATATAAGTTTTTATAGTGAGTTGGAATAATGTTTAAAAAAATGAATATTAATTTATGATTTTTTATGGAAAACAATTATTATGATTTTATCAAGGTTATCATATAAGTTTTCATGGAAAAATGTTTTTTAAATTGATATTAGTCCATCATTATATGTTTTGAAAAAAAAATCAATGAAAATTATTTTCAATATTTTTTTTATTAAAATTTCTTTTTCAAATAATAATGGGTATTTTCCATGGAAAAATTGTGAAAAATATATTTAAAAATTGTTTCCCATATAAGATAAAATCTGTTGATATTACTCATATCCTATTGGGACATGATCCAAAGGCCCCAATAATATTATCTCATTATATAGTATATGTTTTTATAGAATTATTTTTATGAAAACATATATATCTTTCATAGTAGGTATTTTTATGAAACCATCTCCACCTCCATATGATACATGCTTGTAAATTCTGGTTTTTTCATCGGGTTATTCCATGATAAATTATATGAAACCTATTTCCAACCATGGTTTATTCTAGGATGAAAATATTATAAATAAAATATATATTTAAAATGTTATGATATTATTAAATGATTATTATACCCATATAATTTCATGGGTTTTGATATAATGTTTATGAAACCCGTAACTTTTTATGTTTCATGATATGATGCATGTTTTATTATATTTTGGATCAAGTATTTATTATTTTATTATGTGATGGGAGTGAAATATATCTCCCTATAATGATTTGGGTAAAAATAAATGTTTTAGGGGATCAATAGGGTAAATAAAAGTGCATCCCAATCCTGAAAAATGAGGTAATCTTAATCCCAAAATAGGATGGTATACAAGAGGGCATCATACGCCTGAAACAAGTGGGTACATGGGAGGGAATCATAACCCAAAAATAATATGGTACATGGGAGGGAATATCAAGACTGAAACAAGATGGAATCATAATCCTGAAATAAGAGGGAACATGATAGGGTATCCTAATGTTTGAAGAAGAGAGTACACTGGAGGGAATCCCTATCACAACAAAATAGGGTACACGAGGGGGGGGGGGTCTCAAGCCTGAAGTAGGTACAAGTGTCATTATACCAACCCAAAAATGTTATAATGGTAATGGTAGGTATCCTTGACATATTTTTTATATGTTTATGAGTATTCTATAAGTTCCATGTCATATTTCCTCTTCGATCGTTCTGTTATATCCCTAATGACTCATGACTTACGAACTGATAATATTTATGCCATGATTCATTTTTATAATCCTTGATTTGGAGGGTATGGTAATATAATGTTACAATCACAATCACATTACCTTATACTCATGATTTAAATTACATATATCACTTGGTTACACATATTGAGAATATTATATCACCCCTTTGTATGTTTCCTTTCACATGTTATGAAACAAAAATTATGAGAAAAAGTCCATCCTGAAGCTAAGACTGTGACCGTTTATTAAAAATAAAAGAAACATTATATGTTGTTATGGGTGGGGTTAAACAAAGAGAATATCCCTCATATGTTAGACCATAAATTAAAAGATCATAATAGAATATTTCATTTCAATAATTGTATTCCTCTACAGTTTCCCACTCAGATTGATACATACCTTGGGTGATGATCTTGAGGATTTCTACATTAAACTTGCTTGACAAAAAAGAATAAGATCTGGTTACACAGTTCATGGTGTGTTAGAAATGTCCTTCCATGGTTTTCACATTGAACATGAAGGAGTGATCCCTCACTATAAACCACCATTTCCATTCCAGTTAAAGCTACATCCTTAAAAGAGGAATGAACACCATTGCTTTTTGCCTTTAGGGGTGAAATAACTGAAACCATCATACTGCAGATATGAAAGAGTAGTAGCCACTAGTTTCATTAATCCTTTCCCACAATGAGAATATTTATATATATCCTATATGAAACCCCGATGAGTGAGGACATGTTGAATTCCATCGCCACCTAGATCAATAATAGATATATCCACCTGCACATTCCCATACAAGATGGGAATCGTAGATGTCTTCTGCACTATCCAACCTTGGAGAACGATTAAATTATAACTAACATTCATGTTAGGATTTGGGGTTCTAGTACTAACATAATACTCAAGATCATGCTTCATAATCAATAAACTAGAATTCCCCTTCAAAGCATCAGCTACAACCGCAGACAATGGTTTAAAAAATTGTGTTGACTGATGTAATCTATATTATTCTGCACTACATTCCCCTTCATATTATTAATACAAGATGTCTCAGGGTTCCCTTTTCGAGAGAAAAAATAACAATAAACATTTTTATGACATATACCATTAACATGACCCATTGTTTTATACTTATAAAAAAGGTGGGGAAGTATTTTATACTCAATAATTATAGGGATGTCAACATCCAAAGTGGATATAATTATATTAAGCATTAAGAACATGATTAATTCAACCACCACCTAAACCCTAGAAAATTCCTAAACATGGCATCCTTAGTGTATCAATCCATTATGATTGGTATACAAACAAAATATTCTATAACAATTCATAACATTGGATTCTAATGGATCTAATAGAGACCAACAATTTTTATCCAAACATGATCCCTAGTAATTTTTAAATAAAACAAATTGAACTAGAAGTCCAATTATGGAAATAAAATCATACATGGATTTAAGAAAATGGATCCAATCCCCTTTACCATGTTCTTCATTTACACTGATGAAAAAATTATGTGAAAATACCCTTCCCATAGGTATACATATCCCATTAGAAGGGTTCTAGATAGACTTTAGTTTTTGAACCTGATCATCAAATTTCCTATGCTTTCAAAAAATAGGAAGAACCATCCTAGAAATAATGGAATACTTACTAATAATAAATCTATAATTGATAGATTCCTTATTCATGATCACATGAGTAGTGTCACCCTTATTCACCATACGATCTGGAATATAATCCTTGATATGTGTAAAGTGACTTATGCCCGGGTCATTCCCAACATTTGTAATAGTAAAAGAATTCATAGTAGTAGAAAAACTAGGGAGAACAAAATTCGACTCCACTAAATCAGCATTGTAGTACTGGGAAAAAGTACACTAACTTGAAAATTCCCCAAAGGTTGGATGTTAGTATATGAATAAGAAACCAAAAAAACAATCCAACATAGTTCAATCCCCTTAGATGAATATGGTGAAACCTGACATCAGTCATCAACATCACTACTCAATCCCTATTTTGGTCACCTATAACCACCATAGTGGAGCCAGACATCAAATATCTAACAGATCTATGCATTTTAGAAGCATCGAACACCTTCCTAATAGAAAGGGATCAACTGTTGGCTCTCTTAGAAGTCGTTAAAGGAACCCATTAAAAAACCTCATCTTCAATGAGTAGTGTCAAAACAAGAAAATGGAAAAGAGACCAGGTCGATTCATGAAACCCTAAAGTGGTAGTAAATAAAAAATAGCATAGACCATGATGGTGGATATTCGAATCAACTCTTCAAATCTCTATTGTAATGACAGAAAAATTGAAGGTTTATTTTGTGTATGATAATTATAATAAGTGTACTAGTCTTGGAGAACCTATTATGAGGTAATAAAGCTCACTCATGTACCAGTGTTTATGTTTCCATGTTTCCAAATGTACTAAACTAATACGGTCTTTGGGTGTCAGTATATCTGATGTTTTATGTATTACACAAAAATTATGTAATGTTTATGTCTTTTTAAGAATGGGTTTTCATAGTCGGTATCATATTTTAGTTTTAGTTAACCTTCAGAAACTATGATGAGATATTTTCTTGAGATCCCTAGGAATATTTGGATGTCCATTTCTAGGGGTTTCTCTAAGGATAAGATTGAGGATGAGTTAATGTTTAGGAAAATTTCCGAGAATATTGGTAAGAGATTGAGTGATTGGATTCCTTGTATTACATACTTATAAATATACCATAAGTGGATGTGGTTCTAGTTTATATTTAGCTATAAGTAACAACACTGACAACATTCATCAAACACGACTCGAGCATAACCTGATACACAACAATGAGACATGTTGCACAAATGATATGACACTAATAGGGTATATTCATTGGGAATTCACAAAGAATTCATCAACAATAATGAATAATATAGAAGTATGTTGGTACAAAATGACCTATTATAAACCTAACATGTCATAGATCAAGGATGGTGTCATAATTTAGACATCATGTATGTTTTTTTCCGTATTATGTTGTACCTCACTATGATAATTTTTTCCTACACAATACATTAATGTTTTATTCAATGGAGGGAACTAGAAGGATCTGGGATAACATTAAAGTTGACAAAAACTTTTACGATGACCAGTCAAATGGGATGATCATTAGAGAGAAATATATTTCAATTATTCCAATTCATCTATCATGATATATGATTAAAAATGTATACATTATTGATATTCCTAACACATCTAATAAGATGATGATGAAATTTTAAAAATTTTCACATGGTTAGGATCATAAGGGGTAGAATATTATGATTTCTTTATGTTAAGAATAAGGTAATAAGAACCTTGAGAAGTACCTGTATTCTAGGGGTAGAGGTTATATGTGTGTGAGAAGCATCATATAGTGAGGAATAGTCACAGAGTTCAATGTGTTATCTATGAAGAACAGAAAAATTACCCATCTCAATTATCTAACGAAAGAATTTACTTCTAAACCAAGGATGTAAATTTTCCATGACAATAATTAAATTAGAATAATTGAATTATTATGTATTTGGATTCTATAATTATGAATAGTGAACTATATAAACATTTTTTAGTTTATATTTTTGCTATGGATTTGAAAGATCATGTTGAATGGTTCTGATGAAAAACAAAGGTTATTTCACATAAGTTTATATTTTTATTAAGGGAAGAATAAACTTATTTTATTCCTAATTTTGATATAATAATGTTTGGAAAATGATATGTTTGACATGAATAAGTATATTTGATAGTATTGATTAACTCAAAACAGAATAAGGATTTTTTGATAAAGTAATATATATTATCATGGATAATGAATAAAACATCATAGATTTATAGAATATATGTATTAATCTTTTGAATAAGGCAGCATTCATGTTTTATTGAAGTGTTTATAGTAATTTTGGTCATTACCATGTTTCAATATTATATATGATGATGGTATTTCCCTTATAGGAATGTGAAAACCAAGAACAACTTGGTGATATATGGGGTATCAATTTTAAGTTTATTTCATGAAATTATTTCTAATTTATTTGATTTTTATCTTTCATAAGGGTTATTAGGTAATAATTTATAAAAAAATAATGTTAATGTTTTTAGATGTATTTTTTTATTGAGGTTGTATTGAAAACCTTTGTTAAAAATCTATTTAGTGATTAATGTTATATTAATTATATCTATCATATTGGTTTTAGAAATTATATCAATGTGGTTTTAAAATAGTACAAATTCTATGTTTTGTGGAAAATAATCATGTTTAGAAAGTTTATGAGTCTTGAACACATGACCAAGGGATGATAAGTGTTTCATGCCTACCACTGGCCCACGCGATGTCTGAGTAAATGTGTAATTATTATTATTTTTATTGATGATGACCAAGTTAATTTATATTTTATGTTTATAGATCAATGTATTAAAATTTTTAATTTTTGAACAATAGTTAGAGACACATATTTTGAAATTTATTTATATTATAGGCATTAAGATCTGTTAAAAGTGTAATTTATTGCTTCAAACATCAATGTTACTTTCTGGATATGAATTTTATGAAGTAATTGATGAATAAGAAATTTATTGAAGAAAATCCAAAGAATTAAATTGTGTCTATAAAAATATTAAAATTAAGTATATTTCCTTATATTCTTGTTTAATAAAATAATTAATCGATGCTAGGATAATGTTCAAAAAATTCATAATAACTCAATTTTTTTCTAAACTGATGGCCTTTTAAATCATCAATATTTTTTATTTTGAAGCCCCCAAACTTTTCATTGATGATTCACTTGTTTGCGATTTATAACCTCAATCACTCTTTATTAATATTTACAATTTTCCTTCATGTCCATGTTTTCACATCCAACTTATATTCTCCTACATTGAAACCTAGTTAGGTGTTACATTGATTAACTATTTTTATTCCAACATTCCATTTTTAATGGAAGACTTATTATTCATTATTATAATGTGGGTTTCATTTAATATAACTCTCAAATATTAACCCTCTAATTACCAAGATGAAAAATGGGGGAGATATTCATTTTTAGGTGGGGTAGAATGTAACACCCTAAGTTTTTATGAACATTTTTTTTTCAAATAAATTATTTTTATTTTATGTTAGTAATTTCATACTACACTAAGTTAATCTTTCAACATATTCTAGATTCAATACATAGATTATCTTGCATTAAACGTCTCCCTGACTGGTCTTTCATTTCATGCCACAATGAGTTTTAAGGAAAAATTATTTTATTGTTAAAATAATTTAAATGAGATAGTCTTTAACTAGTCATTGAAATAGTAATATGAATAGTAATAAACAATTGTTAAATATTATTTATAATGGTAATACATTTTGATAATAAAATATGTAATACTAGGGGTGTTTATATGATTCAAAATAATATTTTCTAAATGAACTATTTTTATGCCCTTCTATGAATGATAGTAAAATTAATTTTAGAAACTTATAGGTATTAAATTGGAAAAAATAAAATAAAATTTTGAATTTATTATGGAAAAATTATATTAGGGTGATTATTTATGTATTTTCTATGAAACATCATTTTTTGGTGAATATTAAAAATTACTGAATTTTAATTCAAAATTACATTTTCATCTAATTTATTTACATAATTAAATTATATTTTAATTTTGATCTGATGTAATAAAAATATTACTTATACAAATATTAATCCCATTTTGTTCATTGGAATTATTTTTAGTTTGAATTTAGATATAATATTTTAATTAACTTTTGAACATTCTCACTTTTAAAACCTTATTTCTCTCCATGTCTATAAGAATAGAATTAAACGTCATTTTACCAAATATGTGAATTAAATTTTAAAACATAAACATAAATGTTTGTAATAAATATAATATTTAGATTCTAATAATATCGACATAATTTTATACCAAAAATATTAGTTAATTTGATTACAATTAATTAAAGTGATTAAAGTAATATTATTATTAACATAAGACAAAACATTAAACTTAATTTCTGAAATGAACTATACATATGTCCAAAAAACATTGTTTGGAAATAATTCATCAATAAACAGATAATGTAACATCCTAGGTAAATAATGAATAAAACATTTTCATATTTATTAATATTTATGAATTAAATATTAATTTTACTTTAAATGGGATGCTATGTTCGATAGCGTACCCGATACGCAACGATGAGTTCCTTTGAAAACTTACGTTGCACACCAGTAATATAATAATATTATTTTAAATGGTAGTTAACATGTAGCTGTTTAATTGGTGGGAATGGATATAAATAACTAAAATATGATTATATATGTTTTTAAATGTTTTTACATTTACCCAATAAAAGATAAAGGCTTAAAATACGGAAAGAATTCAATTTTAGGCATTTATACCCTAATTTTCACTAAGGGTTCACTTATCACCTTTTAATTGAGACCCGTTATTAAATATAGTTTTGATCACTCTTATACATTCTTTTGCACCAAATAAAACTCTTCTTTAGAATCAGGACATCAAATTTTACTTTGTGTAAATTTTTGGTATTTTTCCGATAAAGTACATTTTTTAATGAATAGTGTAAAATGTTGTATTTTAATTCAAAAACTATTTTTTATCTAATTTATTTATATGATAAGATTATCTTTTGAATTGGTTATAATGTTAAATTTGAATATATTTTTACCATTAAATCCAATAGTGGTCTTTGAAATTAATTTCACTTTGAAATCGGACTTAAACTAGTGTCAATCTTTTAATACACATTGTTTCATAAAAACACGTTATTTGTTATGACAGCGGGAATAAATTATTAAATTAATTAATTTTACTTATATGTTTTGAATTTTGTAAAATACACTTCATTTTCGAATTCAGAATATCAAATATAGCTTAGGGTGAAGTTTTGGTATTTTTCTGAAAAAGTTCAATTTTTGATTAATAGTTAAACCACTAAGTGGTAGTTAAAGAGACTGATTTTCCGTTTAAATGAAACTTTTCCACTTATGTGATTTTATTTTCAAAAATCTGACATACATGGTTGTCATTAAGAAGTAAAATGTGGTTCAATGAGATTAAAATAGTTTTTTGGTGAATAGTAACATTTAGTTTCTTAATCGCGATTAGTGGTAATTAGTGTAGTTTAGGGTAAAAATAATGTTTAAATAATATGATATGAGCTTGTAACATGTCCCCTCATTGGATCTGTCATGGCCGACCAAGACAATCCATGGGTAAACTTGGGGACCCTATGGAGCCACTTTGTTTGGGAAATGACATAAATAACTTTTTATTTAATGATAAAGTAAAAATGACACACACACGAGATGTTTTACTAAAACAATTTTTACATGGGGTTATACAGGTCAGATTTTTGACTATAAATATTCATTAGAAAGATAAAAAGATTTAATACTTCATAGTAGTTTTTTTATAATTTTTAAACATTATATAAATTAAATTATTTATGACATCATGATGATGCAGTGATGACCTCATTATTTAAGGATTTAAATAAAATGGAATGTTAATGTACTATATAAGACATACAAATGTCCAAAACCTATTGTATGAGTGTATTTCGAACCCTTCTCACCTTATTCTAGAAATACATCAATGTGGGAACTTTAAAATCCGATACTCTTTTGAAAATAAAGTAACATTTTGTAACTTTACAAGAGTGCCCCTCCTCTCCTCTTATAAAAGGCCCCCACCTCTACCTCCTTACCCACACTCCCAAAGCCTTTGTCTCTGCCAACCTATGCCCATTTTGTCTCTCCACTTCCCTCTCTTACTCCTTGAAGCCTCAATTTTGTCAGAAGTCTTCCCAAGGAAGCCTTTGAGCTCAAACCAAAGGGAGTTACCCGATTTTAAGGTAATGTCTTCTTTTGAGTCCTTTTGTTTTATTTTGCCTCTCCAACCCCCTAAACTCTTTTTATTCCTTTCTTTTGTAACAACTCCAGTATCTTAAATATACTAGGATGTTTTTATATGAAGGATTCGAGCTACACTTACACACACCTATATCTAATGGTTAAAGAACATACTGTTTCCGTGGATGGCGAATTTCTGCCTCACGAAAAGATGATTGTTCAACACTCATATAACACCTTCAATGGTGGACATTAATATGTCACTATTTTTATATATGATATTTAATATGTTTATTTTTTACTTAATATTCGGTATTTTTCATTTATGGCGTACCTTTATGGTTTCCATTATGGGTAAACGCGATACCTTCATTTAAGGAAGTGCGGACTACCGCCCCCTTAATGTGATGTGATTCATTAATTCCATATGCGGGACGTATAAAGGATTGATTTAAAGTTATTATATATGATGTTATACTGTAATTATAATATACCTCTATATCATTAATATTTCTTTCCATTAATGTATGAGATAGAAATGAAAGTAGCGTTCATGCGTACGTACGGCTTACCGTCTCCATAAATGGTGCATTTCATTTCTAATCCCCATATGTAATGTACTATTTTAAGTACATATTTATAATCGATATATATAAGTTATGTTACATATAAATGA
The DNA here is from genome assembly GCA_963277665.1 of Viscum album. NCBI lineage: Eukaryota > Viridiplantae > Streptophyta > Magnoliopsida > Santalales > Viscaceae > Viscum > Viscum album. The sequence continues at coordinate 1,024,334,195 of OY728160.1, read as the reverse complement.
TGAATATAATTTTGGAATTAAAAAATACATACCTCTCATTTAGTTTAATTCCATTAATATGACAAAGAAATGAAAGTAGCGTTCATGCGTACGTACGGCTTACCGTCTCCATGAACGGTGCATTTCATTTCTTACCTTTTAATGATTATGTAATATTATAAATACATATATATGCTGGATATATATGATATATATTATATACAAACCATTAATATCATTTTGGATATAATGAACCATTGACCACACAAACAACATGTAATTGTAAGAAGTCCACTTTTGACTTAAGAACCAAATATCGACAAAACAAACATTATTAACTTAAATGATTACATAATGTTTATAACATGTCAATAATTGATATAAAAGGAATCATGAACTTGAAAAAGGTTCTTATGAAAGTAGAAATTAACTCAAGTTTATTATTCAGGATGTTAAAGAACGATCGAGTCAAGTCAGACCTGAGGTAAGGGATCCTACTCCTCTCTTACTTTTTAAGTACACTCTTTTATGTCATTCCTTCTAAGCTCATATTTCTTGTGATTGGTATGTTATTTTATATTAATCATACTGTAATTATTTTGTTCATATAATTAGAGACCCTATTCTCTCTCATCAATCCATTTTGGAAGTTTTGAGTGGCGTCGTTAGGCTGCCGAATTTTCATAAGAGATCTAACCTCTCTCTTTCTCTTTAAGTACTCTCCTTTATGTCACTTCTTTTAAGATCCTCTTTTTTTGTTATGGGGGGTATTATTTTATATTACTCTTTCTGTACATTTTATTTTAATGAGATGAGATACACTATTTGATCTCATCAATCCATTTTTGGAAGTTTTAAGTGGCGCCGTTAAGCTGCCAAGTTTTCGTAAGGGATTTTTCATCTCAGTTTTATTCCTGTGAGATTAATGCTACATTTTCCACAATTTCCGTTGAGTGGTGTATGTACTGACCATTATTTTACTCATTGTGTAATATTCTTTCATTTATGAGTATTTACATCAATGTTGTATTGTCCTTCTTTCACGGGGCGTATGTTTCGAAAGATACCCATGTCGGTAAGGGAACCTTTCACCCTCCTCTGTTTAAATGACTTCTTTTGTTGGGTCTTTTAATTTACATATTGTTATGTTGGGATATGTTCTTCTATATCCTTATTGATTTAAATTTTATGTCCAAGTGATGAGATACCCATTTTTATCTCTCATCAACTAATTTTCTGAATTTTGTAGTGAATCCGTTAGGCCGTCAAAGTTTTGCAAGGGAACTTCTTAACCCAAATTTGATTCTTTGGGATAATCTTGTACTCCATGAATATGTCATTCTATGAATATGTGTGAATAAACTCTGATTGTTTTACACTTAATATCCACTTATATTGTGTGTATTCTTTTGTCACACATAATTATGCAATTGATTTATCCTTAAACCAAGGATATCGTCTTTGTAAGGGACATAGTCTCAATCTCCATTCATTGAGACACATTTTTGTTTTATACACCACTTTCATTAATATGGTGTATAAAACCCTTTGAATTTTACATTTATTCAAAAGGAATCTTTAATGTTTTACTGAATGACAAAAGAGAATGTTTTTATCGTACGTATGTGGCGACAATGACTTCTCTGCCGCCGTGAGTATTATTTGGTCTTTGGCTTCCTCAACAAGCTCTAATGTTTTTTACCTTAAATAAATACCCAATACTTTTTTTTTGTATTTTGGTATTGAAAATGGTTTTGATAAAGGATTATATTATATCAATATATTAAAATAATATATTGTGATTGAAATGTGGAAATGTTATCATTCTTTTATGTTGGTTTTATGTGTTATAATTTTATAATGGTACTTGGACATTTTAGGGGTGGTTATGTGATAAACCATATGACGGGTGGTGCCGTGAATACCAGGACGGGTGGTTACGTTATAACCTCTAATGCATTGGGTATGGAAGTCGGCCATATGGCTATTCCATTAAGTATGTATGGAAGTTGGCCGAAAGGATATTCCATTAAGTTATATGTGTGGAAGTCGACCTTATGGTTATTCCACATAAGTATGTTTATGTCCCAAGTTACCTTTATATATGTTATGTGTTATTTATATGGGTTTTATGGTAATCCTTTGGTTACAAAAAGGTAAGTAATGATACATTATTCAGTGAAGAGTTTTTACTACTTCATGAAGGTGAAGGTATTACTTTGATAGAGTATACATGGTTTACATGATGTTTGAAAAACTAACAGTTTTAATTCTTTGTGTATCCCTTATTGATCTTTTTATGCTCATCCCATGTTTTGGAAATGTTTTTCACAGGACTTAGCATGGAATAGGGTCAAGGATGGGATCAAGGGAAGGTCATGCTACCTAAAACATGGAACTAGACATGTTTCTTTTTAAGAGTTTTAATTTTATGGAAATTTAGTAGAAGCGACAACTTTGTAATCTTTTGAGATGTAATAGTTATATCCTAATTCTCTAAAACTCGAAACCTGAGCAGATCCTAAATGTGAATTACTCATTTAATTAAATATTAAGTAAGGTTTAAGTCTGGGGCCTTATAGTTGTTATCAGAGGTCAGTTTAGACAACTTTAGGGATTATGAGTTTTTGTTAGACAAATGGTTAGTCCCTATATCTATTATTTCAGTTAAATCCTTATTTTTTAACATTTTCTTTCAAGAAAAGTAAAGTCTGTTACAAATGGAAGGAGAAGGATCTCAAATGACATTCATATATATTCCTGATGATATGCTTGCAATAATTATTTCAAAGTCATGTTCGGATGATTGTGAAACTTTTTCTAGCATACAAATCACTTGCAAGCAGTTGTTTGAGATATCAAACACCTCCTCTATACCTCATTATCATCGTGGATCATGAGTTGTTTTTAGACAAATACTATTTTCACAATATTCTCATATTTTCAAGAAAGGTAAATATTATCAAGGTATTTTAAAATATTTTACCTTATCACAATAATTTGAAGCATATTATGATTTTAATGATGGCGCTGAGGAAGGAGACCCTTGCGCAAGCAATTTATATTTGCTTTTAAAATATAGTCACACAGCACATACTTATGGTATTTTTAAAGGACCAATAATAGAAAGTTTCAACTAAATTTCCCTCCGAAAATTTTATAGAAATCATGTTTTATCAGATGTTTTGGAATTATACGTCATGCATGATTATTTTCCAAAACTGTTTTTCTGTGAACACCCATATGACCAATGTTGTACGAGGTGTATTTGGATGGAGGAAGAAAATGATTTTGAAGGATCTCTAAATCATTGTTGTAATGCATGGGACATCTACCTACGTGAACAAGATGACGATGAAACCGAGTGGACGCCATGATCATGGTATGCTATTATGAGTTTGTGTAAGAAAACTAGAAAGAGTTGAATGTCAACATGAAAAGTAAGTATGTTTCCTTAAGATCAAAAATAAATTCCTTAATTAAAAGTAACTTAGAAGAAAAATGTTGTCTATTAAATTTTCCTACTGGGGAATCAAATACCATTTAACCCATCACTTGTTTGTGATTTTCTTGTGGTTAAATTTCTCCTAAACATGTTTTCTATAAATCTCCCTCGGAACATAACCCTTGGTTTTACCCTCCATGTCCATGTTTTTATACATTGAATCCTAGTATGGGTTAACTCGGGTGACCTTTATACTCCCCTTTCTTTCTTTTAAAGTGATAGTTTAATTTACTCCTTTTCCGATGTGGGGCTTTCAATGAAGTTTCTGAGCCCAATTTTAAAATTGCGAGGACGCAATTCCCAAAAGGGGGGAAGGATGTAACATCCCAGGTAAATAATTAATAAAACATTTTCATTTTTATTAATATTTACGAATTAAATATTAATTTTACTTTAAAGGGGTTGCTATGTTCGATAGTATACCCGATACGCACCGATGAGATCCTTTGAAAACATACGTTGCACACTAGTAATATAATAATATTATTTTAAATGGTAGTTAACATGTAGCCATTGTATTGGCGGGAATGGATATAAATAAATAAAATATGATTATATATGTTTTTAAATGTTTTTACATTTACCCAATAAAAGATAAAGTCTTAAAATACAGAAAGAATTCAATTTTAGGCATTTATACCCTAATTTTCACTAAGGGTTCACTTATCACCTTTTGATGGCGAACCGTCATTAAATATAGTATTGATCACTCTTATACATTCTTTTGGACCAAATAAAACCCTTCTTTAGAATAGGGACATCAAATTTTACTTTGTGTAAATTTTTTGTATTTTTCCGAAAAGTTCATTTTTTATTGAATAGTGTAAAATGTTGTATTTTAATTCAAAACCTATTTTTAATCTAATTTATTTATATGATTAGATTATCTTTTGAATTCATTATAAAGAGAAATTTAAATATATTTTTACCATTAAATCCAATAGTGGTCGTTGGAATTAATTTCACTTTGAAATTGGACTTAAACTAGTGTCAATCTTTTGATACTTATTGTTTCATTAAAACATTCTATTTGTTATGACAGTGGGAATTAATTATTAAATTAATTAATTTTACTTATATGTTTTGAATTTTTTAAAATAGACTTCATTTTTGAATTCAGAATATCAAATATATCTTCGGGTGAAGTGTTGGTATTTTTCTGAAAAACTTCAATTATTGATGAATAGTGAAACCACTAAGTGGTAGTTAAAGAGACTGATTTTCCGTTTAAATGAAACTTTGCCACTTCTGTGATTTTATTTTCAAAAATCCGACATACATGGTTGTCATTAAGAAGTAAAATGTGGTTCAATGAGATTAAAATAATTTTTTGTTGAATAGTAACTTTTATGTTCTTAATCACGATTAGTGGTAATTAGTGTAGTTTAGGGTAAATATAATGTTTTAATAATATGAGATGAGCTTGAAACATGTCCTACCCTCATTGGATGTGTCATGGCCGACCAATAAAATCCATGGGTCAGCTTGGGGACCCCATGGAGCCACTTTGGTTGGGAAATGACATAAATAACTTTTTATTTAATGTTAAAGTAAAAATGACACACACATGAGATGTTTTACTAAAACAATTTTTACATGGGGTTATACAAGTCAGATTTTTGACTATATATATTCATTATAAAGATAAAGAGATTTCCTACATCATAGTCTTTTGTTTATAATTTTTAGACATTATATAAATTAAATTAATTATGACATCATGTTGATGCAGCGATGACCTCATTATTTAACGATTTAAATAAAATGGAATGATAATGTAATATATAAGATCTACACATGTCCAAAACCTATTGGATGAGTGTATTTCGAACCCTTATCGCCTTATCCTCGAAATACATCAATGTGGGACACTACTACAAAAACGGGTAAGCAAAGCGCTACCTTTATCAACGCTAATCAAAAAGCGCTGATAAAGGATAATCTTTATCAGCGCTATTTAAAAGCGCTGATAAAGGGGGGATTTATCAGCGCTTTTCTAGCGCTGATAAAAGACAGGTTTTCACAGCCCTAGAAAAGCGCTGATAAATCCCCCCTTTATCAGCGCTTAAATTTTAGCGCTGATAAAGTGTGGCTATATCAGCGCTTTTCTAGCGCTGTCAAAACCTGTCTCTGATTTTATTAAAAGGAGGCCGACAATATCCTATTTTTTATCGTGCCCAAAGCTCTCGCGGGACTGTACCCTTGTGACTGCTTCCTCCCCCCGATCTTCCCTTTTCCGGTCCTCCGCCGTACTCCTTCTCCTACTTCTCGACCCTCTTCCGCGGATCTTCCTCCCTTCCGAACCCTACTCCTCCTCTTCAACGGTTGGCGGCTCCTCCCGTGCACCCCTACTCCGGCGGTCGCGTCTTCCAGGCAGCACAGAAGGCTACCTCACCTCTTTGGACTTCCGATTTCTTCACCCAAGGTATGTGGATTCCCTAAATATTGTTTTGCAGTGTAGGTTTTTATGTGGTTGTCATTTATTTGTCACCTCTTCTTCCCCTCCTTCCTCTTTTCAGACTGAATCAATGTTATTCACTCTACTCCTGGTGATGATTTTTTTTGCATATGTTTTCGCTTATTCGTTCTTCAAATCTGCTACTGCTTTGTGTTTTTTTGATTTGATTTTCCTTATGTTATAAATGTTTATTTCTACTGCATCATGAATTTATTCCACTTTAACATCAATTGGTTCTGTTACTGGTGTTGATAGTGAGTCACATTAGGGGGGGGGGGGCTGGTTTGCACGGGGTGTGAGGGGGGGCTGGTGTGTGTAGGGGTACGAGATGGGTAGGTTTGGTGTGTGCAGGAGGGGGGAGGGGAGGGGGCAGGGAGTGCAGGGGGAGGGGGGCAGGGAGTGCAGGGGGAGAGGGTTTTTTTGTACGGGGTACAGGAGGGGGGAGGCCGGTGTGCCTGGGGGAGGGGTTACAGAGGGTGCATGGGGCTGAAATTTTTTGTGCAGGGGGGATGAAGTTTTTGTGCGGGGGGGGGGGGGGTCTGGGTTTTTTGTGCAGGGGTGTAGGAGGGGGGAGACTGTGCAGGGGGGAGGGGGCAGGGGGAGAGGGGTGTTGTTTTGTACAGGGTACAGGAGGGGGGGCTGGTGTGCCTAGGGGAGGGGGCAGATGGTGCAGGGGGAGGGGGCTGAAATTTTTGTGCAGGGGGGCTGGTTTTTTTGTGCAGTAGGCTGGTGCAGTGCAGGGGGTCCATAGGGTTGGGTCTATGGGGGTTGGGTTTGAGGGGATGGTTCGGGTCCGTTGGGTTGGGATGGGTTGGATTGGTTTGGGTCGGGTTGGGTCGGGTTTACACAAATAACCCGACCCAAATTGACCCGACCCTCGATGGGTTTGGTTGGGTTGGGTCCTTCGGGCATGCGACGGGTAACCTGACCCCACTGGGTCGGGTTGGGTCTGGTTGGTTGCTCCGGAAGCTTGTGACCCGACCCGTCCCAACCCAAACTTTTTTGTTTGGGTCGGGCCTTGAAACACCTCCAACCCGACCCGACCTGACCCATGGACACCCCTAGTTTATATGATGCGCTATTGTGCCGTGTGGTGAACCTTCTGCATGTTGACTATAAAATGTAAAATTAATTTAGTAGATTATCATGTCTTACATTGGTTAGTCATTGTGCACCAAACTTATTCATTGGAGGTTGTATACCTTACTCGAATCACCCCCTTAGGGCGTGTTTCTTATAGGCCCATGACCCCTATTGATCTTTGGCTTGAAATTGAACCTCCTTTGACATGTGTTGATATATCCCATGCCCATGGGTTTATTAAAGGGAATTAATGATATTTATGTGTAATGGACATACCCATGGACTACTTGATCACTTATAAATGAATTAAATAAAAGTTGAATGGTAAGGCCATGTTCCTTAACCATTTTTAAACAATGTAGTGCTATTGATTATATACCTTGGACCCCATCTTACTAATTATCAGTTATAAGACTTAAATTTATCAAATTAATTGATAAAATTCAAGGGTGATATTCCTTATACTTGATCATAATATGATATGGATGTGATTACATCATTATTACCTTCTTTAATGAATATGATGTTTCATTGATTATTTGGAATTAATAGACATGAACTTCCATATTGCTTATTCGAAATTAATGGAATTAACATTCTATATTGTTTGTTTGGAATTAATGGACATGGCGTTCTGTATTGCTTATTCAGAATTAATGGACATGAAATTCCTTATTATTTATTTGGAATTAATGGACATGATATTCCATATTTTTTATTCAAAATTACTGAACAATATGCTCCTTATGGTTTACATGGAATTAATGGACACGACATTCGTTATTGTTCATTTGTAATTAATGGACATGATGTTCCATTTTGTTTATTCAGAATTAATGGCAATGAATAAAGATTGGATGGATGCTAATCGTTTGACAATAGAGTATGAGAACGGAGTGAAAGAGTTCATCAAGTTTGCACAGTATCATGCAAAGGATCCTTCTCAACTCCTTTGTCCGTGTTTACGTTGTTGTTATTCTAGACTAATTAATCCAGAGGAGTTGGAAGAACATTTGATATGTCACAGAATAGATAGGAGTTATAAATGTTGGAATAAACATGGGGAAAAAGCGAATGTAGCTATTGGATGGAATAAAACTGCATTTTATGGATCATCAGATATGATTACAAATATGGATAATGAAGAAGACCGTATAGAGGATGTGATTACAGATATCAATGATGATGAAGATCTTATTGAGGAAATGACAAGGACAGTTGAACATGAACTCCGTGATTGCCCAAAATTGTTTGAGAAGTTAAAGAGTTGTGCATAGACGCCATTGTATGCTGGTTGCACTAAATATACTTCATTTTCAGCTGTACTGAAGTTGTATAAATTGAAAGCAGGCAACGGATGGAGTGATGTCAGTTTCACGGAACTACTTGCTCTTTTGAATGACATGCTACCAGAAGATAATGAGCTCCCAAGACGGACATATGAAGCTAAACAAATGCTACACTCGATGGGTATGATTTCTGAAAGAATACATGTCTGCCCGAAAGACTGTATATTGTTTTTCATGGAGAAAAAATCACTTACAGAATGCCCAAAGTTTGGTGCTTCTCAATACAAGAAAGATGAATGCAGTCCTACGAAAGTTGTATGGTACTTTCCAATCATTCCAAGGTTTAGGCATCTATATTCAAGTGAAGAAACTGCAACACAATTGTCGTGGCATGCAAATAAAAGAAATAAAGATGGAAAATTACGTCACCCGGTCGACTCTCCTCAATGGAAGAGAATTGATCATGAGTATCCTGAATTTGGAAATGAGTCGAGAAACCTGCGTCTTGCGTTATCTACTGATGGAGTGAATCCTTTTGGTTTTCAAACCATCACTCATAGTACTTGGCCTGTTATGTTGGTAAATTATAACTTGCCACCCTGGTTATGCATGAAATGGAAATTCATTTTGTTATCTTTGCTTATATCAGGACCAAAACAACCAGGTAACGATATTGATGTATATTTGGCTCCCTTGATCGATGATTTGAAGTTACTGTGGGATTTAGGTGTTATGTTGTCTGATGCTTATGAAAAAGAATACTTCACGTTGAGAGCGTTGTTGTATGGGACGATAAATGATTTCCCTGCTTATGGAAATTTGTCAGGCTATAGCATTAAAGGAAGTCAAGGGTGTCCTATGTGCGATGAAGATACAGAATCAATTAGGTTGAAACATTCATCCAAATTTGTGTTTCTAGGACATCGTAGATTTCTACCCCGTCGACATAAGTACCGATCTTGGACGACATCATTCAATGGAAGTTCAGAACAACGCAAAACACAGTCTCCACTAACATGTGATCAGCTGTTTGAGAAAGTAAAAGATGTGAACACTGTTTTTGGTAAACCATTTTCGAAAAACCTTACGAAAATCGGTTGGAAAAAGAGATCAATTTTTTTTGAATTACCATACTGGAAATGTCTGTACGTCAGACATTTTCTTGATGTGATGCATGTGGAAAAAAATGTATGTGACAGTGTTATAGGAACATTGCTAAATTCTCCTGGCAAAACAAAGGATGGAATTAAGTCAAGGTTGGACATGGTTGACATGGGAATAAGAGAAGAGTTGGCGCCCGTGAAGGGTGAAAATCGAACGTTTCTTCCTCCAGCTGCGTACACTCTTTCTAGGGATGAGAGATATCAGTTTTGCAACTTCTTCAATGATGTAAAGGTTCCATAGGGATATTCATCAAATATCAAAAACATTGTGTCAATGAATGATTTGAAGTTAAAAGGTTTGAAATCACATGACTGCCATGTTTTGAAGAAAGATTTAATTCCTATAGCTTTACGTTGCATTTTGCCCAAGAATGTTCGTCATACGTTAAGCAAACTTTGTTTCTTCTTAAAAGCTATATGCAGCAAAGTTTTAGACCCGACGAAATTGCCAGCTATGGAAAAAGAAATTGTCATCATATTAAGTGAATTAGAAATGTTCTTCCCACCAACATTCTTTGATATGATGGTTCAATTGATGGTTCATTTGGTGAGAGAGGTTCGACTTTGTGGTCCTGTGCACTATAGATGGATGTACCCCGTTGAACGGTATACGAAGATTTTGAAAGGGTATGTCAAAAATCGAAGTCGGCTAGAGGGTTGTATTGTGGAGTGATATATTGTTGAGGAAGCCATTGAATTCTGTACCTAATACCTATCTGATGTGGAAAGCATTGGTCTGCCGAAATCTCATCACACTGGACGCATTGAGGGTGAGAGAATTTCTGGAAGTGATGTTGTGACAATCAATATTACTGATCGGGAGTAGGCCCACCTTTATGTTTTGCATAACAGTTGGGAGGTTGCTCAATATATTGAAACCCACAAAGAAATTTTGAGGTAGTTGAATCCATAAAGGGCTGAAAAATGGATAGAAAATACACATAATCACCAGTTTATAGGATGGTTTCGAGACCATATATTTAAGGAGTTAGATGAAAATGCGAATTCAATTTCAGAACGACTTCGATGGCTAGCTGCCAGACCAAGCGTGTATGTATTATCTTACAATGGTTATGTAATTAATGGTTATACATTCTATACAGATAAACATGATGAAGATAGTACCATGCAAAATAGTGGAGTAACACTTGTGGCTGAAGAGATGCATGTTTCTGGTAGTAAGGATAGAAATCCAATTTTCGCGAATATGTCATACTTTGGCATTATCAAAAGAATATGGGAGTTGGATTATACGACATTCCAATTGCCGATTTTTCAATGCAACTGGGTTGATAACAACAGTGGTGTTAAAATAGATGAATTGGGATTTGTGAAAGTTGATTTCAGTAAATAAGGGTACAAAGACGAACAATTTATAATGGAATCACAAGCGGTACATGTATTTTATGTTCCAGACCCCGCAAACCGAAAGTGGTCGATTATTCTTTTATCCTCCAAAACCACTGAAGGGTCCGATGAAAATTAAATTGAGGATGATCCTTTCAGTGGGACGTCGCAATCATTTCGCAGTGGTCCCAATGAAGACGATGTTTTGTATGTTAGAGGAGACCATAATGAAGGGATTTGGATTATCGATAGAGGTGTCAAATCCATTCAGCCTTTGAAAAAAAAAGAGTTCAATAAACAGGTTATATTTTTTTGTAATATAAATATTGTTATCTCATGTTATTATCTTATCATTATTGAATTTATGTAATCCAACTTAAGTGTTAAACCTTTTTTTGCAGATAATGACTTCTGCACGTTCTGGTGCTCCTAACCTCGAGGATGAACAAGCCTCTCAAGCTGCTGCTGCTGCTGGTGCTTCTGCTTCTGCTACTGCTGCTTCTGCTGCTGCTACTGCTGAACAAGCCTCTCAAGCCTCTCAAGCCTCTCAATATCAACATATTGTTGTTGGTACTGCTGCTGCTATTGGTGATCCTATTGTTGAGGTCCAACAACCATCTGAACATGCTGATGCTAGGATTTTAGATGAAAACATTGATGATGCTGATATAGACAAAATGGTTGGGGATAAAGGAGCGACATCGCAGAAAAAACAGGTGTGTTGTAGTTAAACAGTGTTGGCTAATGTTTTGAAGGGAAAGAGCAAAGGAATCAAATTCGATGTTGGGTGGAATGCACGGGGCCAACACGTTAACCCCAACAAGGCAATGTTTAGCAGTTACGTTGGAATTGTCACTCGGCAATGTGTGCCGATTGACATAGCTTCATGGCACCATGTTTCGTCCGGCCTGAAGGCTGTGATGTGGGAAGAAATTACGGTAACATTTTGATTTCATTTCTTTAATTTACTAGCAAATAAAATAATGAAACAATGTCTTATTCTTCACAATCCATTGCAGAGTGAATTTATAGTAGATGATTCACACAAGACTTATGTACTAAGGCTTGCGGGAAGGTGTCATCGAGGTTTTCGCACTCTTCTTAAAAAATTTCATCTGAAAGATTCCAAGGGTAAAATAAACCCGCAACCACCCATTGTCTACAATCACTTGATATCCCAAGAATCATGGGATTCATTTGTTGGTCATCGTGGGGATCAAAAGTTTCAGGTACATTGTGACTGATAATATGTTGTTTGAGGATATACATGTATTCATCACTTTGATTGTCAATATTTCATTTATAAAATAGCAACTCAGTACTAAAAACAAGGAACACGCATCAAAACCGACGTACCCCTATCATAAAGCAAGGATGGGGTACACCTCACTAGAAAAGAAAATGGTGCGTATTTTAAATTTACAGTGATATTGTTATGTGTCAAGAAACAACTTTATAAAAATCTTTCTTTATTTATATGTAGATTGATGCCTCTGAAACCAAACACACATCCATCCCTCGTCATGTGCTATGGAAGGAGGCACGTGTGGATAAGGAAGGGAATTTGGTTGATGAAAACACACAAAAAGTGTGTGAAATATGTGTAAGTATGACACGATAAAATGTTTTGTTTTTAAATTGCTATTACATAATAAAAATTACTTATTTTCTTATATCCGACAGTCACAGGAGTCAGGTACTCTTGCAGCTGGTGAAGATATATTAGTGACAGCTTTGAAGCGACCAGAACAATACGGTCGCGTCAGAGCTGGGGGGTTTGGGGTGACACCCCGAGTATATTATGAGAAAAAAAAACAAGAGGATCAAAAAAATGAAGAAATGACAGCAATGAAAAATAGACTAGCAACTCTTGAAGAACATTTTCAATGGCAGGGAGAGTTTCTAGCAACTTTAATGGGTCGGAAGCCAAGAGAAGAGACAACTCAGGAACAACCAGCGCCTGAAGATCCTGCCCCACACCCCACCAGCTTTGAGGCAAGCCATTCCCCTGAAAGAGCTGTGTTAACTGTGGTAATCAATATTCTATTAATTGTTCTGATAAAATGTGAATCAGACAAACACCGATTTCTTCCTTTACTGATCTTCTGTGGGGTGATAATGATTGTGATTTATATCTTTCAACACCCACCTATCGCCTTGTAGAGAGGGCTACAATATTCAACATCTCAGAGGACACGCTGCACAATAGAGCACTTCCAAAAGATCATCTAAATGTGACAATTACCGTAGCTCATGATCCAACAGGACAACTACCTGTTTCACTTGATGGTGATGATATTTGTACAGTCGAACAGGCTATTGGGACATTCATTGCATGGCCATCACAACTTGTGAGACTACATGCCGAAAAAGAGGTATTTATTTACAGTTTTTTAAGCCAAACCTTTATAAAAAAAGGTATGAACTAATGAATTTTATTGTAGACGAAGAAAGGGGATGCAGTGAAAGGAGCATCGAAAAGATCGACCAACCGATCCAAAAGATCTACTGAAAGTGGAATTACACCGCCTATTCTCTATCCACATTTAATTGAATTTAAGACTCATGTGGATACGAAGTTGACAAATGGTAGTAGCCATGTAGTTGTTTTTGAAGAGAATATGTATGGAGAGGAAATACAAGATTTTGTTGCTGCTGAAAATGTAAATGAGATCCTTGAGTATCAGTGGCTCGGCGTCACAAGTGTAAATGTGTATATGAGGTATGTTTTCAACCCCGTCGCTTTTCCAAAAGATGATATATTGTGATAATTATGATTAAATACATTTTATATTATTGGAAGACGTATATATGAAAAGCAGTTGAAGGGTTTTCCTCATGAGCCAAAGTTCGGACTCGTCAGTCCCCATATCACATCAACACAAGAAATAGAATTATCAGAATCAAAAATTAAGGAAAGAGCGACTGCTTTGCTGAAAGCATTTGACTACAAGATAACGGATGACCGACTCTTCCTCATACCAACCATGCAGGGGTAAAACTCTACGATTAAAGAATATCAATTATATTTTCATTTCTTTCATTACTTATTCCTTTTTGTGTATTTAGGAAACATTGGCTGCTAATTGCGGTGCATTTGGATACTCCCAAGATTTATTTTCTGGACTCAAAGCACGAATATCCAACAAACCGACCGCATGTGATGCAGTTTGTCAATCTGTAAGACACTACATCCTACGTTTTAGTTCTAAACATCTATTTATATAATATATATTATCTTTTAATGAGGATTCTGTTATGATAGGGCGGTGTACCAATATCATCTAAATCATGGTATGAGGACAGGGGCTAAGCATAAGGAGCCGAGCAAGTACTATGTCTGGACAAATATCAGGGTATATATAATAAAATTTTACTATCCAAGAATATATGAAACACAAGTTACTTACTCGCCTCATGATCAATGTGTCTGCAGTGTCCAAAACAAACAAACGACAAATATTGCGGTTATTATGTTTGTAGATTCATGAAAGAGATCATTTTCAATGGACAAATTAGCATCCCTAAAGAGGTAATTTCGAAAACAAGTACTATTTCATTTAAATTATTTATTAATTCTTTATTTATATATTTTTCAGTACTATTATGAATGCTGAAAAGCGTCATATTCACAAGACGATGTAGATATGTTCAGAAACGAGTGGGCCACATACCTGATGCAAGATTGTCCAGATATAGCATGAAGATCTGACTTTTATTGCAAGAGTTGCAGACGTGTATAATTGGCGGAAATTTTTGAGAGGGTTTCATGGGGATAAAAAGATGAACATTCTTGTATGTAAATGTTTGTAGAAAAATTGTAATTATTATTAAATAAAACATTCTTTCTCCAATGGGTCATTTTTCCATTTTAACAGATGAAATGAACCAGTAACATGCAAGAATGATGGACCACATTTCATTGGAATTTGGACAAAAAAACCAGTAAAATCTCCAAAATACCTTCATATCATTCATGAACCTGTAAAATCTCCAAAATACCTTCATATCACGCAGTTCTGAAAAGAGTCACTATTTAAAAGAAAGTCACAAGTTTAGATACATCTCGAGATGGTCAGTGAATTACTCTATGTATCATGAGCGTTCTAATGCATATCTTGGTTTTCCTTAAGTTTCAGCAGAATCCAAATGCGTTTGGTCGGTTTGCCATATGTCAGTTCTTGATTTCACTTAAAATTAAGTCCATTTATAACAAAACATAGACACTGTGAGTGGTGTCGGCCACATCGGGCCTCGGATTGATGTGGGGTTGACTCGTACACGTCACACATGAGTCATGGATCGTTGTGCAAAAGTATCAACACAATCAGAAGCCGTTAGATCGGTTTGGCGTGTGTACATAAAATATTGTCCCTTTTAAACAAATTACATACACTTGGAGTGATACCGGTCACACCGCGTCTCAGATTGAGGCGGGGTTGACTCGTACACATCACATATGACCCATGAATCGTTTTCCTAAAATTTCAACACAATCCGAAGGCGTTTGGTCGGTTTCCCATATGTCAGTTGTTGATTTCTCACTTAAAAATGAGTCCATTTTAAACTAAATACATACAATTGGAGTGATACCGGTCACACCGCGCCTCTGATTGAGTCGGGGTTGACTCGTACACGTCACATTTGACCCATGGATCGTTGTCCTGAAGTTTCAATAGAATCCCAATGCGTTTGGTTGGTTTTCCGTATGTCAGTTGTTGATTTATCACTTAAAAATAAGTCCATTTTGAACAAAACAGAGGCACTTGGAGTTGTGTCAGCCACAATAGGCCTCAGATTGAGGCGGAGTTGACTCTTACACGTCACATTTGAAGGTGAGTATGCATACACGATAGTTGACCTTCTTAGAGAAGAGTTTCTGGAAGAGTATAAAAGACATGAAGCAATGAAGATCATTAGAGTGCTGGAGCAAATGTGGTTGCTACAAACAATGTAGAAATCGGCTTGTGCAAAGCGACCTAAGTTACAACTTACAGGTATTGTACTCTATTTTTTTCGGGAAGGTTTCAGTTTAAATGCATTTTGGAATGATCATTGCTAGCCATTGTCTTTTAGGTTTTTTTGCCAGCCGAGGGGAAAGGGTGGGGTCTGCAGACATTGGAGGATATGTCGAAGGGTAATTTTGTGTGTGAATATGTTGGAGAAATGTTAACTCCTACAGTTCTGAAAAGAGTCACTATTTAATAGAAAGTCACAAGTTTAGATATATCTCAAGATGGTCAGTTTAAAGACATTTTGAGGGACACTACTAAAGACATGCTCCGATATGCACACATCCCCCACTTTTAGATCGTTTTCTACTACAATGATCTTTCAACCAAGATATGTATTAGAACACTCATGATACATAGATCAATTCACTACCCAACTTTGAGAATGATCTGAAGCCCAAACAATGACAGCATTATGTTTTTCCTTGAAAATTCTCTTGGCGAACTGGAATGGCAGTAGCTGCACACATGAAGAGACAAGTAGAGACGCAAAATCACAAGAGTGAGTTGCCATTCCAAAATGCATTTAAACTTAAACCTTCCAGAAAAAAATAGAGTACAATACCTGCAAGTTGTAACTTAGGTCGCTTTGCACAAGCCGATTTCCACATTGTTTGTAGCAACCACATTTGTTCCAACACTCTAATGATCTTCATTACTTCATTTCTTTTATACTCTTCCAGAAACTCTTCTCTAAGAAGGTCAACTATCGTGTATGCATACTCACCTTCAAATGTGATGTGTACGAGTCAACCCTGCCTCAATCTGAGGCCTGTTGTGGCTGACACAACTCCATGTGCCTCTGTTTTGTTCAAAATGGACATATTTTTAAGTGAGAAATCAACAGCTGTCATACAGAAAACTGACCAAACGCTTTGGGATTCTATTGAAACGTAAGGACAACGATCCATGGGTCAAATGTGACGTGTACGAGTCAACCCCGCCTCAATCAGAGGCGCGGTGTGACTGGTATCACTCCAAGTGTATGTATTTAGTTTAAAATGGACAATATTATACGTACATATGCCAAACCGATCTAACAGCATCTGGTTGCGTTGATACTTTTTCACAACGATCAATGACTCATGTGTGACGTGTATGATTCAACACCGCATCAATCCGAGGCCCGGTGTGGCCAACACCACTCATAGTGTCACTGTTTTGTTAAAAATGGACTTAATTTTATGTGAAATCAACAACTGACATACGGCAAACCAACCAAACGCATTGGGATTCTATTGAAACTTAAGGAAAACGATCCATGGGTCAAATGTGACATGTACGAGTCAACCCTGACTCAATCAGAGGCGCGGTGTGACCGATATCACTCCAAGTGTATGTATTTAGTTTAAAATGGACAATATTTTACGTACATACGCCAAACCGATCTAACGGCTTCTGATTGCGTTGATACTTTTTCACAACGATCAATGACTCATGTGTGACGTGTACGATTCAACACCGCATCAATCTGAGGCCCGGTGTGGCCGACACCACTCACAGTGTCACTGTTTTGTTAAAAATGGACTTAATTTTAAGTGAAATCAACAACAGACATACGACAAACCGACCAAACGCATTGGGATTATATTGAAACTTAAGGAAAACGATCTATGGGTCAAATGTGACGTGTACGAGTCAACCCCGCCTCAATCAGAGGTGCGGTGTGACCGGTATCACTCCAAGTGTATGTATTTAGTTTAAAATGGACAATATTTTACGTACATATGCCAAACCGATCTAATGGCTTCTGATTGCGTTGATACTTTTTCAAAACGATCAATGACTCATGTGTGATGTGTAAGATTCAACACCTCATCAATCCGAGGCCCGGTGTGGCCGACACCACTCACAGTGCCTCTCTTTTGTTCAAAATGGACTTATTTTTATGTGAAATCAACAACTAACATGCGGCAAACCGACCAAACGCATTTGGATTCTGTTGAAACTTAAGGACAATGATCCATGGGTCAAATTTGACGTGTAAGAGTCAACCCCGACTCAATCTGAGGCCCGGTGTGGCCGACACCACTCAAAGGGCCTCTATTTTGTTCAAAATGGATTTATTTTTAAGTGAAATCAACAACTGACATACGGGAAACCAACCAAACGCCTTAGGATTGTGTTAACACTTTAGTAAAATGATCCATGGGTCATATGTGACGTGTACGAGTCAACCCTGCTTCAATCCGAGATGCGGTGTGGCCGATATCACTCCAAGTGAATGTATTTTGTTTAAAATGGACAATATTTTACATACATACACCAAACCGACCAAACACATTAGGTTTCTATTGAAACTTAAGAACAATGATCCATGAGTCAAATGTGACGTGTACGAGTCAACCCTGCCTCAATCTGAGGCCCGGTGTGGCCGACACCACTCAAAGTGCCTCTGTTTTTGTTAAAAATGGACTTAATTTTAAGTAAAATCAACAACTAACATACGACAAACCAACCAAACGCATTCGGATTCTGTTGAAACTTTAGAAAAATGATACATGGGTCAAATGTGACATGTACAAGTCAACCCCGCCTCAATCCGAGGCCCGGTGTGGCCGACACCACTCAAAGTGCCTCTGTTTTTGTTAAAAATGGACTTAATTTTAAGTAAGAAATCAACAACTGACATACGGGAAACTGACCAAACGCATTCGGATTCTATTAACACTTAAGGACAATGATCCATGGGTAAAATTTGATGTGTATGAGTCAACCCCGACTCAATCCGAGGCCCGGTGTGGTCGACACCACTCAAAGTGCCTCTATTTTGTTCAAAATGGACTTATTTTTAAGTGAAATCAACAACTGAGATATCCACCTCACATGTACTGTAGACCCTCCCCCAAGACTTCGCATGAATATTTGAGATACACAAACATGGGGTGGATTACTTGGCTTTCCTACATGGAATATATCCCACTACACGTCTTTAATGAGCCAGCTACGCAGTTTATCCCTTGTATAGATACACAAGAAGAATCACACGGGATCGACGTCATGTACTAACATAGGGCAAGGGTGCATAAGAGGACACAAGATCAAAGTGTAACAATTATATGTTTTTTTAACATGCCATGTAATTTCCTATTGATATGATATGTATATTCACATAGGCAGCTGAACATTGGAGTTACCCAGGGTAAAGGGACAAGGCATGTGACCCTTTAAATGACACATAATTTTATGTACCATGATTGATCTCTTTGAACACTATATCAAGGAAATATTTCATTAGGGTTGGCTCCCATGATCCTTCCTAGGATGGTTTTGGTATCTTTTCCTACTTACGATAGTACGATCGCTTCAGCAGGACATCCTAGACATAGTTGGAGTCTCTCTGAAAGTCCTAGAGTGAGATCATATATCTATTTTTGAGGTCCAGGTAGAGTCATGTATCAATGAAACCAATCCTACTAGACATCTATCCTATATATAGAATGTTAATCTTGATGTCTCATTACAGTCCCCCAGTTTATGATATGTTACCTTTTTTATATTAATATACATAATTACTAAGGGTGATGGTTGGGAGAGTTGGGATATCCTTTTTATGTATTGCAGAATGATTCAAGGAGCACGGGCTCTGCATGATTTGTCAAAACCAAGTGGAAATCCAAGGAGAAACAATGCATAGTGGAATGTTCTAGTATTTATCTTCGGAGTTGTGTAGGAATATTTTGTGATACTATGTAATGAGGTAGTTTTTGATTCTGGGTAGACGGTATCTTACTCATGGTAAGAACACTGTTTGGTTGGGTTGTGATTGGTTGATGACATGCTTGTGGTTGATATACTGGTTTTTGTGCAGGTCTGTGGTTGATATACTGGTTTTTGTGTAGGTGTGCTCGGCTAGCTGTACTCGTGCAGGTTTTTTTAGCAGCAGGCAGGGATTTAACAGCGCTTTTTTAGCGCTGTTAAAGGCAACATTTAACAGTGCTAAAAAAGCACTGTTAAAGGAGATATTTAACAGTGCTAAAAAAGCGCTGTTAAAGGCAACATATAACATCGCTTTTTTAGGGCTGTTAAAGGAGACATTTAACAGCGCTTTTTTTGCACTGTTAAAGGTGACATTTAACAGTGCTTAAAACGCGCTGTGAAAGGACCCCCCCCCTTTATCTACGCTGAGCTTTACATCGCTTTTCTTGCGCTGTTAAAGCCCGATTTTGGCACTGTTATTGCCCGTTTTTGTAGTAGTGGGACCTTTAAAATCCGAAACTCTTTTGAAAATAAAGTAACATTTTGTAACTTTACAAGAGTGCCCTTGCTCTCCTCTTATAAAAGGCCCCCACCTCTACCTCCTTACCCACACTCCCAAAGCCTTTAGATCGGCCAACCTCTGCCCATTTTGTCTCTCCACTTCCCTATATTACTCCTTGAAGCCTAAATTTGGGCATAAGTCTTCCCAAGGAAGCCTTTGAGCTCAAACCAAAGGGAGTTACCCGATTTTAAGTTAATGTCTTCTTTTGAGTCCTTTTGTTTTATTTTGCCTCTCCAACCCCATAAACTCTTTTTATTCATTTATTTTGTAACAACTCCAGTATCTTCAATATACTAGGATGTTGTTATAAGAAGGATTAGAGCTACACTTACACACAACTACATCTAATGGTTAAAGAACATACCATTTCCGTGGATGGCGAATTTCTGCCTCACGAAATGATGATTGTTCAACACTCATATAACACCTTCAAAGGTGGACATTAAGATGTCACTATATTTATATATGATATTTAATATTTTTATGTTTTACTTAAGCTTCTGTATTTTTCATTTATGACGTACCTTTATGGTTTCCATTATGGGTAAACGTGATATCTTCATTTAAGGAAGTGCGGACTACCGCCCCTTTAAAGTGATGTGATTCGTTAATTCCATATGCGGGACGTATAAAGGATGGATTTAAAGTAATTATATTTGATGTTATACTGTAATTATTATATAACTCTATATCATTATTATTTCTTTCCATTAATGTATGAGATAGAAATGAAAGTAGCATTCATGCGTACGTACGGCTTACCGTCTCCATGAACCGTGCATTTCATTTATTATCACCAAATATAATGTACTATTATAAGTACATATTTATAATGGAAATATATAAGGTATGTTACATATAAATGATGAATATAATTCTGGAATTAAAATATACATACCTCTCATTTTGTTTTAATTCCATTAATATGACAAAGAAATGAAAGTAGCGTTCATGCGTACGTACGGCTTACCGTCTCCATGAAGGGCGCATTTCATTTCTTACCTCTAAATGATTATGTAATATTATAAATACATATATATGCTGGATATATATGACATATATGATATACAAATCATTAATATCATTCTGGATATAATGAACCATTGACCACACGAAAAACATGTAATTGTAAGAAGTCCACTTTTGACTTAAGAACCAAATATCGACAAAACAAACATTATTAACTTAAATGATTACATAATGTTTATAACATGTCAATAATTTATATAAAAGGAATAATGAACTTTAAAAAGGTTCTTAATCAAGTAGAAATTAACTCAAGTTTATTATTCAGGATGTTAATGAATGATCGAGTCAAGTCGGACCCGAGGTTAGGTATCCTACTCCTCTCTTTCTTTTTAAGTACATACTTTTATATCATTCCTTCTAAGATCATCTTTCTTGTGATTGGGATGTTATTTTATATTACTTTTATTGTAATTATTATTTTCATATGATAAGAGACCCTATTCTATCTCATCAATCCATTTTGGAAGTTTTGAGTGGCGCCGTTAGGCTGCCGAATTTTCGTAAGAGATCTAACCTCTCTCTTTCTCTTTAAGTACTCTCCTTTATGTCACTTATTTTAATCTACTCTTTTTTATGATGGGGGATGTTATTTTATATTCCTCGTACTGTACATTTTATTTTAATGAGATGAGATACCCTATTTGATCTCATCAATCCATTTTTGGAAGTTTTAAGTGGTGTCGTTAGGCTGCCGAGTTTTCGTAAGGGATTTTTCATCTCACTTTTATTCCTGTGAGATTTAAGATACATTTGCCACAATTTCCTTTGAGTGGTGTATGTACTGACCATTATTTTACTCATTGTGTAATATTCTTTAATTTATGAGTATTTACATCAATGTTGTATTGTCCTTCTTTCACGGGGCTTATGTTTCGAAA
This sequence comes from Viscum album, assembly GCA_963277665.1. Taxonomy (NCBI): domain Eukaryota; kingdom Viridiplantae; phylum Streptophyta; class Magnoliopsida; order Santalales; family Viscaceae; genus Viscum; species Viscum album. The sequence goes on along the minus strand of OY728160.1, from coordinate 1,024,312,191 downwards.
GATACACATGTCGGTAAGGGAACCTTTCACCCTCCTCTTTTTAAAAGACTTCTTTAGTGGGGTCTTTTAATTTACATATTGTTATGTTGTGATATGTTCTTCTATATCCTTATTGATTTAAATTTTATGTCCAAGTGATGAGATACCCATTTTTATCTCTCATCAACTCATTTTCTGAATTTTGTAGTGACGCCGTTAGGCCGTCAATGTTTTCCAAGGGAACTACTTAACCCAAATATGATTCTTTGGGATAATCTTGTACTCCTTGAATATTTCATTCTATGAATATGTGTGAATAACCACTGATTGTTGTACACTTAATATCCACTTATATTGTGTGTATTCGTTGGTCACACATAATTATGTAATTGATTTATCCTCAAACCAAGGATACAGTCTTTGTAAGGGACTTCGTCTCAATCTCCTTTCATTGAGGCACATTTTTGTTTTATACACCACTTTCATTAACACGATGTATAAACCCCTATGACTTTTACATTTATTCAAAAGGAATCTTTTTATATGAAGTGTTTTACTAAATGATCAAAGGGAATGTTTTTTTCGTACGTATGTGGCGACAACGACTTCTCTGCCGCCGCGAGTATTATTTGGTCTTTGGCTTCCCCAACAAGCCGTAATGTTTTTTAAATAAAATAAATACCATGTACTTTTTTTGTATTTTGGTATTGTAAATGGTTTTGATAAAGGATTCTATTATGTCAATATATTTAAATGATATATTGTGATTGAAATGTGGAAATGTTATCATTATTTTATGTTGGTTTTATGTGTTATAATTTTATAATGGTACTTGGACATTTTACGGGTGGTTACGTGATAAACCATATGACGGGTGGTGTCGTGAATACTAGGACGAGTGGTTACGTTATAACCTCCAATGCAATGGGTATGGAAGTCGGCCGTATGGGTATTCTATTAAGTATGTAGGGAAGTTGGCCGAATGGCTATTCCATTATGTGATATGTGTGGAAGTCGACCTTATGGTTATTCCACTTAAGTATGTTTATGTCCCAAGTTACCTTTATATATGTTATGTGTTCGTTATATGGGATTTATGGTAATACTTTGGTTAGAAAAAGGTAAGTAATGATACTTTATTCCGTGAAGAGTTTTTACTACTTCATGAAGGTGAAGGTATTACTTTGATAGGGTATACATGGATTACTTGATGTTTGGAAAACTAACAGTTTTCATTCTTTGTGTATCCCTTAATGAGATTTTTATGCTCATCCCAAGTTTTTGAAATGTTCTTCACAGGACTTAGTGTGGAATAGGGTCAAGGATGGGATCAAGGGAATGTAATGATACCTACAACATGGAACTAGACATGTTTCTTTTTAAGAGTTTTTATTTTATGGAAATTTAGTAGAAGCGACTACTTTGTAATCTTTTGAGATATAATAGTTATGTCCTAATTATCTAAAACTGTAAACCTGAAAATATCTTCAATTTGAATTACTCATTTAATTCAATATTAAGTAAGGTTTAAGGCTGGTGCCTTATAGATAATTATTGATTAGTTTTTTAAAAAAAATTTAAGGTACCAACATTGATACAGCTAACTTGTTTTCCAAAATACCAAGTGCGTCCCCTCCCTCCCCAATAAAAGAGCACAAAAACTCCCCCTTCTCAACACATATCAATAATGTAATGTTAGAAAATTATATACCATATTATCTTAACAACATACCTCACTTACATCATGAATTCTACCTTTTGAAATTAATCAATCCAATGAATCTCTTTTTTTGCAAAGAAAATGGAGTTACACCAAGAAGAGGTAACATCATTCCTCATGCCGCTTCCTTTTATTTTATTTCTATGCGACCTCAATTATTCTTATTAAATGATAAAATAAAAACCTCAGTATAATCAATATACTTATATTTTGTTTTATTAATAATTAAAGTACACTTTAATACACTTAAATCTAATGGGTCATGAAATTTTTATATGGCGAACTACTGTCTCACAAATCGATGTTATTAGTTTTTCCCTTACAACCACTCATGGTTTGAAATTATTATAGAAACTATTTTTATGTATGATATATATTTTATTCATGATTTATTTATTCTTTTTCTGTAATTTTATAAAACATACCTTCCTGATTTTTATTTTTTTCATGCACGATTATTTCTTTTGTACAAGTGTGGACTACCACCTCTTTAGAGAGATGTCATTCATTCACACTCTACATGAAGCATATTAAGGATGGGTTTAGTGAATTTATATTATATATATGATATAATAATTATAATTTAATTATTAAATAAATAAATAAATATATATATATATTAATATATGTATTTTTTTGTATTTATTTCAATATAACTGTAAAATAGAAAGAACGTTCATGTATACATACGGTCTACCCTATCTATAAACGATGTATTCCATTTCATCTTTATATGTTTAGTATATTTTTATAAATATTTATATACTCATATATATTATTTATATATCATGTTTTACATTCTATTAATCATATTATAATTATTGGGAAAAAAATGTATCAAATTAAGACACATATCGGAGAAAGAAAGTAGATATTACCTGAAGCGTAACATTAACATAGAATTTTTAATATGAAGGTATTATAAAGTCATGATAAAATGATAAATTGTATTTGATATAATAATATGTTTCATATAAAAATTTATAAAAAATTGTATTTATTTTACATGAGGTTTGAATGAGTAAAAATAGAGTCAAGACATAAGGTAAGAAAAATAAATCTCAGTATTTATTTCCATAACATATATTCAATATTAACCTCTTGCTTCATTGATGCTGTGTATATACTTACCTTTGAAATTTTTTCTGATTAATTTCCATTATTTATGAAATTAAATTCATTAAATTTATTTTTTTTATCATGTGTATCATGATTCAAATGTTACTCAAGTAGTAAGGGTTTTCTCGCCTCACTTTCATTTTTTATAATACACAGGATATGTTAACCTCATAGTTCAAATATGTGGTGTGTATACTACCAATATATTTATTCTATGTTTTTTATACTTAAACATATGGGTTTTTATATATCTATTTTATTATATTTATTTCATTAATATTATCTTTCAAATTTAGTAAAATTGGTAATGTAAGTTTGTCTCGATTTTACTTCATTGAGACAGATTCCATGTTATGAAATTGGGTTTTTCTATGACGTGCATACACTACCATTTATAGGTTAAATAAATATTCTCATTATTTTAATTTTATTTTAATCTCTATTTGATTTCATTTTATTAAAAAGGGGGAATATTTCAATATTACAACGTGGTAAGAGTTTATTGAAATAATCTCATCGTTTATCATGATTTTTTATTATAATGATTCCATTGATGACCTATTGTGATAAATATATCAAGAGATCTCATGAGTTTTCATATAATCATTAAATTCAAGATATATCCCTATATTGGTACCATTTCCCCACACTTTGTTATAAAATATTACTAAGAATTTTTTTTGGAAGTTTAGCTTTACCCCTATCTTCTGTTAAAAATTACTGTTCATTCAAAAACATGTTTTCTAAAAAGGTTTTAAAAATATTTTCCTGATTTGATTATATGTTTTCAATTTTTTTTAAATAATTTTTTATTAAATTTTTTTATGATTAATTTATAATATTCCAAGGAAAACAGTTTTCACAATTTATTTGAAGCTTATTTTTTAAATTTTCAATTAAAAAATTTTTATAATGATTTCATGTTTTATTTATTTTTTTAAAGTATTTTCAAATAAAATCGTTTTCAATAGGATTTTTCTATTAAAAATACTTCTTAAAATATTGAAATATATTTTACAAAATAATTTTTTTTAAAAGATATTTCAATATTTGTTTCCATCTATGATGACATCCGTTGATGTTACTCATGCCCTTTTATGGATTCATCCAATGATTATATTCTTTTTCATTCTCTAAATATTTTTTGTTTTGATGGAATGATGTTTATAAAATTCTGTTTCTATTTCATATGTTATTTTTTTATGAAACCAGTTCCTTTTACAGACGTTACATTCTTATGGAACCCTTTTCACTTCAACGGGTTAAACCATGATAAATGTTTATAAAACCTGCTTCCTTCCTCGGGATAATCTATGATGAAATGGTTATGAAGCATATATATTTTTCATAGGTTATTATATGGTTAAAGTTTTATGGTACTCATTTCATTTCATGGGATATGATATGATATTTATGAAACCCATCTCTTTTTATGGGTCATGATTTGATTAATGTTTTCATATCTTTTGGATCATGTATCTTTGATTTTATTATGTGATTGTAGGGAACTATATCTACCTCCAATTCAATTGGTAACGAAAAGTGTTTTATGATCTCAAGAAGGAGCATGGGAGGTAATACCAAGCCTGAAATAAGAGGGCATCTTTATCCCAAAATAAGAGGGTACATGGGAGGGAATTCTAAAATCGGTACTAGAGGGTACATGGGAAGTAATACTAAACATTTAACAAGAGGTAACACAATAGTTAATCCCATGAAATAAACAATAGGGAATCATAATACCAAAATAAAAAAGTACACAGGATGGAGTCTGAAGATTGAAAAAAGAGGATACATGGGAGGGAATCCCATGAACAATGTTAGTACATTGGTTATTATCCCAAAGACTAACGTGTTATAATGTTCTTGATAGGTATCCTTCATATAGGATTTTCAATGTTTATGGGTATTACAAATGTTCCATGTCTTATTACATCATAGATCAAGGTCTTGTTTCCCATGTTATTTTTTACTTCTAAACTACTAATATTTATTCCATGATTCCTGTTTATGATATTTTATATGAAGGGTATGATAATATAATGTTATGATCACAATTTGATACCCTTATTCTCATGTTTATGCATACATATCTCCTTTTTTATCCTTATTGAGAATCTAATCTCACCAAATTGCATTTTTTACTTTCCCATGTTATGAAGATTTATTTTATGTGTTGTATGTCTCTGTAGGGTGCTAGTCTTGGAGAACCTTCTAAGAGATAATGTAGATCCCTCATGTACTATTGTTTATGCTTCCATGATTCCTAAAGAACTATACTAATATGGTATTTGGGAATCTGTTAATGTAATGTTTATGTATTCTACAAAAAATATGTAATTTTTAGGTATGTTTAAGACTGCGTATTTATAGTTGGCCCCACCTTTCATATACTATGTCTAATTCGTTCCTCATATGAAAGGGGAGAAACATAATCAACGTTAACATTTGTATTGAAAAACTATCATATGAAATGTTAATACTTTCCCCATCAAATAAACATAATCAGTATACAAATTCATATTTTAAAACTCTAATATGAATGTTAATACATTCCCAAATTAATAATCATATTCACAAACAATCAAGAGTAATATGTCGAATCATTTCAAATGTCTACATCCTAACCCAACTAATCATATACCATATAAATAAATAATAATGATATTATAATTATAATATATTCCATATGAATCCTCAGGTAAAATGAATTGTTTTCATTCATGAATATAAATACCATAAATATTACATTAAAACATTCTTGAGGAAAATATATATTTTTTCATTGAAAATCACTTATAAAAACAATAATATTCTAGAATATTAGTGAATAGTTTTCATTTTAAAAGAACCCTATAATATTTTAATGTAATCTAAATAAAAATGGCTGGTCATGTTAGTGGGTAATTATATACATGTTGAGTATGTTAAAATAATGGTCCCTTTCACATTTTCAATAAAATTAAATAAAGAACATGTTCAGAAAATGATAATAACATTCCTTTTAAAATATTTTTTTAAAAGAAATACATGGAAATAAAATGTCTTTATTAAAAAATTTGAGAATTATAAAATCATTACTAATTTTTTATCAAACCTAGATATAGAAAAAAGTATTTTAATCTAAATTGAAAAATAATGTTAGATTTTATTTGAAATATATTCTGCACCATTTAAAATACCGAAGCATGGAAAATGGTTAAATTGATAAAATAGTTAATGAATGGATAGAGATGAATAAAATTATGGATTTCCTTGAGATAAATCAAAGTTTTCTATCATTTAGAACTTATTTAGAAAAAATTTGGATAAATAAAAACAATGTAACAGAAACATTTTACCACATTGGTATGTTTTGAATCATAATCCCCATGAAAGAAATGAATTCAAATGAAACAATATATACCATTAAGAGAAATAAATTTCTGATTTGAAATATCATTAGGGTCGTATATATTCCCCACAAAATAAGTAAATGGTGAATATAGAATATGTCTCAAAAAATATAATGTGATACGAAAAACCCATAACTCAGATCAGATTTCCTTCATACATACATGTACATCCTATATAAAAAATAATAATTTATTAACCAAATATTATTGAACTATAAAAATATATATTATAAAATATATTATTTACCTATAGTCTTTTATGAACCATTTATTAATAATTCCTTTTTAACATCACTATTTTAGGTGATAAAGGCATCATTTTTTCAATCGTGTTTTGGATCGATAATTTATTTCATTTACATTGATTACGGTTCCATCATACCCAGAATATTAACCCCAATAATAAAATCACATATAATCATTATATATGTATTGTAAATAGTCTCTATCATTTAAATGAAAAAATAAGTTACATTATTCATGGAGATGGTTGGTCATATGTTCGCATGAACATTGTTTCTATTATTACAAATTATTGAACATTAGAAAGTTAAATAATATTAAAACATTCTAGAACTGTTATTTTATCAAATTTATCATATATATATATATATATTAAATATATCTTCATTACTATCAATGTAAAAATAAAATGTAAAATATATATAACGCTATGTAGTGGTGGTAGTCCACACGTTCAAATGAGAAACATTATATATTTCTAACAGATTAGATGATAACACGGTATATGTGATTATATTATTATATAATATATTAATTTTATTAATATCATATATATATATATTAAAATGATAATTGAATCCATCCAAGAGAGGTAGTGATTGAAAACTAATTATATCGGTTCGCAAGGTGGTGGTTTACCTTACTTATGATTGATAATTTTATTTCCCATTTTCTGTAAGTTAAATGGATATTGGGTATTAAAATAACATAATAACATATATATTATATAATGGTGTTATTATTTAATAATATATGTAGAATATTATATCAAGTTAGAAGAATAAGTAAAATGAAAATGCATATTTAGAAATATTACCCCTTATTTGGAAAATATACTATCATTAACACCTAAATACCTTTTAGATTTTATTTATGTTCCTATTATGGACTAAGAATATGGTTAGGCTAGTAAGTAAGTATTATGGTTGGTATTTTCGAAAATAAATTTCTTTGGGAGTGTGAAGAGGAGTGTAGAAGTGGTGGACTTTTATAAGTGGGGGAGAGGACCCACTTGAAATTTTTGAAATAAAAAGTGATTCCCACATTTTGAAATGATTTAAGGATAAAAATGGTTCATTACCCCACCATGTATAATATAAGATAAAAATACTTCCATAAAATATAAATTATATAAGATTTTAGGTCATCATGACCCTTATCTTTTATTTTTAACCCCTAAGGAAAACCATTTTATGCTTTACTGTGATAATAAATATTTAATATTTTTAAAATTAATTTTGAAAAGAAATTATTTTAACCATATTATACAATTTTATTTATTTTTAATCAAATTATGAAATCCATTTTTACAATTTATATTGAAATATGTGGTATAATTTATTGATTAATTAATCCTGTTAATGTGTTAAAAAGGTAGTTTTCTAATGAGATGTTTTCATCAGTATAGAAAGTCATAATGTAAAAAATACTTAATAAATTAATTATATTAATGTAAAATATATTCATTATAATATAATTTAAATAATTTTACATTTTTAAAAAAATTAAATAAAAATTAAAACTTTAAATTCTTTAATAGAAATTGTAGTTTTAATTAAAAATATTTACTTTTCAATATTCATTGGTAAAATAGATTTTTCAAAAAATTATAATAAATGAACTTGAAGATAATTTTTACATTCTAATTTTAAAAAAAATTAATTTCATTTTATTATTTATATTTTTTGACATTTTGTTAAATTATTTTAAATAGATGTGTATAAAACATGTCAAATGCCTTTTTAGATATATATAGTTTCCAAGAATTTTTTTTCATTCAATTTTTTTTCCATTTAATAAATTAAAAACCAATGAATTTTTTTATATTTATTTATACCATATAAAATTCAAAATTTCGGTATTCCTATTCTTACCATCCAATTTAATGGCTATGTAAAAATGATATATAGTCCATTTAGACACAGGGTTACATGTATCACATGTTATCGAGGTGATTGAATATAAATGAATACATTTTGTGGATGATTTGGTATTAGTTATTCATGTCACATATCTTATAAAATTAAATTTTATTAAATTAAAATATAATATTGATATGCTATTTCTATGTTGAATGTGGGTTCCTGCACTAGAAATCTACTCAAACCATAAGGTTGTCGTCCACCTTCTTGGAGAAAATAATAGGTGAAGAATTGGTTCATATAAAACCTTCATATTCCAGGTCCACTATTTTTCCATTCATTTCCAAAAATCACAATATAATCCATATAATATGGTGGAATATATACTATATTGTCTCCTAGAATAAGTTTAATAGTAAAATCTACCTCTCAATTAGAGGTATTCAATAAAAGTTTTCCAGATAAATGCCTTGTAATTGGACTATTACAAGGGAAAAATTGACTTACATACTCCTCACACATCTAGAAAAATAATGGATATTTGTGTTTATGCACCACCCAATACAAGATTATTATATCCATCTATAATTCCCTGGCTATCCCGATCACTTTTATGAATATAGATAATTCCCATGAGGGTGGAAGACAACACTCTCTACGGATAACAATAAACATATTCTTGATATGATATTGACCAGTACATAATAATAATAATGTCAAATACCATAATATAAAGTATGATAAGGATCAATAGTAAATGATATCCACTTATCTCAATAGGACACCCCTTTCATAGGCACACTCTCTCTGATCAAACTCAAAACTGAGTATCCCGAGTCATCACTCAACATATGTATTCAATTTCAAAACAAAAGATACTCAATTACATATTAGATAAAAATAAATAAATTATATCAGTATAAAATAATTTGGATACTAAATATATAGATAAAAATATCATACATCATGCTATAGATGTGTTGGCACTCTACACCATAGTTATAGGATGTACTCGACATATTTCACATGAAATATATCCCTAGTCTATAAAACGAATACCATGAGCAGGTCCACTCTATTGATTTTTCATATCATAATCTTTTCATCTGTAACATTATTCACCTACACAAATTGGACGATTGATAGTTCTCTAGATTCCTATCTAATACAGAGCTACTGATCCAGCAATAGAATGTGGAGGTCCTACATATCCTATTAAATTGGGATTTAGTGGGATGTTTTCATAACATATCTATAGATGGTCCACACTACCACATGTTTATAAATTAATTCAGACACTTTAATCAAGATTCATTGTGTGTCCTTTCTTCCCACACTGATGGCATACCACGTAGTTCCTCATGTGTATACCTTGAACAACATTTTCCTTGAAATAACCCTCAAAGTAACACATTCTATCACTAGATAATAATATACCCGTTGTGGAATCTAAACCCCCATTCCTTACACCCTCAACCTCTCTAAATATATTCCTCTAGATAAGGGAATAGTTCACTATCTCATAAATGGTAGTCAGCTAAAAAACATTCACCTTTGATCAGATGGAATTAGTGAGGTCGTCCTCAATGCACATTTCTCATGAAAATATATCACTAGTAAGAGTTTGGGAAATGTATAGAAGGTTCATCTTGTTAGATGATTATTCTATGGTGGAAATATAACCCTATTTATAGTTTATAAACTCTCCAGATCATTCACATCTCATTATTTTTGAAAATATAAAATTATAGAAGGTAAATTGTAAGTGTCATAAAAAATATATTAATTCTTATCTTACTATGTAGAAACATCCCACTAATTATTTTTAGATCAATGAAGAATATAACATAATAAAATCACCCTCTTATCTGGTAGACTCTCCAGGTGCTTGAAAATATAAATTATAACCTCTGTCCATAACTCAACATACTTAGGTCCACCATCAACAACTAAAGTAGTTGGGTACTTCAACTAGAATTATCTGGCCAAATATATCATAGAATGTGTTAGTCCTGGAGATCCTTCCATTGACTTCTGTAGACGAATGAAACCCTATCTATGTTGAGAATCGGTGCCCATTCCCGTTATAATAGATGGTACTAAAGGTGATGACACAAGTGAAATTTTTGGTTGATTCAGTCATGAAACTATAGGATCATGGTCATTGAGACCTTCCTCGAGCTCAAGTTGAGGCTATTTTGGAGGAATAAATATACAAAATCAAGCACACACCTCAAATTGAGAGAAAGATAAAACGACACTAATGATAAAAAGTGACATGAATAAACTCTTCTCTGGTCAAGAAGTTGTATAAACCAAATTCATGATACTAAAGCCATTAAAATGGTTTAAATCAATATTTCGATCATAAGGGTCCATTATATGGAGATTCAATTATATGGTAAAGAGGAAAACACCATTTAATTTTTAATTTTCTTCACCATATAATATTATCTATAATTTTAAAAATTATCAATCACCAATTATATATATCATGGTTCAGTTAGATGCCTCTACCATTACAAATTTATATGGTCTAATTCATTTTAAGTTGAAATTTTAATTTCATGTAACTAAAAACAAAATGATAAATTTCATTAACTCTTAGGATGTAATAATTACATTTATAGTCTTAATTTATATGGATCTCTATTAAAAATTTATAATTTTCAATACACATTATAAATTACAATTGGAAACTATTTAATTTATACCTCTAACATTTCATACAATGAAATTAATGGTTCATGGCTATAACATGTCATAATTGATTATTTAAGATTCCACTATTAATATATATCACAAAATACATTTAGGGTTATATAGAATATTTTATTAAACAATATGTTTAATCATTTTACTATAAAAATATTAAAAAAATAATAGTTATGACACTCAAGGCACAAAAAATGAATAACATGAAGTTAAGTAGTGAAATCTATATGTCATGACATACACATAGCTTGTGAATCTCTATGTAGTTATAACAATTCAGGAGAAAATAAAACCCTTACAAACTTGGAAAAGCTTAAAATTCCTTAAGATAAAACTTCATTAATCATGTTCTCTACCCAATATTGAATGTAAATCAACCATAACAAGAAAAATCAAAAAAAAAAATACAATCACAGGTAACTCTTTTTTCCCCCATAATATAGGTCATCTACTCCTCGATTTGGCCTTTTAAAAAGTTTTCACAAATTCTAGTATCCAATATACCATCCCAAAAATAGTATTAAAATGGAAAATAAAGCACCATTGATACCACTTTGTGTTGAAAAACTCTTGGCTCACTCATATGTAGTTGATCTTGAAGGTCCACATGGCCTCAAGTCATCCTCCCCATAGGTTAGAGAAAGATGACAAGCTATGAAGTATTTATTTGGTATGGTTGGAATACACTACCCTCTTTGTCATATCACAACATATATTTTTATGGTGAATAAATCATAAAAAGTTGAGTTAATAATAAGGTAGTGGAATATAAAAAAATCATGATTATACAAAAAATTACAGAACTAGTAGAATGTATCAATATATAGATAATATAATGTCTATAAAAAATTTAGTAGACATATAGGGTAGAATAAATACATATGATAAGTGTATGATAAAATAACAAAAGACTTGAAAGGATCTGTTTATGAGAATACATTGAATGTATTTAGTCCTTTTTTCCAATGATAATATATAAAATAAATGTACCCTCCAAAGATAGATAATTCCCTTTTCCATACCAATATCAGGATATCTATATGGGTACCTAATGGCTTCCCAAATTGGGTGATGGTATAACTCAGTAACCCTCATCCTGATCATCCCACATTGTAATCCACAACAATAATAATAGTTATAATTCCCACATTAAGACCACATAATCTAAAGGGATACCAACCTCTAACACCCATTAATTCACCCACCCTTTCCATCATAGATAAAAATTTCTTATTAATAAAAATTACACAACATCATTACCATTCCTCGTATACTGGCTATAAAAAAGAAATAAAAACTCCTCACATATACAACACCAATAAAAACCCCTTTCTACCAATTCACCTAATTCTATATCCATATCACATCCACAACACTATATCCTTATACTATATAGTTTATATAAGGTTCATACTAGTTATGAGTTCCACCACCACATTCACATCCTCACAAAATCATCATATCACAGAACATTAGGTTACATGATCCACACTGTAAATGGTACAAACCCATAAAATATAGACCAATCCTTTAGAATTAAAACCGACTCATGAAATTCACTACCATAAACGGCCATATAACTCCAGAATAGGGCATGACCCCATGTATATACAATAAATCCCATTATAACTCACATCCACTTCATCCCTTATACCTCACAATCACTTCAACAATCTTTTATAGATAGTGTAATCACCCTAGTGCTGAATTGGAATGGACCATAAAAAGTATATAAATGTCACTTGACCATAAAAAATGTGTTCCTATAATTTTCTATCATTTCATGAATTTTATTCATATTGTTGAGATAGAAAATAATTCATAAATTATCATAAAAAATATAAAAATAAATGTATCACTGTAAAAAAATGAAAAATAATTCCAATATGAATTATTAATAATAATAAATTATATTTCCATAAATTTGTATTCATATCTCCCACTCAATATTTTCCAGCTCTGTTAATTCATATTTTACATTCATAAAATTTTATTTCAATTAATATACATTTCATATTTTAAAAAATTATTGATTTTTATAATAAATCATAAGTTTTATAGTCTATCTCAATTCAATTATTTTTCACAAATAATTATACTATAGTTTAAATGTTCATAAAACACCACTAATTTCAATTTATTGCATATTCATTCTTCCATATTTTTCTAAAGTACTCCCCAACATAGAAATTCATATTCATGGGAGATTAACAAGGATTATATTTTAAATGAGATTCTATATCTCCTTCCACTATTCAACAATGAATTCTATTTCACATTACTTTTATGATCACTACTAATCATTACCCTATAATCTTATTCACCACTCATATTCTCTAAATCACTATGATGCACTAACAAATTATTTACCCCTTCTAGAGTGAACAGATAATTGCGTATTTTCCATTAAATTTGAATGGTTTCATATATATTCTATTTAAATTAATTTCCATTAAATTCTTTATAAATCGTATTTTTAAAATCAATAATAACCATATATTAACATTTTTATTTTATTACATTTAAATCAACTCATTTAATTCACAGTTTTTAATTCAGCTATCTTTTCCCAATAACAGATATAAATATTTGAAAATAATTAATATATTAATTCATCATCGACTCCAACCTATGAAATATCACATGTACCATATTATTTATATATAAAATATAAAACATAATAAAATATCCAAACTATTACCCAAGGTAAACAATACATCCTGAATCTAGTTCTGTATTCAAAATTACATTATTGAAATCATACAAAATATCATTTTACAATTCTTAAATAAAAACATTTTAAACATAAAAAACACCCCAAACATCCATTTTTGGGACCCCAACTTACAAAACCATATAAAAAATTTATTATTAAAAGGATTTATCGATAATAATAAAACATTGAAACAACCAAACCAATAAATTTATTATTCTACCATAAATAAAATTTAATTTCACATCAAATACAACATTATTAAATAAAATAATCTAGATATTGAACTCACATATATAATTACCTCTATCATTTTATTTCCTCTATTCCACCATGCCACTAAAGATGTAATGCTTTTGGAATAACTCATCCTTATAGAACATTATATTGGTGACCCTAAATTTCCACTAAATAGTCTATAAATATCATATCATCTTTGATGTTCACACCAATTATATCAATTAGATGAAAATAATTGTAGATGTTATTTCAATGATATGGCCCATGAATCATGTCATGAACCATTTTAAATTTCATAGGTAATGAAAACTGATAAGTTACGTCTCTAACATGTTACAACATCTATAATAAACCAAAAAACCTACTTGAAAAATTGTTACTTCAATAATCTCTTGATACCCAGGTCAAGGGAAAATCATTGGAATGAATGATCTCTAATTATAATAACTAGTATCCTTCACCCTCCAATATATATAGGATATTTATCTACTTTGAAAAATCACAATGAAATCATGATTAACAGATACATTATCTAAAACATCCTTCACTATCTCAACCCCAACCATAGTGCCCTCACCAAGCTCAACAAAATATATTAGTGATTGAAATTGCCACACATAAAAAGAATTATATGGTGTCCTAAAATGATATAATTGAATTGATTATTATAGTAAAACATAATCACAAATATATATTCTGAACCTGATTCTTAAAAATCCCTTAATGTTTCTCTCTACATGTTCGTTAATTTATGTATCATCCTATTGGATTGACCATCAATTATGAGTGAATTTTGATGATAAGGTACAATTGGGTAACATAGTCACACTCTATGATTTTACATAACAATTATGTAAACCAGCCATATTAATCATATATTATCGTCCAACCAAATATTGGAAGCATCACATCCCCCATCTCAAAATAATTCATCGAACTATCTATTAAGATCAATAACCTAATCAGAATGAAATAATCCATGATCATCAACATATCTATAAAAAATAAAATTAAACACTATCAGGATTTAAGGAAAACCTATAACAAATCTATAAAAATATCCACCCATTTACATTGAGGAATATTTAAATCATACAACAATCCTATAAATATGGTTATTGTACTTAATTTTATTTGGGGCACATTGCATCATCAAAATAAACTCTACTAGCACCTTCTTTATCTCTGGATAGTAAATATTTTCCTTCAAGGCATGATACATGTTCACAACATCTAAAAAAAATTCCAATGATAAAATATATAACTTATGCATAAAAACATCCCATATACTCAATGGAATTAATAAAATACTAGGGAACAATACTTGATGCTTCTCACCCATAGTCTAACTATCCAAAACACCACCATTCATAATTTTGGATCCTCATAATTCCACATCTAGGTATCCAAACTCATACTCCCCACTCATAACACTAATGATAATTCTAAAAACATATGATAAATATATCCTTATAATACATCTCATTTTAACCAATATAATGATATGAAAACATCTCCATCACCTTTCATTTCTATGTTTCCCACTAAATATTTTCACCATAAAAATTTTGATCCAAGTTTTCATCAACCACATTACTCTTCCAATGGATGTATATGATATCTTGGACATAATATTAGATAAATTAAAAATATCTATCTATTACAAATTTAAATCATTATAAAAGAAAATATACCATAGGATTTTATGATTTAAATAAAGAGTAAAGAGTTCTCTATATAAATATTTTTCATGAAGATTAAGTGTCATCAAAATAAACACATGATTCGAATCTTGGTTAGAATAACACAATTCATGGGGATGTTACTGAAAAACCCATATACAATAAATTATATTTAATGCATCCTAAATAAATAAAATCATAATAAGGGGAAACAAAATAAACATAATATGATACGTCATCCTTAATAAATCCAATAATTATAGTGTTTCTCAAATTTTCCATCAATATTTAAAAAATTCATCACACACCTGAATTAAATCAAAATAATTACATTTCACTGTAAATATTTATAATGGAGTTCAAATTTGAAAAGACTAGTTATGAACCTCAATTAATAAACTTATGATCATATGAAACTTTTAACTATATAAACCTTATTCTGTGAGTTCTATAAAAGAACCCCCTCAATATTCACTGGGTCAAATGCTAAACAGTGAACAGAGATAATATAACATATAAAATAATCCACACACATAAAAAATGATACATATAAATGTTTCAATATAAATAATTCTTCCTAAAAATACATCAACACTATCAAGATTTATTATTCATATTATCCTAAATCATGAAATAAACTAAAATAATAATAATGAATATTGCCATAAAAACATGAATGTACTGATGAATCAACCCATTTATAATCCCTTTTATTATGGTTGGTATATTAATAATACCAAAGGCAATCATGAAGAACAAAAAATTTACATGATGACAATAAAAATCTATACTAGTGATGTTTTCATCCTTATCAATCATTTAATAATATGTATATCTTAAATTAGTTATTAAACAAAACTCAATCCCGTAAAATGTTGATATAAATAATCTATTTTTAGGATTATGATATTAATGATTCAATACACATTAATTCAACCAATTATAATATATACACAATCCCTAAAACCCATCTACCATTTTGGAAATCAAAAAGGGAAAGACCCCTGAATACAGGAAATGATAAATAAAACATCAATGAAACAACTCATCTATGTTCATTTTAAATCCCTATAATTTAAATAAAAAAATTATAATTTTTTAAACATTGGGTATAATTCCTTATTTAATTATTAAATCAAAGCAAAGACCTCTTTTAACTGAGTAGAGGGAGTCCCATTACATATCCCAAAGACCTAGTGGGAAAATAGCCCATTATATGGCCTATATGCCCAAATTTTTGGCCCAAGGGCCATTCTATGAATTGTATTGCTACAATACCCACCAGCTACAATGATACATGGTGCCCACCGCTACTACATTTCCCTACCACTGCTATAGTGTCCCACTGCCACTACAGTAACCTTCGTTGTTACTGCGTTCCACTACAATAGTATGGTTACATTACTGCTATAGTACCCTTGCGTCTAATGGGTATTGAACCCACATTTTTCAAGTATGATTACAAGGTTATTACCATGATGCCAAACCCCAACTATAGAAAATGTTTGTATGGTAACACTCACCTCCCACAGGGGGTCCCACCATTCCTAGAGCGCACCACACATTCCTTGGCAAGGCAAATGGATTTAAATCACCATGTGCAAAATATGCGTAGTTTCCAAGTCTTGCAGGACTCAATCCTGGGCCTGTTCTAATAGAGAGTGAGGGGTACAACCAATAGGTACCACTTGGATAACACCCCATGGGAAATGATCATATTATATGATAAAATAGAAATTCATTAAATTTAAAGATCTTATGATTCCCAAATTTAATCTCACACAACAGAATAAAACTCCAAACCATCGGAAAAACACCAACATAATCCCACAAAATAAAATTAAACTTCTCCACCTCTATATTTGTTTCACTATGATTCAAATATTCTAACTAATATATAGTAATTTAAAGATAAATTATTTACTAACATATACGGAAATCAATTTTCCAAACAAACACCATATAAACACTCTAAAACTAGAGAAAATAACCATCCATATATAATATTTTTGAAAAGTTTTATATATAATACAACCAATCAATCCATGAGGTATTATTATCAGATTTTGTCTATAATGATGTTACCTTAAAGAGAATTAATATGATTACACAACCAACTCATAACTAAATAACTCATCCAACATCCCAATTATGTAATCAACTGCAATGGCCTCTAAATAATCTCCAATGAAAAATCTATACCAAAAACATAAGGGGTGATATAAGAACATGACCCACAAAAATCATTTAAAATAGAATCAAGAGTGGAGTGGAAAATAATACCTAAAACCACCTCGGGTACCTGTACATTTTAAAATTTAAAGGTTTAGAGTTTCTCTATACCAACTCATCATTGTTGTCTTTGTTTTTTGTCTCTACCTCTTCTCTGGATTTCTCTTTTCAAAACTCCACCATGATGTCTTCTTCCAGTACCACCCAATTTCAATGGTCCTAAATTTCATTGTTTACATCATTTTTATATTCGGCGCATCCGATTTGTTCCAATAAAAATTTTAATTTGAAATGGATGGCGATATACTGATCACATGTGATATTGATGATGGAATTTTTTTAACACCATGATATTTTAAAATAATTCTATGTTTGATAGCATATAAGGCGTGAAACATCAAGCATTGATAAAATAAAATATATTATTACAAAAATGTCATCTTTATAACCGCAATATTAAATTAGTAGGTATAAATAAGATAAATTGTATTATTAAAAATATATAAGGGCACTAATAAATAAAAAATTATTGATTAATTGTTAGTAAATAGGCTCTAAATTTTTAATAAGCATTTTACTACATAAATTTGTTTACTTCATAAATGGGTTTATTTATTGTTGTTAGTAAATATTATAATAAATTTCTAGAATAAAATTAAAATGTATTGAATAAAAATAATATCATTTTTCGAATCATCACATCAAACTTATTATAGTATATTTATTATGAGGATTTTTCAAAAAATATTGATTTTCTAGTGAATAGTTATTAAATACTGATTTTTATTAAAAAAAATGTATTACTGTTTCAATCATTAACAGAGTTCCATATTTTTTTAAAATATATTAATGAAATTGTTATATAAAATTATTAATAATCCAATTATGTTCATTTGAATAATTTTAATTGTTTTATTTAGTATTAAAAAATTATACATAAAAGGTAATTTTATGAAAAAAAATCTTTATCTTTCCTATTTTATTCATAAATTAATTTATCCAACATATTGAAATTAAATCTTAAAAAACTGAATTCATATTTTTAGTAAAGAGTTAAATTTTTTTAAATATGTCCATTTTTTTAATTATGAGTAGTACCCATAGTAAATAATTGTCTATTGGGTAAGGGTAAATCAACTAATTATGGTTAAAAATAATCAGATGAGAACTAAAAAATGGCCCAAACACTTGAATTTATATAATTTGATGAGTGTAGTTCAGTCATTTTCATCGATATTTCATAATTATTGCATCATTGAGTCATATTTATTTGATTTTGAACTATTTAAGATTAAACGAAAGGATAATGTCAACATTGTCACTTTCATACTACTTAGATCAATATTATTTCAGGATAGTGGTAAAAAATTATATTTTGTTATAAATTATAACATTAATTAGGAATGATATTTTTTTCATTGTAATTGATTTATTATTTTTATTTTTGAAATAATTACCTTAAAATAATAGGTAACACATACACAATATTTCATAACTCAACAAAAAAATAAAATAAATTCCTCTAATAATATTTAAATTAATATAACATTACATAATGTTTTTCATCTGAGAATTTTGTAGAAAAATATAAATTTCAATAGATGTGTGAATGTATTGTATTCTAATTCTTTTTTTTCAATTTTTTTAAAAGTCAAAATAAATAAATAGTTCCAAAAATGAAATTAATGATATTTTCTTACAAATAGTATTTTCTTAAATGATTTAATAACACTAAATAATCTATACTCATCAATTTTTTTTAAATGTTGGAAAATTTTAACCACATTCAATTTATCATTAAAATTTCCTTTAATAGTAAATATCATGACCCATGAATAGTAAAAAACAAATTATTATTACAATATTCTTCAATAGGGTTAACATAGGGTTGAAACAAAAGGATATGGGTGAAAACATCACCACAATGTATCCAATTTTAATTTTAGGATAATTATTATACATAAAAACATTTTAAATTGAAATTAAATAAATTTTTATACATTGTAACATGAAAATTAATTTATATGAATTTAATACTTTATGAAATTCTAATAATGCCCCACCCCTCATTATAAATTGATAACCACCTCTCAACTATTCATCACACTTAATGAACCATTTTATCTTCCAACACCTACCCAAATAACATCCTACCTTTCTATAACACATTATAGAGGTCATATTATGGGAATAATATCTGCCTTAGAGGGAATAATTCTTAAGGAAAAGAATTTTTTCTAAAGAATATGTATATCTTTTAGAAGGATGTTTTAGTTGTATTTATTCTTGTACCTACTTTAAATATTATTCAATATTGATTAATTAAAAATGATATCTTATTTATTATATTGATATATTTTTATTTTAAGGTAACAAATATATCGATATCGTATTTTATGAAATTGGAAGTAAAACTCTCATTTGTGTGTATGATAGACTACCTCCTTGTGAAGGGATGTGGTTTGTTTCCCATTACCTCCTCTCATGGATAATTTTATTGGTGGATCTAATTTTTATATATAATATTTATGAAATATATAACATTATTATAATATAATATATTAACTTCTTTCTTACCTTTTGATCTATTGAAAAATAAAAACGTCATATGGTCTTACATGTAGACTACCACTCCCCAAAACGATGTGATTCAGTTTCAATAAAAAAATCACATGGATGTAATATATAATATTTTTCAACAAATAAAATAGTATATATTATATAATGATCACTATAGGAGGAAATAAACTTACCATATATCCCTAATGATCATTGAAAAATTGAAATGTTACTAAAGTGTAAATACAACATATGACCAACATGATAGTAAAGTATTTATTTTTAACAACAATTATTCATGTTTAGTTTTCAAAGTATATATTACGTATAAAAAAATAATTATTTAATGATTATTTTCTATATTTGAACTTTTAATGTCCGATTTTACCATAGTCATCTTATTGAGGTCATTTTAGACATAGAAACCGAATATCATTGAAATGTTCAATGTAAAATTAATTTATTAGGTGAGTAAATATTAAATGGTAATAAATAAATAAATAATACAATAAATTTAAAAAATGTAAAATGTAATTAATTTATTGACATAATTTATTATTAATTATTGTAATGAACATACTTGTCAAGTCATACATAAGTTAAGTAATTTCATTTCAATTATCATTTATTGAGGTATATTTTTAATACACTTCATTTCACTTATATAGTCTATATACTTCCCTATGACATGTTTTTTCATGAATAATTAATATGTCATAGTATTTTAAGTATAAATTAAAATTATTTCATCCAAGGGAATTTTACTAGAATGTTTCTAACTACTAAGGGTTGTTAACTAAATTTCCATTATTTTGGTTATAATTATACTTCATTGACATTGTTATTATAGGATTATTTGATATTTCCATAAAAAAATATATATTTTCATCACCTATATATAATTAGATAAATGAAATTTTTTAAATAAATTTTACACTCTTTATGCCCTTAGGATACTAAAATCATGTTTTTAAGGAAACCCACCTTTGATTTCCAACTCGATCGAGAAACTTTTTCTTCAAATCCATATTTTCCTTAATTGATTGAAAATATATTTTCAATATTTACCAATTATTTTTTAAATATATGTTCAAACATGTTTTAATATACAAAATAGTTTAAAATTGATCTTCATGTAGATTTCTGAATCAAGTGTTTTTAAACATTTATTTCAAAAGTGTGAAAGTAGTTTTTTTTAAAATATACAACATTAACATTATTTATTTATGTAATAACTAGTCAATTTTTTGTACAATCCATTACAATTTTACATATTTATTTTCATTGAAAATGTTTTTGAAAATATTTTTTTATATATTTTGATTTCAAATAAGTGATTTCTATTAGAATAGAATATTTTCCTAAAAAAAATTCCATGTTATTTTTAAACTACATTCATCAATATCAACATAATGTATATAATCTTCTGATTTAATGTTGATATAAAACTAGTATACAATATTCCATATTTTATTGGATATTTTATGTTTAATTTTTTGTTAGAAAGTACTAAAATTTTATACACCGGTTATTCTAATATGTACAGTTATTGATTTTTGAGGATTATCGATTAATTTTTATTATTTATTCACATAATTAATGAATTGAATTTATTAAGGGATTAATGGGACCAATAATTACTTATAACATTGATGAATCTGTAGTTCAAATGAGATAGACCAGCTGTATAGCCTTATTAAATGGGTATTTGGGGATTACCTACCCACAGTTTAAATTGTGCTAGAATAAGGCCTCAAACATAGGTTTTATATTTTAGGTATTATGAATTCCATAATTATGAATTCAGTTATTAATATGCTTGAAATTAATTTTGAACAATATATAATTATTTTTTTAATCTCAATTGATTATTTATATTGAATGATTTGATCTTAATTTACTCCTACCTCATTATTGTTAAGGTTCATGTAAATGATTAAATTGAATATGCTTTCGGCTATTTTATTTTAATTATTTATTATTAATTATATAATCATCATATCTTCAACATTACATAACCCTTACTAAGTATCTAATCTCAAACTTTATTTTTTAATATTCCCTATGATTCCAAGAAGTGTTCTTTTATTGATATGCAATGAAATTTCAGAGATAATAACAATGTTCTCAAAGAAATTATTGTGTTATATATTTTGTTTTCAACTGTAATGTGAGATTTATGTATGAATATTTTTTACCCATACAACTAAACTATTTAATCTTTCTATATGAGATCACATATATCTTATGCTAATGTAATGTGAGATATTATTCTGAAATTTTTTTTATGGGCAATGTATTTTAATATTAATAAATTAAATTAATAACTATTAATAAATTATTTTTAAGAAATTTACATATAATATATTCAATAATTTTTTTTTCATTTAATTAATTTTTTTAAGAATTATTTAGGAATAAAACATGATTTATGAAAAAAAACATATTTTTCAAAAACATTATTTTTATTGCATTTTGTGAACCTATTTTTAAAATTATATAATAAAAAAAATTTCTCTATGATTGGATAAAATTTATTACATATTTTAATTTAGGATATTAAAATTTAGTAAATAATACCCTCTTGTTTTTGGTCAATCTGAATAATAACTATACTAAAATTTATCACCCGTGTAAAGGGAAAATCAATTTATTATATGCTAAGTATAAGGGATTCGACCATAAAATTTCATTTTCATTAGTTTTTTACTAATGTAATTCGACCCTAATTTCCTTACTCTTATAATTTATTTGTTTAATGGACACTTTTCTATGAAAATGACATATATAATATTTAATGAAAATAAAGTCACATAATGTCTCTATCTTAGTTCTAATTATCAATTATGTGTCCACATAAAAAAAATCATACTATGAATGAATATAAATGTCTTTTTTATAGGCTATTGAATTTATTTTCATGATGTAGATATATTTTTTTTAATTATATAATTACTTTAATTTTTATGAAATACTAATGTTGTATTTATTTAATTATTAGAAAAATAAATAAATTATTTTAATATATTCAAAATCATGTAATATGAGTTAATTTTAGTGTTCTATAAATTGTATGGATGAATATTAAATATATATGTTATTATAAATGATTATATTTAAATTCCATATTTTCCTTTATGTCTTTTATGACAAATTACGTAAATAGTGTCAAAATTAACATTAATGATATTTTATAAAAATAATATATTACTACATAATTTAGAAATTATAAAACACATGAAAGAGGAAAATTAGGGAAATATATTTTTTAATATTCGAATCAACATTTCCATTATAATGAAATTTATAAATCTTTCAGAGTGATAAATTTGATACCATGGTTAATGATAAAATGTGTTAACTAAGCAGTCAAACCAAATGATAAGGTATAAAACACCGCATAAACCTATAATTTTTTTGGTTCATTTTATTTAATCCCCAAAATTACTTATCATCAATGAACTCTCCTTTTGCAGGTATTTGGGTGATATATATACCTTATAATATGTTTTTTATTTTATGAAATCCCCTGAGTACGCCTACCCTAAATTATATAAGGGAACAACTCTGTTATCTAAATCACACCAATTTTATAATTTTATCTAAAACAAAACCAATAAAAATAACTTTTAAATATCCATATAAAAATTATATTGTTTTTCATATTCCTAAAATCATAATCCTATGATCCTTAAGAGGATACCTAAAGGAGTTCATTCAAGGAAGAGGTGATGGCTGTAAATGATCACATCCTTTTAGTTTCTTCCTTAAATATTATAAATATTTCGTAATTATCATTAAATAATATCATATATATACAAAAGATAATTAATCCTTTTTATGAATAATAAATTACCATTATCCACCATATTTCCCATCAAATGGTTTGTGGAAGTATCACTCATGTGTATGTATGGCTTATTATTTGCACATGGGGATACCATTAATTTTCCATCTCCATATTTCATGGATTGTTATTATGATGGTTTTAAAGATTACAAATGATAATTATGATAAATTATTATTCTGTAAAATTAATATCACACCTACCTTGCTACTGTCATACCCTTTTGAAAGCGTTAACGTCCCTTATACGTATGTGTGGACTACAATCTCCAATAAGTTACATGATTTGTTTTTCATTTATTTTTAAAAATGATGATAATAAGAATATATTTAACGAATACACAAACACACACACACACACACACACACACACATATATATATATATATCCTTGTGTGTGTGTGTGTGATATAATAAATTTTCTAAAAGGTTTATTAATATTTATCTTTCTTTCTTTCCGTCCATCTAAAAATGAAAACAACGTTCATGAGTAAGTACGACCAATAGTCTCCATGAATTGTGTAGTTGATTTATATATATATATACATTTATTGTAGACTCTAAATATTCATATAACAAAAATATATGAAATTTATATAAAAAAATATATATAGATATTATGTAACCAAGATTTATGAAAAGCATCCAAAACTACAAAACCAAAACATAAATGGAAAACAAAGTAAGTATCACCTAAAACATTGATTTAAGTGAAAATTTGTAAATAAATGGGTGATAAAATTTTATAATTAAAAAATATATGACTTTATATATTTCATTATTTTTATGTAATATATTTATAATAAATATTTATTTATTATAAACCACATTTGATCATGTATGATAGAAGTCATACATCAGGTAAGGGATTTTCACATCACTTTTAATATGAAATGGATGGCGACATACTGATCACATGTGATAGTGATGATGGAAAATTTTTTAACACCATGATATTTTAAAATAATTCTATGTTTGATAGCATATAAGGAATGCAACATCATTCATAGATAAAACAAAAAATATTATTACCTAAATGTCATATTTATAACCTATATATTAAATTGGAATGTATAAATAAGAAAATTTTATTATTAAAAATATATAAGGGCACTAAAAAATATAAAATTATTTATTAATTGTTAGTAAATAAGCTCTCAATTTTAAACAAGCATTTTATTACTTAAATTTGTTTACTTCATAAATGGGTTTATTGATTTTTGTTAGTAAATATTATAATTAATTTCTAGAATAAAATTAAAATATATTGAATAAAAATAATATCATTTATTGAATCATCACATCAAACTTATGATAGTATATTTATTTTGAGTATTTTTCTAAAAATATTGATTTTCTAGTGAATAGTTTTTAAATACTGATTTTTATTAAAAAATTTATTTCTGTTTCAATCATTAACAGAGTTCCATATATTATAAAATATATTAAAACAAAAAAATTGTTCTATAATATTATTAATAATCCAATTATGTTCATTTGAATAATTTTATTTGTTTGATTAAGTTTTAAAAAATTATACATAAATGGTAATTTTCTGAAAAACAATTCTTTATGTTTCTTATTTTATTCATAAATTAATTTATCCAACTTATTGAAATAGAATTTTAAAAAATGGAATTCATATTTTTAGTAAAGAGTTATTTTTTTAAATATGTCCATTTTTGTCATTATGAGTAGTACCCATAGTAAATAATTGTCTCTTAGGTAAGGGTAAATAAACTAATTATGATTAAAAATAATCAGATGAGAACTAAAAAATGACCCAAACACTTGAATTTATCTAATTGGATGAGTGTAGTTCAGTCATTTTCATTGATGTTTCATAATTATTGCACCATTGAGTCATATTTATTTGATTTTGAACTATTTAAGATTAAACGAAAGGATAACGTCTACATTGTCAGTTTCATACTATTTAGATCAATATTATTTCAGGATAGTGATAAAAAAATTATATTTTGTTACAAATTATTACATTAATTCGGAATTATATTTTTTCATTGTAGTTGATTTATTATTTTTATTTTTGAAATAATTACCTTCAAATAATATGTAACACATACACAATATTTAATAAATCAAATAAAATTCCACTAATAATATTTAAAATAATATAACATTACATAACATTTTTCATCCTATACTTTTGTAGAAAAATATAAGTTTCAATAGATGTCTGAATGTATTTTTTTCTAATTCTTATTTTTTCAATTTGTTTTCAATGTCAAAATTAATAAATAGTTCCAAAAATGAAATTAATGATATTTTCTAACAAATAGAATTTTATTAAATGATTTAATAACACTAAATAATCTATACTCATCTATGTTTTTGTTAAATGTTGGAAAATTTAATCCATAATCCATTTATCATCAAACTTTCCTTTAATAGTTAATATCATGACCCATGAATAGTAAAAAACACTTTATAATCACAATATTATTCAATAGGGTTAACATAGGGTTCAAACAAAAGGATATGGGTGAAAACATCACCAAAATGTATCCAATTTTAATTTTATGAAAATTTTTATACATAAAAACATTTTAAATTAAAATTAAATTAATTTGTATACATTGTAACACGAAAATTAATTTATATAAATTTAATAATTTATGAAATTATAATAATGCCCCACCCCTCATTATAAACTGATAACCACCTCTCATATTTTCATCACACTTAAAGAACCATTTTATCTTCCAACACATACCCAAATAACTTCTTAACATTCTATAACATATTATAGAAGTCATATTATGGGAATAATATCTGCCTTAGAGGGCATAATTCTTAAGGAAATGGATTTTTCTAAATAATATGTATATCTTTTAGAAGGATGTTTTAGATGTATTTATTCTTGTACCTCCTTTAAATATTATTCGATCTTGATTAATTAAAAACACTATCTTATTTATTATATAGATATATTGTTATTTTAAGGTAAAAACTATATCGATATCGTATTTTATGAAATTGGAAGTAAAACTCTCATTTGAGTGTATGATAGACTACCTCCTTATGAAAGGGGTGTGATTTGTTTCCCATCACCACCTATCATGGATAATTATATTGGTGGATTTAATTTTTATATATAATATTTATGAAATATATAAAATTATTAAAATATAATATATCAACTTCTTTCATACCTTTTGATCCATTGAATAATTAAAACGTTATATGGTCTTACATGTAGACTACCACTCCCCAAAGCGACATGATTCAATTTCAATCAAAAAATCACATGGATGGAATATATAATTTGTTTAAACAAATAAAATATTATATATTTTATGATGATCACTATAGGAGGAAAAAAACTTACCATATCTCCCTAATGATCTTTGAAAAATTGAAATGTTACTCAAGTGTAAATACAACTTATGACCAACATGATCGTAACATACTTCTTTTTAACAACCATCATTCATGTTTAGTTTTCAAAGTATACATTACGTATAAAAATAATAATTATTTAATGTTTATTATCTATATTTCAACTTTTAATGTCCTATTTTACCATAGTCATCCTATTGAGGACATTTTAGACATAGGAATCGAATATCATTGAAATGTTCAACGTAAAATTAATTGATTAGGTATGTAAATATTAAATAGTAATAATGAAATAAATAAAACTATAAATTTAAAAAATGTAATAAGTAATTAATTTATTGACATAATTTATTATTAATGATGGTAATGAACATACTTGTCAAGTTATACCTAAGTTAGGGAATTTCATTTCAATTTTCATTTATTGAGGTATATTTTTAATAAACTTCATTTCAATTATATAGTTTATACATCCCTATGACATGTTTTTTCATGAATAATTAATATTTCATAGTATTTTATGTATAAATTAAAATTATTTCTTCCAGGGGAATTTTACTAGAATGTTTTTAAGTTCTAAGGGTTGTTAACTCAATTTCCATTATTTTGGTTATACTTATACTTCATTGATATTGTTATTACAAGATTATTTGACAATTCTATAAAAAAATATTTTCATCACCTATATATAATTAGATAAATTAAATTATTTTCAAAAAATTTTACGCTCTTTATGCACTCAGGATACTAAAAGCATGTTTTTAAGGAAAACCAACTTTGTTTTTCAACTCGCTCGACAAAATTTTTCTTCAATATCCTTATTTTCCTTAATTGATTGAAAACATAATTTCAATATTTACCAATTATTTGTTAAATATATGTTCAAACATGTTTTACTATACAATATAGTATAAAATGGATCTTCATGTAGATTTCTGAATCATGTTTTTTTAAACTTTCATTTCAAAAGTGTGAAAGTAGTTTTTTTTAAAATATACCACAGGAGCATAATTTATTTATGTATTGACTACTAAATTTTTTGTACAATCCATTACAATTTTACAAATTTATTATCCTTTAAAATGTTTTTGATAATATTTTTTAATATTTTTTTATTTCAAATAAGTGATTTCTATGAGAAAAGGAATATTTTACTCAAAAAAACTCCATGTTATTTTTAAACTACATTCATCAACATCAAAATAATGTATAGAGTATTATGATTTAATGAGGATATAAAACTAGTATACAATATACCATATTTTTATGGATGGTTTATGTTTAATTTTTCATTAGAAATTACTAAAATTTTGTACACTGGTTATTCTAATAGGTACAGTTATTGATTTTTGGGGGTTATCGATTAAATTATATTATATATTCACATAATTAATGCATTGGATTTATTAATGAATTTATGGGACCTATAATTACTTATAGCATTGACGAATCTGTAGTTCAAATGAGATAGACCAGTTGTATAGGCTTATTAAATGGGTATTTTGGGTTTACCAACCCAGAGATTAAATTGTGCTAGAATAAGGCATCGATGATATGTTTCAGATTTTAGGAATAATGAATTCCATAATTATGAATTCAGTTATTATTATGATAGAAACTAATTTTGAACAATATATAATTAATTTTTTAATCTCAATTGATTATTTATATGGAATGATTTGATCTTAATTTACTCCTACCTCATTATTGTTAGGGTTCATGTAAATGATTAAATGAAATATGTTTTCTGTTATTTTATTTTAATTATTTTTTATTAATTATTTAATAATCATATCTTCAACATTACATAACCCTTACTAAGTATCTAATCTCAAAATTTATTTTTTAACATTCCCTAGGATTCCATGAAGTGTTATTTTATTGATATGCAATGAAATTTCAGAGATAATAACAATGTTCTCAAAGAAAATATTGTGTTATATATTATGTTTTCAACTGTAATGTGAGATTTATGTATGAATATTTTTTACCAATACTACTAAACTATTTAATCTTTCTATATGAGATCACTTATATCTTACGCCAATGTAATGTGAGATATTTTTATGAAATTATTTTGGTGGGCATTGTATTTTAATATTAATAAATTAAATTAATAACTATTAATAAATTTTTTTTATGAAATTTACATATAATATATTCAATAACTTTTTTATCATATAATTAATATTTTATAAGAATTATTTATGAATAAAACAAGATTTATGAAAAAAAGTTATTTTTCTAAAACATTATTTTCATTGCATTTTGTGATCTTATTTTTAAAATTATATAATAAAAATTATTTCTCTCTGATTGGATAAAATTTATTACATATTTTAATTTAGGAGATTAAAATTTAGTAAATAATACCCTCTTATTTTTTGTCATTACATATAATAACTATACTAAAAGTTTTCACCTGTGTGAAGGGGAAATGAATTTATTATATGCTAAGTATAAGGGATTCGACCATAAAATTTCATTTTCATTCTTTTTGGACTAGGGTAATTCGACCCTAATCTCCTTAGTCTTATTATTTATTTGTTTAATGGACACTTTTATATGAAAATGACATATATAATATTTAATGGAATTAAAGTTACAAAATGTCTTTATCTTAGTTTTAATTATCAATTATGTGTCCACATAAATAAAAAATCATAGTATGAATGATTATAAATGTCTTTTTTATAGGTTATTGAATTTATTTTCATGATGTAGATATATTTTTTTAATTATATAATTACTTTAATTGTTCATGATATACTAATGTTGTATTTATTTTATTATTATAAAAATAAATAAATTATTTTAAAATATTCAAAATAATGTAATATGAGTCAATTTTTGTGTTCTAAAAATTGTATGGAAGAATATTAAATATATATGTTATTATAAATGATTATATTTTAATTCCATCTTTAATTTATGTCTTTTATGTCAAATTACATAAATAGTGTCAAAATTAACATTAATGATATTTTATCAAAATAATGTATTACTACATAATTTAGAAATTATAAAAAACATGAAAGAGGAAAATTAGGGAATTATATTTTTTAATATTCGAATCAACAGTTACATTCTAATGAAATTTATAAATCTTTCAGAGTGATAAATTTGTTACCATGGTTAATGATAAAATGTGTTTACAAAGCAGACAAACCAAATGATATGGTATAAAACACAACATAAATATATAATTTTTTTGGTTGATTTTATTAAAAACACTTAATAACTTAGCATCAATGAACTGTCCTTTTTCAAGAATTTGGGTGATATATTTTCTTTTTAATATGTTTTTTATTTTAAGAAATCCCCTGAGTACCACTACCCAAAATTATAAAAGGGAACCACACGGTTATCATAATCACACCAATTTTATTCTTTTATCTAAAAAAACCAATAAAAATAACTTATAAATATCCATATAAAAATTATATTTGTTTTAGTCTTCCTAAATTCATAATCCTATGATTATTAAGAGGATACCTAAAGGAGTTCATTCAAGGAATAGTTGATCGCTGTAAACGATCACATCCTTTTAGTTTCTTCCTTAAATTTTATAAATATTTCGTAATTATCATTGAATAATATCTTATATATCCAAAAGATAATTAATACTTATAATGAATAATAAATTACCACTATCCATCATATTTCCCATCAAATAGTTAGTGGAAGTAACACTCATGTGTATGTGTGTCTTATTATTTGCACATGGGGATATAATTAATTTTCCATCTCCATATTTCATGGATTGTTCTTATGATGGTTTTAAAGATTATATAATGATAATTATGATAAATTATTATTATTTAAAATTAATATCTCACCTACCTTGCCACCATCATACACTTTTGAAAGCGATAATGTCCCTCATACATATGTGTGGACTACAATCTCCATGAGGCGACATGATTTGTTTTTCATTTATTTTTAACATTGATGATAATAGAAATATATTTAACGAATACACAAACATAGACATATAAATATATATATATATTTGTGTGTGTGTGTGGTATAATAAATTTTTTAAAAGGTTAATTAATATTTATCATTCTTTCTTTCGGTCCATCTAAAAATGAAATCAAAGTTCATGAGTAAGTACGATCAATAGTCTCCATGACTTGTGTAGTTGATTTATATATATACATTTATTGTTGACTCTAAATATTTATATAACAAAAATATATGAAATTTATATAATAAAAAAAATATAGATATTATGTAACTAAGATTTATGAAAAGGATCCAAAACTACAAAACCAAAACATACATGGAAAACGAAGTAGGTATCACCTAAAACATTTATTTTAGTGAAATTTTGTAAATAAAAGAGTGATAAAATATTATAATTAAAAAATACATGACTTTATATATTTTATTATTTTTATGTAATATGTTTATAATAAATATTTATTTATTATAAACCACATTTGATCATGTATGGTGGAAGTCATACATGAGGTAAGGGCTTTTCACATCAACTTTATTTTTGTCAGACACAATACAAATTCCACATTAGTTTATTTTTTATGGTTTATATAATAACCAATAATATATATTATTATTCTTCCTATGAGTGTTTTTTGTTTTAAATATCCATCTATTTATCTTTTTTTATGGCTATTATGAATTAAATGTGACCAAATCGGTAAAGATTTTATATTACAATCTCATTATTTTTGGTATTTTTTATGAATAAGTATTAAATGATTAATGGTATGGTATTCCTATGAATAAACTCATAAAATTTCTTATCCTATAATTATTAATCAAAAATATATGGTTTCATTTCATTTTTATCACCTCACAAACTTAAGATATTGAAAATATTTTAATATGGAATATCGAAAACTTTTCTATCTTTGGTTGAATAAAACAATTCTTCTATATCCAGGTATTCAGCTTACAAATTAAATAGGACTTATTACATTGTAATAGTTTTATTTAAGAATTTATCAAGAAATTATTTACATTTGGAACAATGTTTTTACAAGTAATGATTTCTTTTTTTTCAAAATGAGGTACTTTTTGACTTTTTAAAAAATTAAAAAAAGAATGTTTTATTTTAACTTGTATTGCATGAACAAAATTTTCCATCATCCTAACATCAAAATGAATTTAATATTTATTTAAATTCTTACAAGGCTATATGAAAACAACATATTTTCTATTATAGTGATGAAATTTATAGTTTTTGTAATGTAATTTTCAAAGAGGAATGTTAAATATCCTAAATAATGATATAATTATCGTGTAATATAATTTAAATTATTAAAGACAAAACCACTTGATTTAAATTATGAATTAATGGGGATGTTATCCATGGATATAAAAATTATTATTTCTTAGGATGGTTTTTTTATGATGAAAATATGTTTATGAATACCAATTCATTTCTATCGATTCTTTTATGATCACATGATAAAATTTTCATGGGACCCATTTCTTTTACATAGTTTCTATTAAGAATAAATGTTTATGAAAACCATTAATTTTCATTTCATAATGTATTATGAAAGTTTTATGAACATTTAGAACACATATTTATGATTTTTATTTTGTGAGTTGTTGGCTGGAATTATATATCACTCTATCTCATTTGGAAATGATTGATATCACATGAGATACATAGGACTCAAATGGGGATTGAACCCAGATTATTAAAAGAATATGTCCATTATGATAGTCTTAGGAGTAAATTATTAACACTATAATGGTTTACGTATTGTACCCAATACACTATCATAGTCTTGGAATTTATCCTTTAATACTACAATTGTTTTGGGATTGAACCCAATCCCTGATGATAATCTTGGAAATGAGACATGACAACTAAAAACATGATTTCTAATGCTTATGTGTATTCTAGAAACATGAGTATTATTACAATGTTATGTAGTTAGGGCTTAATTTAGATGATTAAATAATGATTCATTTCTTATAAACATCCAAAATATATATCATAACTATTGATTTTGACATATTATTTGTAAGGTTTGGTTACTCATATGTTATTCTCATGTTTTCATACTCTTTTTCTCATGTAATGTTGATATCTCCCTTTTTTACCCTTTTTTATAAATTTGTCTCACCCTTTATTATGTTTTTATTCTCCGTGTTAAGATGTAATTTATTTTTTATAATATGTCTAAGAAGTCTTACAGTAATGATGAACTAAGTGGGATATGATGTTGATCTTTAATGAATACTTTGTCAAGGTTTATAAGATTCCAAAAAGAACTACACCTATATGATTAGGGTATATATATTTATTATATGTAATGAATAGTTATCTAAAAAGTTCAAATATCAATGTCTAAAATGCATGGGTCATTATAGATGGTATATGAGAAAATTTTAGTTAACCATTGGAAAATGATATGAGTAAAAATTAGTGAGAACAATGAGGATAAGTCTACATATAACATAAAATCCTATTTTTTGTAATAATTATTTATATACTTGGATAAATATAATATATCATAGATTAAAATTAAGGTTCCTTGATTTAGAAAATTGATAACCAACTTCACATTTTTATGTGGTTTTCTTTTAGGATTATTATTTCCTACACTATGATTTTTGGTTTTATTTGATGTATAAAACTCAGAGGGATCATGTTAATGATCAATTAAATAGAATAAAAAATGATTTTATGCCTAATAACCCATCTTTTATGGGATATGGACTTAAAAATATTGTATCTATGATCAGAAAACCTTTTTAAGCTATTAATCACGGTGAACAACCAAATTTCAAAAGGAAGGAACAACATTCTATTGAATTCTTCAAGAGGAAACGTTCACCTTAATTTAGTGGTTATATTGATACCCTAGTTTTCGAGAAATAGATATGTACAATTGAAAAGATATTTCACATTCTCTAATGTTCAATGGACGAAAAATTAATTTTCAATATCGATAATTTGGAAGGTGAAGCAGATGAAATGTATAATATTATCAATAATACATGGAAACAATATAAGATGAAATACATGGTGTGGAATGAGTTTAGGAGATTATTATCCAATAATTACCATCCACATATTATTCATATAAAAATTGAGAATCGAATCCTTTAGAAAATTAAGAATAATGATGAATTAATTGGTACGTATGATTAAACTTTTATAAGGAATTTGAGTTATGATTCTAGTATTATCATTCATCATAGATGAAAGGTTGATCAATTCTTTTATATATAAAAACTAATTACCTAATGTTTGTTATCTATAAAATAATTTACTATCTATAATTAATCAATTGATTTACTATCAATGTTGAAATGGATAATTTAGTTACCCAAAAATATCATGGTTTTGAGAGGAATATAATGATGTAATTCAATGGAAATCCTAAAAAACAAAGAAAAAAAATAAGATGATCCCTTCCTTATACATAAAATCTAAAAGGAAGATTCTAAAAATTTACTTAAGGGAATATGTAAATTATTGAAATGTATAAATAATGGTCACTGTGAAACAAAATACTATTGTGACATGATAAAATTAACTGATGATGTGAATAGGCATAAGTGTCCAAAAAATGCCTCCCTAATATTTCATTATTTCTAATTCAAGGCATATTGAAATTATTCTGGCTAGTGCTAAAACAAGAATTTAAATTTTGATGATCAATTTGAAAATCATCTTGAGATTAGCATAAAATGAAAATTTCTTGTGATCCCCATTAGAGATGTTAATTATGGTAACAATGTTATGAAAGGTATAGTAACCATCCACATTAAAACATTTAATGGCTTATTGGATTCTAGATCTACCCATTAATTTGTATCATAATAATCTTGAAATTGAATTAGAGTAATATATCTATGATTTGATGTTGAATTATAATTAAAAATACAAATGGTATAATAATCACATATCTAGTCGATGATTCTTCTCTGGATGATGTTTATGGGAATATGTTTCCTGGAAAAATATTTATAATCTATTTGGTATTATTTTGAATTTTTTTGGGCTTCGGTTGGATTTATTTTAAAAAATACACATTAATTTCTTAGGAAGTGATGTTACATTTATTATTCATAACCAATCAATTGTGTCATATTAGTTCAATGATAAACATTAACATCTAATGTAAATCACGACCATTATATTAGTGATAATTCCTATTAAAAAATGATGCATATCTTAGATGGTTGGGAGGAAGATCAATATAAAATATATTCCCATTTTATGGGAGCTTATTTATTTATTTTCAGAATAATTTTCAAGTCTTAAACTGAATCAAGAAGATGAGTCCATAATATAACGCATTCATAGTTATGCACCTATTTCAAATACTCAAATTTGAATGGCCCTGATTTTGTTGGTAGAATTAAATAACATAATCCATGATTGTTTTGAAAAGTGATTCACTCATCCTACTATTTTACTACGAGGTTCACATATTATTTTTAATAAAAATAAATATGGATTGATGCATTTATACCTTGATTTTATGAAATAAACATGATAATAATCAAGAATGAGTATCTTATATCATGAAATTTTGAATTTTTGATCAACTTCATAGAGATCAATACCTTTATAAGATTGACATTCCTTCTAGATATCCTCAATTAAGTGATAAAAATGGAGATATACCCAATAAAAAATAATATACAAGTAATAGACACTATGAATTTATAGTGATGTAATTTGGTCTTACTAATACCACTATTATATCTGTGGATTTTAAAAATAGAGTCTTTGGAGTTTACCTTGATTATTTTATTTTAGACTTTATTGTTTATATTTTCATATATTTAATGAACAAGTATGCTCATGAATAACATTTTTTAAATGTACTGATGACCCTGACGAAGTAGACACCTTAGGAAAAATATACCATGTGTGAATTTCAGCATTGTAGTGTTTATTTCATAGGTCATATATTATCAGGTGAATGTTTATTGGTATATCCTTCAGACAGAGTGGTTATTCAATGTTCCTCATTCCAACCAATTTGGCTAAGATCTATAGTTTTATTTTTCTTTCTATATTTTTTCAGTGTTTTGTGACTAATTTTTTACACTTTTTAATCCATTCACCAAGCTAACATGGAAGGGTACCAAGAATGTTTTAACTAATGGATGTGAATAAAATTTAAAGTCACTAAATAGTAGGATATTAAGTGAACCTATGCTTAAATTACCATTATACTTAAATTGTTTTATAATAAATTCTGATACATCATATATGGAACTAGGATGTGTACTAATTAAAAAATATATGATGACAGATTATGCCTCACAAAAATTTATTATTCAAGAAAAAATTACCCAGTTCATTATTTGGAGTTAGCAGCGGTGATTTTTACGTTAATTATATAGATGTATTACTTTTATAAATAATGTTTTTAAATATATAATGATCATAAATTTTTCAAATGTAATATCAAATATAATGATTTGAGTATACACTAGAGAATATGGTTGGAGATGATTAATGAATATGACTACTCCATGAATTACAACCTTGGGAAAGAGAACTAGTTGGCAGATTCTCCGAGTCAAAAGAATCATGATAGCTTATGTATGATGAGGAATATCAAATATCAAATTTTTCTATATTATAAAATGATGGATCATAACTTCCATACCAAAGTGGTACATATATGTTCTCTGATCTAGTTCGTCAAATGACCTCATGCATGCCTCCTTGTACAATAGAGGTTGCTGAGAATCAATGATGATCTAATATATAACATGGATATACTATAACCACTTTAACAAAGAAGAATTAAAGCGGAAATAAAAAAATTATCCAAATAAAAATAAACAATAATTCTTATTATTCCATAACTAATATAGACCAATATCACTTGATAAACCCAAATAGGAAAAACAATTTCCTAACCAAAGTAAAAGATATTCCATTCCATACACATGACAAGAGTCAATGAAAAACAAAAATAAATACACATCGAAATATCCTATGTGAATACAAACATATTTTAGAGTTCACCCATCCTTTATTTTTCCCAATTCATACATATAACATATGACTCGTTACCATATATGTTCTTAAAATGATGATGTCTATTCGGGTACCAATTAGGAAACTATAATAGGGTTTGAGTACTACTAAGTATGTCACCACCAACTGTGTATAAAACAATATCTAGTCTATAACATTGTCTACAATTGTATAATGAATAGAATAAAATAATAATGAAAAAAATTTCAAATTAAATCATCATTTATTTAAAAGATAATTCTCCAGGTTCACAGTGACACTCGAACCATCAATACTAGCTTCTGCTTGTGGTAGAAACTGAACTATCTCTAAATAAATATCCCATTTAATTTCTTCATTTTTCTTCCATTTATCAAATCATTACAATTTCACAATTAAACAATGGGTTCCTACAAAATTATTATGGATCCCAATGGGTATTTAGAGGAGTATTACAAGACCCACAACTCAGAGATCACGTGTATACATAAATACCCTGAGGGTCTTGACTGGATGTCCAATAACCTTTGGGTATTTGGAGAAGTAGTACCTATCCGACAACTCATGCACAAATATAACATAACATGGTTCCATATTTCAAACCATTTATCTTCCACTAGCATTATCCAATATTCAATCATTTCAGAATTTCATTTATCTATAACGAAAAACATACATGTCATTATATTCATCTTATCACCACACCCTATGTGTGGCTACCCATTTGAAAAATCCATTACACAACCAAATTCACTAACCAATTATTCGCTAATTTTATAATTCCCATTAATCACAAATTTCATAACTCCCTTCATCCAACAATTACCTAATCACATTATTCTTCGTTTTCATAAAAAAAATCCAAACAATTCATTATCACATGAGAGAACAAATTAATTAATTAACTAATTTCATAATGAAAATTTTCATCATTGTAATTGAAATTTCAAAATTTAAACTATTTTTTATAACAATAAATACTATGGGAATTTATAATTGTACCACACTCATCGAGGATGTTGACAAACATTCAAAAAACCAAAAACCTCAATTTGATGTGGAAACATAAAAATCCAAATGGATTGGATAATCATCAACCAAAACCTTAAATCAAGAACAAACAGAACTCATCACTCAAAACATAGATTCAAATGCATCATCAATAGAGAAAAATTCATTCCTATTTATTAGGAAATATAGAT
The DNA here is from genome assembly GCA_963277665.1 of Viscum album. Lineage (NCBI taxonomy): Eukaryota > Viridiplantae > Streptophyta > Magnoliopsida > Santalales > Viscaceae > Viscum > Viscum album. The sequence continues at coordinate 1,024,273,348 of OY728160.1, read as the reverse complement.
GGGAGAGGGATAAGAAATTAGGGAATAAAACACATACCTTAGAAGTGATGATCCTTAAATGGGGTCATTGGTTCATCATTAAAGGGGTTTGATGATGCCTGGAACCCTCCAAGGAGCTTCCAAAATCATAGGAAATAGGGCGATCCTAATTTAGGGAAAATAGGGGTTAAACCCGAGGGGGTTCAGAAATTTAAATTAATTTTTTAGGGGATTAAAACCCCATGTTAAAATTTTTCTTAGGAGGGGATCAAGGTTTTAAAAACCATGTTCATTAACCATGTGTGTTTCCTTTTGGGTGAATAGTTTATCCTAAGTGGGAACATGTTTTGATAAACTATGCACTATCCATTGAAATCTACTAGGAATTAGGATGCATGGTTTTAGGTAGGGTGTCGTCATTGTTTGTCCAAACCAAGAACTAAATTTTCACCACCTCAGGCCTTTCTAAAAAGGGTTCGTGGTTTCTTGTTACATACAACAAGATATTTTTATAACTATTCCCCAACCATTCATAGCCAATTTTTCTTCCAAAATTAGCAAATTTCTAGTGAAATAACACCAAAACAAAACCCACCCATGTTATAAAAAAGGAAATAGAGTACTTAAAATGAACATCATATATATTTAGAAAAGTTAATTATCATATAGTCCCTCTACCTTATAATAGATTATTCTCAGCATGTACACCCATGAATCTATAAGATTATGAGGTAAAAATATAAGGCCACTCCACCCCCTTATATGCTTATATATCCAATGTTTCCTCCTAAAAAAGAACCATGTCGCTACAATACATGAACTATCATCATAATCTTTCCCCACAACACATTCTCACTATGATCCATTACTCATTTCGGGTTATCTTCAAATGATGTGTCAGGCTCAAGATCAACATCATCAATATAGATCACATGATATGGGGCGGGGTGATAACGGTGAAGCTGTGGAATATGAAAAAATACATAAAATTATACCTCTATGGAAATTCCAAACGGTTCGCCACCGACATGATTCTCCCTACAATCAAATAAGGTCCAAATAACCTTGTCTCCAACACGCCATACCTTTGAATGTTATGGTAACCCAATCATTGAGACCCTCAAAGGATGACGTAACCACCCACTATAAACTCAAGAGGTTTTCAATATCAATCAACATATGAATTATTCATAATTTGTTCTATATTCATACATTTTAAAATAAACTAATCCAGTTCGAATGTCTCCTTCAATATACTCATTGACATCCACTCTAAATCACCAGCCTCAATTTTGTATAGAGTACATATACATGACCTTCCATAAAGAGCCACATATGGTGACATCTGAATTGTTTCATAATAACTATTGTTATATGATAACTTATTGTTAACTTACTACGATTCCCGTGAACCACTAATATATAGGACACATTCACATAACATATCCTAAAAAACATTTATAGTACGTTCGGACTACCCATCTTTCTACAGGGGAAATATGTACTCATAAATAGCAATATACAAAGTTCATTATATAGCCCTTTTCAAAAGCATAAAATGAACAATGAGTCACAGTATGAAAAAAATTCTAGGTGGCTCCCTATGAATATGGACTATCTTATAAACATAATAGTATCACTACTAATCCACATATAAATTCTCCAAGATAGTAAATAAGTATGTTACTTTTTTTTTAATTGGTCCACAATAACCGAAATATCCACATTATTCCAAGACATCCTCAGGAGACCCACTACAAAGTCCATGGAAACACCATCCCACATCCATTTTAGAATGGTCAGTGGTTATAGAAAAACACCAGGTCATTGATTCTTGGTCTTCCCCAATTGACAGTTGTTTCATAATGTCAGGAACCCTGAAATCGACCTTTTCATTCTTGGTTACCAATACTATCGATGTAGGTCATGTTCTATTTTGGTAAAACTAGGATGAAATACCAACATCAAGGCATGAAACTCATGAATATGTTATTACCACATACTCGTAATCACAAAACTAGGGTTTCAGACATATTTGATTTCATCATCATCTATTGTCGAATTAGAAGATGGATCCATACCATCAAGGCTTCACCTCATGTCCATAAACTATGGATCCCCATTTTACCTCTCATTGGTCAATATAAGAACTGTGTAATCAACTGAAAATGATATGAGGCTCATCTAATACTGGACCTCCCAAACAACAACATGCATCTCATCCAGAATGGTCATCAACTTCCACTCAAAACTAGATTTCTAAACTACCTGAGTCCATGTCCTACCAATCAATGGGATTGTAACATAGATTACCTTCTAATGTATATATTCTACATCAAAATAATACTACTACATATACTCAACCCATCTCTACTACCAGATCATCAAATATCATTTTGAAGAGATTAAATTAATGTTTTTTGGTTGGTATGCATAATTAACATTTCTCCAAACATGTAATGGCTCCAATACATCAAGGAATAAAACACCATAGCTTGATAGAGGCCATGAATGGGGTAATTTATCTCATGTGTTCTCAACATATGTTACCCATATGCCACAACTAGATCACCCTACATCATCCCCATCCAATTTGAAACCTGGATGCATTAAAAAGCACCATATACTCCTCAGGTAGCATGCGTAGGTTCAAAATTGGAGCATTTTTAAAACACATCTATAAATATGGGAAATAATGATTACAAGATCTAGACAATTAAAAATTATTACCGTTTAGGTTCAAGACCAAAGATTGTTCTTAAAAATAGATAAGTCTTTTATTAACCTCCAATAATAATAATTTATCCCAAGAAAGCTACGGATGTCAAAAACAATCTAGGACTATCCCCAAGAAACCATTACTGACACCTTTTCTGGGTCCATTGATATATACTTATGTGAGGTGATGTGAGAAATGAAATACACCCTATCTATCCCAAATTGTAAATAATATATCATGGATTATAGTCAATTCTCTCTCAATATACCCAGGAATATTTCAAGATGATGGACATGATCATTAAGAGACTTAGTGTACTCTAATATTTCATCCAAAAAAACAACAATCTAATCTAGGTACATGTGGAATATTAATTTCATTATCCCAAAAAACACTATTAGAGTATTTCTTATATCGAATGAAATCACAATGAACTGAAAATGGCATTAACTTCTTCTAAAAGCTAGATATGCTATATCAGATGGTCAAAAACTCAACTAATGATTCAATGATCTTAATTAATTCATGGAGAAAAAATATCCTCTCATCTAGATAAATATATTTTTGATTCATGGAAGAGAATACTAGTTCTTTACATTTATCATGTTCAACTTCCAGTAATAAATAAAAAATGTAATGTATGAAAATATTTGTTGGAAAACAAGACTAGAGAACCCCAGGGTGATGTACTCAGATGGATAAACCCCTTATTAATCCACTATCAAACATGAGTTTTGAAATCTTTAAGATCTAATAGTTTCATTATATAAGGAGGAAAAAAAACTAGTTCAACTATAGACATGATCCCAACTATAAACTCAATATCCCTATCATGTGGAATCCCTAAGAAGTCCTCATGAATCACGTCCTAAATCCCTTCCATAACAAATGTATATAGAACATGATTCACACCCCAATTAGCCACCATGACATGAAGCCTAGGTGGTCAGCTCCACCAAATTCCAATATACTAATCTATACAACCAACCAGGATGTCCGAATCTCAATAATAAAAATATATGTTACCCTATAGAGACGTAAATGTCACAATATTATGTTAACAACTGATGTGGTGTTGGTACAATACTAACCAGTTCATACCCAAAATCATGTCAAATCTAAACAGGCCAAGTATGTAAAGATCCCAAAAGAAATTATAATCCCCGATCTTGAGAGAACACCACTTTCATAAACAGATTCCCCTCAACTATAGATCCATCAGTATGTCGATCATCAAAACATCACTCAAAAAATTTAATGCCAAATTGAAACCATTAAAATTTTGTCAAGATAAAAAAGAATGAGATTATTTTTTTATCAAATATAACACAATAATGAATATAACTACATGGAAAATACCTCTAACTATTTTCTTTCTATTATCACTATCCACATTTGTAGGCTGAACTGAATGAAACATTCTTTCCCATATTCCTGGCACTATAGTTTGATTTACCTAAGATAAACTACTATGCTGATATGGGACCTCTTTCCCAAAATTAATATATTTATTTCATCATCCTCCATGGATATTCTAACTCCATCATCTATAAAGATATGGGATTGAATATCTCATCCCCATGTTCTAGCTCATCCTAGATCCTCTATCACTACTCAAAGGTTGAGGGTTTCAGATATACCGGTGAAAGTGACTCATAGTTTCACAATGTTGGTACTCCTATAGTGGTTATCAAAATTGTCGAAAAATAATTCATGGACTACCAGACTGGAGGCATTATATTCAATTACTTCAATGATTAACCGATCGTTCTCTTTTGAATCATAGTTTTATAAACACCTATTTGTTTCTATCATTGAAAGGATTCATAATCTTGATATATGTTCCTCATGGTCATCCCATAAAAACCAAATGTATCCCATTGGATTACTTCTTAAAGTTTACCTTATAAATAAGAAACTAATTTTACACTAAAGGATACTCAGTCAACCAAAATATTTTAACTTGTGACTTAGTCTCACATTTAAGTCCATCTTGAAATTGTTTCACCATAATTCCTTTATATACAACCAAATTTGGAATACAGAACTAAAAACAATAATGTGACATTCAAAATCAGTCATATACATAATCTCCTCGGTCAATATCATAAACTCTGATACCCTCTCCATCCTCAATGTCACACAATAAAAGTGTTCTAGGAACAAATCAATAAAATATGTCCACTCCATATTTTCTAGTTGTATGTCCCAAGTCAAGATATCCAAATAATTCTCCACATGACCACATAACATATAACCAACCATTTTTAATATCTTCTCTATATGAGTATCTCAGTTTTCAAGGATCATCTAAACAGAATCAATCCATAACTTATCTTCCTTATGTCCACCCTCTCTAGTGAATTCCATATGGTGGTGAATTTGGAATACCTGTGTAAAATCCATCATACTCCACACATTCTATCCTTTGAGACCTTCCATACATTTCCTAAATTGAGAAATGTTCACATTAAACTAATTTCTAGGCTCTTCACCAAAAACAATCAGAGCCTTGGGTTCTATTATTGCAGGATCTTCTCCATCCATGTTCTCATATTGTCCAATCAAGAAGCATCATCATAGATTTATATATCTATAACATCAAATAGAAATCTTATGACACATGAAACATTATTGTCACTTTCAATAAGAGGGATTCACATAAATCCATAATAATTCTTCCCCATACCCTATTACACAGTCAAAATAAATGAACTATCACTACCCCCAACCATCCCTCACATAGGTCAACAGGTTCCAATTCCTTTTTTTTCATTAAAAATTTAAATTTCATTTTAGTAAAATAATTATATTAATGTTACTAAATCAAATAAAAACAATTTATTTTAACTACTCACCCTATAACCTTCTTTACCATATGTTCCTAAATAGATGCATGTTAAAATAATTCCTGAGTGCCTAGATTTATGCACGTATACACAACTATCATGGAATACCTGGCCATGATTAAGTTCTAAAAATGAAATAAAATCACACAAAAAGTACATCACCAAAAGTGAAATAATAATCAAATATAAAATAATATCCAGATGATCATTTCCCACCTCAATAATTCGATTTTACCCCCATTCATGGGTTATCCAAACCCATGAACGATCTCTTGACCATGTACCGACTCATCCTTATGTCATGTAAATAAATATCAAAGAGTAAAAAAATTGAAATGAAAAAAATATACCATGATTCCACATTAAAACATCCCAACCTTGGTGCCACAAACTAGTTCACCAAGGCAATTGGACACATAACCTAAGGCACACCTCCTAATATTATATAAGATATCAACTAATATTGAGGTTTTATTATATAACATTGGGAGACTATAACCTCTATATAAAATTTGAACTACTAAGGAAATAAATAAATAATATCCAAATGATAATAAATAATAAAGGGAATAATATAATAACCAATACTGACCAATATCACCTAATTAATCAAAAATAGAAAAATAATATCCAAAACAATGTAGTTCATAGGTCATAACATATATTTTTCGTGTTTCAATGAAGAACCAAAAAAGTACACACTAATAACTCCAAATTGGGAATGAACAAATTTTCAGTTCCCTCATCCATCCTCCATTCCAATTCAACAATATAACAGAAGAATATTTCCCTTCTCATATCATACAAACATAATGTGTATTTAGGAACTGATCAGGAAACATGAGTAGGGTGTGTGTAAAACACACTGGGTTACAACCAAAGGCATCTGAAACAATATCTAGTTTATAACAATTAGTTTCTGTGTAATGAATAAAATGGAATTGTATTGTTAATGATTTTCACATTAAATCATTCTTTATGGACCATAAAATTCTATGGGTTCATAATGTCACTTAAACCATCAATACCTAGATTGGACAATGCAAGATTCAGAACCAGACCTAAAGGAACATCACATTCCTTTTGAAGATGGATTTCTAATTTTAAATTTATTATAATTCTGAATTCAATCTATGTGCCCTTGAGTAGATGTTTAGAACCCTATTGGTATTTGGAATAACATTCCTTATACTGCATCTTAGTATTCTAAGACAAACATAAATATATTGGGGGCCTAGAGTGGTTGTTTGTAACCGCATGGGTATTTGGAGTAGTAGTCCATATCCCATAAATCGTATAAAAATATCATATAACATGGTTCCACATTTTCAACCATTTATCATACATTACCATAATTTTTTATTCAACCATTTCACAATTACCTTAATCAATCGAGTGTATACTATTAATCGTAATTTTCTTCTCATTGGAACACACCAAGGGTGACAGACCATTTCAAAATTCCATTCCTCAACCAATTTCATTATCCCATTATTCACCAATTTCATAATTCACATTATTCATCAATTTATTGATCATATAATTCTTCAATTTCATGATCTCATTTACAACCAATTTCATTATCACTTGGGATAAACAATTTATTCATTAATTCATTTCAGAATGATATTTCCCTAACTGGAAATGGATATTTCACAATTACATACATGAATATAAAAATAAATACTATAGTAATTTTTAATTATACAATCTACCTCATGGCCATTGATAGAGGTTCACCAAACCGATATTTCCAATTTGATTTTGAATGAAACAAATCACAATGGAACTAAAGATTAAGAACCAAAACCTAAGATCAAGATCAAACAGAACAAAACGATAATGTCCTAGATCTAAATCCATCATCAATGTAAGAAAAAACATTCCTACTCTTCATGAAAAAGATACATTAGAGATAGATAACTAATTGAGGAAGAAAAAAATATTATATAGTAGAAGATCCATCAATTAAATATTTGATTTTTCAAGAAAGAGGTTTCATTTTCCTTATTTCCCTCCAGGGAGCATCCAAAATTATTGTAAGTAGGGTTATACTATGAGGGGTGAATATTGGTTAAAAAGGGGTGTTTGGGTAATTCTACATAATAATTTTTTTGATCAAAAATTTTTTTACACAATTTCCTGGAATGGGCTACACGATTTTCTAAACCCTGAAACTGTCCTTAGGGGAACATAGTCTCTCCTATGTGGGTTTATGTATTGAATAACCATGTTTCCATCCTGAAAACACTATCATATTAGGTTTATATAGTTTTAGGGATGGTTTCCACACAGTTTGGCCAAATTGTGCACCAATTGTGTTCCACATCTTGTCTCTACAAAAAGGGTAGACGGTTTCCTGGGCTAAGCCCATGGTTTTCCAAAACCATGTTCTATCCGTGCACAATAACTTTGGCTTCCAAAATAACACTAAAACAAAACCCTCTTTTGTATAACCAAAACAATGAAAAAAGAGTACCTAATACGACAGTGATAACTACCTAGAAAATGATAGGAAATTACATAGATCTATAAATTTCTATGTAAGGACTATGAGTGTTCAACAATATATCCATGTAATGATTAATTAATCACATAGTAATGATTTATAATAATAGAATAAGGTGAGGAATGTTACAGAGTTAAATAATTATTATGATAGGATGAAAACAATCATAAACCATTCATGTGTTTCATCCATAAATGATTTGAAATATCAATTAGATTAGGCTAACATTTTATCATTATCTATTCATCCTGAAATTAGGTGTATATATATTTATGAAAGAGTATTTCTTTTAGGAAAAAAGTGCGATATATATTATTGAATATGTATCTTAGTGCTCAATATTTTATCATGGTAAGGCTAAGAGAAAAATTATAAGGGTTTGTTAAAACCATTACCTACACCATAATGTAAATGTTAAAATATCATTATAGATTTTTTGGACATTCCCAAACATCTGTGTTTAGTAATTCCATTTTAGTTGAACTCAATCACCATAAAAACCAGAAAAAATCATTTCCCTGGAGAATAATTATCTCTAAATCAATATGTGAGAATATAAATTATGGATGTTTGATGTTGTCAAGGAGTAACACATTATATTGTATTTTATTCAGATACTAGAGTGTTTTGTTTCTATATGAGTGTATCATCAACATATAGTTGGTTTGTCTAAGAGAACAATTAAAACTCTATAAGATATATTTTTATCTTGTTATATGGATTTAAAATCAATTTGGGATCAACATCTTCTTTTATTTAGATTGTAACTAAAAATAGATTTTAGAAGGGCATTCATATGTATCCTTATAATTATCTCTATAGAAAGAAGTGTATAACTCCAATGTGTTGGGATGAATTTAGAGAGTGAATACAATTAGGATCTGATATAGTGGAGGAAATGGTAGAAAATGTTTGATACATTAAACAAAACATCAAGAAATCTCATGGTTTATATAAACATAAAGATGAAAATCATCGGTGTGATATGGACCATTAGATTGGTGAGAATGTTTTTCTAAAACATTCTACATAGAAGAAGGTTATGAGAATCTAATTGGAGGGAAAGATGAGTCATACTTATATAGTCCCATTTTAGATTCTTGATAAAGTAGGGATGAATATTAGGAATTTTAACATCCACTTAACCTCTCTCATGTTCATGTTGTGTTCCATGTATCTTTCTTAAGGAACTACATAATTAATCCATCACATGTACTAAACTAAAAGGTCATGGAAATTCAGAATGATCATTTCATTGAAAAAAAACTGATAGAAACCTTTTATCATTGATATAAAGTTCTACACAACAAAACTACTCACCTAGTATATGTTATATAGAGGAATCATAAATTTGAAGAAGCTCTATGGGAACCTTAGGATGTGATGAAATAGATATATCCTCATTGTTTTTCAAAGTGATGAATTATGAGAGAAGATTTCCTTTTAAGGGGGGTAGAATGTAACATAATGATTTTTTATGACATATTTTTTCAAATAAATTTACATAATTCAATAGCTTACATTACGCAGATCACAGAGCTTAAATGAACTATGATATACTATTAAAAAATTATTTGCTGACAGTTATCTCATATCCACTGTATTGGTGGGTATGAATAGAAATAATTAAATTGGGAATTTTTTTCTTACAAATGTATAAAACTAAATAATTTTCTAACTATTAATTATTAATATAAAATCAATGGAAAATAAAAAAAAATCCATAAAAAACTATTTTATGCACGAAATGTATTTTTAGCCTAACTAATTAAATTAATAGAAATTGGTGAGTGATTTTAATTAAATTTCTATTTTATTACTCAATAAAATATTTGAACATTAATATAATATTTTTTATGAATGGTATATTAATAAACAATATGTTTTGATGAAAAATTTGTTTTTCGGAAGAGAAATTTTCCTTGTGTTTTTCATTCTTATTTGTATATATAATTTATGCCACCTAGAGGCATTTAATTTGATAAAAACAATTAAATATTATTAATTAAGAGCATAAATTTTGTTAAATAGTCTATTTTTTGGTTCAATATGAAAAGTTATAGTACTAAACATTATCACTATGGTAAATCATAAAATTAGGCTAAACAAGGTTAAAACTAAATGATAAGGCTATAATTTTTCATCTTATTTATTATTGGATGAATTTAATTCGGACCTTATCACATTAATGCTCTTAATTTATTTCATTAATGGTAAATTTTTCTAGAATGTGACGTATATAATATTTAAAATAATGAATGTCACAAAAATTCAACCACTTGGTTTATAATATCACTTATGTATCCATATAAAGAAAAAAAATAATGCTATGATTGAATATAAATTCTTATATGATACATTATTCATTTTCATTTTTCATTGATTGTAAAATTGATATATTTAAGGAATATATATATATATGATATATATGAATTTTTAATTATTAATTAATGGTTAATTAATATTTCCATATCATTTTTTCCATCCATCGAAAAATGAAAGCATCGTTATTGTGTACGTACGTCTTACCATCTCCATGAGTAATGAAATTCATTTTTCTATCTATAATTTATCGAAAACAATGAATATATATTATTTATATATATTATATTTAAATCATTATTAAAATTATTTATTTTATGTATTTATATTCAATGTCAGTGGAAGAAAACTATCATACCAAAACATACATGAAAATGAAGGAAATATCAACTGGAATAGTGATGTAAATAAATAATTATGAATAAAAAAGTGATAAATGGTTATAAGTAAATAATATATGGTATGTTATATATTATAATTATTATGTAATAAATTTTTAATAAATAAATATTGAATTTACAGTAGGTTCAAATGTGTCACAAGAATGTTAGACCTGAGGTAAGATATTTTCACCTCACTTTTTTCTCTATGAGACACATGTCATATCCACCACTTCTTTCTTCTATATGTTTTATATACTAACCATGAATGTAATTTATATTTATTCATATTAATTTAATATGGATTTACATAACTATATAGGGTTTTTTAAAGGGATTTATTATTCAAATCATACCAATGTTGTACAAGTCATTGCTAAAATCTCACTATTTGGGAGATTATTTATGGCTATATATTTTATGATGAAATATTAGGACATCACTACCATGAAACTCAGGAATTATATTATACTCTAGTAACATATTGAAAATAAATATTCTAAGTTAATTTTCCTCACAATAATAACTCTTGTTAACGTAAATATTTTTCAATAAAATTCGATGTTATTTCCCTCTTCAGTCAAACTTTTTTTCTTACAAATGACTTTTATAAAAAATGTTTTTAATATGGATTTTATCATTACTCTATGAGTATTTAATTTCATAGTATTTAATTTTTGCATTTAAAAATATTTAAGTGGAATCTTCTTGTAATTTTACATATGTGGTAAATTTTAATTTTATAAAAAATGTAAAAAAAATGTTTTTTCATATACAACAGGAACACATTTCCCTCCATCATGATAGAACAATGATTTGAAGATTCATTTATGTATTTATAATTTTATTTTAAATGGAAATATTTTTCCAAGTATTCATTAAATTTTTTGAATTTCAATATTTATTTTCATTGTGAAAAGGTTATTTTTTCTCAAAAAATGGTAGTAACCTTGTAATACTATTTCTATTTATCAAAAGACAAGATTTCACTTATACATTTCAAGGGATATGATCCAAGGATGTTATCCATATTCTTTATAAGGATGGTCTATTTTTATGATTAAATGATATTTTTGAATCCCATTCATTTTCCATGGATTATTCTATGATGAAGTGATGATAATTTTACAAAAACCATTTATTTTCCATTAGTTAGAATTTGATGAAATGCTTATGAAAATAATTTATATTCACTGAATATGTCATGTTGAAGGTTTAATGATATTTTTTAACACATATGTATGTTTTTATTATGTTATCTGTGAGAAGGGTTTTATATATCCCTATACTTAATTGTGTAAAGATGAATATATCATTTGATAAATAAGACTACAATGTAGATTGAACCAAATTTAGTAAGGGAGTCTTTCCAATATTATAGTCTTAGGAGTGAACCTTGAATACTATGATGTTTTTGGGAGTGAACCCAATCTATTATGATATTCTTGGGAGTAATCCTTGACTATTTTAATGGTTCATAGATTCATCCCAATCCACTATGATAGTCTTGGAAATTATCCATAACTATAGTTACCATAGCCTTTTACACATAATATTACAAGATATAAAGCATAATAAAAACAAAGGATTGAATTGTCTTCTGTATTTGGAAGAATATCAACATGATTAGAAAACATGAAACTAAAAAAATACTTTATATAATCACTATAACGATCTTATGAATCCCTTTTACATTCTATAACTACATTGGATTACCTAGGGAATACATAGAAAAAATATATGATCTAATATCCCGGTACAAGAATACGAATTTGAATGAATAAAAGAACCTTTGTTTTAAATGCATAACATCATGACATAACCTAAATGGATCGTGAATATACATATGAAATAATAAAATATAGAACATGGAATCATATGATCATGGATATATTAGAAATTAGAATCAACATATATCATGACATAAACATTAGTTATAGATAACTTCCAAGACTACATCACTTAGTGAAAAATGTACCATTTTGTATTAGGTTTACTCTCTAATCCAATACATGATATATCATGTGACTAAAAATTTACTAATACATTGGAGTGATATCCATGTGTACCCATAAATAAATCTTCAAGCATATGTGTTCCACAAAATTAAATCAATCATAAGGTTTTCCCATGGACCCACTACGACACCGTTTTGTAAAAACGGTTGTAACTAACAAACCAGACATCCGTTTGACAAACAATCTATGACGCTGTAATCTATAGAACGAGGCTGTAATTTTTAAATACTCCACCTTAGTTTTGGAGAAATTTGGAGTATAGCTAGGTTGGATCGTACTTGAAACCAACCAGGCCATCAATACTAAAATGCATATAACTCTCAGACCGAGCATTTATTTGGAGTACCATCTATTGAATTATAAACCTTATAAAACGATAGATCATTGTGTTAATTATTAGTGGTACTTCATGATTGTTGATGTAAGACCGATGAATTGAGGATTGGAACCTCCTAGAATCATGGGTAATATGTATGAGAATCTAGTGGTTTACTGAGACATGAAGAATTAAGAGAGATCTAGTGTGGATAAGAACCTGGTGATACTGTGTGGATAAACACCTAGAGATCCTATGTGGATCTAGACCAAGAAATCTAGTTTGGATCAACACTTAGTGATCTTGTGTGGATCATCACATAGTGATTTTGTGTGGATCTTCACGGAGTGATCCTGTGTGGATTAGTAGTAGAACCCTTGAAAAAATTAGATGGTCCAGATTTACAATTAATGAACTACACATATGTATTATGTTATAACCAGTTGGAGATGAGTATTTTTCTTGGTGATTTGTGATTGAGATTAAGATTTTTGGTTTTCTGTTATGGAATTCTGATAGACCTTTGGGGGTCTTGGGGTCCCAACTATTTATTGTTATTCTCACCCCTAAACGGGCTTCACCTACACCTTGTTATGTCTTGTATAGACAATGAGAAGCTTTGATTGAGACTCAAGGAGCTAGGACTCGATGGGGGACAACGGTGTTTGCATGAGCTGTTTTTTATTTTTCTATTGTATTGAATCTTTTAGTTGGGCTTGTATTCCAACCCCATTACTTTCAATACATAGATTTAGAGTAGTTGTTTTACTACATAGTTTACTTTTATTGTGTACCTAGTCTATGTGTGTACAGGTTCAAGGAAATGCCTTCCCATTTTCGGGATATGTTGTTTTGGTGCTACTCGCCAACCCCTTGCCTATGGAAGGTGGGCTGGGGGGTAGTCACAACACGGGCCCCAAGGGATGGGTTATGACAAAAACATTCATTTTACTAGGCCAAGGCTGCTTTTTCACGGGATTCAAGTTATAATTCATAACCTGAGCTAGTTGAGCTTGTAATGCCATGAATTTTTGAGCTCTATTTCCTACCAGATTTGGTATTACATTAGGGATGTCATCTCATTTACCATCACATTGGTTTTTACAAGGGTTATCCTATTTCCCTTTATTAACTAAAAAATAGAAAAAATATAATTAGGGTGCATTTATAATTATCTATCGATCATATAAAAAAGAAACCATAAACATATAGGGATTAATATTAAAAATAAATTTATATCCTATGTTATATTTCTCTATGTTTCAACATAGTTTATTCATATTGATAGAATTTTCCCTTGCATTCTCACTTAATATTTGTAGTCCTAATCCCCAAAAATCACAACACCATGCTCATATACCATCTATACTAACCGAAGCCTTTTACATATAATATTAAATTATTTTAAGAATAATACAATCCTAGGATTAAACATACTAGTGTCTTTGCATGAAAAGATACAAAACTAGAAAACAAGAAAATTAAAACTAAACAACATTGATTTAATCTATACAATGATATCGTAAATCCCATTGATCTCCTATAATTACATAGGACGACCATTGAAATACATAGAATATAGAGTTGATCTAATATCCGTGTAAGGGAAAACATATAGGAATGAATCATAGAACACGAGTTAGAAAGATAAGGCATGATAACATAAAATTCGTAGTTCATGAATTAACATATGAATAAAAAACATAGTGAACATTAAATCATATGATCCTAAAAATATGTGAATATATAAGAATCAAAAATCATGAAATAAACATGAAATAAACATGAGTCTAGGATAACATCCTAGAATATATCAGATGGTGTAAAAAGTCCCATAATGGTTTCAGAATAATACCAAACCCCATACATGATGCCTCAGGAGAATAAAGATTATAAAATGAATTAGAGAACTATCTACATTCACCCAATCTAACTTGAACATGCATAAGTGTGCCGTATAAATAAATCAAATGTAAGGAATAATCATAAGGGTTATCCATGGAATGAAATGGATTTATTAATCATGTCAAAAGACATAAAAATGGTGTATCATAATGGTATCCCAGAAAGAAGGGATTAAATAATTTTTTTAAAATAACAAAATATAGTTAAGAATATAAAATAAATAATTATGATTAACTAATGTGAATACATAAAAATAGTGTGTAGATAAATGAACCACTTTTGTGTGGTTTAAGGAAAAAGATTAGAGTCTTCAAATATCAAATATGAACAATTTTTAATATAAAATGTGAAACAAACTAAAATAGTTTTTCAATAAAAAGTGATATATCATATAAAATGTTTTTCAGATTAAAAATTAAATGGAGTTTAATTGATAATAAATATGAAATAGAGATGTTTCCTTTAATTTGGCTTGCTTATCGAGAGAAATTGCAGGGGAAGATTTTAAAAAATGCATTTCCCCATTAAATAAATATGAATTAAACATGATAAATATTTTTCTAACATATAAACATAATTTCATTGATTTATATAAGAATAGTGAATAATTACATTGGTGTAAAGGGAGAGAAACCATAACCCAATGGAAAAAATGGAGGTTCGGTGAGATCGCTTAGCTTATGATAGAATTGATTACACACATTCATTTAATATCTTAGATAGACAAATTATTTTAATTAATTAATTAATTAATAACCAATTCAAGATGTATATGATTTATTAGAATTCTTGATGTTCATTTATATCCATTTAAATGAGTTATAATGTTCATTTTTTCATTCTGGGAGCATTTATTGGAATTATTTCCTTGTCGTTTTACTTGTGAATAATTATGGATGATCTTATCAAATCAGACTAAATCTCTATAAATGAAATGAAATTGTATTAATTCAGTTTTATAATTTTAAATGGTCACATATATCTTTTTTATTTCAGGTATGAGGGTGATTCATTTTTTAATACATTAATGATAAATATTATGCTCATTTTGGATGTTTCTTTGATCATCATGAACTAGTTTTGATTTATATAATATTATTTTTATATTTTAGTTACATAAGATGAAAAAAGTTATAAAATAAGTATAATTTTTTTTAAAAAATCCTAATGAGTTTATGACTAGAATTAAATGTGATAAGGGAAAACCAAAAATCATTTCCCATTGTGATGGTAGACCTGAATAATTTTGAACAAGGTTCCATTTCATTCAATAAAACGGGAGGATGAAATATGTGGACCTAAGATATTACATTAGAAAAAGAAAATAATAGTATATAGCTTATAATGGAATGATAACGATTTAATGGAAGAATGAGTTGAATATAATTTAGAATAATAGTTCTTTCAATAAGGGAAATGGCTTCTAAGTACATGCCTCGTCCACCTGGAATTCATCCCCTCTCAATGCCTAGCTTTTGGGATCGGTGGCCATCTGAACCAATCATGTCTATAGATCATGATAATGTGTTTCCTCCTCTAGATTCTTCGGGTTCAAAATCATTCATGTAGGTTCTTGTCAGACTATCTATCCCTTCAGTTGAGGCATGATTTCCTTATATTCGGGCCGACCAAATCACTCCAAGATGCCAAGATGGGGTGGACGGCTACCCTGTTGTGGATCTGTCATCAGAGGTGCTTTATAATGCGTTAGACAATCACCGTTCAGACATGGTTACTCATTATGGTTGAGGGAATCAATATCTATATTTCTTCAAAACTTTTGTAAACTCCTGGGGCCTAAAGTAGATGGTGGAAGTCTCAACCCTCTCTCAGTTTTATTACTGTATTGCTATGTTTTGTAGAGAAGAACATATGATAACAATGTCTTGGAAGGAGGTTCTATGTTGTGTTTGGAGGTTCTCCCTTTCACACTATTCCTAATATGCCCACTATGTGCAGGAGTTGAGTATTGTTGTGGCATGGATTAGGATTTCATGCCTCCCTTTACCACTTCACAACCCATCTATACTAAAATTGGTTGGAGATGCATTGGGGGGTATTCTTTGCTCAGATGAAGACACCCATTGTTTGTAAGAAACTTATAATCCTGGTATTTGTGTTGATCTATATCTGGAGGCACAACTCCCATCCTGCATTATGATTAGGGCTGAATATGGTTTGATGTGGTGGAATAGGCTCTACTATCAAATCTTCTGACATTTTTCATGGAGTGTTTCTTCCATGGTCACTCGGTGGGTGTTTATTTGAAGAGGAATATGGGTTTCAATGTGGAGAATCTAGTGGCTAGCTCAGATTATCCTTGGGTATCATTATTTGGATCTACGTCAGCCACTGGTTTACTATTTAGAGCTAGTGTCACCTGTGTGCACCCCCGATGGTGACAGTGTTGTTCCCTCGACACTCACTCATCTAATTATTTTTACTGGGATTCTCCCGGATGGTACCCCATTGGAATATTTTCTCTATCTTCTAATGAAATTTTATTTAATTACTTATTTATTTAAACTTTTTTATATATATAAAAAATGGTTTTAAGAAACTAAAATATCATATTTAAGGAATATTAGTTTACATTAAATAAATGTTTTTTTAATAATATAAATATATATAATTTATTTAATGTTTTGAATATATTATTATTATACATAATATTTTTTTTAATATGGTATTAAATTTTATAAAAGTATATTTTAATATAAATATATTTACTTTGTCATTTTGGTAAAAATATATGATTCAAATAATTAAATGTTTTTGAAACAAAAATGACTACATTTTATAACATAAATAATGAAATGTGTGTTTATATAAGTATCTAACTACCGTTTATGATCGTAATTATAATCATACAATTATTTGTAAACAAATATAATTTTTAATACTTTAATGACAATAATAATATTAGTTATAATGATTATGGGTGATTTTTTTTAGAAAATTATTTGTATTTTTTAAGATAATATATTTTAAATATATCAAAATATATTGTATTTTTTTAATTATAAATATATATAAATATATTATTACAAAAACAAAGAATTGTATATATATATATATATTAATTTTTTTTAAAACTATATATATATATTTATAGTTTCTTAAAAATTTGATTTTAATTGAAAAATGAAATATGAGAATTTCAAAATTAAGAGAAAGAAAAAGTCAAATGAAAATATATAAATAAAAATCTAAAATCACTAAAACAAAAAAACTGTGATTGAAAATATAATAATAACATACTAATGATTAATTTAAAAAATTAAGAATGTAATCCAAAATAGGAAACTCGTTTCTTCTATAAGGTGATAGAAAATAATTAAATAATAAATCTCAAGAAAAAATATAGAAAAAATGGGGGTCCAACCCTCTAAAGTCAAACAAAAAACGGGAATGTAATACCCATGATTTTTTATGGGTCACTGTTTAAAAAAACTCATCTTTTTGAGAAGTCTAAAACACCTATTATTTTAATATATGATAGTTACGAGAGAACTCATTTTTCAATGGATAGATAACCCTACAATCATCCTCTAAAAACATTAGTTTTTTTCTAGAAAAATCCAGCCACCTAGTCCAACATTTTATCCAAACCTAGGTAAGGGATCTATCATTATTCTTAAAATTTATTGTGTAAGGAAACATATTATAGTGTTCAGATTTAATAGAGTATTATTTTCATAATTTAGTTTATGGTTGTGTAAGGGATTTATATACATATATTTTTTCAAAATGAATTTATTCGATCATAAGGGAGAATATATATTTTCATATTTTTATATCTTTATTTTTATTTTAGAATTAATTTTATAGTAGTTTTAGTTATTATGTCTATTCTCGATTTTCAATTATTTATGGGTGAAAATTAAGTTTTTCTTATTATGGTTTTCGATATTCAATATTTTAATTAGTTGGATTTATAATTTTTTTGTTCTGCGATAAGGATTTATTTTTATTTTAAAAGTCATGTTTCATTTAAGTTTGTGTAAGGGTTTAATTTTTTTTTTCAAATTATGTTACTTTATATGGATATAAAAGAATATATATATGTTCAAGTTTTCTTATTGATCTATTTTTCAAAAAAAAAAGATAAATTATTAATTTAAATTTATGTATTGCAAAAATTATGATGCAACACATATATTCTATAATGTTGTGTCTCACTTACGACATTAATTTATTGATTTGACAAATTTATTTATTTTAAGAGTTTTATTACTCAATTAAATGTTTTAATTATTATGTAATGAATTTTTTTTTCAAATCATGTTTTAATACTTGGAGATGTGATAAGATTAATAATATTCATAGGAAAAAGATATCTTTCTATTAATCAAAACCACAGTCTGATTCTTATTAAAAAACATAAATTTTAAAAAAAGTATAGAATATATGTGAATTTTTTCCACAACAAATTCCATAAATATATATATAGACACCCACACATAAACACAGATATATATATATATCTATATATATATGGACGAAATGGTTATTATCATGTTTATAATTTTTTATTGTCATTTTATCTCCATGATTATATAAAATTAAAATAACATGTCATCAAGTTATATTAAAATTAGGGACCTCAAATCTTCATATAAAAATGGTTAAGTATTTATGTATTACATCAACAACCATTTAATTTTTAAAAAATTCATGAATCAAATTTAAATTTTAATGTTTAAATTCAGAAATTAATAAACGCATGGGTTACATTAAAAGTGTTTAATTTTAAATGTTTCTTTTATAATCTTGTGTGATGTACATAATTCATTATAATGATTATATTAATAGTATAAATTGTCTATATTAATGGAAAATGTACTTCCCACAATGTGGATTGAATACATAGACATTTTATGCAAATGTTTTGTAAGAGTTTTGGTAGTAACTGAACTCGCAAGTGATATTAAATGAAAGTTCATAATGTTATGTATGATGAAACTTATAAGTATATAACTTTGAATGTGTATTCCAATGAAGTGACATGTTTTCAATATTAAAAACTCTAGTTAAATAATTTATCTGTAAATAAATATAAAAACGTTTTTTGAAAACCCGGTACTTGAACGTTGTAAATACGAGAGGTTATTGGGGAGTTTACTCGACATTCAATAAGTGGGTAGGCCCAGAAAACCTTCAATGATTCATGTGGCCATAGAATAGATTTTTATTTTTATAAGCTCGCATATTGTTTCAGAAATACACAAGTGTATGTTTACCCAAATTTCAAACATATTTATTTTGTAAAATGGTCTAGTATCTTTAAGGCATAATTATATTCAAATAATATTTTTAAAATGATATTCTTAAAAGCATTTAAAAAATTATTTTCTATTTAATATTTTATAAGGATTTACCGAATGTTTTTAGACCTTTTATAGGTCATATTTAATGCTCATCCCTAGTTTAAAGTTATTTTTATAGGATACTTTGAAGTCCTAAGTTAGACATCGTTATTTTTTTGTTAGCCTACCCAGAAGAAAAAAACGATTATTGTATTATTTTATGCTTGTTAAAATTCTAATAAATATAAGAAGTTTTTATAAAATCCTCCAGAACCTAGACCAGTGAAATATCCTCTATTGTAATAAATCATGTGGAAGTTTCTTAAAAAATTGCATAGAATTTGAGGCACTGAGTCCTATGTCTCGGGCTCAGGTTTTTATAATTAGTATCCGAGAAATTGTCTAGACAACTTTGGAGATTAGATGTTGTTGATTCTAGAGGCTTATTGGTCTTAGTTGTACTTGATTATGAATATAAAATTTTAGAATTATCTTGATTCTGAAAAAAAAATTACGAGGACACAATTCACTTTAAGGGGTGAAAAATATAACATCCTATGAAATTTAAATAGTAATTATATATGTATAAGAAAAAAGGATTGAATGAATGGTTTTACAAATAAGAAATATTCTATTCAAGAAATATTATTTTTCATTAATTAGTTTTTTAATAAGATAAATTATATTCTTTATTTAATGTTTTGAATATATTATTACAATAAAAAATATTATTTTTAAAATGGTATTAATTTATTTAAAAGATTATTTTAATATAAATATATTTACCTATTAATTTTTTTTAAAAATATAAGTTTCAAATAAATAAATTTTTTTGAAACATAAAATGATTACATTTTAACACATATATAATGAAATTTGTGTGTATATATATGTATTTAATTACTATTTATGATACAAATTAAAATCATAAAATTTATATGGAAATAAATATAATTTTTGTTTAATATATTCACGATAATAATAATAATAGTAATAATTAATATGTGTGAAACATTTTTTATGAAAATTATTATTAATATTTTTAATACAATATATTTTAAATATATAATAAATATATTGTTTTTTTGAAATTATGAATATAGTTAATTATATAATTACAAAAAAAAGTAATTCTATAGATATATAATAAAATGTTTTAAAAAACAATATAAATGTATATATATATGTATATAATGTTTTTATAAATGTTATTTTTTAAAAACAAATGAAATATATAAATCAAAAAAAGAGAAAGAAAAATTAAATTGATGTAATATATATATATATATGTGAAATGATTAAAACAATAACAAATGTGATTGAAAATATAATAAAAAATACTAATTATTTAAAAAAAATTAAGAATGGATTCCAAAATAGGAAACTCATGTCATGTATAGGGAGATATAAACTAGTTAAATAAAAATAGCATTAAATATATAAAAAATGGTGGTCCAACATGCTATTGTAAAATAAAAAAATAAGAATGAAATACCCGTTATTTTTTTGGTCACTGTAAAAAAACTCAACTTCTTTGAGAAGGTTACAACACATATTTTCTTAATATATAAGTAATGTATTTTTAAAAGCCTGATTTTTATTAAAAAATAGAATATGTGAATCAATAAAAGAGAATGAAATGGTAAAATATTGTAATAAAAATAAACAAAAAATGTGAAATGATTAAATGAAAACAAATGTGATTGAAAATATAATAATAAAATACAATCGATTTTTTGACAAAATAAAGAAAGGAATCCAAAATTGGGAACCCATGTCATGTTCAGAAGGATAAAAACTAAATAAATAAAAAAAAGACAAAATGTTGAAATAATGGGTTCCCAACATGCTAAGGTAAAATAAAAAAATATGAATGAAATTCTTATGATTCTTGTGTGTCTTTCTTAAGAAACTCAACTTCTTTGAGAATTTTATGAAACTTTTTTTTAATATATGATAGTTTGGGGAGAAACCGTTTTCCATGGATAGAAGACTTGACACTCCTTCTCCCAAAACATCAATTTATTTTTGGTCCAAAAATTTAGGCGCTCAGTCCATCATTTGATCTGAACCAAGGCAAATGGTCTCTTATTATTTTTCAAATTTATCATGTAAGAGAAACATGTTATAGTGTTCCAATTTAATAAATAATTATTTTGAAATTTTTAGTTATGTTTCTGTGAGGTATTTATATATATGTTTTTGGTTACAAAATAAATTTATTCGATCATAAGGGAGATAATATATTTCCATATTTTCATATTATGTTTTTTATTTTCAAATTATTTTTATAATTGTAAAATTTATGTAGTTTTATCTGGATTTACAATTCTGTAAGGGTTAATATTATATATTCTCTTATGAATTTTGGTTTTAAAATTATTAATGAGTTGAATTTATTAAAATTGTGTTCTGTCGTAAGGATTTTTTTTATTTTACGGGTCAAGTTTCATTTAAGGTTGTGTAAGGGTTTAAATATTTTTGTTCCAATTATGTTACTTTACAAGGATATACATGTGTGTATATATATATTCATATATATATATATATATTATAATCTAAATATTGTTCTGAAAATCATAAAGGTAAATTAATTATATTAATTTATGCTTTGTGAAAATTATACTACAACATGTATTTTCTCTACAGTTGTGTCTCACTTATGACATTAATTTATTTTTTTATTAATTGCGGTATTATAATATTTTTATTAAAAAATTATATTTTAAAATTATTATGTAATGAATTATTTATATTTGTCAAATCATGTTTTAATACATATTTGGGTGAAAATATAAATAATGTTTTTAGGAAAATGATATTTTTCTATCAACAAAAACCATAGTTTGATTATAGATAAAAATATATATTTTGGTCAAAATATTCAATAAATATGATGGTATCCCATAATAAATTCCATGCTATACGCACACAGACACACACACACACACATTTATATATATGGATGAAATGGTAATTATCATGTTTATAATTTTTATTGTCATTTTCTCACCAAGTTTCTAAAAAATGGACATAAAAAGTCATCATGTTTTATTAAAATTAGGGACATCTCATCTATATATAAACATGGTCATGAGTTTATCCATGACATCGACATCTATTTCATTTTTAATAAATTTTTGGATCCAAATCAAATTTTAATATTTATATTCTAAAATTAATAAGTGCATGGGTTAAAATAAAAATGTTTTATTTTGAATGATTCATTTCTATTATTGTGTGAGTTACATAATTAATTATTATGATTATTTTAAGAGGAAAAATTATCTATATGAATAGAAAATTTATTTCTTGTAAAAAGGACTGAATACATGGGAAATTTATGCAATGGATTGGTAGAGGTTTTGGTTGTAACCGAACTCTCAAGGGATATGAAACAAAGGTTCATATAATTATGTATGTACATAAATATAAGTATATAAGTGTGAATTTTTATTTAAATGAAGTTATATGTTTTCTAAATTAAAAACTCCAGTGAATGTATTTATAATTATATCGATCAAAAAACATTTTTTGAAAACCATGCACATGAACGTTGTAAATATGGGAGGTTATTGGGCTGGGAATCCATCCATCAAATACTGGGTATGCTCAAGTAGCTTTCAATGATTCAAATGGCCTTAGAATAGTTTTTTGTTTTTAGAAGCTTTCAAATTGTTTTAGAAGAATACTGGATTATGTTTACACAAATTTTGAATGTAAGTATTTTCTAAAATGATCTAATATCTTTTATCCATAATTAATTTCAAATAACATTTTTAAAAGATATTTTTAAAAGTATTTATAGAATTATATTTAAAGGAATATTTTATAAAGATTTATCGAGGGTTTTTAAACCCATTATTGGGCATATTTAATAATCACCCATGGTTTAAAATTATTTTTATAGGTCACGTTGATGTCAAAATTTAGACATCATTATTCATTGTGTTAGCATGCTGAAAATCGTAAAAGGATTATTATTTTATTTTATGCTTGTTACTACTTTGATAAATGTAAGAAGTTTTTATCTAAACCTCTAGAACATGGACCAGTGAAAGGTCCTCAATTGTAATAAATGTTGTTTAAGTTTCATTAAAAAAATACACATCAGTTTAGGCACTAAGTCTTGTTGCTTGTGCTTTTGTGTTTAAAATTGGTATCAGATGAATGGTCTAGAAAAATTTGGATAATAGATTATGTCGAGTATATAGGTTTACCGTTCTTAGTGATTCTTAATTATGATGATTAAAATTCAGAATTATTAAGAGTCTGATAAACAAATTGTGGCGATGTAATTATTTTTATGGGGGAAAGAATTTTACACCCCATGGCTTTTGAATAGTAATTTATTTTAATTTATATTATATATTAAAAAAGGATTTAATGAAAAGTTTTACAAAATATAAATATTTTAATCATGAAATATTAATTTAATTTAAATAAATGTTTTTTCAATAAGATAAAATATATTCATTATTTAATGTCTTGAATATATCATTATCATTATTTTTTTTAATATGGTACTATTTTATTTAAAATTACATTTTAATATATATATATATACAGATTATTTTTTGTAAATATATAATTTTTAAAAAATTAAATTGGTTTGAAACATAAAATTATTACGTTTTATCACATAAATATTGAAATGTATATATATATGAATCTAATTACAATTTATGACACTAATTATAACCATAGAATTATATTTAAAAAAATATAATTTGTTTCAATATTTTATCGATAATAATAATAGTATATTAAGAATTATGTGTGAAGCATTTTTTAGGAAAATTATTATAAATATTTTTAAGATAATATATTTTAAATATATCCAAATATACTGTGTTTTTCTGAATTATTAATATATATATATATATAATTATTATATTACTAAAAAATAATTATATATATATTAAAATGTATTAAAAAACAATATATATATGTAAAATTTTTCTAAAAAATACGATGTTTATTGAAAAATGAAATACGTGAATCAAAAAAACAGAGAAAGAAAAAGTAAAATGAGGTAACAAAAATATATAAAAAAGGAGATATGATTAAAAAATTATGATTGAAAATATAACAATAATATACTATGGATTATCTGAAATTTTTTCAAAGGAATCTAGAATATGAAACCCATGTCATGTATATGGATATGGAAACTAATTATATAAAAAACATATGACATAATATAGAAATATTCGGGGTTCCAACATACTAAAGTAAATGAAGAAAATAAGAATGAAATACCCGTGATTTTTTTTGGGTCTTTGTTAAAAAAACTCATCTTCTTTGAGAAGGTTATGCCAGCTGAATTTTTTTAATATATTAGAGTTAAGGTAGAACCCCTTTTCCCTGGATAGAAGACCTGACACTCTTCCTCCCAAAACATCAATTTCTATCTACTCTAAAAATTCATCCGCTCAGTCCAAAAATTGATCCAAACCAAGGAAAGGGGTCTATTATTATTTTTTAGTATTTTTATAAGGGAAAGATGTTATAGAGTTCAGAGTTAATAAATAATTAGTTTCAAAATTTATTTTAGGTTTGTTTAAGGGATTTATATACTTGTTTCTATTTCAAAATTAAAATATTCAGTCATATGGGGGATGATATATTTCCATATTTTCATATTATATTATTTATTTTTGAGTTCATTTTATAATGGTTTAATTTATTTAGTTTGAGATGTATTTACAATTCTATAAGGGTGAGAATTATCTATTCAATTATGATTTTTTATTTTTTAAATTAGTAATGAGTTGAATTTTTTAAAATTGTGTTCTTCCATAAGGATTTTTTTTCATATACATGTCATGTTTCATTTCAGGTTGTATATGAGTTTAAGCATTATTGTTCATATTATGTTACCTTAAATGGATATACATAAACATATATACATTTAATCTTATCAATCTATTTTTCAGGAAATTTTTATGGCCAATTATTTATTTCAATTTAATCTTTAGCAAAATTATGCTACAACATGTATTTGATCAAATGTTGTGTCTCCATGGCGATATTAATTTATTATTTATATAAAATGTGGAATTATAAGAGTTTTATTACTCAATTATATGTTCAAATTTTTATTTAATGAATGATTTTTATTTATCAAATCATGTTTTAATATAAGGTGGCGTGATAACATTAATTATGTGAATAATAAAATAATTTTTTTGATTAATCAAAACCACAATTTTATTCTTGTTAAAAATAGATATTTTTATAAAATTCTATAATAAATTTGAATTTATCCCATAAAAAATTCCATGACATATATAAACACCCACCCACCCACCCACACACACACACATATATATATTTTGGAAATGATTACTAGCACGTTTATAATTTTTTTAGTGTCATTTTACAACCATGTTTATAAAAAATTCTCATAACCTGTCATCACATTATATTAAAATTAGGTATGTTGAATTTTAATTTAAATATTTCCATGAATTTATTAATTACATCGACATATGTATCATTTTAAATAAATTCATGGATCAATTTTAAATTTTATTGTTTAAATTTTGAAATTAATAAGTTAATGGGTTACATTGACTCTAATATTGTGTGAGTTATATTACAAATTATTATGATTATTTTAGTAGGATTAATTCTCAATATGAATGGAAAATATATTTCTCAGAAAAAGGATTGAATACGTGGACACTTTATGAGAAGGGTTTGTATGAGTTTTGGTGGTAACTGAACTTGCAAGTGATATGAAATGAAAGTTCATATAATTATGTATGTATGTACTTATAAGTATATAAGTGGGATTTTTTATTTAAATGAAGTGGCATGTTTTTAAAATTAAAAACATCATTGAATGTATTTATATGTAAATTAATATTATAATTTATTTAGAAAACCCACACCTAAACATTATAATTGTGAGGGTTATTGGGTAGTGAACCCATCCTTTATCATGTTGGTAGGCTCAGAAAGCCTTCAATGATTCAAATGGACTTAGAATAATTTTTTTTCAAAAGCTTGTATAATGTTTCAGAAAAAAACTGGAATATATTTACATAAATTTTGAACATATGTATTTTCAAAAATGATGTAGTATCTATATGCTATTATAAATTTCAAATAAAATTTTATAATGGTTATTTTTAAAAGTATTTAAAAAATTATTTTCAAAGGAATGTTTTATAAGTATTTATTAATGGTTTTTAAACCCCTTATTGGACATATTTAGTACTCACCCCTTCTTTAATTTTATTTTTATAGGATAGTTTGAAGTCATATGTTATAAATCATTGTTTTTTCATTATCACTAGATGAATAATAAAAGGATTATTGTTATATTTTATTCTTATTGAAACTTTTATAAATATGAGAAGTTTTTATGTAATCCTCATAAACCTAGACCAGTGAAATGACCTCTATTGTAATAAATATTTTTTAAGTTTCTTTTAAAAAATTAAAATGCATTTTAGGCACTGATTATGATGGATTGGGCTTAGGTCTATATATTCTCCTGGATTAATGGTGGTGTAACATTAAAGGTCTTCATTGTAGGAAGGATCAGTTTCATTGGTTTCTATGGATCCTGTTTTTGAACAGCATGCAAAGGCGTCTCCTCGCATCCTCTCACACTCATTATCGGAAGTTACTTGGTCCATGGATATACTCTTAGATCATCTGTATGCCCCTTCCGTTGTCTCTCCATGAGTTTTTGAGGGTGTGAGGTAGGTGTTTTTTCCTCATACATCAATGGTAAGGATCTAATTATCATCCTTGGATCAGAATGGGGGTTCTTCCTCGACTCCTCTTCATATGGAAGATTTGGAAAACCGATTCTCTATAATTGGAGATTTAGAAGCCTTGGAAAAGTATTTGGTTCATTCAGGTGTATGGGATGGGAAAGGAAATAAGGGTAGATCAGTGGTGTTTGAAATCATGTTTATTACTAGATCAATGGCCTGGAGGTTACAATTTCAGGATCTGTGTTTAAAATAGGTTCATCTAGCCAAAATGTTATGACTTCTGCTTTTAGTGATTTACTTTGTGATTTGGAATTCCTAGGGTCTTGGGCTATATTTTAAGGGTGATTTTATTTCTTTTGAATCATAGTGACATAAATCGTCCATGTGGGTATTTTGGAACACAAATAGAGGGATACTAGAATGTATACCTTTAATAAGAATATGTGCTTCACTAACTACATTCGTGAAAAAGAACTCAATAAACACCTCTGTACTTTTTAGATGTTGTGAATATCAGTTGATTTTTTTAGGACACTTTTCAGTCTATTATAACCATAATTAGTGCAGGTGGAAGGAAAATTTACTTTTCCAATATTTATGATATTTGGGATGCTTCTGAACAAATGATTTGGTGGCAACACATAAATTCCTCCAATATGATCATTTTGTATGGTTTTTTGGTGGTGACTTTAACATAGTGTTGGATGTTTCAGAGAGGGGGGTGGAACTTATAACTCACACTTGAATGAATTATGAGAAATCGTGGTCATGAAATGGATTTTCAATATGGGTTTTCCAAGAATAAATTTACATGGTGTTACATTCATAAAGGGGTTAGGATAATCTAGATTAGGTTCAACCAATGCCTTACTAATCTCCAAGTCATGGATACTTTTTCTCAAAAAAACGTCTCACATTTGACCCGGTCAATATTTGAACATTTAACTCTTTTCAGGGCTCTTTATATGGGATATTGAAGAAATAAACAGTTCTATTATTCCATTATTTGGAGTCAAGAGGATGGTTTCCTTCAGAAGGTGAAAGTGTTTTGTAACAAACCAGCCTATGGTCTGGCTTGAATAAAGCACACCAAATAGTTTCAACATATTTAGAAGGATTTATAAGAGTGGAGATCCATAAAAGGGCTGAAAATATCAACCAAGTGGGGCTCTAGGGGGATATTGAATGTTTGGAAAGTTTCATGAAATATTATTAGAGATACAGTATGTTTTCCATTCTTGTTAAGAAGAAAATTTTATTGGCTGATAAACTGTTGGATATTGAAAATGATTGTACACCAAAATCTAGAGCGATGTGGATTCAAGAGGGGTATATAAACACTAATTACATTATGTCATTATTTAAAGAGAAAATTATGGGGAAATGGATCAAACTAAAACATGATGATGCCTCTTATACTTATATTGCTGATGTGGCATGGAAAATGTACTTGGATTATTTTAAGGATATTTTAGCTGGACTGAAAAATAATTGCATGAAATGTATGCAGGATAGAGAGAAAAATTCATTTATTATATTATAGGATTGGTGGACATCATGGATAATTATGTGTTGTTAGATATGCTACTTATTGATGAAATTAAGTAGAAAATATTCAATTTTAAAAAAATAATGTTCCCCTAGCCTTGATGGTTTCCCAAGAGCCTTTTATATTAATGCATGGGATATTTCCAAAAGCAAAGCTGGGGAGGTAGTTAATTAATTTTTTAGGGGGAAAATTGAATAGGAATTTTTATGCTTCCAAAGTTATTTTGGTCTCCAAGGTTAAAGATCTCATTACCTTAAATAAATATAGAACAATTTTGTTATTTAACATTTCCTATAAAATTATTGTCATCCTTATAAGTAAAAGGTTAAGATAGATCATTCCATGAACCATGTCTATGGAACAACATAGGTTTTTTCTAGGGGAATGTATCAAGGGGACATAGGTATCACTAAAGAAATGGAAGAGGATATAAATAAGAAATGTATTGGATTTAACATTATTATCAATGTGGACATGGATAAATCCTATGAAAAATTGGATTAAAGATTCCTCATAAAGGTAATTTTGAATTTTGGATTTTAAGAATGGTTTTGTGACTTGTGTTATGGATGATATTCCTCACCATGGATATATATATCTCTTAAGGGAAAAGGATTATATTTTTTAAAATTTGTTCGTGGTGTTCGGTCGGGTGACCTCTTATCCCAAAGCCATTTTTCTAGCACAGGAGGGGCTCACAAGAAGATTCAACAATGTAAGGTTGATGGGAGGGTCATGCCTTATATAAATAGGTCACAGAATGGGGTTTGGTCACACCTCAAGATCACTGAACACATTTTTTTATTAATAGATGATAAGGATCAAATGAGGGGTTCAAAAAATTAGGTAATATTTTGGTATATTGAGCATATAAAGTATTATTTTATGGGAATGATTTTTTTACATCCGCAATATGAATTCTAGTATATGAATAAATGTCATTTAGGAATAACTAGGGTTCCAAAGTTGGAAATTAACAATGGTTTACCATACAACACCAATATCAAATGGATGAATTAAAAATGTGATTTTTTATGAAACCATTAATTGTTTCCATGGAAATACGTTCAATTGGGAAATAGGTTTCTATAATTTGTTTAGAGAATGAATTTTACCAATAACCTTATTACCCCAGTCTAGATACATGTTTTATATATTATTCGACAACTAAATGTTAAAATTAACATGATTTAGAGTGTTATGATAGCTTTTCTTTAGGATTATAATCACAATTGTCAATGCCACATGGATTTATGGAAACAAAGGGCTAGGAATATTGAGGAAGGTGGTTTTGGTCTGAAAATCATGGAAAAATCCATTTAGCCTATTCATGAAGGGATAGAATGGGATGTCATGGAGGGGAATTCGTTGTGGGAAAAGTTTATCAAGGATGGATATGGTGATAACTGGATGAACTAGACATGCTGAAATAGAAGTATTTCTAATCTCATGTGCTGCATTTGAAATTTTTTTGAGGAGATTCATAGAACAGATCAGTGGATTATAGGATACGTGGATATTAATATATGGATTACAAACTGGGTTGGTGAGACACTATATTTTTGTGGTTGTCCATCCCCATGTTTTTAATTCGTAGAGGCCAGTGCTAACCCAGATTTCTTGAATTCCACTCTTGATCATGATTAATAGAATATCTATGATAGAATCAGGATAGTGGAGGAACAAAACCACTGTATTTTCATAGGATAGAGCTCTTTTATATTCTGTGGGTAGGTCAATAGGGATTTGACTCAAATGAGTAGCAGGGCGGATTATAGGGTAGTGAATCACTATTGCAAGGGTAAACCTGATAAGAATAATTGTTAGTCTGGGTATTATGAAACTAGGAACAGCCTGTAGATGAAAATATCAAGGGAAAAAGTATTTCACTCATGTCTCACTCTAAATGTTGTGTTCAATCAATGTAGGAAATAGTCTGGCTTGTTTTTTAAAGACGACTAGTCCAAGGGTTTTGGGACTTCATGGAATAGCGAATGATTTTATGTAGTGAGTGGGATTCTATGCATGGATTTGTTGAGTTTTGGTTGTAGGGAGCTAGACATAATGGACCGAAGGATAGGGTTATAGGTCAAACATTTGAAGTAGTGTACTGGATCTTCTTGGATTCCAGAAAAAAGGCCCACGACAGAATGCTGTTTTCATCAATCTAAATTCAGAAAAGGGATAAGGCTCTGGGGACAGAATTGGGGGGTTATTAACAAAGTCCTAGCCCAATCTAGATCCTTATGAATAGTAATTTTAGGCCCATGTTCAAATATGGTGTCTTGCATAAATAATCAATGTAGGTGGTTCAGATAGAAATTTATTTTTGTGGGTTTGAAAGATAATGTGTATGGGTTGTGTATAGGTGGAGAAATGAGAGGAAAGGTCCTTATCATAAACATATTTTTTTTGTGTTCATCTAAGTCATTTCATTTTATGGGCCATGTAATTATATTGGAGCATAGGTTAGATCCCTGGAAACTGGAATCGTGTTTCATTGAAACCATAATATTTATATTGCATAAATTGATTTTGACATGAGCTTCTAGTCCATGTATCTCCATGGGAAAATTAAAGCAACATGGGCCTTTTCTTATTTGACCAGGATATGGAAATTGTTTACCAATCAAGGAGTTTTTGTTAGTCATACGTGGAGGGAAGGTAATTTTCTGGCTGATTAACTTGAAATACAATGAAGACATGAATATAAATTTATTTTTTACACTAGTCTATCGTCACTTATAGAAATATGTAAGTTGTTTATCAAATGTGGTACCCTTGGCCATAATCATATCCATGCACCCTAAGATATTTTCTATGTATTCCTTCTTATGGGAAGGCTTATTTTATTAAATAAAAAAGTTTATTTTCATGATATAATAAGTAATTAAACTAAAAGAGATGGTTTAAGATAGTCACCTCTTGAATATCACCTCATTTAAGGACCACATTTGGAAATTGGTATTGGTATTTTTTAGACTAGAAGATTTTGGACATGGGTAATCAGATTCTATATATTAAGTGTTATGAATTTTTACAAGCTATAAGGCTTATATGGTGCAAGGATAAAGGATGGTGAGGGGTGGTATATATAGGGGAGAGGGCTGTTTTTTATTATTTTATTCATTATTTTATAATTTTTGCTAAAGAATATCAATAGAGTCGATTCCAATTAATAAGTATAGTATATAATCTAGGTGATTTTAGATAATGGGTTCTTACATCATCAATGACTCAAAAAACTATTTATATGTCATATAATGTAAACACCATAGATTATTACATTTCACTAATTACTAAAAATTCTACTAATTTAAAAAATCTGAAAAGTTCACCCTAACTAATTATATATGGGTAGATTTCAAAAATGGAATCCATTTTATTTGAATAATCATCCAAATGTGAGAAATTTAATTTTCTAATAAAATATTCAATTATTAGAAAAAAAAATTTCACATAAAATTATATTACAATTATAAGAGAAGATAATAGGAATATATGAATATATTTTTTGAACATAAATTATATTATTTATAAAATTTAAAGAAACATTTACATTTTACAGAAATATCAACACCTATTTAAATAATTTTTTAAAAAAATATTTACTAATACCATGTTATAAATATATCATTTTTTATGTTTATGTAAATTAATATTATTTTATACTTTCATAGGTGAGGTTTCTATTATAAAAAGCCACATGACTTGTCATAATGATTATATTATAATTCCAATTGGTAGATTTATAATATCCATGTGTGTTACTTAATTTTTAAAAATACTACTTCTTTCATTCATTATACATTCAATTCTAATTTCAATCAATGTTATATATTTTCATCTTCAAACTGAATATTATATTACTACAATTATAATTTATTTCTAAATCCTTTTTCATGATTTTGGTCATTCTAGTGGATCAAAATGATTCAAATTTACCCATTCTTATTATCCTACTCTCTATTTTTTACATTTGTAATATTTTTCATTTTTGTTGGTTTAATTGATGAAAAATATATCATTACTATTTTATGATAATAATATTTTTATTGGGTTATCTGTGTGTTGTTTTTTTATGATAAAAATATACGAATCAAAATTCAATACATATAATTCTGGGACATTACATTGATTACAAAGGAAATGATATTCTAGGCTTCTGTGTATTCCATAAGATCATGTTTTATGACAATTTTATTCTGTCATGGCTCATGTTCATTGATTTATTTATTATTATTATCTTATATAGCTTTAAGATTCATGAAATGACTCAGGATTTTGATCTAAGATATGAAGGGTATGGTTTCTCAATATTTATTCTCATGTTCTCATATTCTTATGCTCATTTGATGATTATATATCCCTTATTGACAAATATGGAGAATCTGATGACACACTTTCTTATGATTACATTATTTATGATAAATGATACTATTTAAGATATTTTGTAGAAGGATGATAGTTATTAAGAACTATGTGGGAGATCATGTAGTATTTTTTTGAATGAGTTGTCTATATATCTATGTTTCCAAAGGAATTATACCTATAATATGCTATCATATATTCTTAGGTTACATAATGAAAATTTATTTATTAATATGTAATATCTATGTTTGAAACGTATGGTTCATTATCGAGAAGGGTTGTTGTAGTGTTTCAAGAAGGTTTTGGGTATCAAAAATCATTCAATAACACAACTAACCCCAGTTACCATTAGTTCACCAGGGTTATATCTTAAAAAAGTCACGCATGGGATTGTTAAATAAGGATTCCTCCCATTTTTGGGAACTTCAGTGGATCTGAGATTAAAATTGAGAAATCTAGTCAAAATATAGTTTCAATACATAAATTCAAATATGAGGTACTAGGAAATTTTATTATAATCTATAAGACACGTGTCTACACAAATCTATTAATTTCCTATAACTAACGTGATGACATTGGTGGTTGTGTCAGTTGTGGATGGAATACTGTGTCAGGGTCATGACAGTATTGGATGAGGTTGAAATTGAGTACATAGGGAAATAAATCATTACATTAGTGGTGATTTTGTAAAAAAATAGAATACTATGGTAAGGTTACTTAATTTTCATTACCCCTTTTAATTTTTTCAAACACTTCTTATAACATTATACATTATAAAATTTAATCCCTAGAAAACTCAACTGATTGGATTCTGATCTGACGAGGATGAAGATGATTAAATTGAAAGGATGATTAAGAATTGGAATAGTTTATTCATGAATAACGTTTTACATTATGTTTGGTACATATGGGCTAGGTCATATATGGCAATAATTTCATCAGGGAATGAAAATGATTTCTTCACACCCCATTTACGATACTATTCATGTGTGTCATGTGGTAGCAATTAAACCCACATTGATGTGCGAAATGGGGTAGATGATTTCCTCTTATATATGTTAATTGGGACCATATTTTGTTCATATGATTCATATGGGGGTTATTATAATATTCATTCTCTCTCATTCCACCATTGTGAACTCATTGAACACCCATAATCTATGTAAATCAAGGAAACATTGACTATTATAAGCAGGGGAATGCTAGAAAAGTTACTACATTAGGCCTTCTCACAAGGGACCACAAGTCATGACACATATTACCATACTAGAGAAGTCTTAGATCTATGTATTTTGGGAAAATTACCCATTTAATAGTGTAGTTTATAGAAAATTTATTCTTTGTAAAATTTTCACCAACTCAATTTCATTCCATATTTCATGATTGTATTTCTAAACATATTTTAATTATCTAATACATCATGAAAATTTTATTGAATCCTATTAAAATTACATTTTTAAAAATAACTATATTTCCAATCATAATTTTTGATGATGTTATGGTAGACTATATCTAACTGATAATTAAGGCAATCATGATTGAATCACAATTCCTCATATAACTATATCATTAAGTGTGTTAAATATTTTTGTCATTAGTCATTCTTAGTTACCTTAAATCAGATATACTTCCTTTTTAATGATTTTTTTATTCACCAATTCTATGTTCATAAGTAATTCACCTCTTTGTATAGTTTACATCATTTATAACTGGCACATAAATGAATTTCTTTTTCAATGTGGGGATGATTAATGAAAGCGGTGATGTGGAAGCATATAATATATCCTATTCTACCATTATAATGGGAAACCACCCTCAAATTCCTAAACCATTATTTATAGAAGACTTAAAAATCAAACTATCATGTACTTAAATTTAAATCAATGGATTGCCTCAAATATGATCTTTTCCTTGGTGGTAAATTCAATAAGGAGTGTTCATGTTCCTACTAGATAAATCAAAGGTGCATCAACTTTGAATCCATGATGAGAGTTATTGAAAATTTTAAGGTTGTTTTTACCTCATAATTTTTACTCTAACTTCAACCCAATTTCACTCATGAGTTAATTATTCTATAGTTCTCAAAAACTAATACAATTAATCTACATCATGGGAATGTCAAGATTATCCCATAGTATTTTCATAAGATCGAGGGAAGCTGCATCCTTTGTGAAAAGTATGATGATTTAATCGAAACCCATGAATGAAATGATATTTTTATAATAAAAAAAATTTTGGATTGGATTATTAGAATATGTAAAAATATAAGGTGAATATAAAGATTAGTTCTCTTATTAATATCTTTATTGGAACCTAGATTAAAATAAAGCTACAGCCTTATTGATCATGAAAAAAGTGATGATTCCAATAACATATCCTTCCTAACACCCTGGTTGGATAAGAAATACAAATTATACAATTTAATTTTATCCAAAATAATGATTGTGGGTTATCAATATAAATATGAGTCTAATTTAGGTCTTCCAATAGTGTAAATTTTTCTAATGATCCTCAGTGGTTGGTTACTACTCATTGGATACATACACCAGGGTGAAAGACACTACATTTATTATATCCAGGTATTTTGATCCATAAAAATGTTAAATATTATATCACATACCATCAAAATACATTACCACTAACTAAGACTTGTTTAATGTGGTCGAACTCCTGAGTAATCCTATTATCCAATAAAATTATTTCACATTTGTATAATAGAACATTTCAATGAATATATTTTTTAAGAAACCGTCAAAGCAACATTATTTTAATTTTAACCAATATTATTGTATTTTAAATGAATATGGATAATAAATGTAGATTCCCAAGTCTTATTTAATGCATTAGGGTGTCATGTCTTGTTTATATTCACTCTTTACAAAGATCATAGTGGAATGATAATGAAAAATATTTTTGGTATGGTAGATTATCATTCTTAGATAATCTCAATTTATGATGTAGGGCTTGTGGAATGAGTGTATTGATGCGTAATTTTAAATCAGTTCTTGTAATAATTATTTGGAAAAATAATTTTTATGCATATATAGGTCTAGCACGTCCCCTTAATGTGGGGTGTGTAATAATTAATACATTACGATACTATGGTATTTTTGGTCAATGTTAGTGAATATGGACACAAATCCCATAAAAATATTTATCCATTTGATTCCCATATTATTCTACCCTAAAAATATTCACATACAAGGATGAATGTTATCATGGAAAAATATATTATTGATTTCTTACAATCATTCAAGGGAAAAATTAAATCCTCATTTTATGTTTAGAAGGAATCATATTGGGAAGGTGATATTATTGAGTTTTTACCTACACCTAATGAGGTGTAAATTGTTTCATCAGGTAGTAATCAATATTCCTAAGATCTCTATTCATTTGATTATGGTGGCACATTTCATGAATATCCTAAAAATGAATTTTATGGAAAACCAACAAGGATACATTATATCCATGATGCCTAAAAGTCTCATATATTAAAAAACAAAAAATTTGTCCGGTCATACTATAGAAAGTTTGAATTTTTTTTCAATTGAATATTTATCAATGGCTCTGATGATCACTTCAATAGGAAATCTAATTCTATAGTAATATCCAATCCTAGTGGGTGAAATGGATTATATAGTTGAATAAGTCATAGTTAATGGAGTGATATATTAAATAGAGTAGTATAATTTCAATGTTTTATTTACCTAAATTCATATCTTTAGAATTATAGGTAAACAAAATCACCTATACCAACTATATACAAGTTTGGGAGTAGTTGTTTTTTATTATAGATATTATACATCATTATTCTGAAAAATCAACCAATTTTGTACCAACACTTTTTTAATAAAGGTTACCTTATTTTATTCAAAAAATACCATCAATATACCAGATTCATTGAAGAAATAACCAAATACATAATTCATATGTTCTAGAAGAATTATGAAATTAGAGATGGATTTCCATTAAAATTTAATTGGTAAATTAATGAATATCCTTGTTTAGTAACATATAAATTAGACTAGGGGAGATATCAATAAAAGATGATGGAAATCAGAAGGGTCATTAATAAGAAACATCAAGTACTGATAAATTCCACCCGTTGGATAAAGTAGAAACCTCCAAATAATCATTTAAAAAATGGATTGATAATATATTATTCCAACTACTAAGTGATATAAAACATTCTATCATTCAACATATGTTAGTGTTTCCTTTATTATTTTCGTCATTTTACTTGTTATTTTACCAATATAAATGAACCATATTTTCTATGTCATCATTTT
The DNA here is from genome assembly GCA_963277665.1 of Viscum album. Lineage (NCBI taxonomy): Eukaryota > Viridiplantae > Streptophyta > Magnoliopsida > Santalales > Viscaceae > Viscum > Viscum album. The sequence goes on along the minus strand of OY728160.1, from coordinate 1,024,235,097 downwards.
TCTTAATTACTAATTAATTTCATTTCTCTCGAGAAATTTATAACTCAGGGATTTTTTTCACTTTGAATATTGATTCTTAATAACATGTGAAAATGTACAAAGAGTATTTTATAATAACATCCATTTAGAAATTAGATGGATATGGATTTATTATAAATAATTCCCACATCATAGTTCAATTCTTGTTAATATATTTTTATTATTAAATTTAATCTCAAAATTAATTCTTTTGGATGGATATTGTCGATTTGGAAATAAAATCTATGTGTTGTAACATTATGTCAAGGATAAATATGTTTGATAAAGGAAAAAAAGATAATTAGTTTCCTCTTGGAGTTTTAGACATGGGCTATTATCGATGAGCCAATTAGGCTATTACAACCAACATTGTATAAATGTTATTTGTTTTATGAATAAATACGTTTTATATTATGTAGCATTATACGTAGACAATTCATAGGAAAAAGAAAAGAACATTATTTAATTAAAAGATATCATTACATTAGATAGAAAATGAACACATCAAAATTTATAACATTACAATAGGTAAAATTTGAAATAATAAAATTAAAATGGGAATATGTGGATTGTTCTAATCAAATAGAATCAGTTCTCCCAGGAACACCACTATGGAGGAGAAATAAGAATATTTGTAATCTAATCAACATATTTTAAAAGGATGACTTGGAACCCTTGGAAGAATTATGGTTAATGCATAATTTTAGAATGAACAGTTTTTTTATAAGATATATTTTGGTCATTAAAATATCAATGTTACCATTGGAATAGTTTCCAAACCATTTGGAATAGTTACCTGACTATTGGGAAAAATAACATGAACGTTAGAAAAGTACATTAACCTTAAAAAATAAAATCAAATATAAGTAATATTTATCATTGGTAATTTAAGAAAATTTAATTATTATAATTATTTAGAAATATAACATGATTAAAAACTCATAGAAAATATATGCATGAGTATAATAAACTATATTTTAATGAATTTCATATAAATCTAAAAACTATGAAAAATTAAAATTAACTATTTTAGAAAATTATTTTATAAAAGTAATTCTGTATTTATAATTTTCATGTCAAAATATTTTAACATGGAGTTTTGGATATTATTTTTAATTACATTAATTTTTAGGTGAATAGTAAAAAAATAGATTTAATGTAACTAATGTATTTTACATTAAATCATATCAGATATAATAATGACCCACTCAATTAAATAATATTTATAAATACGAAAATATTATCTAATCTGATAAATGATTTATTTAAATAAAATAATCATGTATTCCAATCATAAATATTATTTTTATCAATATAATGTCTTAAGTATTCTTTTAAAATAATTTTTTTTTCTTCAACCACCATTCCTTTTCCTGAAAATAATAAATTGATATTATAAACTATTTTAAACCCATAGAATTTTGTTAATTAATTATAATCTATTTTATAATTTTAAAATTATTACAATTGGATGATTAACCATGTATATAAGAATTTATTCAATATGATATTCTTAATATACCCTTCTCCTGAATTTTGAATAAACCCTCACCCCTCCTATGGATAAACACTCCTCCATCACTCACAAAATCTAAATATCTTGCCATGTAACCTCTCAAAATCCCCTTATAATCCATAGGTATTTTATTTAGTGATCAGACACCAGTATTTCTAGATGATAAGGGTATTATAAAAGGATTTAATTCATCAAATTTATGATGTACTTTCATCATTTTATTTCATTTTCCAATTTCTAATTTCAAATGCAAATTTTATTCACTAATTCAAAACTTCATAGAACAACTAAAAAATATATTTAAATGGTATTGATAATGCTTATATGATATCAAATTGTTATTCTTAACATAATCACATATTTTATATCACACACATTCTATTTGGACAATGTCTCGTTATAGGCCAGTTAACTAATAATGAGAATGTTTCTCATTATTTTCATAAAAAACCTATGGATTATTATAATAAATTATTTATAATACATAAATTTTTAATTATATTTTTATATGATTTTTTAATTACTCTTAATATATTATATATTAAAATATAACAATATCAATAAATCAAAGCATGGTGGGATATTTAAAAGAAAAATAATTTATCGAAACTCTTCAACATTAATTGTAAAAATTGGGAAATATAATAACAATATTATACTAGATAAATAGTAAGATGTAAAAAAAATATTAAAGTAATTTTCCATGTTTTAATGAAATTACTTTTATTATTGAAGTTTTTAAAAAGTGATAAAACAAATTAGGGTTTAGGGTAATGGGTTTTCGAACCCAACACATTCGTTTGGGTTATTTTTTACATCACATTGGTTAAAGATTTGTAATTCATATAATAAATTTTAAATTAACTTCCAATAATATTTCATGTAATGACCCCAACTCCATTATCCATGATATAGTCGTTATATTATTTCATTAAAATAATAAACATGTGATGGAATCCAAAAGGATTGAATAGTATTGTTGTGTTGGTAAACAAGACTCATACGTAAATTTCGCAATACTTTTAAAACCATAAAAGATATCATAGTATTTTATTTGGGAAAATAATTATTGTCACTAGTATTTCCATCAATATAATCAATATTATCCTTAATAGATTCCATGGGAAAGGAAAAAAATAATGGGTGAGGTTAGATTCTTTGTGGGGGTTATGTTCAACAGATATTATCAATGAATAAATTACACATAATCAATATGGAAAGGTAAATAACTGAAACACGTTCCATTTAATCAATTACTTGATCATTGCTACTAATTTGGTAGGAGTAAATGATGATTAAATAATATCATATAAATAATCACATGGTATTGAAACATATCAATGGATAACTATTAAAATAATTTCATGGAAATCAATATCTAATATCATAATGAAATAATGCATAATTTCAGAAATTATAATCTTTCCATTAAGGCCATGTTCAAATACATATTAGATAAATTAGAAAGGCCTCATATAAGAAATAAAACATGTTTTCCTCATGAAATCAACTAATCTATCTTTGGGAAATGTTATTTCAGGACACACCGATCCATTAATAATTAAAATTCTTTCATCATATGAATAAATAATAAAATTAATTCAACATTCCTTATAAAAGAAAAATTATATATGATGATTATATAAATGTAATGTCAATAAATTCCCTAGAACAAAAATGATCATAAAACATTAATAAAAATAATAAGGATGGTATCATTACAATATATTCATAATGTAAAATAAAATTATTTTTTTCTATAATGTATATAAATATAATAAAAATGCTATTAAAAAATTCTTGGGGAAAATATAGTTTTCACTTTGAAATCCTATTTTTAAAACCACAAATTTTCAAAATATTATAAGTATAATATTATTTTAAACGATTCATGTAAAAGGTAAATGATAATTAAAATAATTTTATATTCATGATGGATATATCATTCACACAGTGTCTTTTATAACAAACAATTCTTTAACATATTCATCAGAATTTAAAACTATCTAATTCTATAAATGAAAAGAATATAAATTTTAAAACATTTTCTGACAGGTAAAAATCTTTAAAAATTATTATAATAATTCATTGGAGAATATAAAAAACATTCTTTAAATAATTTTAATGAAATACGGATATGGATAAGAATGATTCCCGACCTAGTTGACAATGAATGTTAGGTTTCCCTTAAAATATGATTTATGTATCATGACTACACGATGTATTGAAAAAGAGAGGAAAACAGATTAATATCATAAAATAATAAAAGGGTAATAAAATATATTTTTTTAGGATATAAATATCATGTAATTATCCCAGTATAGACTTTATCATAAACAATCTCAAATAATGATGAAATTCTCAAATAAACCCCTTCCACTTTGGAATCATTTGAATCATAGGCCCATTTAGTGAATAAAATTAAAAGAAACATTATATATCATTAACAAAATGGGTTTATAGATATATAATTTTTTTTATTTTTATATATAACTCCTAAAAATAAATCGGTTCATATCATCAAATATGTCTCAATGGAACTAAATTCAGACGAAGATCCCGTATAAATATTTTATCATTGATGTGAGAATTAATCAACTAATTGATTATGTGTACCAAATATAAAGATATATAAGACATGTGAAAATAATAATAAAACAATCCAATTCGATTTTTTATTTAATAATGGAAAATCATGGTCTATAAAGTAAATGTATAGCACAATTAATGGAAATTGAGTTAAGAAAACCCTTACCACATTGTAACATTCAATTCATAACCCATTGATAACCTAATTTTAATTAATAAATATATACCATGATGTATGAAGGATTAATTATGTATCTTGTAAATGGTATGGATATACACCATATAAAAAAATTAGTTGTATACCATTAAAATAAGCCACATTAAAGGATAATTGAAACAAAATTACATACCTCAGGCCAGATTCATCATGTGAGTTCTTTATCATCATGAATAATAAAAATATGTTAACTATTTACGTTCTTAAAAAAATTTAAATATATATTATTCTTTTAAGTTTATTTATTACCATATTTTATTTATTATTATAATGAATTAAGTTCATGTGTGGCGTTTGTTGATGTTTGGTTCATATATCAAATATGTCTTTTATATGTTGACTATAGTAAAAGAGGAAATTATTCCATCATAACTAGAATAATAATAATGAAATTATTATTATTCATAAAAATAAGTTATCCTTTTAAACCCACCATAATTGATTATTATGGAAAATGAACTACATTACATCTATGGAGATGGTAAAACATGTGTACGCATGAGAAAAGTTTCAATTTTTCAAATATCATGATTGAAATATGTTAAGTATTATTTTATATAATAATAATTTTAATTATATCCTAAATTAATTATTATAAATTTATATACACTTATATATTTCATTTGTATGATTTGGTGGTTGAAAATGAATCACATTAGTTTGTGGAGGTGTTAATCCACACAAATGGATTAATAACATTATCATTTTTCAATGGATGGAAGGGAAAGAAATTATATGATATTTTAAATTTTAGTAATGATAAATATATCATGAATATAACATATAAACATTGAATATATCACTATATCCATCTATGGGAGGTGGTGACAGAAAAATAAATACATCTGTTCACGATGTGGTAGTAATCTGTACACACAAACAACGATTTCATTACAAATGTGATAAAAGAGGATATGGATTCATGGTATACCCTTAAATAAAATATAATTATATGGAAGATACCGGTGTTGTTATTACATCATGTATGAATTATATTTTAACGAGTTACAATTACAAAAAAACTAATACATTATGTTAAATTTTATATCACTTTTCTGGACAACATCCTTTTCTTTACACCATATGGTCTATAATAATGTCATTATTACCAAAATAAGACCTATAAATATGTTAAGATATTTTATGAGGTTATTTTGTAAAATTTTTACCTACTAAATAGTTCTTCAAGTGTGAGTAAAAAAGAACCACGTGTCCTTTTATAATGAGGGGAGGAGGAATCCTAGAATATCTTAAAGTGTTAAATTTATATAAATTAATTCTCATGTTCAAATGACTCCAAATTAATATAATTAGAATATAAGATGAATATAAATCAAAATAATCTTAAAAAATAAAAATTGTACATGTTTTAGTGATTTCATAACTATTTTTTAAACAACCATTATCCCTTTTGATGATTACCGCAATTACAATTTTTTTAAAAGTTAGGAGTCAAGATAGTTTCCATAAATGGAAATTTTGCCCATAAATTGTTTAGGGGTGATATTTTAAACCACAATCAAATCAATTAGAAGATTATATTATTTTTTTTATAATTTTAAATCATTTAGTATATTATTATTTATTATATAATATAATTTGTGTACTTTATGGAACTATTCTTTTAATTTGACATTTAAAAAAACCTGACATTATCGAAAATTATATATAATAGTTTAAACAATACATAATTGTTTTTACTTATCTATTAAATTTCATGGAAAATATATTTCATTAAAATTATATTATATAAAAAATTATAATCCTTTATTTTATTTTTTATTAATTAAATAAATATGCATTTTGTGTTGCTGTTGAATCTAAGGTAATTTATTCATAAAAAATGTAAAAAAAGTAAAAAAAATTTATATTTTAAATAAATATTTATATCTAAGAATTTTTTTTATCACTATGATAACATTTTACAGTTATAAAAAGAGAATGTTACGTTTTTTATTTATATTTTTCTTAAATATTATAAAATTAAAAATTGATTAAATATAAACCAAGATTCCATATTTTTGAATAATGGAGGTAAATGGATAAAATACACTCATCCAACGGTATTATAGCTTGTTTTAGAACCATTTTTATCTGCTATAATAATATTTTTAACATTAAATTCATGATTGACCCTTACGGTGGTGACAATAATTTACGACGATCACAATTCATAATGAAAAAAAATATGAGGGAACAAATTACAAACTATTTACATCATTATTCCAAATATGGAATCCATTTTTATTTATTTAATTTCAATAATTAGATAAAAGTAATTCCATATTAAAATTAAAAACAAAACAAAAAAATAATTTTTTAGATTAAAAATGTGTTTTAAAATAAATAAAAATTTGTAAAAAAATTCCACCATAAAATTAAATCCAATAAATATAAATAGGCTATTTATTATATAATATGACTACTTTTAAATTTAATCGATTTAAAAAAATAATTATACATTTAAATGATTGAAATAAAAATAGAAATTCCAATAAAAATCAATATATTTTATTATTCACTATAAAATTATTATTTTCATAAAGATATCAAAAAGTCACTCTATATTAATTTTGAAATGACTATTAAAAAAAATTAAATAATATTTATCCAATAATATTTCTAAAATTAGCATAAATTAAATATAATATTTTCTCACAAAAATATATACAACTAATTTTTGAACCAAATATATTTTTTAGCATAAAATTATATTATTGTAAAAATGAATATTTAATTATAAATTTATTTAAACTATATAAAACCTTTATTTATATTTTTATTTTTATTTAGTTATTATTTATACTTCTAATCTTAATGCCGAAGTCATAACAATTAATTTAAAATAAAAATATTTTAATTTTATATCATGGTTTTCCAAAAGCTTATTGTTGCGTGTTAATCAAGCTATGGAGAAGAATATTCTAAATTTAAATAGTGTTATATTTTCCTTATATTTATATTTATATACATTTTTCTATATTTTCAAAAAAAATTCCTGATATATTTTCAAAAAATGAAAAGAATTTATTTTCCAAAACGCTATATTTAATCGCCTAGAGTTGTTTTTCATCCACTCAATAATGATGATGCTTTATACCAAAAAAAATTCCTTTATTCTTTTAGGAAAAACAAATTTAAATCATTAATATATTCTTTATGAAACTATTATGAAACACATTCCTTCCCATGGGATTTTCTTGACTAGGTTTGTAATTTGTTTTATTTCTATATTGCATGTTTTATTATGTGAATTTTATTATGTGAAGGGTGGGAATGGAATTATATAGACCAATAATACATTGGGTACTATTATATATCAAAAGATGTTATGTGTATTATACTTTAACTTGATTCAATCAATGAACACACATGTGATGTTATGATTGATACAGATATGTTAAGTGTGAAATTGGTTATACCTTTCTTTATAGCCGTGTGTGGTGTTTGAGAACTATGTAATGAGGATTCATTAGTCTGCATATGACACCATTCACAAATTTATCAAAAATTCCCTAATTATTATTATTATGATCATATTCATATTATAATATTTTTTTATGATCAACCATATAATCTAGGTTCATTCCCCTTACTCCTTACCTTACTAGAATTTTTGATCACCCATTTCACATATTCACATCCTCATGTAAATAAATATATTATGGAGAATGTGAGATATCTTTAGAAGATTGAGAATGATAATGTAAATAATTTTAATGTTTTATCTTTTAAATTTGATGAATTATAGTAAATTTTTCATGATATTAATCCTTTAGATCCTAGATTGTATCTATATTATGTTTTTTATCTTAAAAATGATGTAATAGTCATGTACCAAAAATATGGTCATTATAGAAGGTATTAGTGAATTTTTTAATTAATTTTGATATTTTTATTTTGAAATTATTACTTAAAATTATTTGAATAAGTCTGTATATAGGTAAATATCAACTGTTTTGGTAGATTATAACAGAGTATTGATTTAGAGAAATGATATCCAATTATTGATACTACAAGTTGATTTGACTCCAATGAAGTTGTACCTAGGGGTAATAACTATAAAAATGGTGCATTTGGTATTATCTTAATAGTCACCTAGTGTAAGATAAAGTAGCCTTACTATACACATGGTTTGACACTCCTTAGGGATATTCTTTGATTAATCATAAATTATAGGAAAACCATTATAAAGGATATATAACTTATGTAATGATGACTCTTAAAAGAAATAATATATTTAAATATATTATCTTATAATCTATTTTTCAGAAATACGAAAAACCATCGGATACGATAATATATGGCTTTAGAATTAATTTGTTCATATGAATAAATTATTTATTCTTGTTTTTTGAACATGTGTTTTATTCAAAACATTTCTGTTTTATAAATATATGGGAACCATGATAAACATGACCAACATAATTTATAATGGAAAATACATTTATTTCATGAAATCCTCCCTCAATTCCATGTGATTTGGAGTTCAAAACATCATGTCGATTCATATACATGTATCACTACTATGAATAATAACATGAATAGTGTGAAATTTACACCTTCACCCAATAAGGGTAAATTATCCATCAGGTCCTTTAGGATGAAATGGCCACCAATATTTAATAGATCTTATGACGCAATTTCCATGGAATAGTGGGTTAAATTAATTTAAAATATCTTTTTTATGATCCTCATTTTTAAGAATGATAAAGTCACCATGATTTCCTATAGTTAATTTTGAGAGGCTTATCAATGATGGAAATTACTAAAGAATACCATGTTGAAGGATTAAAAGGAATAAATAGAGTTCTAATAAATAAATTATTTATTTATTAACATATATTTAACATGTTCACATCCAAAAATATATATAGAAGGAATTAATAGGTCTTATAAAATTTAGGGTGACTCTTTAATGGGTTGTGGGGAAATATTCATATGGATTGAAAGAAATGAAAAGGGTTTTTTATTAACAATTATATCAAAATAGAGAGATTATTTAGATGTTTAAGACTACTAATCAAAAATTCCTTATCCATCACATATTTTTGGAGTTATAAAGATGTAGCCTGATGTTCTACTAATCTTGTCACAATGATTTATAGAATAGGCCCATGGATATGGATATAATAAGCATAAGATTGAGTTTTAGGCTGGATGATTGAATCACAAAGAAAGAAAGATGATCCCACTACCCACATGTCAGATATTAGGGAATACATATCTCAGTCATTCCAACAAATAGTCCAGGAAATTCAATAATAGCATGAGAGAATTCCACAAAACATAAGAATATCAAAGAGACATGAATAATTTTTCTAACATTCTTGAGGAATAAAAGTCACTACTAATTGAACCTGTATTGACCCATCCCCTAGGGCCCGTGCTGTGACTACCCCAAGCCTGCCTTCCATAGGCCAGGGGCTGGCGACTAGCACCAAAGGAGTAAATCATTAAAAATGGGATGACATTGGCTTTATCTATAGTAACCTCTCACAATAGAGTCCGAGCTGAAAGAAAAACCCTATGTAAAGATGTATACAAAAGAGTTCTGAAAACTAAATGGTGGCATAAAAACAATCCCCACATGAAATTACAAGTACAACTGAAAAGAAAGTAAAACTGAAGAAAAGTAAAGCAGCCACAAGGTTGTCCTCTGAGGTTCCTACCTGAAGGGTAGGTACAGATGGCCTCCTCAGCACTCCCTGTCCGTCAATCTCTTCTGTGCACCAACTCGTCATAAGGTCCACCTCTGGGTACCTTCCAATCCTGCTACTCAGCCTCACTCAGCGCTTTCCATCGTCTGTCACCATCACAACGTGGTGCGGGCATAGACCTTGCAGGGGTGAGTGTAAGAAAACTCAGTAGGGGCCCCGAGACCCTCAAGGTCTCACAAAATCCAACAAGGATAAACCACAAAGTATAAAATGAACATATAACACCCCTTAGGTATATGACCATACATATACCAAAGTTATCAAGTAATCCATCTCTATCATGACAATACACAAGATTTACCCTCTCAGCTCACACAGGTATAAAAACTATATAGAGAGATAGAGATGATTAGATATAGACACTGAATCATTAAAGCTGTCGGAGCAACACATTATCCAAGACCAGCTATTCTTTTGAACCAACACATGATCCTGGACCAGCTATTCTTTCAGACCAACACATGATCCAGGAATAGAATTCAGTACTGTCGGACCAACAGATGATCAAGGAACAATCGTCAACGCACAACCAACCATAGGGTTTCCACAAGAATGCTTGATTCCTGGAGGGTCCGCTCCTCAAACCAAGTGTTGACATGTCAACCGCCACCACGTCCCATGAAAAATTATCTCAACAGTTTGTCTCGTCATAGGGGTCTCAATGCAACCGGAAACGTTTCAATCAGATGCCCGGTCTGTGAGTTATTATCTTTTTAGTCCAAGGGGCCCAGTTGGATTTGTGTCCGATCCAACTTGAAAGTATCTCAACATTACCCCAAACACCACTAGGTTATACTCAATGGGACTGTCATTCTCCATGAAATCCAGTGCCGCAGATGGTTCGTCAAATAGTAATCTGGTGCCAAAGATACTGCCAAAGGAAGTTACCAGGTCGGTAATGGGCCAGGGCTCGGTCTGACCCAGTCAAACTGACTCGGTCCAACCTAGACTGGGTTGACCCGGTCTTGGTCATCCCTGTCAGACCTACTGAGTTTGACCTGGCCCACTGAGCGGGCCAGCCTACTAGGTTCGGCCCGGTTCGCAGGGCTCGGCCCAGCGGACTGTAGGGGAGGTTAGGCCGGTTGGTCATCACATAGGCAGCTCGGCACAGAGGTTGGGGTGGTTCATCCATCACTATGTGGGGCGCGGCTCGGGCGGCTCCTCCCGGAAATTCAAGCCAGTTCGGCTAGCGATGCCACAAAGGACCCCACAGGCTGGCTCAGGTGGCCGGCGCGGCTCGGCCAGTTCGGCCGGGAGTCGGGGCGTGGGCAGGCCATGTGGGGCGCTAGGTAGGGCGCATGCAGGCCTCATGGGACAAGGGAAATCCGGAAGGGCACTGGGCTACGTGCGGGTAGGCCACACTGGGCGTGGGTAGCTCACGGGAAGGCCGGCGGGGCACGCGTGCAGGGCGTGCGGAGGCCGCAGGGCACCTGGCAAGGTACGGTTAGGCCGACGGGGCGCGGTCAGCGTGGCGGCAGGGTCGTGGGGCACGCGGGTCACGTTCGGGCGCACCGCGGGTAGTCGGGCCGGTGGCCAGGGAGGCCGGTTCAGTGTCGCTTGGGACAGCACGGGCCACTGTGTACGGCCGGGAACACTGGTGCGCTGCGGGGGTGGAGTGGTTCACAGAGGCTGCGGGTAGCATTGCCATTGTCTTTGGTGCCTTCGTCACCTCGTTGTCGCATCATTTCCATGCCTAAAGATACTTCACAAAGTGATCAGCAGAGGGAGTCATTCCATGTTAGTTTGGCATGCACCCTCCGTGTTTAGGGATGATAACAATTGGTTCAATAAATAGGATGAATGTTGAACAACATTTGTTAACAATAAATCGCATCGATTACTTTTAAATGAATATGAGAAGGAAAGGAACAATACTCAAGGTAAACCACATAACTTTTATTGTTGCTTGATGATGAAGTCACAGGAAGAAGACGATGTTGTCATCGTTCATCGCATTAGCCATGCACTTCCAATCCAAGCTAGTGAGCCAGTTCGTTGACGACGATAAGGAGGGAATATTGGTTGAAGACGTCCCGTGTCGATGGGGGTTTCGAGGAAGAAAGTCGAGGAAGATCGTTTTTTTAAGGTGTTCTTCTTTAGAAGCGTTCTTCGTTGGGAGGCTTCTCCCAATATTTCTCACAAGTTCCTCTTTTCCCTCCACTCCACCCAAAATGAAATCATATCCAAATAATAGACTAGGATCTATTATGTTCATTGGAATAAATTCAAATTGAGTGATTAAATTAAATAAGTTGACTCATTTAATTAATGGGGTGGAGTTCTCATAACAATTCAAATTGGAGATTTAAATTAAGTGGCTCCACCTATTTAATGCTTGAGCGGTGGCCAAATTAAAATAAAGGGGAGTTGGATTCATTAAGGTGGACAAGGTCAAGGGGTTTCTACCCATTTAATGGGTAGTTCAGGAGGTTTTACCCCCTCCAATAAAAGGGGGTTATACCTCGCATAGTCCCCATGTTGTAACCTCTAATGGGAGGTTATGCTCAGGTGGGCCCCACCACCATAACCTCCCAAAGGAGGTTAAGGTGTGGTGGTCCCACCTCCAATTCCCATGTTTAGGTTTTAACCACCCAACCTCCACATAGAGGTTAAAAATAAAATAAAGTGAGCTTACATTATTTTATTAACTCACACAAAAACACAAAAACTAACTTTTATCCTCGACTCGCTGTCGTCAAAGTGAAAGACTTCTTAAGAGAATACTGGCACTAGGAGTTCATTGGTCTTCTTTTATTTCAATTATGAGCACCAGTTAAAAAGTTATAAAAACCCACTCATACATTTACTGAACATTCCCGTACAAAACATTAGAAATTGATTCCGAGCACACCGGGCCTCGAAAACAAGTGCCATCCATTTTCGCAGACTCGTAAAAATCCAATGTATAAATAAAGATTCCAAGGGATTTCCGAGTCTTTAAATTCTCCCCACCTTAGGGATTTATGTCCCCATAAGATATAACTCAAACTAAGGGAACAAATGGGGGTACTAAGCACACATCTGAGCCTCCTTCTCCCATGTTCTCTCCTGGAGTTTTCTGTTCTGCCAGCGAACACGCACGAGAGGTATCGAACGTCCATGATATACCCACTTGTATCGATCATCAATCTCCACTGGAACCTCGATGAAATTCGCCCCATCATTGATGTCTAGCTATCCACGGTCGATGATGTGAGAAGATTTGTGCATGTATCCCCTTAGCTGGGATATGTGGAAGACATAGTGCACCCAATTCAACTAAGGTGGAAGCACAAAGTAGTAAGTCACCTCGCCTACTCTACCGAGGACATAAAAAGGTGTGATGAATCTCAGTGAAAACTTCCTGCCTCGACCAAACCTCCATAGACCTCATCGAGGTGATACCCATAATAAGACGTGGTCAACATCCTTGAACTCCAGAGGTCTCCGTCTCCTATCGGCATACGACTTCTCCCTACTCTGTGTTGTCTTCATCCACTCCTGGATGATCTGAATCTTCTACGTGGTAGCTCGTACTATCTCTAGCCCCACCAGTGATGACTCCCTATGGACTGTCCAGCACAAGGGTGATCTGCAAGGTCACCCGAACAATGCCTCGAGAGGTTTAATCCCTATGGTGGTGTGATATCTATTATTGTATAAAAACACCACCAATGATAAATGTTCCTCCCAGCTACAACCGAAGTCTAGGACACAAGAACGTATAATGTTCTCAAGGGTCTGAATGGTCCTCTCAATCTGACCATATATCTGAGGATAGAAGGTGTTACTCAGATGAAGCTATGTCCTGAAAGCCTCCTACAACCCCTTCCATAGCTATGAAGTAAATTGTGAATCATAATTGGAGACAATCATAAATTTTATACAATGAAAATGCACAATCTTCTACACTTAGAGGTGTCCCAAGCTCTCTACTGAACCCTTCACTCTGATCGGTAGGAAGTTGACCGACTTGGTGAGTCGGTCGAAGATCACCCAAATCGAGTCATGACCCCTCGATGTATGTGGAACACCCATCACGAAATCCATGGATATCCCATCCAAATTCCACTTGAGAACCTCTAAATTATGAACCAAGCCTGCTGGTACTTGGTTCTATGCCTTTACTTGCTGAAAAGTGAGGCATCGTGAGACAAACTATGCTATCGCCTTCTTCATACCTATCCAATATTACTATCATCTGGGGTCCCGATACATCTTTTCCACACCTGGATGTACAATAATCAGGGATGTGTGGAACTCCCACAACACTCCCTCCTAAAGTGACACTGGTACCAAAGTACGTCTGCTGAAGTGGATGACGTGCTCCCCACCTTCAAGAAAATCCATCAGGTGCCAGCCTTATGGATATCTAAGCACGTCGTTTCTCACAGTCAGCGTCTCCACACTGTGCTTCCCTGAATCACTGATGAAGTGGGGGGTGACTATAAGAGAATGTAGAAAGGCTGCTCCATCCCTATCCACAAAAGATATCTGTAAGGTAGCTACATCCTCTGTTTCCTCTCCTAGCATCTATATACCAGATCTCATGCTATGAGCATCCGCTATAATGATCCCCTTACCATGAGTATATACTATCTCAATTTCATAGTCCTGGAGGAACTCATGCCAACATCGTTGTCTCAAGTTCAGGTCATTCTGAGAGAAGACATACCTGAGACTCTTGTGATCAGAGTACACGATAAAAATTTTCCTTATAAGATAGTGTTGTCACATCTTCAAAGAAAAGACCAATACTTCTAACACTTGTTCATGGGTATCATAATTCAGCTCATGTTGTCTCAGCAGATAAGAACCATAAGTGATTAGTACACACTCCTACATCAGGACACACCCATGTTCGGTCCTTGATGCGTCGCAGTAGACTATATACCCTACAACTTCCTCAGGAATCCTCAAGATGGGGGAACTAGTCATCCTCTGCATCAGCTACAAAAATCTGTGAAGACTTCCCTATGATAACATGAAGGGGTTCCCCTTCTTCGTCAAGGCTGATAGTGGTGTTGCAACTCTGGAGAAGTCTAGTACGAACCACCGGTAGTAACCAGCCAAACCCAGGAAACTTCGTACCTCGGTCATGCTCCTGGGTGTCTCCCAAGCAAGTACTGCCTCAATATTCGCTATATCCACTGCAACTCTATCCTCCGAGATGACATTTCCCAAAAACTAAACCTCTCGTATCCAAAATTGGACCTTAGAGTGCTTTCCATAAATTTGGTGCTCTCAGAGTGTGTACAGTAATACCCACAAATGGTAGGCATTCTCCTCCTCAGTAGTCGAGTAGATCAGAATGTCATCGATGAAGACTACGACAATGAGATCGAGGTATGGTTGGAAGATCATGTTCATGAGTCCCATTAATACTACTGGAGCGTTAGTTACACTGATGTGCATAACCAAGAACTCATAGTGGCCATACCGACACCTGAAGGTCATTTTTGCAACATCCTCATCTTGAACTCTGAGATGATGATAGCCTGATCTGAGGTCAAGATTTGAGAACCATCATTCTCCCTTCAGCTGATCAGAAAGATAATTGATCCCCAAGAGTGGGTACTTGTTCTTCACTATCACTTGATTCAGGCGACAGTAGTCAACACAAAGACTCAAGCTCCCGTCTTCCTTCTTGGTGAACAATATTGGGGTTGCCGAGGGAGAAACATTAGGCTAGAAAAATCCCTTCCCCTCCAAGTCCTCTAGTTGTACCCTCATCTCGCGAAGCTTAGTGGGAGCTATCCGATATGCTGTTGTAGATATCAGTGTCATCATGGGGTATAGGGAAATGTAGAAGTTCACCTATTTGCGAAGAGGTAGTCCTAGAACATTTTCAGGGAAAATATCTGTGTATTGGTCCACTACTACATGATAGGTCAGACTCTCCACATCATCTTATCCGAGGGTAAGGAAGGACAACTTATGAGTGATCGACTGTACCCACCTCTGAGTAAGTCTTTCATGTGCTTCAAAGGCTGCCTTCTCACCGGTGAAGGGTGAACCTGGTCCCATCCATGTAGAAACCCCACACATTGTGCCTCACACAGTCAATCTGAGCATGGACTGTAGATAACAAGTCCATACCCATGATGATGTCGTATGGCCTCAACGCCACTATGAGGAGATCGCAGCTGAAGCTCTCTCCTCCTATAGTAATCTCACACTGCTGGAACTAGTGTGTAATCATTGAGTCTGGTCCCGTATGAGTCTCTAGATGTAAGTATCAAGACAACGACTCTGTCGGAATCTCTGAGATCCGAATTGGGGCAGTTGCAATGAAAGAGTGACTAGAACCTGTGTCTATAAAAACTGAAGCTAAGGTGGAGTAGACATAGATCATACCTCGAATCATCTCTGGAGCGCCATGGTCATATGCCTCAGCTACATAGAGATGATATCTCCCTAGTCCACCTACTCCTGATGGTTAGGGTGGATCTCTTGGTGGTGGTGGCAGTAACAACTTGAATCGCCATCCACCACCAGCTGCATGACCAGCTCCTCTACCATGTCTGCCTGCTCCTTGCGGTCTGCCTCGATTGAACCTATGCCTCTGCCTAGGATGTCCCTAAACTGTCTTCTGATCATTAGTATGGTGGGACTGATAGTCACGAGCCATGTGACCCTACACGCCGCAAGAATAGCCTTGCCCGCTCCTGGCATGACTGGCTCTGTCTCGTGTGCCCTGCAAATTGAACTTGTGTCCTGAGGTCATCCACTGGATGGCCAGGTCCTCTTGGACCTTTGCGACATCTGCCTACTGCCAGATGTAGAAGACTTCGTTGTACATCGACTAGTGATGGGTCCCACTGCTACTGACTGCTCAGCAAGGATACTTTTTACTAGGAGGGCTCCCTCTAACACCCCCACCTGCGTCGGGATGCGGAGGTAGATCATCAAAACACTGATCTCTCACCTGACACCCTTCTCAAAGGTTCAGGTCCCGATAAATGGGTCCCTCACCATATCTTTGGAGTAACGTGAGAGGTCAGTGAACCTCACTAAATATTGTGCCACCATCATGCTACCCTACTGTAGATGCAGTAGCTTCTGTATCTGCACTGCACGTAGGTTGGCTGGGACAAACTCTACCAGAAACAGGCTCTCTAAGTCTGCCCAGAGTTGTGTTGCCTCATCATGCACCTAGAGCATTAGGATTCACCATATAACTAAAACTTCCTGAAGGAGACTTGCGGAAAGGATCACCATATGGTCGGCTGGATTCCCTACCCGTCTGAAGACTGTCACCACAACCTCTTTCCAATCCGCAGATGCTTGCGGGTTCGTATCGCCCCTGAACCTAATCAGCCTCTGGCACTGGAACATGTGCAACACGCTTAGGCAGCATGCACCCTCTATTGCAGGGGATGGTGGCATCAGTGGACCAACAGATTATGGCACCACTGATGCCTCCGCTGTGATAGGGCACTGCATTGAGGCCTCGTCACTCGGTGGGCTATCCGTACGCACAAATCTCGGTACCTTTGCTGGATGTTAGAGTGGACGCATACTAAAAAGAAATAGGTGTGTCACCGTCAATAATTTATACCTGGTGAGTTGACTCAAGATATCACAAACACAACTCTTGAAAACACACACACAATCAGTGTCTTCTTGCATTGAGTCAGAAATCAGAAGTGAGGGTCCTGGTGTGTGGATACATCAGCCGCAACGCTAACACTGGACTCCCTGAACTAGAATCCACACTCAGTACACTTAACAATATTGATTCAAATAAATGGAAGATCAGAGTCATGTGTTCTGTGGTAGAACCAACACCTATGATACCAATTTGTAGCAACTCGCCCCTCGGGGCCCATGCCGTTACTACCCCAAGCCCGCCTTCCATAGGCCAGGGGCAGGCGACTAGAACCAAATGAATAAATATCTAAAACTGGGAAGGAATTTCCTTTATGTCGAGTGACCTCTCAAAAGAGAGTACGCGTTGAAAGCAAAACACTAAGTAAAGTTATATACAAAGGAGTGTTGAAAAGTAAAGGGTGGCGGAAGTACAAGACCAACAGGAATTTACAAGTTCAACATAAAATCAACTACAACTGAAGAAAAGTAAATCATCCACAGGGTTATCCTCTGGGGTTTCTACCTGAAGGGTACGTACATATGTCCTCCTCAGCACTCCATGTCCGTCATTCTCCTCCATGCACGGAATCTTCGTAAGGTCCACCTCCGGGTACCGTCCAGTCCTGCTACTCAGCCTAAGTCAGCACTATATGTAGTCTGCATCCACCACAATGTGGTGGGGGCATATCTCGTGCATGGGTGAGTAAAAAAAATACTCAGTAGGGACCCCGAGACTCTCGAGGACTCACAAAATTAAGCAAGGATAAACCACAATGTTTTAAATCAATAGATAAACCCACATAGGTATATGACCATACATATACCTAAGTTATCAAGTAACCCATATCAATCCCAAGGTAACACAAGAGTTATTAACATAGCTCACACAAGTATACAACATATTTAGAGTGATTGAGCTGATCAGATATAGCCACTGAATCATCAGAGCTGTCGGACCAACACATGATCATGGACCAACTATTCTATCAGACCAACACATGATCCAGGAACTGAAGTCAGAACTGTCGGACAAACACATGATCCAGGAACAATCGTCAAAGTTGTTGGACCAACATATGATCCAAGACCAGCTATTCTGTCTGACCAACACATGATCCAATATCAGAAGTCATTATTTTCAGACCAACACATGATCTAGGAAGAGTCGTTAGTTCACAGTCATGCACATGATTTCCACAAAACATGCTTGATTCTAGGAGGGTCCACTCCTCAAGCCGAGTGTCGACATTTACACTACGACAAAGTCCCACGAAGAAGTATCTCAAAGAACTGTCCGGTCATTGGGGTCTCAACGCAATAGACAACATGTTAGTCGGACACCTAATCTGTGAGTTATTAGCTTTTTAGTCCCGGGGGCCTGGTTGGATTCGTGTACAATCCAAACTGATTGTATCTCAACATTACCCCAAACTATATTGTGTTTTACTCAAAGGGACCGTCGAGCTCTAAGAAAACCAGCACTATAGATGGTTCATCAAACGGACATCTGGTGCCAAAGATATGGCCAAAGGAAGTGACATGGTCGGTAATGGGCCTGGGCCGGGTCCGACCCGGTCGGACCTGCTAGGTCTGACCAGGCCTAATGGGCAGGTCAGCCCACTAGGTTTGGCCCGGTCAGCTGGGCCCATCCTAGCGATTTGCAGGGGCTGTTCGGCCCAAAGGTTTCCATGTAGGTGGATCGGCCCAGAGGCCATTGTCAGTTCGCCAAGCACCAAGTGGGGCACAGCTAGGGTGGCTACGCCCAAAAAGGCGATCTGGTTCGGTCAACGACGCTGATACGGACGTCGCGGGCTGGATCGGGTGGTCGGTGTGGCTCGGCTGGTTCGGCAGGAAGCTAGTGCGCGGGCAGGCCGCAATGGGCGCCAGGCAGGGTGAAGGCAGGATGCGTGAGGCACGGGCATCGCGTGGGCACGCCGATGGGGAACACGGGCAGCCCATGGGCTTGCTAGGAGGGGGCACAGGCAGCATGTCGACAGGCCACGGGGGGCTGAGCTGGGTGAGGGGAGGCCGATAGGGCATGCGGCCAACGCCGACTAGCTACAGGTAGGTGGGCTAGTAGCCAGTGGTGGCCAGGTAGGCCGGTTCGCAAGGATCGGGCCGGTGCAGGCTGGCGGTGTTCAGCCAGGAACACTGGTGTGTTGCGGTGGCGGCACGGTTCACGGAAGCTGCGTGTAATGCGACCTTTTTCATTGGCACCTTCATCCCCTAATTGCTTCTTTGTCACCATGCCAAAAGAAACTTCACAAAGTGATCAGAAGAGGGAGTCGTGCCATGTAAGATTGGATGGCACCCTCTGCGTTTATGGATGATAACAATTGGTTCAACAAAGAGGATGAAAGTTGAACAACAAATGTTTACAATACATCACATCGATTCCTTTTAAACAAAGATGAGAATAAGGAAATGAATAATAATCAAGTTAAACCCCATACCTTTGGTCATTTCTCGTTGATGAAACCGCAGGAAGAAGATGATGTTGTTGTCGTTCGTCATGTCTGCCACACACTTCCAATCCATGCTCATCCGTTGGTTCGTTGATGACGATGAGGAGGGAATATCGGTCGAAGACGTCCCATGTCGAAGGGGGTTCCGAGGAAGAATGTCGAGGAATATTTTTCTTGTTTTCTGAAGGTTTTCTTCATTAGAATCATTCTTCGTTGGGAGCTTTCTCCCAGTATTTCTCCCAAGTTCCTCCTTTCTCTCCACTCCACCCAAAATGAAATGGTAGACAAATAATATATAAGGATCTATTATGTTATGTGGTGTAAATTCAAATTGAGTTATTTAATTAAATGTGTTGACTTATTTAATTAATTGGGTGGAGTTGGCATATCAATTCAAATTGGTGATTTAAATTAAGTGGCTCCAACATATTAATGCTTGAGAGGTGGCACAAATTAAATTAATGGGGAGTTGGCTCCATTAAGGTGGAGAAGGAAAAGGGGTTTATCCACATTTAATAGAGAGTTGAGGAAGTTTTACCCTCCTCCATTAATAGGGGTTAAGCTGCGTGTGGTCCCCACATCAAAACCTTTCACGGGAGGTTATGCTCGGGTGGGTCCCACCACCATAACATCCCACGGGAGGTTAAGGTGTGGTGGTCCCACCACAAACACCCATGAGGATGTTTTAACCACCCAAACACCACATTGCGGTTAGGAATAAAATAATGTGAGATAACATTATTTTATTACTTCACACGAAAACCCAAAAACCAAATTTTATCCTCAACTCACTACTGTTGATGTGAAAGTCTTCTTAAGCGAATACCAGCGCAATGAGTTTAATGGTGATTTCATATTTCAATTCAGAGCACCGGTTCAAAAGTTATAAAAACCCGTGTGTACTTTTTCTAAAAGTACCTGAACGAAACCTCAGAAATTGATTCCTAGCACACCGGGCCTTGGAATCAAGCACCATCAGTTTTCACGGACTCATAAAAATCCCATGAATAAAAAAAATCCACAGTATTTTCAGGTTTTTACAACACCGCCCATTGTAAAATTATAAACTATAAGTAATATAGTATTATTCTAGTTAGATCGCTAAACCATAGGTCAGTAAGGTCAATCAACATCAAAAACCACTAAACCTGATGGAGTAAGTGAAATATTATTCCATTACTACAACTATGGTGGGATAAGAAAATGTAGTAAAAAATAGTGAACTTCATAATCACTCAAGAATGGAAAAAAGAAAATATTTTATTCTGGTTATACAAATTCCATTTTATATTTTAGTTTTTATAGAATTATTGAATTAGAACAGTAATTATTGTATTTATAGATATTTGAAAAAAGGTGGTTCAATCAATGAAACCCATGTTTATACTATCTTCTTGTTTGTAAATGTGATATGATGTATCCTATTAATCTTATAATCCATTCCTTAGTAAAATTTTAGAGTATATATCGCATGGATTTGATCTCATTATATAAATCTCATACATTTTATTTGGAAAATGAAATGTCTTCTTATATTCTAAATCAACCAATTCTCCTGTACAAATGAATAGAATATCATTAATATCCTTTTGAAAATACATTAGTTGTGTGGTTTTTGACTCTCAGAAACTAATAATACCTTATAAAAATGGTTGAGATGATTGAAAGTATCAACCATGATGAATTTTCCATTTTAATGGAAGAATACATTTTATTTAGAAAAGAGATTCCAAATATTATCATAGATATTGAGGTATATTTCTCAATAGATATTGTACCTAGAGAAAATCAAATAAAAAAATCTCGTAATAAGATATCCCCAATTGAACTAGAGGCTATAAAGATGGAGATATAACTACATTATTAAATAATTATTTATACACACTAGTGCATCTCCTTTGTGTGTTACAACGCTCTTTATCATAAAAATGGCTCAATCATTAGAGTTGTGTATATATTTCTAGGATCCCAAATAGTTAACCATAAAGAATATTTCTCCCCAATCAAGGATTGATAAATAATATAATATAATATGAGGTGGTCAATACTTGTCAATGGGGGGGGTATTAATTTTAGATATCATCAATTAAAGGTAAATAAGTAAGAAATTCAGAAGGCAACATTCTGTACAAGGCATGAGAAATGTGAGTTCATAGGGATTCCCTTCAGGATTACAAATTATAATAAATGTTCACAAATTTTATGATTACAGAAATTCGTTAGTACCTTGAAATTTTTTTATAGACATTATTGATGATATTCTAATTTACTCAAAGTGGAAGGAGGAACATGATGGGAATTTATGGATTTTCATGGAGATATTATGAAAGGAGAAAATGTTTTCTATTTTCAATAAGTGTGACTTATTTATTTAAATATTTTCATGTGAAATTTAAAATTATTGGTTTATTTGATCACAAGTGTGGGAACATCTATAGACCCCTCAAAGGAAAAAGAAAATGATAAATGGTTGAGACCCACTAGTTTCCTTTAAATCAATAATTTTTTTAGATTATCATGACATTACTGATATTTTTTGAGAACATTTTCATGATTTTATAGCTCTCTATCTATGTTTTCATGGACAGGGTTAATGTATGTATGTATGGAATAATGTGTAGAGAGATTTTAGGAGCTATATAAGAAGCTAATCACTGCTTATGTGCATACGTTATCATCATCATCATGTGGATTTATGATATATAGTTATTATTTAAAAAGGATTTTTTATACTCATTAATAATTATTATATAATACAATATTCCTCATGAAATTGGTAGATATATTAGTATAACTACATGATTCAGGACCTAGAATAATGATTTTTTTCTTGTATATTTTGTGGCACTACCTCTATGGTGAGAAGTGTGAAATATATACAGATCAATAATGTATAAAGTATATATTGACACAATTATTTTGAACGTTCGCAAATAAAAATAGTTAGAGATGATCAAGGACTCTGATAACCCTATTCACTACCATTATAGAAATTTGAACATAGTAGCTAATGCACTTTATTGAAAATAGCCTTATAAACTATAAATAATTTATATTGAGAAATAATGTTCCATCATTTATAAGTAAGGGATATATCTATAAATAATAATGGTGCATAACAAATCATACCTTGCACAAATTATTTCCCAACCATCTATCCATGAGAATATCAAGGAGGAATAAAGGGATGATCAAGATCTTCAAAACATGGTGGAATTAATAGTTGGGGGGGGGGGGGCTGTATTTATTTCATATAGAAGAATATATTGTCATTTTGTTTGGAACAATAAATATTCAATTTACATCACATCAAATGTAGAGAAATATATTTGATAATATGTACATATCATATTTATCTATCCATTTATAAGTACCACGATGTATTGTGATCCTCATGAGAATATCTAGTGGGACAAAATGAACAAAGAGATCACAGAGTAAACCTAAATTTTCATAAAATGTATGAAATTTAAAGAAGTGTGACATAAGTCAATGAATATGATTTTTCCATTTCCCATAACATCATTGAAAGGGAGATCATCGCCATGTAATTTTTCACTAGTCTCCCCAAGGCCTCAAAATAAATTAATGTGATATGGTGTGGGGTGGATCAACTCACCAAGACTACCCACATCATGACTATCTAGGGATATTTATTTGAGGTTAAAAATCCAAAATATATGCATAAATTAAGTAATGAGTATACATAAGGAACAAATATATATTTTATAATATTTTTATCCATGTTTCACTGATGAAATTGGGAGAACTATTCAAAATTACTTGAATTCTAAGTTGAATTTCAGTATACCATATCCCCCAAAGAGATGATCAATCGAAAATGAAAATTCAAACACTTGGGGATAGGATAATATCCTTCTTAAAAGAAATTAAATGAGGATTCAATCAAAATTTCACATTAGTTGAGTTCTAATACAACAATGACTTCTACTCAGGTATTCAAATGGCTTTATAGGAATCTCTACACTGGATGTGATGTAGAACACATATTTTTTGGGATGATGCTGGTGAGAGAAATATACATATACGTGGTATTGTTTAAGGGATGGCATAAAATCTTCAAGGTATATAAAATATGATAACATCTACTCAGATATAGGAGAATTACTATGTAGAAAACACCAAATTGAATTGTAGTATGAAGTTGGAGACAAGGTTTTCCATCAAATGTCACCCTTGAAGAGAGTCAAGTGGTTTGGAAGGAAATGTGAGCTTATACATGGGTATATTGGCCTATTATAGATACTTTATCATATAGGAGAATTGGTATATCATCATTAACATTAATCATTGTTAGATCATGTTCATGATGTGTTCAAGATATCTCTCTTGGGGAAGTACATACTTTATCCCTCAAAAGTACTAAATCAATTGGTGGTATAAATAGAGAATGTGGTCTCTTATAAGTATAATCTGGTGAAAATCTCAGACAATAGAATGAACTATCTCTGTAATAATACAAATCCACTTTTATTGGTGTTAGGATGGATCCATTAATATGATGAGGTGATGTGGTAGCCAGGGGAAAAGATGAAATCGATTTTCCCTCATATACTCTCAACCACGAATATGAGATTAATTTTCATTGATGAAATTTATTATTGGGGAAATTTTTGTTTAACCATAAATTAGAAATGTTATTTTTTCCCTCAATAAATTTATGATATATTATATATAATTATACACATATTTCACAAATGAAAATAAAAAAAATATTTTCTTAATGGATATTTTCACTTTTGTCAAAAACAAAAAAAATAAAAATTCAAATAATGCAGTGGGTTGATAATAAAAAATATAAGAAAAGTATAATGGGACACTTTGAAACACTCCAATATACTAGAATCATCTCCGAATGAAAAAATATGTGGAAATGAAATGTAATGTTAGTAAACCAGTTAATATACTTGAAAACAAAAATATAGATCCCTCAGTGGAATTGTAGATAATATTGATTGATGTAATGAATCGATATTTATATGAGGTAATGTGATTATTTTAATGATAATTTTATAGTTGGAATAAAAACTAGAACATTGATAATTGTAGCCTAACTATTGGGAATAGTAAGATGACCTTTAAAACTGTATTTTAATATAAAAAATTATGAAATTAAATGGAAATACAATTTAAAAATATTAAAAAAATATGAATATTTTAATACAATGAAATAAATTTCATGATTAAAAACTAAAAGAAAATATAATTGAATTTTTAATTAACCATATTTTAATTTTTTTTCATAAAAATAGTAATTTATTATATTAAAAATTAAAATTACCTTTTTAAGAACATGATTTTGATACATGTAATTTCATTTTCTGAATCATCACAAATAAATTTTTTAATTGTGATTTTTTTTGATAATTTATTAAATACTTCTATTTTTAATAGAATAGTAAAAATACACATTAATTTAAAATGGTGAACATTAAAATAGACCATTCATAGTATAATAATTATCTATTCAATTCTATTATTTTCTTTGACTAAAAAAATTATTTAAAAATTGATTCTTTTAATTACAATATAAATTTTTTCTAAAATATTTTTTTTCAAAATTCTAAATTAAATATTTTCTTATTAAAAATAATATTTTGACAATTTTAGAACTTTACTTCATATTAAATTAATAAATTCTGATAAAAATATTTTTTAAATCCTAAAATCATGTTATATTTTATAAATATATTTCATTATATCAATAATATCAATATTTAATGGTATCCCCTAAATGAAATTATTTATTCAATAGTTTATCATTAAAATACCCATCTCTTCAAGTATAAATAAACCCTGTCATGGGTAAAAATCCTCTCACTCATAAAGGAAAAATATAAAACAAAATAAACGCTCCAAATTAAAATAAAATCAATAGTTCTGTTCTAGAGTTATCAAAATCAAATAAATTAATAATTTAATGGTCATAAAAAAATAATTTCATGAAAGAGGTAACACCCTTTCATGCATTAATTTATTTTTTACATTTATAATTTCATATCATCCCCTTATTTTATAATCCATATATTTTTCAAATAATTAATTATACTGTTAAAATTATCTTATATTGTTAATATATTTTAAAATTTTATTTTTATTATGGTCCCAAATTTCCTTTCTCACACTTTTTCTTTGGGTAATGTCTCTTTATTGGTAAATTCACCACAAAAAAATTACATTTCCAATTCATATATTACCACAAACCATATAAATGAATATAATAAATTATTTATAATATATAAATATATTTATTTCTAATATTCTTGATCTAATATTAATAATATTTATATACCAATGAAGTAAGATCCTTAAATTGAATCATTAGAGAATATTATTATAAAAATATGATATATAAACACTTGAACTTTAAAAAAATAAATTATTAAATATAATAAAACTATATTTTATAATAATTTTTAAAAAAATCAAAACAATTCACTTATATTTCCATGTATTAATGAACAAATATTTATTATTTAGGAGGTGGAAAAGAGATGAAATAATGTGGGATTCAAGGTAGGTGGATTCTCAATCCCAACTCTTTATTTTGGGTTACTTTCTATATCACAATATTTTAAGTATGGGTATTAGTCTGATATCTTTAAAATGTTATTTAAAAACTCTATTAATTCTCTTTCGAGGGATATAATAATTTCTACCATATTTATTTTTTACCCATATAAAATATTTTTTTAATATAATTTAATTTTTAGAACATCACCTTCACTCCTCATGAGTTTTTAATTTTAAACTCAATAATGATGATTTTTTATGAAGAAATACGAATTCTGTTATTCTTTTGGAATCCAAAACGTTTATTTTGGAATGTATGATTAAATTTTTTTTTAAACCCCATCATTTCCTTGGGTTTATATCATTACTATGATTCTTATATGTTCTCTTTCTATGTGGCCTGCATGATTATGCAAATTTAATGATGTGAAGTGTAATCATAAAATTATATAACCCTCAAATTCATCCTTTAATATTATATATCTATTGAGATTATTTTTATTAAATTTCAAAATGAGGATATATATTAAAATAATTTTGATATTATGATTTATGAACATATGTTATTGGTGAACATGGTGCTATATTTTTTCAAAACTATATGTGGTAATTGGGAAACATGTTTTGTTTTTTAATTATTATACATATGAAAAATTAAATGGATTTTTAAAATATTCCCCCATAATAATGATTATGATCATGTTATTATGATATGGTGTTGATTTGGATTACCTGTGTAATAGTGATTCATTCCCCTTATTCCAACCCTATATGGTATTATAGCTGACCTCATTAATTAATATATGTCTTCATGTGATTAAATTTTATGCAGAGAATGTGAGATATATTATGAGGATAAATAATAATTATTTAAGTAATGTTTAATTTTTATGATGTGAAAGTGATGTATGAGAATATTTTTCCCATGATACTAATCTTTTTCATTCCCATTTGTATCACCATTTTTTATATCATAAAAATGATGTAATAGCCACGTAAGAATAATTTTTTTCCATAGATATATGGATTCTTCAATCAAAAAATTAAATTTTTACTCCATTCAAATGTGAGAGAGTGAATGACTTGGTATTATTAGGTTTATGAAGTTAGTTTTCTATCAAAATGAAAAGGGATTAATAATATATTTTTATATCCTAAATATGTATCTTTGTAAAATTAGAATGAATAATATAAATTATTTTTTTGTAAGAAATAGGTAAATTATCAAACTCATTCCTTGATCCATTGACCTTGTGAGTAGATATTGACTTTTGGAATGTTCAACTGATAGTCATGATAAGTTATATTTAAACTTTTTTTCCATGTTATAATTTTTTCCTAATCCAAAATGGGTGAGGCCTTATTGGGAAAAATTAAATTTTTCATATATCTTCATTTTTTGGTTATCAAAATTACACTTTGGGTGATTTATATGAATGTTACACTATATATTTTTCTAGATTTTTGAAAAGAATTGGGCTAGGGATAATGAAATTGACGTTTTCCCAATATTTTATTTACGAGTTCTGAAGCTGGTGAGTACTTTGACTCTTTCCATTGGTAGTTTATAATCATTACAATTGTATCTTTGTGGAGGTTCATATATTTTTTGTTCATATTATTTAAACCAAACAGAGTGGTGTATCCTATAAAAATATAAGGGAAAATATAATTGAACTTGACTGTTGATCCCTATACTAGTTTAAGCATGCTTAGATAATATATGAATGTATTTTTAGGTCATTGTACTTAGTCTAATGTGTGAAAATAATTAAGGTCATGCATCTTTGAAAAAATGTGGATCATGTTTGTGTTTATATAGCTTTGACCAAAGATGAAAAATGAGATGGAATATATAGGAATCTCATAATAATAAAAATAATGTGAATACACAACAAAATTCTAATATAGGCAAACTCTAATATAATGTTTCTAAAAAAAGATGAGTTTTGTGATTTAAAAAAATTCCAATATCATTGAAAAAGGGATAAATTTTTATTCGAACTAAAAAATGTTCTCAAATAGGGAATTGGTGAATTAAAATTGTATAGTCTATGAAAACCTACAACCATGTTCAAATGATGGGGACATTATTATAAATTTAATTAGTCACACAATGGGAAATCCTTGAACATATTAAAATAATGGGATCTATTGAAAAGATATCAAAGTCATATATTGTTAGAGGACAATTAATTTTGAAAAAATACATTCACTTGGCAAGTAATTAGTGTGATGGATATATATCATATACACTATTCCAATATTGATTGGGGTCTCTTGGGATCAGATATATAGTATCCAAATATCAATGAAATATATATGGTAATTTAATCTAATAATGTAAAATTCATGGTTTATAAAGAAGCAATAATCCATGGAGTTAGAGTACTATGATTCCAGTTAGGCTTACATTATAAAAAATTAATGTAATGGATTTGGTTTGATGTGGATGACTATTTTTAGATGGGTTGAGTACAAGTGGTTTGGACAAAGATATATATCCTGCATGGTTAGGAATCAAGACACACTTATTTCTTGGGAATAGAAAAATGATTATCATACATGTATGGGACCTATGTAAGAATACTCATTGTAAACTCGTCATCCCATATACATGGATAGCAAAGACAATTCCATTTTCGGTTTCACACAATGCATGAAATTTGGTTTTCATCATATAGTATATTGGTGTCTGGTTTTTATAGAATTTTTTTTGTGAATAACGAAATAGTTACAATAGGTTGGATTTGATGGAGACTAATATTTTTGGCAATGTTAGAGAATGGTTGTTTTGATATCCCTATTTATCATATAATAATAAGAATATATCAATAATTTATTTTAGGAAATGGTTTCTCTCTAGATCTTAGATATGTTCATGAGGGAGTGAAATTATTTTACCCAAGTTTAAGGCTATTAGAGGAGACCAAGAATGAATTTGTAAAGAACAACACATTAGGATGGAGAGGGTAATTCAAATGAATGAATTTTTTTATCTCCAGCCAATATAGGACATTTCAGAGTCACTGTATATCTTATGGAAAAAAAATCAAGAATCATTTCATTTGAAAACAAAAACTACTAATAAATATGGATCATATGAAAATGGAAAATTGGATTATATATCAGGGTTTTAATGTGATATTATAAAGGATAAACCTCAATACAAATTGGTAAAGGATTCAATACCAATGTGATGTTGGTATGGGATGCTAGTGAAAGATCATGGTTAGGCCTAGGAAATGTGGGTTGTGAATCGCTCTTAATCTTGATAAAGTTGGAATTAGAACACATCGAGGTTTTATGAGAGGGTTTATTTTTACCCTCATGTAGGATTATTGAAGAAAACACAACAATGGTGGGAAGACTATAAATTTTATGGTATTACAAGGATCTGGATATAATATAAATAAATAAATTCATATAGAATATTCCACACTATATATTCTATAGGTTATACAAGATAACCTATATATGTTAAAATATTGAGGTCATGTGTGGTGTAATTTTTTGTAATTTATATTAATTTATTGAAATAAGGAACTCACATTATGTATATTATAGTATTATAAAATAGAAATTATAAAATATTTCTTTGAGACAATAATAAAATAATTTGGTTTCAAATAGTTTAGGTTAAATAAATAGTGTGTATACACCATAGGTTGTTAGGGAATGTATTCATTATTGAACCTTACACTAGTGGGAGATAATATATTCCCTTCATTTATTATCACTATTAATTTTGTTCAAATAAAATTGAGATTGGGTATAATGTAATTTCCATTTCATTAATATTATAAATATGGGGATTTCATTGTTAGTATCCCAAGTTTTATTATGCATCGTATGAGCTACACTTGGATGAATAAGTGAGGGAAACCTTTTTACCAAACATTTACATGACAAATTTTTTTTGTATTCATGGTTATAAAATTTATGTACCTTTTCTAATCAAGTCATTAAATATCATCAATAAATATTTTGGATGTTTCATCTTCATTCAGTGAATTGAAATTAACAATATAGAGTGACACAAATATACATTTTATAGCTAACAAAGTTTATTTACCATAATATAGTGAATAAAATATCTTTTTTTGGAAGTAAAAGTAGTAGTTAAATAGTCCCAAAAATATGGAATATGTTTATTAAAGGAATATTTTTTATTATTTCAAAAAAATTGAATGATTCACAAGTTTTTTATATTTATTTACTCTATATATCAATTTAGAGCCTCATGGTAGTTGGATGTGGGGTTTTAATAAATTTTATACTCCAAAAACTATTATCCCTAATATAAAAATATAAATTAGTATTGTTTTAAAAGAAATTATTTTATTAACTGAGTATATGTTATTGATTTTGGATTTCCAAACGCTGATCATATACTTTGTTCTAGATTATTTTTAGGGTTTTTCATGGACCAATTTGGAGATGTTTTTGGTAGGAAGACATATGAAAAAGATCGTCCAGACAGTAGTTATAGGGTAGAGACCCCTGATATCTTTTCACACAAAAAACAATTTGGGGTTTTCATTTGTATGAATCAATAATATAGATCGGTGGATGTGATTAGAATATATATTATTTTTCTAAAATCTTTAATCGAATTGAATAAAATTTCAAATAATGGAATGCAAAAAATACCCAAGTCTCCCAATACGAGTGAAGAAAATTGTCTCTATTAGATGAGTACCATAGGATCCATTATAGAAATCCTACATGAAAATTATGATCCCCCCTTATATGTATCTAAGAAAAATACAATGAAACTGTTTTTAGTCTGGGAATTAATTACCATCGTAATGGATAAAATTTTAATCATGTTGATAGATTTTCCCTTTTTGGAACAATTTTTTATAAGATACCCATTATAAATATATTTTACAATAGGTCTCATCTAGGTTTTCATGTCAACTGAAACAGATAATGACTCACCTTAATTAAAGGTTGATTCAAATTCATCACTTCCTTCAATATCATATTTAAATAATTTAAATAAAACTATTTGGTTTTTGATGGCGATAAATACATAATATCCATAAATAGATTAAATATTTTTGTGGGATTTTAATTTCATATACAATGGGAATTCATAGAATTATTAAGAGATTTGTTGATAATTTTTTATTTTTATGGAAGGACCACCATTGTTGGGGAATCATGGACAATTTGTTTGGAAAATTTTTTATATAAGAAGATGTGAAAATATCATTCCATGTTATGATGTGATGTGGCATCACACTAGATAATTTAATAGACAATCTATAACTTGTGTATATGTTTTCATAAAGATGCATAATCTATATAGATTCATTTTTATGATTTGAAATGTATTTACATCATAAATCTGTTAGAGGAAGTGATACATAGAAGAAAGTTCCTCTCCAATATCTTTCCAAATAAATAGTTTTGAGGATAAATCCATATAGATATCCTAAATTTTAAAAATAAATAATATAAGTGAATGAAATTCATATGATTTTTTTTACATTATGTTTTAATATCAATAAGACTGCACATTCTGTGCAACAAGATCAACATTCACAATGTAAGATCATTGAGGAGAGATGATTTTAGAAGTCAAAACCCACATACTTAGTTCTTTAGTAGGAGTTTACCACATGAAAATATAGTCGACAAGAAATTTTATTGTGTGGAAAATCATATTTTTATTTAAACCATTATAAATTGAAGACTCATAGTTTCACATAAGATACGATATTTGAAAAAAAAATGTCATTCTTCCACTAGTGGAGGCTACTGTAAGGGTCTTTTCCTAGAGACTCTTCACCATATATATGTTTCTCATTCGTATTTTAGATTTTTATGTAATGTTTCATAATTTTTAATTTAATTAAAATATTTTTTCTATGTACTGTCTCTTATAGTCTCTCAACTATGGGTTGGGGTTATTTCATCAATAGCAATCACCTGGTGATGTTGGGTTGCAATGATTTGAGGATAGTGAAATCTGTTAATTAGGGGCCTGAAAAATATTCTATGATTTTCCTTCACTAATGTGATCATTAAATTAAATATAATTATGTTTCTCTGCTATTTTTATTTTTTTCAACATTGATTCATTGATCATATTATTTAAATTTTGAATGAATACCAACATGATTGAGATTATTAATTGAAGAATATTAAATTTGGTTATTCTTAGGCATTTGTAAATTTGTTCCAAATGTGATTAATTTATTTTCACTATTTATTCAACCATAAATTTAGATTATATGGTAGATTGAAAGGGATTTACTATTTATTTTATCAATTTTTAGTAACAACATTTTATTAACTAAAATTATGTTTTCTTCAAAAGCGCTCTTTATTAAATTTTCATGCATGAAAATTATAAATATTTTCAACCATTTTTTGTAGTTTTATTTGATTAAATTAATATAAATTGTTAAATTATTATTTCAATATTTACATTTTTGGAATTATTATGATTTTTTCTGAAAATATTTATTTTAATAAGAATAGTTTATTTATGGGTTTTTTGTAAAAATGTTAATTTTTTCATTAAATAAAGTTATTTCAATGCCTAATTATATTTTCTAATTTATATTAAATTATAAAATGTATCCATTAATTATAAATAATATTTTTACATAAGTACAACAATTTTACTTTATATTAGTCTATGTTCATTTTCTCTACTTAAGAACTCAATTTTTTAAAATCCTCTTTATATGTTTGCGATTTGTTTTTATCTTAATTAAATAAATAAATCACTCTTTATTAACTATGATAATGAAATGAGTAGAATATATATTTAATTAAATATTTTAATATTCATATAATATTCTATATATTCATATGAATTGATGTTAATTCAACTTCTTATTAAAAACCCCATTTTTCTAAAAACATGCTTTATTACAATTTCCACACTTATATTATTGTTAATATATTCCTATTTTTAAATTTTAATCTTGTAAAATTGATTTACATGACTAAAACCCACCATGACACTATAATAAAATGTGAGAGATAATTACCCATGAGTCCCACCTAACGTAGGACCTGAGTTGGTGGCTATCAAAGAGGTAATAAATATCTCATAAATTGGATGTATTACAACATATAATAAAAAATATTTGGAGATGGTATGGATCTACCTAAAAATATTCAATGACCTAAGAAATCCAAAAACCATACCATAATACATTTAGAAATTATAAATTTATAGATTAATGTCTCCAAACTAAATACCCAAAATAAAATATAATGTAGTAGAGAATCTAGTATTCAAGGATGCTAGCTAGTTATGTCTGGCATGGTCAACATAATCCTCTATGAAACTAGAAAATAAGTTTATGTACATAGTGTGAAAATACATGTGTACAAATTAGGAAACCCAAATTCTACCATGAACATTTAAAAAACGCATACTAATCCACCCATGAGATAATAACAGAAACTAAAACTCCTAAAATGTCAATAATCGAACTCAATGTAGACAATATAGTTATCACCAAATATTAAAGTGCATGTATAATAACATAATATGAATAATATCATTAAATGGTATGTCATACCACTTTCCCATTGATTTTCACTCTCACACCCAAACTGCGTAGGACTTTGATCTTCTATATCATCTGTATAACATATACTACCACCTCATATCATGATCACATATCATCTCAGTAATGCCCCAACCCCAGAAGCACAGAGTAAGTGCATTATTATGTATCACTGACATGATCACAAAAGATCATGTGTCAAATGGCCGATTAGTTTAGTATCCTTATAAGTACTAGTTACATTTATAAGGTTTACATTACATCATAAAATGGAAAAATACAACAACATTGTTTCTAGGGACAATAGTAAGATCCCATAGAATATCCCTATAGGTCTGTCCTAAAATACTTCTTCACATCATGGGAAAAATAAATCATAGAAAGGGGTGTGCTCAGATGCTCCATAAGGATAACAATATAGAAGAAACTCTCATAAATAATCATAAATGTTTAAGGCAATATATAAGACTCAAACAAAATCCTTTTATACTTATACATCAGCATAATATGGAAAAGATAAAATCTAATAATGACATTTAATTTTTTACAAGGATATTCTACTATGGAATAATCACATGAAATATCAATAGCCACTTTCATAATGATAGAATGCATAATGCCAGACATTCATAACCACATTGTCAAGGCCTTGTGCCAAGACTACAAATAAGATTTTTTGAAGGCCTTTTGCCAAGACACTAGTTTGTCTCATGAGATCTACTGATGGATCGAGGAGCTATATCAAGCTCCACTTGTCACATACTAAGTCAAATTCATTCCTCATATGAAACGGTTGAAACATAATCTACACATTCGTATTAAAACTAGTATATGAAATGTCAATATTTAAACCACAAATAATGAA
This sequence comes from Viscum album, assembly GCA_963277665.1. Taxonomy (NCBI): domain Eukaryota; kingdom Viridiplantae; phylum Streptophyta; class Magnoliopsida; order Santalales; family Viscaceae; genus Viscum; species Viscum album. The sequence continues at coordinate 1,024,200,060 of OY728160.1, read as the reverse complement.
TGGTAGAAAAATATCACATCGACAGTCAAACATAACTCATTCAATAGAATATGAAAGTTTTTATTATAATACATCAACCTTAATAGGGAATATTGAATGATATTGACAAGGATGAAAATAATCCTCAAAACTATTTAAAGGAAATGTCACCCTTTTTCTTGATTACATTTAAAAGTCTCATTATTTATCAAGAAGTCGTTTAAAATTGATTTTTGAATCAATGTGTACCATACCAATTTGTAAAATTAAAAAGGAATTTTAATTTTGAAACTTTAAAGTCCATAAAAATAAAACCATAAAAAAATTTAAAACAAGGACATTAATGAGAAGGATTTATAATAATAAATCATTAAAACATTTTAAAAAGATATTTTAGTTAGAGTTCCTAACCAAACGACAGACACTTGAATACAAATAATTGAGGTAATAGAAACATTATAATATCATAGGAGTAAAGGTCTTCATGATATACTATGTCAATGTACATTATATACACCGTATAAAATTGAATTGGCGTATAACAACAAAAAGTCTCAATGGAATGTAAATTGAGATAAAATCTCTTATACAGACCGTATTCTTAGGTTAAGGATAAATCAATGACATTATTATATGTGACAAATATAAATAAACTCAATATTATGGGATATTCAGTGTGAATCAATCAGAGGAAATTCACACATATTCTTGTAAAAACAAAACTGAAGAACTTGATGTTTAACTTAATAAATGGAGATTGAGTTAAAATTACTTTTATCAAGTTCATATCGATGACGTGAGAATTTATTAATAGACTGATTATGTTTATCAAATGTATATTCATATAATGGGGAGTGGAAATTAGTACTCAAATAATAAATAGTTATTCCACACATAATCATGGAGTATAATAATCAATGAAGTATGTGCAAAGCCGAATGAGTGGAAATTGAAATTTGAAATTCCATTACCAATTTTGTATCTATAAAACATACATCCCATGAAAGATGGATAATTAAATGAATATTTAAATACTCATAATTTAACGTATATTATAGAAATAATACAATCATTGGGCATTATATGCACCACACAAAAGGAAATAATGGAAATATGGCAGGAATCTCACAGAAATAGGAAGTGAGATGAAAACCCTTACTTCGATGTAATCAATCGAGTCGTATGACAAAAAGTTAATAACTACCAATTGAATCACAGAATACTAGGAAAATAAAGAAAATAATGATAATATATATATCAAATGATAGTAAACAATACACCACATTTAATAAATAAGATGTGAACAATGGAAATCTCACGGAATTAAATGTGAGATAAGAAACCTCTTACCTTTACTTTTCCAAGGTCGAGGGTAGGTTAACCTCCTCTATAATGGTGAAATAATTGTTTTTAAATTATATATGAATCATATACAATAATATGATATCATATATTATCTTTTAATATTGCTTTGTTAATAGTATTTTTGTATTATCATGGTTTTGTGTGTTAACTGATTAATTTTCCTTTATATGCATTGTTTCGTAAGGAGTGTTTGTTATGAATAGGATGTATCTTATTCATATTCAAAATTATATTAAGTCTTTAAAATTTTATTTAATCATCAAATGAAAATTATTCTTGAATGGATACGATGGGGAATGAATCTCATCCCGTTGGTGGAGACGGTAATCCGTATGTACGCACGAGCGACAATTTCATTATTTTGATATTAAAATAAAATATAATTGGATGGTATATAATATATAAAAAATAATTATCATGTCATATTTATTATTTAAATCAATTAAAAATCACTATTATACCCATCCAAATAATAATGTATTGAATAACAATTACACCACGATGTGGAGACAGTAAGCCGTACGTACGCACATATGGTGACATGTCATTAAAAGGACGGATGGAATAATAAATATAGTTGTACCATATTTATAATAACATCATAGTATATATAAGACACTGGATTTATTATTTTATAATGGAAACAACAATGAAAGAGGAAGTGGATGAATAAAGGAACTTGAAAAAGGTGATGATATATTTACCTCTTCTTCAGGTTCTTCCTTTTGATTTGATCAAAAGGGATCCATAGGATGTCTTTATGACTAAAGGAATGACTCTAGGATTATTTGAGGATAGTTTAAAGGGTATTTGGGCAGAGGTTGGCTGAGCCAAAAGGATTTTAAGGTGTGATGTTTAGAAAAGGTTGAGTTCCCTTTTATAAGAGGGGTGAGGGGCACCTTAGAAAAATCTAGAAATATTATTTTTTAATGAAATCTTTTTCAGTTTCTAATGGCTCCCAAATGATTTATATAAAGGATAATGTGGGGGTGGGTAGAATACCACTCAACCAATAAGTTTTAGACAGGTTTGGGACACTATATTAACATTATATTTTAGATTTAACTATTAGTTAAATTGTTTGACATTAACCATGTCTCTTTGTATTTTTATATTATATGGTAAATAAACATACTATATACTTCCTAGAGAACCCAAAGTGGTTAAATAATGATACTCCTATCATTATATATGTCTTTTTTCCTATCCTTATATTTTTAGGAATATAATATCAATTAATAAGATAATATTTGTTTTAAAACCTCTTTTTTGTCAAATTGGAAATTATTTTGTAATTTGTTTTTTCTAAATTTATAAAAGCATTATTACTTATAAAAAAATAATCTAACCAAACCTAAAATGTCATATTAACCTGAAAAATTAGTTTAATTAATAAAAATTATCAAATTACAATTATTTGTATATTTATTATATAATTTTTTTAATATTTTATTAATTAGGTAATTACTGCATCATCATTGTGTAATAAATAAATTAAATTATAATATCTAAAAAATATAAATAAAATACCATTATGTAGGAAATATTTTTATCATTCTAATTAATATTTTCAATCTAATTTATCTTATGTATAATCCTATATTAGAAATGGTTTAGTTATTAAGCTTTGAATTTAACGCTTTTAAATCATCTTTGAATTAAATAATAATAAATTTCCTAATCTTATCCAAGTAGACCTAAAGGATCATATTTTAATACTAATGATGTTTTTGGTCTAATTAAACTTATCCAATATAATTATGCCATGTTTTAGTGTAATAATAATAACATTTTTACCCTTAATTACCCTGTTTACTTTTAACTGTGGTAAATAAAAGTCAAAAGTTACTTTTCAACAGAAATTGTTTTTATCTTATTGAACCACGTTTTACTTACTGATATGAACCATGTCTCTCTGATTTTTGAAATTCAGTTCACAGAAGTGGTAAAATTATTTTTTATTCAAATTTTCAAAAGCTCATGGGATGTGGGTAAAGGACGGTTAAAAGTTCAATACACTTTTTGTATATCTAAAATTATTATAAACCAAATCCAATGAATTAAATTTAATATATATAGGTAATCTGTATATATTTTTTCCTAAATTAAATTTAAATAAAACGATTAATTAATTAAATAAATTTTTTTTAAAACAATAACTAAGTGTTTTTCACTATTCATCAATAATTGAAAATTTTCATAAAAATACCAAAAATTTACCCTAAGCTAATTTCGATATTCCAAATCATAAAATGAATTTCATTTTGAAAGATAAAATAAATAAAATTTCAAAAAGTGGGTATTACTATTCATAATGCGTAGTTTGATTGGTCGCAGTGTGTTAGAATATCGAAGTTACGTACAATTGAATCAATTACATTATTCAAAGAGAAACATATAGTGGATGATTGGGGTGTTACATTCTTACCCCTTCTTGGAAATTGCATCCTCGCAATTTTTAATATTGGGCATGGGAACATAATTGAATGTCCCACATCAGAAAAAGATTCAATACAACTATCACATTAAAATAAAGAAAGAGAAGTACAATGGTCTCCCAAGATAACCCATACTAGGATTCCATGTAGAAAAACATGGATATGGACAATAATCTAAGTGTCATGTTCTGATGGAGAGGGATAGAAATTCAGATCAGGATAAATTTTACAACAACAAAACCACAAACATATGATGAGACAAATGGTCATTAATTACCAAGTAGTAAAAGTAAACAGACATTGTTTTTTTTGTTTTAAGTTTCATTTCATAAAGACAAGGAATTTATTTATGAGTTTGACTAAGATCATAAAGAGATATACTTACTTTTTAAGTAGTGTTTCATTCTTTAATAAATTTGTACAACTAACTCTTTTTTTTTCAAACTAAGAGTATTCATGATGAGTTTCTCACACCGGAAGAGCTAGAATCATCTTCTATATAATCACATGATCCACAAAGGATAAACTATATATTTACATTGTCTTTGGAGTCTAATAAATAAGAAAATGGTTAGTACATGATCAGATGAACCCCCAAATCGATATTCCTTTAGAGAAAGAAACACAAATCTTAATTTCTAAAATTAAACCAACAATACCCCATAGTTAAATAAATTCCATTCAATAAACAATTGTCCTTAAAACCCTTCAATATAATCCAAACTCATATTTAAACCCAAAACATAGAAAAATTTGGTTATGTATTCTTTCACATAAAATTATTTCTCCAAATGACATAGACTACTCTTAAAGTCACACACTCAAAAGTAATTAACCTAATTACATATTCTCTATTATAGGTTAATAATTTCCATAACTAACCTAAATCACTATAAATAAACAATAAAAACATAGATAAAAATCCACAGTAACTCCTCAAATGAAATCCCATAGTATTCTATTTTACATAGGAATATAGTGTTCCCAACAGAGCAAACTTCATCCCAAATAACTTTTATCACTTAATCACCAAATCATTTTCATATAGTAAGGGTATTCACTTGATAAGACATAAGATCCCAAATCAACCTATTATTGATCACTAGAATTATTTAACTAAAAATAATTAGCCTCACTAACCAGGGACTTCACGTATTCCAGTGGAAGATGATAAATCCCAATCGCACTCTAGTTGTGGGTTTGATTCACACTGCATTGTCCGTCGTGATGGGAAGTCACACGGTCTGCATATTGTCCTTTTTCCAAAACAATATTTTATAAAATTACCAAAATTATATAAATTCCTCATAATAACTGAAACATAATTTGACCACAAATGTGATCTCATACCAGGCATTTTCATTATAAAATATAATAACTTGTAATTACCACAAACACAATGATCATATAAAACCAAATGGTTATTTATAAATATATCCACAAGAGAAAAGATAATTCTTCCTCGAATATCATATTCACATGACAAACCGAAAGGTTAAAAATACAAGAAAAAATTATTCCAAAAACATTCCCTTAAAAAAGGAGCACTAATAGTTTTAAACATTTCTTCAACCATTTATTTCTACATACCATTTTCTTTGACAAAGAAAATATCCTATAGAATAGGGAATTCACTCTAGTAATGGCCAGGTCCCCTACATTTACAAAAAATGACTGTAAATGGATTCTTAGGATAATTTTTATTTTCTTCCATTGTACTCTTCAATTTTACTCGGCAATTCATTACATTATGTCCTTCTTTCCCACATGTAAAGAATTTCTTTGTTCTATTGAGACACTTTTTTGGGTGTCTCCTTCCACATTTCATGCATGATGGAAATTGATGATTCTTTTCTCTATGGTCTCCACTGCTGGAGCTCTTACCATTCATCACCGTCCTCTTCTTTTTTTGAGTCTGGGTGTTGGTTAATATATATTTTGTTGATCGTATTTTTAGAAACCTGATTGGGCATGAACAAGATATCTTTTACTCCTATCAACATTCCATTTTTTGATCATTTCCACCAACATTCCTAACTTCTACATCATGCTCAAAGTTACTATGACATTCATGGAATCTAGCCATTGACTAAAACCAGAAAGCATTGTGTGAGTAACTATAGTCATAAAATCATTTAGAAAATATAATTACACTATATTTTCAATTTAAAACACATTATAATTAACCAAGATCAATTATTCTCATCTTATATTAAAATCCTTCTAATCAGTTGTAAAGAAAATGTAAATTATCTAATGAATATCCCTCGGGGGTGTCGTAACCAAGAGTGTAACAATGCCCATTATCGTGCACCCGTTCCTGTTCAAGTCTAGCTCAAAGTGGTGTTTTCAGGTTTTACCCCTAGGTACATCTGTGCCAGAGCTGTCTCTACCTGCTCGTATAGAGACTTGGATGTATTTCATGTAAAACTCACAAAATATCTACAATACCAAAATTTAAGGATGTTCTTCTATACAAGTCATCAAAGTCTATCTTTGGGCCATGTTCTCTAATCAGAGTTTATCTAAATCTAGTTTCCAAGGTTTGTACTAAACATTATCCGATACAAACTATAATCCCTATCCCTAGAAGCCTAGAGTCAGTGTATTATTACATATCATTGGCATGATCACATAAGATTATTTCTCGAAAGACTGATTAGTTTAGTATCCTTGTAAGTACTAGATACATTCATAATGTTTACATTACATCATAAAATGGAAAACTACAACAACATTGTTTCCATGGAAAAAACTGAGATACCATAGACTATCTATATAGGTTAGTCATAATATACTTCTTCTCATCCTGGTAAAAATAAAACATAGATAGGGTTGAGCACAGATGATCAGTAAGGTTAATAGTATAGTGAAAGCATTCATAAATAAGAATAAACGTTTAAGGAAATGTATAAGACTAAAAAAAATACCTTTAAACTCGAACTTTAGTATAATATGGAAAATATAAAATCAAATAACTCCATTTACTTATTCACATTGACATTCTAATAGACGAATAACCACATGCAATATCAATAACCACATTCATAATGATTGAAAGCATAATTCCATAATTTCATAACCACATAGTCAAGGCCTTGTAAGAAGACTACAAATAGGATTTTGTCTAGACTTTGTTCTAACACACTAGTTTGTTTCGTGAGACCTAAAAATGCATCGAAGAGCTATAAAGGGCTCCACTCGTCACTTACTGAGTCCAATTCATTCCTAATGTGAAAAGGATGAAACATAATCTAAACATTTGTATTAAAACTAGCATATGAAATTTCAATATTTTAACCACAAATCAGGAATGGTATAAAAATAGCACCTCCACCGTAAAAAAACTCATTTAATACAATATAGAAGATTTTATTATAACAGATCAACCTCAATAGAGAATAATTAATGATATTGACCTAGATGAAAATAATCATCAAAACTATTTGAGAGAAATGTTCCCTTTTTCAGGAAAACATATAAAAGTCTCACTATTTATCAAGAAGAAATTTAAAATAGACGTTTGAATCGAACTGTCCCAAACCACTTTCAAACATTCGAAAAGAATTTTAATTTTAAAACTTTAATGTACATATAAATAAATCCTTAAAACCATTTTTAAAACATGGACATTAATGAGAATGATTTAGAATAATAAATCTTTAAAACAGTTCAAAATGATATTTTAGTTAGAGTTTCTAACCAAATGAGAGACACTTGAATAAAAATAATTGAGGTAATAAAAACATTATAATATCATGTGAATAAAGGAATTCATGATATACTATTTTAAATTACATTATATACACCACATAAAAGTGAATTTTTGTATAACAACAAATAAGTATCAATGGAATATAAATTGAGATAAAATCTCTAATAAAGACAATATCCTCAGGTTGAGGATAAGTAAACAACATAATTATGTGTGAAAAATATAAATACACTCAAAATTATTGGATATTCAGTGTAAATCAATCATAGGACATTCACACTTATTCTAGTAAAGACAACATCAATTAATGGAATGTTTAACTCAATAAATGGTGATTGAGTTAAAAATACTCTTATCAAGTTCATATCGATGACCTGAGAATTAATCATTGGATTTATTATGTGTATAAAAAGTATATCCACATATAGGGGAGTGTAAGTTACTACACAAATGATAAATAGTGACTCCACACATAATCATGGAGTTAAATAATCAATGAATTATGCGCAAAGCTGAATGAGTGGAAATTGAAATTTGAAATTTCCTTACCAATTTGGTAACATCCAAAACATAAATACCATGAAATATGGATCATCAAATTCAGATGTAAATACTAAATAATTAATGTATACTACACCGGGAACACAATAATTGGGTAGTACATAAACCACACAAAAGGAAATAGTGGCAATATGGAATGAATCTCACGGAAATAGGAAGTGAGATGAAAACCCTTAAATCGTTATAACCAATAGATTCGTATGCGAAAAATATAATTACAAACAAATTAATCATATAAAGTCATGAATATAAAGAAAATCATTATTATATATATACATATCAAATTACATTAGACAATACACCTCATCAAAAAAATAAGTGGTGAACAATGAAAATCTCACAGAATTAAAGGTGAGATAAAAAACCACTTACCTGGTACTTTTCCTTGATCGAGGGTAGATTAACCTCATATATAATGGTGAAATAATTGTTATTAAATTATACAATAATCATATACATTAATAGGATATCATATATAATCTTTTAATATTGCTTTGTTAATAATATTTTAGTATTATAGTCGTTTTCGGTGTTAACGGATTCATTTTAATTTATATACTTTATTTCGTAAAGAGTGTATATTATGAATAGGATGTATATTATTCATATTAATAATGATATTAAGTCTTTAAAAATAATTTCTAATCATCAATTGAAAATTTTTCTTGAATGGATACGATGGGAATGAATCTCATCGCGTTCGTAGAGACAGTAATCTGTACGTACGTACGGGCGACAATATCATTCTTTTGATATTAAAATAATATATAATTTCATGGTATATCATATATATAAAAATTAATTATCATATTATATTTATTATTTACATCAATTAAACATAATTATTATAACCATCCAAATAATAATGTATAGAATAACAATTACACCATGAGTTGGAGACAATAAGTCCTATGTACGCACGTATAGTGACATGTCATTCAAAGGATTGATAGAATAATGAATATGGTTGTACCATATTTATAATAACATAACATTATATAGAATATACTAGATTTATTATTTTATAATGGAATCAAAAAATTAAGAGGAAGTGGAAGAAGAAATAAACTTGAAAGAGGTGATAAAATATTTACCTCTTCTTCGGGTTCTTCCTTTTGATTTGAATAAAAAGGATCTGTAGGTTGGATTTATGATAATGGAAGGCCTCTAGGATGAAGGTAGGACTGTTGAGAGGTTATTTGGGTAGATATTGGCCAAGCCAAAAGGCTTTTATGGTGTTAATTTGAGTGAAGGGGGAGTGCCCTTTTTATAAGAGGGGTGAGGGGCACCTTTGGAAAACCTAGAAATATTATTTTATAATAAAGTTTTTTTTGGTTTCTAGTGGCACAAAAATGAATTATTTAAAGGATAAGGTGGGGGTGGGTATAAAACTACTCAAAAATAGGTTTTATACTGGTTTGGGTCACTATATTAGACTTATCTTTTAGATTTAACTTTTAGTTAAAGAGTTTGACATTTAACCTGTCTGTTTGTATTTTTAAATGATATGATTAATAAACATACTATATACTTCCAAAAGAACCCCAATTGGTTAATTAATTATACTAATACCAATATATATATATATATTTTTGCCGAACCTTAGATTTTTAGGAATATAATAACAATTAATAATATAATATTTGTTTTAAAAACTCTATTATGTCAATTTTGACACTATTTGGTATTTTGTTTTTTATAAATTCATAACAGCTTTATGACTTAGAAAAAAATTCATCTAACCATCCCAAACACGTCATATTATTCTATAAAATTTGTTTAATTCATAAAAAGTATCAAATTACATTTATTTGGATATTTATAATATCTTATATTTTAATATATCATTAATGAGATAATTAGTTCAACATCATTGTGTCATAAATAGATAAAATAATTTAATGTATAAAAAATATAAATAAAATTACATTATGTAGGAAATAGTTTTATATTTCTAATGAATATTTATAGTCTAATTTATCTTCCGTTTTACCCTATATTAAAAATGGTTCAATTATTAAGCATTGAATTTTACACTTTTAATTCTTTATTGAATTAAATAATAATAAATGTCTTAATCTAATCCATGTGGATATAAAGGATCAAATTTTATTCTTAAGGTTATTTTTGGTCTAATTAATCTTATCCAATAAAATTAGGACATGTGTTAGGGTAATAATAATAACAAATTTACCCTTAATTGCCCTATTTACTTTTAACCGTGGCAAATAAAAGTAAAAAGTTAATATTCACCAAAAATTAATTTTATCTTATTGAACCAAATTTTACTTACTGATATCATCCTTGTCTATTTTATTTTTTAAATTCAATTCACAGAAGCAGTAAAATTATGTTTTATTCAAATTTGTACTTGCTCATAGGAGGTTGGTAAAAAACAGTTAAAAAGTTCAATAAAATTTTAATATACCTAAAGTTATTATAAACTAACTCCAATTAATTAAATTGAAATTATATAGGTATAATGTATCTATTTTGACCTAAAATAAATTAAAAAAATAAATAATTATTTAAATAAAAATTCGGTTTTAAACTATAACTCAGGGTTTTTCACTATTCCTCAAAAATTGAATGTTTTCAGAAAAAAAAATTCACCCAAACCTAATTTCGATATTCCAAATCCAAAAATGAAGTACATTTTTAATGTTTAAATTTATAAAAATTCAAAAATTGGGTATTACTATTCATAATAGCTAGTTTGATTGGTCGCGGTGGGTTAGAATCTCGAAGTTGCGTACAATGAAAGCTATGACATTATTCAAAAGGAAATGTACCGTGGAAGCATGGGGTGTTATAGTCTCACCTGATGTAACTTGGGACAAAACCCCACAAAAATGTCACATCTAATCTCTCCCAGAGACACTTTCTCCATCATAGACAACACAAAACCAATGTTGTAGGGTATCACTAACATGAAGTACATCAAACTCATTCCCATCTCCTATCATGAACGACCCCCACTATGATCCTCCCCATTGAACGGTCATGTCATATTTATTTCACATACACATGGGCCATCATATCATTCCCAAATACACTTGGGCCATCACCTAGTGCTATATCAAAACACTACTATCAAAACATATGCATCTCTACTCACCTAGAAGAGATAGAGAGAGTGAAAGATAGGATAGGAAACCATCATCAACACCAATATATTTATTAAAAACCCTATATATATATATATTGGAGTTATATGATGGTTCTCAATGTGAGTGGGGTGTATAAATATCCCAAAATGATATAAAATTTTTATTTAGACCCAGCCTCACTGAAGCCCATCCTATGGTTGCAGAAGAAGGCACTAACCAACTCACAACATCACCACTATGGAATCCACCATTAAATATAGAAAACCTCATTACAAAAATACAAATAAAAAAATAAATTCCATCTTTTAATTAAAATATAAAAAGATTTCATATAAACACTCCATTCCATTTTTTATTTATTTTCAGTCCCATTTAACCACAAAACCCATCATTAATTATTTCTTTAGCCATTTCCATCCTTAAAAAATGGACTAATAAATATAAATCAATTTCCACCAGTTATTAAATAAATACCTAGGCATCTGGTATAACACCTCAATTATCATATCATCATCCACATACAACCAAAAATCACTGCCACAAAACACGTCATCCTACCAACCACACATGTCCACCCCATAACATTACCCCATACCAACCACAAATCGCCTCCCCACAACAAGTTTGTATACCAAACATACATTAAAGTCCCACAAAACGTCTTCACAAACCAATAACATAACTTCCTTACAACATAGCCTCACAAATACATCACATCATAGAATGTCTTATATATTTATTAGGGGATTTTGATACATTTAAGTTCTTTATTATTTCCACTATCAAACAATAGACAAACTATTAGGATACCATTTTATAAACAAAATATAAGTAGTTATACAATTTCCATATAAGGGAGATTAAAAAAAATTACAACATGGTTTCATTATCCAAACAAGAACTAGATATCATATTCCCCAATAGCCATGATTTTCATAAGTGTGTATAAACTATACAATCACAAAATCATAATAACATCAACGATTGAGTAACATGTGAATCAATATCTATTTCCCTTAAATGGAATTTAACTAATTAATTTAACATAATTATCACAATACAATCCATCACCATATATAAACAATAGTATTTCTCTATTTCATGATACACATTAGTGAGAAAAGAGGGATTCCGTACCTCAAATAAAAAATTCCAATATTCTACACAAGTTTGGGTTGAAATAATGTCAATCTCCTACTCCAAAAAAATGATATCACCTTTGATAATCAAAACACAACATCCCACAACATCCTTTCATAACAAAATAATCAAAATATAGGTTTTGCATAAAAAATAGCCCCTCATTGCTGAATAAATAAATTGAAACTATTACATTTGGAGAAGATCAACAAGAAAACGAACTTCCACTTCCATGTATCGAATCTCAATGATTGGGGTTGAAAGACACTAAATTGGGGGTTAAAAGTTCTCCTTAGGGCACACATGGGTTGCTCAAGAAATAAGGGAAACAAGTGAAATGTGAGGTGGCATGAAAATGTTATATAATTTTAGACAGTCTATAAATGATAACAACAATGTGTCCACATTGGGACCACATCACCGAATATCTAAATATATAGAGGAACATGGTGAAGCCTAGAGGAAAACATGTTATCATGGATGGTAAAATCCTCCTCTATAAAATATGGATACCCATGTGAAGTTGGTCCTTGAAATGAGGAAGTACTCTATCGAATTACCTAAAAACGACACCATAACCCCCACCCCCACAGTTAAAATAAAATACCACACCATAGCCACATCCGCACAGTGCAGTTATGTTTGATAAGGCGGTATCTTCATACTATACTTGAGCCTCATCCTACACTAAAGATACTACTCCATTCCATTGGAATCTCTTTTTAGGAAGGGGATACACTATATCCTAAGCTCCATTCAAAAATTACACCCCTTAAAAGAAAATATCATAAAAAAAAATCATCTATTGTTTACATGTCGTAGATGGTCATCCACACCACAAACATGCTAAAATAGGAGGTGTTACCCCCACTCTTCTCCTCTAGAACATCTCCAAAAACCCTATAACCTCATCCGAACACCTATAATAATATATTTACCACAAATTATCGTGTTGGATGGTTAAGACCATTACATCGTATAACTATCCAATGAATATCTCCTTTAAAATAAAAACAAATAGTAATAGAAATAAAAGGTTCTAAAGAACCACCGTAATAGATACCTGTCAGGATTGTTTTTACATATTATAACAATTTTCAAAAAAAAACATGCCAACCACGACACCGAAAAAATACCCCACACAACCTCATCACCACTCAACCACATCACTACTACTCACAATTCACAACACCAAAAACCCAATACCTATAGAAAACAGAAACACCTCTACCAACTTCTAACTGCATATCCATATCAATATCAACAAATAAAATAAAAAAAACTACTACAACAAACACACTGTGTTGCACCAACCTAATGCATAAATCAGAATATTACATATTCTATGAGAAGATAAAATCTTATTTATGTTTTACTAACTAAACCACGCAGTTTCAATCAAATCAAATATAATTTTTATTGATTAGGATTTATGGTTTTCCCCTATATATATTCTGTATGATTTCATCACTCACCACACATCACAAAATAAAGAAAAAATGCCTCTCGTAAAACAATTATTTCCCAAAAACATACCATAGATAAATAAAAAAGAACAAATAAAAACTAAAAATAACTCTTTGTATTGGGAAAATAACTCTATATATCGCCTCTATGTACTCTTCTCTAGGATATCATGCGTCCACAACATGATAAACATAGAATATATGATCTATGAAACATATTATCTTGATAATCCTGGATCTCTACTTGACATTCCTTAAAAATTAGTTATCCCTTGTTATCCAACTATCAGTAGTAGATGATGAGGGATTAATCATGAATATGCTAACATAATTGACACACCTAAAAGACATCTTGGTCCCTCTATAGACCTGGTTAAAATTCCAACTGATAATCCACCTCACTAAATCTTCCCAAAACCTCAATGGGTCTAAATGACCTGGGAGAATGATTACTTCCCCTACCAAATATCCACAATACATGTTTAGGTAATACTATTATGAACACATGGCCTCCAACCGTGAACTCAGAGGGCCTCCTCAAACGATCGACATAATACTTCTTTCGGTAGTCCTCTACTTTCATCCTCTCATGAACACGATAAAACAACTTTACGTTTCTCTAAACCAAATAAATACCATGAAATACTACCTCCCTAACAACCATCCATCACAGTAGATAATGACATTCCATACATAAAATTCTCTAACTGGGTCGTGAAAATGGATGAGTGATAGCTATTATTATATGAATACTCAAAAAAATGGAAATTATTTTACTCATGATCCAAAAATATCTAAGATTCATTCCCACAATATATCCTATAACTTCTAGATTTCCTACACTATATTCCCATTTGTCTAAGGGTAGAAAGTAGTGTTGAGGCATAACTATGTTCCAAAATTGTACTACAATACCCTATAGACTGGTGATGTAAATGGTGAATCACTATATTAGAAAATGGACATTGGAACTACATTCATCAAAAATCCTCATCCATGTACCTCCACAAAAAATTGTCTAGGGAGCTTGAATCCTTGATCTCAAGTAAGTGGGATGATTTCATCAACTGATCCATGATTATCGAGATAGTATCACAACCACACAAATCTCAATGTATCCCTATGAATAAATCCTTTTATATATCATAAAATTTTAAATTGATACATCCAAAGGCATCAAAAAACTTATTGTCAAATTTTTATCATCCTTTACCTACTATAAAATGAAACACCAATCCATATACATTTCCACCATCCATTTCATTATAGGCCTCCAAAACTATGCCCTCATTCCATGGTAAATTTTGGATACCCCTGGGTATACCACCAAAGGTGAGATATGAAAATCATAAATACTCCCTCACACATCATTCCATGAAAAAATAGTCTCTCCTACAAAAATTCATATTCTGACTACCCTCTAACAATCACTATGGAGCATCATCATAGCCAATAGGTTCATTAATCATCTCTTCCTATGAGTCTCCCAACAGAGATCCATTAAATCATACATCATGGAAGACAATAATTTCATCTAAAACATGAAACATATAACATTAACCAACCATGAATATAGGTGAATGTTTTTCAAATCCAACATCACACTCCAAACCTCTCTGTACTCATTAAAAACATCTATCCATGACTTGTGAATCAAATCATCATCCATAACATTTTCATTTCCTATGATATATGAGATCTTGAAATGATAATCCTAAAGAAAATCAATAAACATACATTATAAAATATTCATATTGTTCTATGAAAAGATGAACCTCAACACATCTTGTTCCATGAGGACCACAAATCACTTTACAATAAGCCAACGTAGCCACAAAATTAGCATAGGCACAACCACTCCTAACTCTGAAAAATGAGTTAAATACTTATTCTCATGTCGATGTAAATTATTATACCCATAATAGATCACATCATTTTTATACATAAAAAAAGAATCCCAATCCATTATAGGAAGCATCCCATAAAATCTCATTCATCACCCCTTCCTCTGGAAACTAAAGAATTGGAGAAATCACATGTTCTCCATCATGTAAACAAATTCATCATGGAACTAATCACTCCACACAAATTTATGGTACATCAGGATAAAATATATAAGTGGGGATTAAACCCTATATAAATTAGATAAAATCCTCTGATAATTTCTAGTGATACTATGGAAACATCGAATCTCTATCATATTTTTATATGATTCTTAAGAAACAAGTACCTAGACCTTGGATTTATAATCTACCACATCTTCTTGAGGAATAATATGTCTAATTAAATAAGACTATTGCTTCCATAACATTCAAATTTAAAACTACTTATTGGGCTCGTGGAGTTGAATAACATTAATTAAAGCTCTGTGATGATTAACATGCTCCCCCTATTACTTCGAGTTGATAAATATTTCATCAATTAACACGTATATAAACTTGTCCATGAGTTCATGAAACTTGTAGTTTTCAATACCCCTTAATAGGACAGGTGTGTTTGGGAAAATAGATGAAATAACTATAAACTCAAAGTTCCCATTCTTGATTCTGAAATTCCTCTTTGGGATATCATCCTATTTCAAACTCAATCATAGATACCAAGACTATTGCATGATCTTGGTAATAAATCACTGCCCTAATAACATGTTTAAATAATAATTTATCCTAGGAAGAGGGTAATGAATCTTTATCTTTACGTAATTTATTTCATTTTTTAATTGCACAATGTAATACTACCATCCATATTCTTGACGAAAAACACTGGAGCACCACACAACGACACATTGGTTTAGATGAAAGCATTATGAATCAGATATTCAATCATATTTATCAACTCTTACAACTCAGATGGCTCCATCTGATATGGAGTTATGAATATAAAAAAATTATTGACTGGAATGTATATCCCAAAAAAAATATCATGTATAGGGTGGTAATATGACAACCTCCATATAAAAACATCCAAAAGTCCCAAAAACATTAGGAACCATTATGATTCCAATATAAACTAATTCCATAGACAACTCATCTGTTATTGAAAGAAGGGGATCCAGACATCATCCATGCTCCTGAAATCATCCCTCACTAAAAACACACGATGACCATCCACATTCAAGAACATGACTATCCTCTAGAAGTATTCAATAATAGAATGAATATAATTCGAATAGTTGATTCCAAGGATGAAATTATATAACTGAATTTTATGTAAGAAAATATCCCCATGGGATTATTGTGGCCCCATCACCAATTTAAACCTATTTCACACATCAAACAAGCTCATCTGGCCTCTAATGATTGTAGTAACGAAAAGAGGAACAGGAATCCAATATATATCTATAGCTAGATCATAGATTTGAGAAGTTACAAAAATGTGTGTGAAGATCTAGAAACAAACAATGAATAAACAACGGTTGAAAACAAGATGTGTACACCTTGAAGGATCTATGGTTCCTCAGGAATTTCTTCCACCACCTCATGCAACTAACCACGCCCAACTCCCATACCTATCTTTTGATGGTCCCCTCCATGACCATGATCAACTTTATTTCCTTAATAATTTGGAATATACTAGGGATATCCCTTCTTGATCCATTTCTTATCAGTTGAAAATAAACCTACATCCCATTATACTTAAATGGAATACTTGGAACATTTTTTTGAGGTTAGGATTAAACACCATTTATTCCACAAAACAGATCCCAAAAAAATCCTAGATACTTTTTATTTTTATGGGCATGATCCCCGAAGACAAAAGATGTAATCCACAGGCCCCATGAAAAATCACAAAAACCATTAGCCCCAACATGCTCGAAAAGAAGAGGAGGATTCTGACTCCCTGAGGGTCTGAACATTGAATGTTGTATAACCTGAGACCTTCCACAAACAAATCTGATCCTTGAAGAACTCTATAGGATTAAATCCCATAGAAAACCTCTTCGTGAGTGTATATTATATACAACCTACCACTTATTCTAAAACCTATATATGATGAAAATTTAAAAGGAAAAAATATATTTTGGATCAAAGGATGGAGTACCTTCTCAAGAAACATCACATAAGACTCCTCATCTTGAAAATCATTCCATGAAAATAAATTAGGTACATAAACATGATCCCCGTTTCCCACAATGTTATAATCCACTATTAAAAATAAAAAATATATGGCCTCTTCACTTTCATCATAGTTTACAAAATATACACCACCTGGAAAAAATTTTAGATTTCAACCATGAAAAAATATGCCTCATTTCACCCATCTAGTATGAACATCAACCACAAACACATAGCCCCTTGAATCTAACTAATTATCAATGGAATCTAAAAATTAATTAAGGAATCGATTAAAAAAGGTGATATCAAGATCCTCTAGCTAGATCTCTGTCTGTATATCATAAATGATTCTCACATTCTCTTATAAATATAGACACTGAAAAGTATGAAACATCCTCGGTCACTATTCATCCTTCAAAATCAGATCAACACTTTAGTGATCAACTATATCTTCCTACTCAACCACCAATTCATAATCCACATGTGGATTATGTAAAGGATCCATAATTGAAATAGGAAACAAGAATTTTTTAATAATATATAGTATTTATTTTTTTATATTTTTCATTTAATTCATTTTATTTAATTTTAAACATACCAGAACAAAAAAAACTCAATTAAAACAAGAAAAAAAGTCATTATGATGCATGTAACTATATTGGGTATCTACCTAGTTAATATTTCCACCCTAATTAGTTGTTCAAATTTCATATAGATCCTTCACCAGATCATAAGGGGGTCAAAAATCCAATGTCCAAGCCAGTCTCCCTAGCCTATGTCCCATTCCATGGTCAATTGGAATGGTCTCCCTAACAATCCATGAAAACCATTGATTTTATTACTCCAATATCCTCCTAACTATTAACCAGCACTTATTATACCACAATTTTATGATCCCTTTCCACCAAAGATACTATACTTAAGAGTGAGAGATAATGACCCTCGAGTCCCATCACAATTAGGACCCAGGTTGGTGACTAACAATTACGGTACACAAATCTATTAAATGTTATTCATTAACCTCTATAATGAAACAAATATTAGAATATAGGGTGAATAAACTACAAGAAACTCCTTGAAATAATAAAAAAAATATAGAAAAAAATCCCATAATGAATATATCAATATGACCATTATAGATAAATGTCTCTGTAGTAAATACCAGAAGGAAAATCTTACAAAAATAAATAAAAATAGTCCCATTTCCCAAGATTTTAATGACTATCACATTTACAGAATTATCCAGGAAACTAGAAATTTTTTTAATATACATAGTGTGAGAATAAATTTGAACTATGTATGAAAGAAATATTCCCTCATCTGTATGTCAAATTATCCTTCTCATGCTGCCCTGAGAATATATCATAACAAACAAAGAAAAAAATTTAAATATCCCACCCAAAACTCAGAAGGTTATGGTCCTTAAATAACAAAATAAATGTATAATAACATAATATGAATCATGTAAGAAAATGATACCCCAAACCACTTTCCCACTAATTTGCTTCTCTCATGACCCAACATCATATTCCATGGAGCTGCCTTCTCTTTTGAATAACATATACCACTACCCCACAACAATGGAACATGATATCTTGCTTTAATTAAACCAAGCCATCACATTGTAAAATGAAAAACTCTCATCTCACACAAATACACCTTGGTCATCGCAAGACAACCATAACTTCAGTAATAGGGTATCATTAACATGAAATTATTAAAATCCATTCCCACCACCAACCATAAAAAACCTCCAACATAAGCCTCTCTACACCATAGTCATATCATATCATTCAAGTGGACACTTAGGCCATCACCTCTCTTCCATTGACACATAGGAAATCACATAATGTAATATTAAACCCATGTACATTATAGATTATTCATATCTACTCTACTAGACGAGTGCATGAATAAGTGGTTAAATAGCCATCCTATTCCTTGGTATTTAGGGGAAAACACCACCCATATATATATACTCAAGTGATGGAAAATTGTGCTCGATGCAAATGGAGTTTGTAATGAAATCAATATCTATATATAAATTATATAAATACACATAAATATAAAATCATATCATATGGGTTAACAATAAGGTAGTAACAACCTCACAACATCACATCTTTTTTTAAACTAATAAATAAAGGAAAAACATAATAAACACAAGCCCCAATACACTTACCACACTTCATTATAATCCAATCTAATTTAGTTAATAGATTACATTCCTTCCATTATTAATCAACAATCGTATTTAGCTAGAGAGATTAATATAAATTCATTTATTAAACATTTCCATCCAATTATTCAAACCATCCAAATCCATTTAAAATTTTATTAATCAGTTATTACATCAATACCTAGAAATATAGCACAACACGACCTTTATCATCTCATCTGCCTCATACCAACAACACATTTCATATTTATATAATGACCTCATACTATTAAGACATCACCACAATTAATCATGGCCTCATTCTATCAACACATATTCTCCCCACAACCCGATTTCAAAGAAACCACACATCATCTCTCCACTGAACGACCATAGAAATCCATCCCATCTTCTCCCACAACATGAACTCAAAAACCCATCACATAAAATAAAATTTCACAAATTTAGGAAAAAATTTATCAATTTCACTTATTTATTTTATAGTAATTATGCAATTATCCATAATAAGATATCCCTATTTTTTATTACATAGCATTTCATTACATGTTACAACAAAGGATCTTTCAATGTTTAGTTTCTTGTAAATTAGATAAATAACACATGATAACATAAAAATTCTTCTAATCCAATTGAAAGGATTTATCATTGGTTCATATTAAGTTAAATTTACTATATCTCATATACTTAGGATATACATCAATGGAAATAAGTGAGAATGAGTCCTATTAAGGGAAATCATTCACATGTGATCATGAAGAATATCAATAAGAATATGAGGAATATCAATATTACATGAGAAATAGAATATGAGGGATAACATAATAATAAAAAATGAATCATAAATGGAAATTTGGATATTAAATTCAAATAATAAATTCATAATAATATCACCATGGTTTCATAAATGAAAATTTCCAAGGTCATTCATGTATGTATCATGAAACATGTTATCCCTAATGATTAAATTCATTACACATTTTATTATGGTTCTATATGAGAGAAAAAATCATATGTATTAATCAATTTGATCTAAATATATCATAATACATAATTTTATTATGTACCCATGGATAATAAAGAATGAGGTTTTATCAAAATCATGTCATACAAAAGTGAAAAAATATATGATCATTGATTCATTTTTATCCCATGAAAAGGACCTGTGGGTTTATTTGGTGTAAATACTAGAATAAAATAAGTCATTTTTATGTAAAGTTTAATACCCCTAAGAAGATAGTGTGTTTTGGGTATCGAAAAAATGAAAATGAATGAGAATTTCTTAAGTAGAGAATGAAGTTTGAGAAGTAAATTAGACTGCATGACGAGTATAAAACGTGGATCTCAAAAAGGGTAAAATTAAAGAGGAAAAAGTGTATCCCATAGATAAAAAATAATTTTCGAGTAAGGGTATGATCAAATGTGTATCAAAATAATGAAACCATAACATTTAGAAGACATATAGAGAAAAATATTCTTTTATTAAAGGGAATGAAAAGATAATTCTCTTACATTGAAGAGTTACACTAAAATAACATTGAAGAGAACCTGATGTGATAGAGGACACCATTAGTGGAATACATAAGAGAAGAAAATACAATAACAATGAGTATCATGTATTGGGAGTGAATGTAAGTGGATAAATGTGTTGGTATTTGTAGAGATAGAGGATATTTTTTTAATAATTTCCATATAGAGGACATGGAAATGTATGTTTTTTTTAAATTGAATATCCATTGGAATACCCATAGTTTTTTACCATGGTTTTGGTAATTAGGGACACATTTTTATGTTATTTATATCCACCAGTATAGAAAAATAATTTAATTACATCTTTTCACAAGGAAATGTAGTGTTTCCAGAAATTAATGTTTTTAAAGTCAATATATCAATTTTAGAATTTGGAAAGTCATTTATATGATTGGTAATTGAATGAAATAAATTAAAATAATGTATATATATAAAAAACATATTACAGGTCTTATATTTATGTTAATTAATTACTAAATCATTTTAGAATAATTATTAAGTCACTAAACATACCAAAAAACCAAACTGTCTTTTACTTTTGATGAATAAAATCTTTATATTAGAAAATTATAAAAAAAAATCATCCTAACATAACTTCAATGTGATGATTTCAAAATTTAGGTTTATTTTTTCTGAATAGTTCTCTTTGTATGATGATTTTTATTTTAAAATATAAAAATCATTATTCCTTAAAATAACTAATGGCTTGTAATGTGTATTAAAAATTTTAACACTTAAAAATTTCAAAAGAAATAATTACTTTATTTTATAATATCTATTTTTTTAACATTTTTTTGACATAATATTACACTAAAATAAATATTAATAATAATACCATGTTTTTTTATAATAATTTTAATTTTTTTGATAACTAGAACTTGTGTCTGGAAAATCAATTTATCAAATTCATCTCAATTAAAAATATATTTTATTAATAAAAACCATTATTAAAATAGTATATATGGGACAAATAATTTATACAGTAGAATTAAACTTTATGTAACTAAGGACAAGATGTGTAACCCCTTATAACACCTACATACAACTTATGTGTATGGTGTGTGATTGAGATAGATTTGTGGTGCAATTGGGCTAACATTGACTGAGTGGTAATTTACACTAAGTTGAACTTATCCTTTAGATGATTTCATTATAGCATCACATTATAAAATTTTTTCTTGGACTTGGTCAAGGGAATACCCTAATGACGTTAACTCCCATCCATGTTCAGTTAAATGGGTTTCATGTGGCATTACTCTACTTTATGAGGCCATTGCTTCTCCATTCTTCATTAATTATTATATGTCATTACTAAAGATAAAAAATAATTATAACATTATAATTTTTTAGAAAAGTGTGTAGTTCTCGATTGTAAAATATTCCAATAGTTATATTGACTAATGGTCATATTTGATCAATGGTAATATAACTGTCAAATCCCAACTATCACATTTCCCTTTATACTATATAAATACAACTTTAATATTTCATTTAATATTCACCATAATAATTTTATATGATTTTAATTCATTTAAAAATACATTTTTTTCTTTGAATAGTGTTTATAGTTGGGAGATTATTTTAATGTATTAGACTGCTCAATATTTCCCCATTTGGGATATTCTATTTTACTTTTATATTCCAGTTGTAATTTTTTGAATTTTAATTGGTTTATTATATAAATAATTTATTTACTATTTTTAATGGGATATGGTTTAGTTGTGTGTAATATAATAAAACCCAAATTTTATCATGAATAAAAATATTATTTAAATAAACATTGGTCATTATATTCCAATCCTATTTTGAAATTTCATCCTCGAAATTCCAACTCATTCTCTCAATTAATAAAAGTTTAGTTTACTTATGCTTCATTGTATCAACTAGTTCCAATGTGGCATCCTAAAAATTTTGGTTCCTCCACAACTATTTGACTTGGTGGGTAGTCTTTTGTGAACAACATTTTCCCCATATTCCATGATCTCCATCAGCTTCTCCTCATAAGAGTGGTCATATTTCTAGTTGTACCACCTCCAAATTTAGTACATGTTAGGGATCAAGTATTTAAATCCTATAGAGTGATACATGAAATAAATTATTAACATGAGATATATTTGTTGTATGTTCTAGCTAATAGCCCACCACCCATATCTGATCTAGGATTTCATAGGGTCAAATGTGCATGGGGTTATGCTTCCCATTCCTCAAAAACTGCATGTCTATACACCATGGTGATATTCAAAGGAAAATGTTTGCATAGAAACAAATCTTCAATTCCCTTTTATGTTTGTCAAAATATATCTTCTTACATATCTACACAACTTTTATGTGTTCTTGTATGGAATTAACCTTTTTTCACAACATTCTATATATTATTCAAAATTATAATTCTCTCAACAAACATCATCCCAACATGTTAGAGTTCTACATAACTTACCATATAGTGATTAATATGGTTCCTTTTGAAAACTAGATTGAAAGATATTATTTAAGGAGAACTCATATAATAATAGGTTTTTATACCTTCGACCATTAAATTACATTGATATTTTTTATAGAATGTACTTATCTTTTTTAATAGTCCATTCAATTTGGACATCAGTTTGGGGGTGATAGGTTATAATTAAATCCAATTTAGTTTTCAAATCATGTTGAATACTTCCCCAAAATTTAGATGTCAACCATGAATACTAATAATAAATTATACAATGTGTCACCCATGCAACCTCACTGCTTACTTATTACATATCATGGACATTTAGTCGAGAGAGAAATCCTCCCAAATACCGATAAAAGGGGTATCCTTAGTGAGTCAGTCCACTATAACCCTTATCTCACTATTTCATTGAATTTTCTTGTGAGAATAGTATAAAATTCCATAGTGATGTTGTCATAATTCCATTTTGGTATGGGTAGTGGTTACAATACCCATTTTGGATGATGTAACTCTTACATCACTTGCGGATATACGAATCACTTTCCTATGTAGTCCACAATATCCCCTTCCATATTATCCCAATAATATTGATCATGAAGTTCCATATATATTTTATTTCTTCTAGGATTTATATAGAATTTAGATCTATGATATTCATCAATAAAATCCTTCTTTATCTATGGAATATATGAAATGCATATCCATCTAAAAGAATTCAGTATGCCCTCTTGTTCAATATTGAACTCAAGAAACATCCCATTCTTCACATCCTCAATAGTATTTTTTAACATAGGATATTATATTTGATATTTACATTACCATTCTATTAATGATGGTTGATAAGTCATCCAATATAATAATTACTATTTTCCTTCCCCAATGATTCCCATTACCAACCGTACTATTTCATTGATCAGTGTATTTCCATAAATCAACTGCATTTCTAGCACAATAAGGACATTCTTAACTTCTGCATCGTTGACTTTTTTTCACTTCATATGTGATAATGAATTAAATAGTCATAGTCTATAAAATGTTCCAACCATATCCTTTATCTCCTTTAAAATTTCTTATAAATGTATATATACATTAAATTTTGGAGTTTTTTGTATATATAACATATCTCCCCACAATTATAGAGCCTCCATATCATCAATGAAAAAATAAAATTTTTTGGCTCCAGGTCAGGCGTTGGACAATTATTTTCATAAGGATTTTACTATAGATATGCATAAGAAATTATCTTTTCATTTTTGTGAGGATGCACGAAATCCCATTTGAATATGAATCAATATAAATAATTAATCCTTCTTCGATTGATGGTAGAGTAATGATAAGTGATGTAACTAATATCTTCTCCAAATCATTGAAACATTCCTCAGACTCCATGTATACATATACTTAGCCCATTATTTACTGAAAATTGTTATTGTATTAAAAATTTTGGAATTATTTTTCCCAAACCTCTATTTATATCCTTCTAAACTAAGGAAATTATGAATCTATGATATTGTTGTCTGATGAGGCCACTCCTCTAGGAAATTTTTCGTGGAAGGGTCAACTGATATTCCATCATTGTAGAGGATGTTATTTAAGAAAAAATATTGTTGTAAACAAAATTCACATTTTATGGATTTTACAAATATCCATTCATTCTTCATATTTTTCATCATAACGCTTTGATTATTATCATTCCCCAAATTAATTTTGTAATACATCAAAATATAATCAATAAAAACTATTAAAAACATACAAAGGTAGTCATTAATTTCCTCATTCATAAAATAAATAAATGTAGTAGAGGAATTAGTCATGGTGAATGGAATAAAAACAAAATCATAATTCCCAAATATCAATTGTATGGTAGCCTTTAGAATATCTATATCCTTCACCATCAATTTCTGATAACCATATCGAAGATCAATACTGGTGTGTAAGTGATCCCCACAAAGATCATCAAATAAATCATCTATCCTTGGTAGGGGTACATTTTCTTCACTACGATCCTATTAGGTTCTATATAATCAATTCAGATCCAAATTGATCCATCCATTTTCTTCACAAATCTAATAAGTTCAAACTATGGAGATACACATGATCAAATAACTCCCTTCATTGAAATATCTTGATGTTGATAATTTAATTCCCCTAGCTCAATATTTTCCATTATATAGGAGGTGATTCTAATGAATTCTCAGGTATGGATATTTCTACTTTTAAAATTACTATAGGTTTATCATTCAAGTCTACTTATATTTACATTCATTTTTAGTTTATCTTATTATTATACATTGATAGAATGTACATCCCTAATATATTGTCAATTTCCAACATTGAAATGACTAATAGATTTGTGATGAGATTTTTCTCTCCAATGTCAATACTAGAGTTTATTTATACTATTGATTCTTGGATAATGCCTCTAGGAATATTGACTAATAACACTACTTTTATAATATTGGGGATTGATTCTATATTATTTTCAATCAGATGGGAAATAAACGACTATATAGTTCTATAATGAAACAAATTATTTACTAGATTTGAGAGAATATTGAGAGTTCCCTACAAAAAATAAATTAGATCCTATACTTTAGCAATCATGGTTGAACATTTTTTAACATTATCCATTTTCCTATGCTAAGGTTGATAGAGATAGAACTCAATTATGATCTTATTTGGATAGATATTAGAAAATTTCCCAAGTTTTCAACACCTGAATAATTGAAATCCATGTTGGGAGTAAAATATTTCCCTTTATCATTATTTCAGATCATTTATGGATTCACATAACTCTAATTATTTTAAGATATATGGCCATATTTTCTAAAATAGTAGTATTTACCTAAAGAAATAATTTAGTTCCCTGTATTCTTATTCCCATAGTTATTGCATGTGGGTTGTTTTAATTTATTTTATCCAATTCCATGATCAATTTTCTTACCTTTGATTGGATATATAGCTCTATAGTTATCATTTTAACATTGTGACTAGTGTGTTTCTCCAAAAGCCAATTCCACATTCCTAGAACTCTATGATCTCTATTCATAGATTTCATAGTCTCTATTTTCTAAATTCCTCTACATATGTGGTCTTAGTGTTCTGAAGAGTTTATAATATTTTCCATTAATTAACACAATAATTCTATAGGTGAATCAATCATATTTTGTAAATTTCATCTTATTTCTTCCCACTATTTCATTTTCCATCTACTTCAGCATACTGAATTCCTTATACATTTTTTTCACATCAAAATGGGAAGATATTTATTGAAAATGATTTCTTTAAACTATTCCCACGCTGAAAAATCAATACCCCATTATTGTACTTTTTTAAATCATTGTTCAACACTAATCATATTATCCATCTATGTGGTATACAACTAATATAATTTTCACTATCTCTAAATTGTGGAGTTCAAAAAATTTATTTTTAAAATATATTTTCCATTATTTAGTAATCAATGGGTTAGTCGATCCAATAGAAGTATATAGTTTAAGATTCCTAAAGGACAGAATGGAATGTTTTTCTCTTTATTATAAAACAAGCCACTCATATTCAGTCAAATTAATATTCACTACTCAAGATAGTTGATTCACTACTAATGTATTGGTCATTATTAAAATGATATAGTTTTTTACCGTAATTAATATAACACACATTTTCTTAGGAAATAAATATCATTTAGAAAATTGTGTTGTTACACTTAATTTTCAAGAAAATAATTTTGTTAAAAAAATTTATGTGGTTAGAAAATTTTAAATCTAGGGTGAATCCATTACATTAAAATATGTTACAAACTCAAAACATATAATGTGTAAAAAACCCACCCAAAGAACATGATTTTTGGTGTGATCTTAAATATATATAATCAAAATATCATTGTAACTTCAAAGCAATAAAAAAAATCAAATAAAACCCATTCCCTAGATGTTGTAATTAAATTATAAATTTTTCATTATTATGGAAGCATAAAATATACCCATTGATGAAAATGAGTAGTCCATTCATGCATGATACACAAAGATATAAAATAAATGATTACCTACCTCAAACGATAGATTCCAATACATTGTGCAATTTTGGGAAGAAATAATGAAACGTACCAATGCCAAAATGAATAAAAACACCTTGGTTACTCTGAAAACAACATCCCTCTCATTATAAAATTATCAAAAATGGTTTTCCCTAGATATAATCCCAATTTAGATGAATTAAAAGAGGAAAAATAAAAAAATGGAGAATAACAAGGAGGTAACTCGCCTTAAAAAATAATCAAATATCCATGATAATGGATTATATACATTTATTGGGGGATAGAAGTGATCCTCAAGTCACACTTTGGTGAAATAATATATAAGGTAAACATGGGAGAATTTTGGAGGTTTTAAAAAGTTTCAGAATTTATTCCTTGTCTCTAAAACAAAAAAACCATGGTATAACCATTTTGACTATGCAATAAAATTGATGATAAAAGAGAGGATAATGGAATAACCAAGAGGATCATGTTTTATCACTTCCACTCAAATCAACCTTCATGAAACATGCCGATCTTTCCTGGTAAATCCTCTAATTATTGAATGACACCATGGTGTAGCCTAATCCAATACACTACCGACCCTCTAGCAACAATAATAGACCAAACCAAAATCCCTACACCAAAACACATAAATTACTAAAAAAGAATTAGCCAAATACTCCACCCAACCCTCATCGTATGCCTCAACTTCTCCAAAATTCTGAAGACATCACTTACTGAGATGTAGCTTTATGACAACCTAAGATTCAGGATAGAGTACCCTCTTGAAAGTATTGTTCCAGAAATATCGAGATGTTAAATGGATTCCATAATTTTTTCCCATAATAATTACAATAATATAATTGGTTCGTCATAATGTTTTTCGTTAACTAATAGTAAAACCAAAAAGTTTTGTTACCAAAATTAAGGTTAAAATGGGTTTATCAGGGGTTAAACCAATAGATAAATGATGAAATGACATAATAAAAGAAAAAATAAAAATTTTAGGTAATATTTCAACTATATGTCCTCTTAAATTTTAATATTATAAAATTTTTATCCTTTTTTCTTTATTAAGGCATTAATATATTTTAATTAACTAGAAAAATTCAATTGTGTCCTATCCATCCCATATAAAAGTACACCACCTCTCCTCTTTTACTCACACATTATAATTCCTCTACCTCATCCAATATCTACCCATATAACTTTCTAAAATCCCTCTCCATAATCATTATTTCATGTTTTGATCAAAATACAATGCTTATAAGGATTAAGATATATGCCAAATGATGTTGTCTAAATCAGAGGTATGTCTCTTGACCAAGTGTTTTAATTTTATTTATACTTATACAACCTTTGGTTATATGAAGTACATGATGATATAATTAAATTAGTATCATCCATAAAATATTTTTTATTATATTAATTCATCATCAAAGATTCATCTTATTCTTTATCAAATATTAAATGAAAGCTTCGTTTGTTCATATGTACAGACTAATGCCTAATAAAGGGATGTATGTTTTCATCACCGCCATTTATTGATGTTCATTATTATATATATAATTATTATATATCATATCTATAAAACCATTATTAATTTTATAAATATAATATATCATTTACCTTCTTACCCAACCTTCCGCTAAAAAAATATAATTTTCGACCGTCTGTACGTGTAGACAACCACCACCATGAAGCGATGTGATTTATTTTTCATGTTAGGATTTAAATAATTAATAGATATTATCATATAATTCATATATAATATAATTCTTTCCTGATTAACATTTTATAGATGATGGAACCATGATCATGATGCATGTATAGAAACTATCGAACCAAAACTCATATAAAAACGAAACAATTAACTACCAAAAATGAGGATGTTAATAAATAATTATTAATAAATTGGAATTGAAATTTTATAAGTTGGTCATATATGATATTATATGTACATATATTTTCATTTTATATAATTATAATAAATGTATTTTTTTTATAATGGATTATAAATTCACTTAAATGATATTCAGACCTAACGTAATGGTTTATTTTAAAATCACGACATTATTTTGGATTGAATATATTTAACTTTTCATTGAATAATTATATGATCATTCTAAATTACACACCATTTATTTTCATCTCTTATATTTATTTTTGGAAATAAAAATTTTTCCATTCAATTTCCCCTCCCTTTGTACTCTAATGTATGAAATATTATTTTTATGGAAAACTGCTTTTTTTCTTTTCAGTCAGGAATATTTTTTTCCAATGTGTATATATTCTTTAAAATGATTTTAATGATATTATTATTATCTAAAATTTATTTATTAGTGATATTTTGAACAATTTTTTACATTAAAAAACATTAAAAAATTATTCTTCTTGTTTTCTGAAAGAGGGTTTCTTATCAAAAGAGTGCACATAATATTTTTTTGATGCTTAACTATAGAATGCATTTTCCCATTATCAATGATATAATTTTCCTTGACCCTTCCATTATATTTCATCATGATAATATTTATCAGTAAAAAAATTCGTAATAATCTATAAATTTTTAGATTTTAAAAGTTTCTTTGAAAAAATGGTGTTATCAATATAAAATGTTTTAGTGACATTTTAAATGAATTTTTTTATATATCAATATAATTTTTTAAATATTATTAATTAATAAAGATATACTCAAGTAATAAAATTTTCCATATATTTATGGATGGATTATGATCATTTTAATTGGGGGAAATGTTGAAATTATTTAGGCTAGTTTTCTTGTAACATTTGTTTCAATTAATAAGGTATATTGATTAATTTTTATGTCTTTTATTAAATTTATGAATTCATTTTACATATAAAGTTACAGGTGGGTCCAAGAATTATATACCCCCTCGATGCATCGGTAGGACTTATGATTAAAACCATGTAGGTTATTTAGAATATTCCTTTCCCATTTATGTATTATGTCCTCATAAAAAGCCTTTTTGTATGTTTATAATGACATAGATCAAATAAATGATGATATGATTATGATGTCCAGATTTATGCATTTTATCATTAATCAATCAGTTATTGATGAATGCGTTATCATTTTATAAGTTATGTTATCCATGGATAATTTTCAGGGTAATGTAATTATTTATATGTTATTTAGTCATCGAAATTTCTCTCTTCTAAATTATTCATGCTTAATTAATTCTTTAATAGGTTTTAATATTCAATTTCATTAGATGAGTATCACATCTCACCATTTATTTTTTCCTCATTCCTTAGGATACCAAGAAGGGATATATGAATGATTACATGGTTATTATAGAATAAATAATAAGTTTCACAATAGATGGTTTGTGTTTTATTTAATCCTTTCAAATGTAATGTGAGAATAATTTATTTATCTAGTATCCCAAGAAAACTAAACTATTTTGATCCTTTTGGATTAAATACTTTATATTTAGTTAAAATGAAATATTATAACCACTAATTCTAGGTTAATGGGGTTGGGGTGTTATATAATTTCTTGGTTACCATTTTTGAATCACTTTTGATGTTAAATTGGGCATCTGATTTTCAAAAGGCCAACTCTAATCTTATGGTCAGATATTAACACTCTTACTAATTATTGGGGCACCTCTCTAAGAGTTGAAACATGTTTGAAAAAACATTAACATAATATAGAAAAAAAATTCCTATCCTAACATGGTATAATTGTTTTCCTCTATTATATTCCAAGATCATCTTCATGATGTTCTATCAAAATATATTTCCCCCATTTTGAGTTTTTTTTCAAATGGATAAAAATTGATTATCAAGGAGTTATATGTCTTTAATAAACTCATATAAGGATTTATTTGTTTATATTATCTTTAATAGTTCTTTTACTTCGACCACATTCTGGGACAAAAAATAGATTTTAAATTACTTAATGATGACATACCATTATATTAGTAATCCAAAAAGGTTTTCCTGAACAATCAAATATTAAAGTAGATGTGCATAGTTTATCATGTGTATCACATGATGTTACAAATAGTGATCTTTATTTTTTATTATATTTATCAATGGGTGGAGATTATATTCAAAAGTAGTGTTCAATATTTCATCTTCTAACATAATTTTACTATGATAGTGCATGGATGTGTTTTTCCTGTGCCTTTTTTTGGGTATATAGGTATTCAGGAGATCTCTCCTAACAATACAAGTATATTATTAGTGTATTTACATAAATATGTAGAATCAAAACCAAAGGGTGAAAAATAAATTATTTGATATTTTCAAAATCACTATAAAAATATTTATACCACTGATAATTACACTTTTCCTCATATATTTTTATAACAGGTTTTCATTTTCCATTAAGGTTTATGATGAATCCCCTGATACAGGTGAGGTTTACTTTATGTACTATCAAATATCAATGGTTTTTTGGAGGGTTAATATCTTTCATTTCCCTAAATTTAGCATGTCCACTTCAATTCCATAATGATTTCCCATGAATCCCAAATATATATTTTTATTGAGTCTTTTTAAGGTTTATTTCATGTGATTTATCTTTCAATTGGGTGATAAAATCATATATTAAATAACCTTGTGGTTGGAATTTTTTTTGAGTTATAAAATAAATTGATTGGGAAATCATCTATGAAACATTGAATAGTTTTACTGAGTATGGGATTTATAATATAGTTTATATCTCTCTAGTAAGTTTTTCTTATATTTTTAATGTAAAAAATGAAAAACACTATAATAATACACACCTTAGTGTCCTAAAATGGATTTGGATTATTCATCCATAGTATCCTTCCATATATTATTACAACTATAACACCCATTCAGAAATAATAAGTATAGAAAATCAATTACAATATAAATAAAAGATTTAAAAATCATGACTAGAATGTAATCATATATACAATGATGGTTTGAATACCAAAAATCAATATGAACTACGATTTTTCCAATTAGTTTAATAATTAGGGAAATGATGATAATCCATCTTGGGTATTTGGTCTACCCAATGAAATTCTAATTGATCAATATTTTAAATTCCTTTTAAAATATTATACCATGATTTTAATGAATTTTCCTCGACACATGTTTACAGAAATTGTGTCAATCTAGAGAACATACATAGTGAATGGGTACTTGTAGATCTAAAATTAGAACATTATTGTAATTCTATGTGATCATTTCCAAGGTTTACCTAGGAAAAAAGGTATCACTTATATAATTCATTATTCGGGGTTTTAATGATCATTGTAGGTAATGGATATTTTTATGTTCCATAATTCACTTGATTTAATAAGTCAATAGTTGTTGAAACACCATTATCAAAAGCTAGAGGACCGTACATGAGAACATATTGTTCTTCTTTGTTTTTATAAAAAGTACATTATAGCTTCATTTTATTATATTTGGAAAATGGAATAGAAGTTTTAACATCCCTAGTGAGGTCACAATAATCCAAAAAGATTTTAGATTCGTTAAAAATAACTAATAAAATTTTAATCAACGTGATGTTTCATAGTACCCTTGTCCCTCCATAATGTTCCATATCGATTTGATCAAGGAGCATAGTATACATTAACTAGATCCCATTCAGGCATAAAATTAGTCAGATATTATCAGATTCATTTATAATATTCATGTATTTTATATGAATCAGTTATTTTTTAGGTATAATTTTTTAACATTGATATTTTATTATCCATAAAAATAGAAGAATGTGATAAAAGAGTTTATATATATAGTCAGAATGATTGTGTGATTTCCAAACTATATAATTTTAATTTTAATTTTGATTATTGGAAGTGAAAAAAATTCATCTATTCCAATCCATTGATTTATTAGACCATCATTCATATTATTAATGTTAGAGATTTTTATTTTATTTCTTCAACAATGGTTTATTTCTATCCCTTTTTTTGAACTGTAAAATGATAAATTTGGATTCACCAAACTCAAATGGGGTGTTGTCATTATAAATTACCCCATGAATCTGATCAATGGTTTTTTCCAGATATTTATTATAAAATTAAGGCACCTACATAAAAAATTAATCTATTTTTCATACAAAAAATGAATTCAATAAAATGTAATGGTGAATAACTATGAATTTAGAATCATATCGAAGGTCTCTGAATTATTTTCTTAGTATAATATTCCCTAGTGGCCTTTTTTACTATTTCATACAAAGAGATTATAAAATATAATGGGGATTGATCATCCCTATTATATCTATAATGGTGAATATTATGGGTTATAATGAGTTTGATTCTAGAACCATTATACAATATGTCTCAATAAACATTAAATTCATCATGTTTTCTCGACACATATAAGGGTCTAATTTTACACAGAATGAAATATTGTTGATTATAATCAATAGGGGAAGTAATCATATGACCCATAGTCAAATATAATTCATACTGATATATTTCAGTGATAAAAACACCTATCTTGAACTCTTGAGGTTGTAACAAGTAATCAATTAGGGCATCCCATAGTTATTTGGAGTGATATGGGGTATCCGAAATGGAATTTCATACTGGGATGACTGTGAGGTATTTCATGCAATAATATTTTTTGAATTATGTACGAGTCCTCTAACCAAGAGGACATTCATGAACTTAATTCTTGAAAATATCTATTTTTGATAATGATGAAACCCATATTCCCTTAAAAAATTGGGGTCATTATTGTTTTATGGGGTTATATGAATTTTATTCTTCCAGTATTTTGTGTTGAATATAAAATTTACTATTATGAAATTTATCAAAAAATATGATATATGAAATGAGAAAATATAAATATTTTTTATTATATTGATTGTCTTGTTGGGATCTATGGCGTACCCATCTACTTTTTTTAGGATGTGTATGATTTCAGAAGTGACAAAACATAAACTTAAATGTATACTTCATTTATTATCACCTATCATACATGGAATGCTTTATTAGAAATGTTTTGATGATCTAATTTATAGGAATAATTTATTAAATGTTAAATTGTCATATGTATGATATTTATCAAATAATAATACGATTTGTCATCAGTGAAAAAACATGTTGAGGAATTAAAATTCTTCCAAATGATAGGGATATGAAATCTAGATGTGTTTAGATATTCATAGGTACCTTTGGGGGAAATAAATTTTTTGATTTTTCATATAAATAGTGATTTTACCTAATTAGATAGTATTTGGGAATATGTAGTTTCTTCATTAGTTGAAAATGGAGTTGGGGTACTGACTAGAAGATTTTATCATTCCTTGATAATTTCTTACGTATATTTTAATAAAATTCAATTCATCTAGTCAATAATCGTTTTTGAAATCTATGATAGGGATTTTCTAAATACCCCCTTTGTATTCTAGTGGAACAAATAAAAGGTGTTTCATATTAGTCATGTGGTTCAATAGGGATACTCACCTTTTATCTATTATCTTTCGGAGTAACATTTTGAAGAAGATGTTATCCATAATGATATATCCAAACATTTAATATTGATGGAAATAGTATGGGTTATCATTCATCCCTTCCCCATTATTTTTTAGGATATCTATTAGTGTGGATATGTTATTCTAAAGATATGTAATCAATTACCTAGATCATATCCATTTTAAAAGAAAAAAATAATGATCTTTTTATTTACAATGTTTTATTAAATCAACTAATTATTTTCACATTGCTATTGGAATATTTATAATTTATTATTTAGATTAACCATATTATAATTCATAGTATTAGAATTTAGAAGTATAATCCATGCATAGTTGTTAATGATAGAAAATAATTCTATATTACTGAACTAAAATTCATGTTTCATTGATGCTTGATGAGATTTATCATCATTGCACTGAAGGGAAGACACCAAAAAAATTTACATTTTAGTAAACTCTCATAACTCTCCAGGATACATTTAAGGAATTAGAATATTTTAGTTCATCGTGGGGATTATCTATAAAAAAATTCAATAACTTTTCTTATGAATGTTACATTTTCAAGGAATATTTAAAACCCTTACATCTAAAAATGAATTTTCTGAGTCCAGTATTATAATTTACATATAATTTTAGAGGCCATCATTGATTTTATTCCTCTTTTGTAAAATGAATTTATAGAGAACGTATTGTAATATATCCTCCTATGTATAAATAGATATGACTAAAATATTTATATATATAAAAATATAGGACCCTTCAATATCTATTTAACATCTTTATTTCACAACATCATGGATATTTAGTGTTCCCATCATTGGAATTCACATGTAAATAAGTCCATAAGGTGTGGTTTTGGATCTCACAATCTATTAAATGTTGAAAATTTTTTATTTAAAATATTAGGTGGAGGATAAGTCAAATACACCCACTCATGGTTAGGTTTAATTAATAGATATATCAATGTTTTCCATCCTTCCATAGTTCCATTTGAGAATAAATATATTCAATAATATCTAATTATATGGCCACTTGGATGGACTCTTTATAGGGAATGTTTATTGAAACATGATACAATTGTCATATCGTAACTTGTGTTGGCAATGGATGACTTACCATAACTAATGGTTTTCCCTAAGGAGGGAGATCTTGTAGTTTATCAATTGATACAATCTAGTGGATAAGTTGATACAATCTCATGCTGACAATAAGGATTCATTATAGTATTTTTTGAGTAATCACATATTATTGGAGAGGATAAAAAAAATAAGTCCATTTAATTTTTTTGTATCATGTTCATAATAGGACATATTTTTCTTGACGTAGATAACATCCACCACATCAGGTGGTGGGTGGGAATTAGATATTTTCATATTCTCCCAGTTATCCTTATAATTGTATCATTAGGTACTTGATAGTATGGTATTTGGTGGTAGTCCCAAATCACGAGTCTTTTTATGATGTCATATTCACACACCTTCTTCTCAAACTTTAATAAAATTTTAATTTTGAATAGATGTTACCTCATTTTCTTAACACTTTTCATCAATTATACGACCCATTATATATCTGCATTTTTAATCCATAAAATTGAAGGATGTGAAACTAAGGCTATAATTATATAAATATATACATTGGAGTAATATAGGGATACATTAGTTTTAGAATACCCCTAAATGGGATAATAATATTATTTATTTAGTCATGCTTTTTTGAAACAGTTCTTATGAACCATTTAGAGATTTAATATCATGTTTTGATTCACCCAATGAGATGAAATGGTTAATTACTCATTAAAAATGACTTTGAGTTAATCTCCACAAACTTATATTTTTCATGATTCAATTAAGGAGAGGATTCATGAATATAATATAGGAAATTCTATTGGGAAACATTATATGGGGAGACCACTAACCTAAAGAACACAAATATCCTTGGTTGGGGTAAAAATTCCTCAAAACCAACTACTTCTTATTTATTATTTTTTATTATAAACCTTGATGTATTGTTTTCATAATTGGATATTCTATGGGTGGTGGGGGATATTCCCCCAACACAGTGGGATGGGTTTGTCCCTGTATTGTCATTGGAACTATTTTTGTGTCCCTTATACCCTTTTAGATTAATATTCTTTATTTTTCTTATTGTAGTGTTTTCTCAAAGTATTTTTGATAATATATTTCTTTAATCAAGAGTTGATTCACTCTTATAGATTTATCTAATTAATTTTTTGTCATCTTCTTCAATTTTATGATAGCTTAATAATAGTGTAAATTTATCACTATTCCATATCATGTAAAACACATGTACAACCTATAAAAAAAAGTTTCATTTTATTAATAAATCAATAAGACAAACACTTTTTCCACTTCCATTCCACAATTTGATGATAATGTATGTTTCATTATTGTGATGATCTGGTTTCTTGTTTAGTCAGTTGAAATGTATCACACAAAATTAAACCCATCATATAATTTATATTTAATGTGAATAATGTTATATTACTTTCTATAGTATCTTGAGGCCATTAAATACATAAAATTAAGGATTATCACAATGTTTAACTAATACGCATTCCATGAAAATAGGAGAGCGGCTTGATCAACTTGGCAACACTGCTCATCTAATTCCTTGTGAGGGTTTGTGTATTCATCATAGGAAAACTATCAATACTTGAGATAATTAAATTCTACCCATATATTAAAATGAATAAGTTGTATATATTCCACATTTATGATACATGGAAAAAAATATGTAGAGTTATTTGTAGGACAGAACATGAATTATATTTTATCATCAACCAATTTCTTTCTCATAACATCATAACCATCCTCATATTTATTAAGTAATTATTCCAACTTTTATATCTTAAAATTTCCCTTAACCAACAGAGTATAGAGGGGTGAAGTAATTATATGATGTTATCCAACATATCTAGGATTATATGATTTATTTAAGTGACAACGATCATTGCGTCTAGCCATTCAAAAAGGTTGGATGAGTATCTATTTGATGATGGTGGGGTTCCTAGTATAGCAGAATTTATCTAGAAATGACTCTATCGATATTATGAACTATTGTATATGGATGTAACATATTGATTACATTTGGGTATAGGTGATTAAGTATTTTGAGGATTACCTTCTTGAGAGGCAGCGTAGAGAGGACCACCATCATTAGTGTTCATCTATAATGATAATCCTAGAGAGAACTATTAGTGCATCTAATTTTCTAATTGTCAAAATGTGAAGGAAATTTTAGTCATATAACATATTAAGGAACTTCATGGTAAGTTATTTCTTTGTTTACATCATGAGGAGGACCTCTGCATTGGCCCATTTCAGGATCACCTTAGGGAGAAATGCCATATATATTGATTCATTAGTTACCATCATTGGAAGACCACCAATTTTCATGTTATTTTGTAATGTGGAGGACCTCTATTATGGACGCCCTAGGGAGGACCCCATGATCCATTAAATATTTATTGTCTATCAAGGGGGTAACATATTGATTAGATTATTGTCATGCTATTGGGAGGACCATCACAACTAGAACTAGAATGAGGACTTATATAGATCTGTATATCTAATTTACATTATTATGGGGGGGATATTCTATAATATGACTATAAATAATAACATCATGTTTCATATTTGTCATTTACCATGAATATGTGCTCTGCATCTATTTATTTTCAAATTATTACCTTGGGTAGGAAATTCATCTTTGATATCTCTATTTTTATAAAGAGGAGCACAACGATGTGTGCTTTGTAGTGGAAATTCAAAATTTCATTGTGTTTCACTACACATAGGATATCAATAGTATATATTCCCCTTGATTATAATGGACAATTTAGGTGGTCCAAATTTAATACCATGATAGAATCTAAGGATTCTTGAGAATGGTCATGTGAAATTTCTATCAGGTTTTCTTCCAAATATGTTGATGTGTCTTGGGAGTTCTAGTATTACATTTTTTTAACAATTTCTTAAGAATCAAGGGTTGGATTCCCATTATGTTTCCTCCTCTTCGGTGACCAAGTTTAGAAATCCAAAAAAATGATAACTACATTTAATATTTCTTAATTGATTGAGTTTGAACATTTATGAGGACAAATATTGTTCATATAATTAATCATAGGATAATTATTGGTGGTCATTAGTATATAATGTACATATTCATCTACTACCATAAGATAAAAAATATGGGTATATTCTAACACCTTGAAAAAGATACCATTGAAGGGAAATATATTAATGGTGGAAGCCCACTCCCGGGTGAGCCATCAATGATATGATTTTCATTAAGGATTCAACAGATCTATGAATATATGGGTTATTACCAATGTTGGGATGATATCATTTCCTTGGTACTCATATACCATGGATCTTAAAACAATGTGTTATAGGAACTATGTGTGACCCATTTTTAACTTATTGGTAGGTTCTATTAATAACATATTATTTATTCCACCCATAATTATATAATTTATAATATGGGTAGAACATTTTTAGATTTACTAGATCATTATTATTTAAAATTTTAGAGAATTAATTAAAAACATTACACAATAATGTGGAAATTATTACACATTAGACATTTCTTCCATAAAATGGATCTTGGTGTTTACATCTATGTTTCATTTAAGAAATGTTGTCTTCATCATGAATGAGTCACCATAGTCAAAATATTGAAAATGCTAAAATTTTCCAATCATATATAGATATAGTGAATAACATTTGAAAACATGGTATAAAAAATAAACCATGTTATGGGTTATAAAAATTCATATATCTCATTAGTCTTGAGGAAAAATCAAAACCCATGAGGATATTTGAATTTTTTCAAAAAAAGAATTGAGAAAAATAAATAAAAATTTCCTCAAGTGAAAATGAGTATCTTCTAAAATTAAATTATTTTTCCCTTTTGAAGTAATAGTTATGAATAAAAAGGCATCCTATGAATCCTGGGAACTCATGAAAACATTTTATTCGAAAAAACCCTTTCGTTGTAAGATATTAATTACCATTCCATTGATCATAAAATGAAATGATTTCTTAAAAAATATTTTTAGAATAATAATATTTGTATAAAAGAGCATTATAACTCATTTTCACTCATTTATAACCCATTTTAGAGAAACGGTTTCCTATTTAACTCCATTAGTGTGACGTACCACGTTATATCCCTTGTTTTCTCCATCAGTGACTATTCATTACCCAATGCATTGGAGAGATTTTATAACATCCCAGGTAAATAAAGAATATGAACATTTCATATTTGTTAATTTTTTAGTTAATTATTAATTTTACATTAAGAGGGCTGCTATGTTCGATAGCGTACCCGATACGCAACAACTGGTTTATTTGAAATCTTACATTGCACACTAATAATATATTATTATTTTAAGTGGTAGTTAACTCCTATCTGTTGTATTGGAAAGAATGAATGAAACTAACTATAATATGATTATACATGTTTTTTAAAATAAATTTACATTTATTTAATTAAAGATAGAGGCTTAAAATGTGAATGAATCTAATTTTAAGTGTAATTTACATTAAAAGGCCAATTTATTGCCTTTTAATGGAGAAACCATTTTTAATATTGTTTTTGTCTATTTAATACATTCTATATGACCAAATAAAAACATTTTTTAGAATGGGGACATCAATATTTACATTGTGTAAATTTTTGGAATTTTTCCGATAAAGTTCATTTTTTTATGAATACTGAAAAAAATTGTATTTTATTTCAAAAGTGCCTTTTAATCTAATTTATTTATAAGGCTGGATTATCTTTTTAATTTGTTTTAATGTTAAATTAAAATATATTTTTACCATTTAACCCAATCTTGGTCATTGGAATTAATTTCACTTTGAAATTGGACATAAACAAGTACTAATCTTTTTATAGTTATTGTTTCTTAAAAACACGCTATTTGTTTTCAAAATGGAAATTAATTTTAAAATTAATTAATTCCACTTATATGTTTTGAATTTGGAAAAATAGACATCATTTTTTAATTTAGAAAATCAAATATTTCTTAGGAATAATTTTTTGTTTTTTCGGAAAAACGTCAGTTGTTGATGAATAGTGAAACCACATAGTGGTAGTTAAAAACTGAATTTTTCATTTAAATAAAATTTTACCACTTTTTTGAATTGAATTTAGAAAATCCGACCTACATGGTTGTTATCAAGAAGTAAATTTCTGTTCAATAGGATAATTTTTTTTGGGTGAATAGTAACTTTTGACTTTTATTTGTTGCTGTTAAAAGTAAATAAGGAAATTCAAGGGAAAAATAATATTATAATAATTAAAAATTACATTAACACTTGTCCAAACCTTATCTGTTGAGTCATTTATGACCATGAGAATCTTTGGGTTGATGTTGGGCCCCCATTGTGCCACTTGGGAGTGATAATGTCAATTTAGATTAATTAAGTTAAATGCAAAAATGACAAATGAAAATATCTTTTAGTAAATTATTATTTATATGGTGTTATATAAATCATATTTTCGACAATAAATATTATTTAAAAAGATAAAAAGATTTACTACATGATAGTATTTTTTTTAATAATTTCTAGACATAAAATAATTTAAATTATTTATGACACAATAATGGTGCAGTGTTTACCTCATTAATAAATCATTTAAAGAAATAAGACTATAATTATTAAAATATTATCCAAAACCTGTCCAATTCCTATTGGATGATTTTATTTCGACCTTTAGTCTTCTTATATTCGAATATAATGATTTTTGGACCATTATAAACCGAATATAAATATATAATAAAATAATGTTTTCACACATTCCTAAAGCACACCTCCTCCCCCGTATAAAAAGAGTCTATTTCTAACCAATTACTCTCAACTCTCAAGACTTTTTGCTCATCCAAACATTTCCAAATTAATCTCCTTAAATCCATATCCTATTCCTAGAAGCCTTAACTTAGGAAGAAGGCACTTCAAGAATTAATTTGGTTTAAACCA
This sequence comes from Viscum album, assembly GCA_963277665.1. Lineage (NCBI taxonomy): Eukaryota > Viridiplantae > Streptophyta > Magnoliopsida > Santalales > Viscaceae > Viscum > Viscum album. The sequence goes on along the minus strand of OY728160.1, from coordinate 1,024,157,625 downwards.
AAGGGAGTTACCCAAATTAAAGTTAGCAGTTTCTCTTAAATTGTTTTCGTTAATTTTACTTCTAGAACCCCTAAAATCTTTTTATTCCATTATTTTGTAACAAAACAAGTATCCTAAATATAATAGTATTTTTTTATGAGAAATATTCCAACCACACTTACACACACCTCCATCTAATGGATGAAGAACATAATATTTTTGTGGATAGAAAACGGACGCCTCATGAAATGATGATTGTTCAAATATCTCCAACCACCTATCATGGTGGCCATTATGATGGAACTGTATTTATATATGATATATATTATGTTTATGTTTATTTATACTTCTGTATTTTCCATTTATATCATTCCTTTATTTTTTTCCATAGTGGGTAAATACGATAATCTCATTTGAGGAGGCACGGACTACTGACCACTCAAAGTGATGTGACTCATTAATGCTTTATGTGGGATGTATAAAGGATAGAGTTAATGATATTATATATGATATTATACTAGAATTATAATTTAACTATGTATCATTATGTTTTAATTCCATTAATATAAGAAATATAAATGAAAGTAGTGTTCATGCGTATGTATGGCTTACCGTCTCCATGAACGGTGCATTTCATTTCTTACCGCTTAATGTCATGTAATATTATAAATACATGTATATACTTGTTATATATATGATATATATGATATATAATCTATTAATATCATTCTGTATATACTGAATCTTTGACCACATGAACAACATGTAATTATAAGAAGTCCATTTTTGACTCCAGTACCAAATATCGACAAAAGAACATTATTAACTTAAATGATTACATAATGTTTATAACATGGAAATAATTGATATAAAAGGAATAATATACATGAAAAATGTTCTTAAGAAAGATGAAATTAACTTTAGTTTATTATTCAGGAGATTAAAGAATGATCGACTCAGGTCAGACACGAGGTAAATGATTTTCTTATCTCGTTTTTAATTTCATGAGATTTCCATTGTTCACCACTTATTCATTACATGTGGTGTATTTTTTACTTCCATTTGATATATATTATCATTATTATCATTATATTCATGGTATTATATGATTCATATGGTGGTTATTAACTTTTGTTCATACGAATGAGTTGATTACAATGTGGTAAAGGGTTTCATCTCACTTTTTATTTCCATGATATTCATGCTATATTTGCCACTATTTCCTTTTGTGTTGGGTATTTACTTCCCATGATTGTACTATTTGATTAATATACTTTAATTTATGAATATTTACATCTTCATTGTATAATCCTTCTTTCATGCGGTGTATGTTTTGTATGTTACCAAATCTGTAAGGGAACCTTTGACCCTGTTATTTTTAAAAGACTTCTTTTTATTAAGTCTTTTAATTTACATATTATAATGTTGGGATATGTTATTATATATCCTTATAGATTTAAAATTTATTTCCAGGCAATGACATACCATTTTTATCTCATTAAATCATTTTCTGAATTTTAAAGTGACGCCGTTAGGATGTCAAATTTATACAAGGGAACTTCTTAACCCAATTTCAATTCTTCGGGTTCAACTTGTACTTATTGAATATGTCTCCCAATGAATATGTTTGAAAGACCTCTAATTGTTTTACACATAATATCCACTTATATTTGGTGTATTTATAATTTTCACACGTAATTATGTTATTGATTTATCCTTAATTTAAGGATTCCATCTTTATAAGGGATTTCATCTCAATTTATATTTCCATTGAGACATCATTGTTGTTATGCACCAATTCACTCTTATATGGTGTATATAATGTAATTTGACATATTATATCATGAATCCATTTATTCTCATTATATTATAAAGTAATGATTAAATGTTATTCCTCAATTATTTTTATTCAAGTGTCTCTCTTTTTTGTTAAAAAAACTCTTTAACTAAAATATCATTTTAAATGTTTTAAATAATTATTCTCCTAAATATTTCTCATTAATGTAAATGTTTACAAAATGGGTTTTTGGATTTATTTATAGGGAAATTAATATTTTCAAATGATAATTAATTTAAAAGCTTCAAATTGGTATGGGACACTTTGATTCAAAAATATCTTTTTAAATCGGTTTGAAAATGATTTGATAAAGCATTGTTTATTTCAATATATTTATTTGATATATTGGAATGTGGAAATGTTATCTTTCCTTTATAAATGTGTTATATGTTATGATTATGTTATGTTTTTTGGGAATTTTTTAGGTATATGGGTGGTTCCATGATAAACCTAGGGCGGGTGAGCCCGAGATAACACTTCAATGCATTGGGTAAAGTGATAGAGATAATTGTGATTTTTCTCCTATGAGATTTAGTGAATATACTGTGATGGGTATTCCAAGTGTAACTCCCTACATAGCTGTGATAGCTACAATGTAAGTTTAATATGGATGCCATAAGTAACCTTTAATATTTTTGATTTGTGTGTGTTATTCATAAATCTTCTGATTTCATATGGTATGTTATGATTGAAAAGTCGGGTTTCTTGGATTTGTATTTATTGTTGGGCTTATGTTTTCCTTCCTTATTTTATAACACTTACTGAGATTTTTATGCTCATCCCAAGTTTTTGAAATTTCTTCCACCGGACCTAATGATGAATATGTTCAAGGATGGGATCAAGGAAAAGGAATGATTTCTAAAACATGGAACTAGACATGCGTCATATTAAGAGTTTTTATTTTATTAAAAAATGTATACTGAGTAGTAGTTTCTACTTGTAATATTCAAGTTAATATGTAATAATTATGGCATAATTCTCTAAAACTCTAAACCTGGAAAGATCCCAAATGTGAATTATTCATTTAATTAAATATTATGTAATGTATAAGGCCGAGTCCTTATAGTTGGTATCATAGGTCAGTTTAGATAACTTTAGAGGATATGGAATTCTTTAAGCATTAGTGACGTTACCATAATAGTTAGGATTTCAGAAAGAGTCATAGTTTTTTAGATAAATTGAATGACATTAAGATAACATGAATAACTATATATTTGTGTTTACCCTCATTATAATATATTATATGATGAGTTTACTGATATAATCATATTGAACTTTTTGGTTTTAGTAAATGGATGGATCTAGCAGGAACCAAAGTAACAGTGAATGTGAAGAAATATGTGACTGTTTTATGAATGAGAAACTGAATGATATGGGAGCTGCAATAAGAAAACTTGTGTTTATTCTCAACCAACTATCTGTGTTGAGTCAAAAGTCCCCTTTTGACTTCTATATCATGTTTTGGAAATCAAAAATGTATTCTATCATATTTTTGGAAATTACAATTGTCTTCTATTATGTTTATTGTATCGTACAGTGTTGATCGTATTGACCATATCGTATCGTACAATTCTGATCATACTGACTCTGTTAATCGTATCGTACTGACTCTATCAATCGTACCATACTGACTCTGTCAATCGTACCATACTGACTCTGTTAATCATATCGTACTGACTCTATCAATCGTACCATACTGAATCTGTCAATCATACCATACTGACTCTGTCTATCGTATCGTACTGACTCTGCTTTTCAGATGTTCTTTACTTGTTTTGGTACTTTGTAAAAAGCAGTTGTTTCATATGAATCGTACCATTGCTTATCAATATATATATCCTGTTTTAACCAATACAATGTCGTTGAGTTAGTTACAAACTAATCAAAACGATGTCATGCTTTCTGTTTCAATATGACCGTTATGATGACAGGTGTCCAAGTCCCTCCGAGTTTTTCGGAGAAATATGACCGTTGGAGGCAACATGACCGTTGGAACCCGAGATCTATAAATAGAAGGTCATTTGAAGCTAAGGAAAGTATGGTGAAATGAATGAAGAGACTTCGTGAACTACCAAGATTCTAGAGAGAGACACTGTGACTTCTCTCATCTGCCTTGTGCGTCCGATTATCATATCGAGGGCTTACATGTGATTGAAAGACAGAGGTGCCAATTACCTACAAAATCGAGGGCTGCCGGGGATAGGCAGACATACGTGCCAATCATCGTATCGAGGGCTGCCGGGGATAGGTAGACAGACGTACCGATCATCGTATCGAGGGCTGCTAGGGATAGGCAGACAGACGTGCCGATCATCGTATCGAGGGCTCAACAAGGTGTTGGTGAGACAGACCTTTTATCCTTGGTGAAAGGATAACCCTTCTCTTTGGGTTAAAATAATTGTAATGCTTTTACATTTCCGCTGTTACTTGTATTAGAAAGGAATTTGTATTGTTTCCTTTCTTCTTTACATATTCAATTGTAATTGTTTCAATTACAATCATTCTATTACATATTGTATTGATTGATTCTATACGCTTTAAGGTAGAATCATTCATCTTTGTATTACTCTGATTATTGTGTTCATCTTGAATACAATTGTTTCACATTAAATTAGTATTACAATACATCATACCTTTTATATTTAATACAATTGTGGGTGTTTGTATTTGTATTAGTTTAAGATCATTTAAACTAATCTCTTTGTTGCTAAAATTCAAAGGTTTTTAATCCTACAATTCACCCCCCCCCCTCTTGTATTGTTCCATATAATAGAAATACATATCTATATATTCGATCCTACAATCTGGAGTCATGATTGACCACCTGAACCTTAGTGATCTTCATAAGGCATCATATATTCGAGAAAAAAATCCCTACGGAATTTTAGGTAATAGTCATAAAGGTAAGTGTGTTAAAAAACCTATGTGTAAATTATGTGGAAGGAAACACCTAGGAAATTTTTTCAAAGCGACATAATGATGATATAGATGTGGAAATGGAGGTCATAAAGCAAGAACCTTCCATGGAAAAAGGAAGCATTTAGTTGACTCTAGGAAATGGAAATAATTCATTTACAAGGGATCAATTGAATGTTTTAAATGTCGTGTGCATGGTCATTATGAAAACACATGTCCTAAAAAGATGTTCAGGGCATGGGATCACCAGGATCATAAAAATATTCATGTACCAATACCTAATTCCATTCCTATTGAGGATGAAGAAATTGACAATGACCAATGAATGGTATGGAATATTTCATAACATATGTTTTCCTATTATTTAAATCTTATGATAGGATTAAGTATTTTTTTGTAGGAAAGAATAATTTCAGAATAAGATGCAAAGGAATGGTTAATGGATCATGAAGACTATTCAATGATTAAGAAGTCAACATATAAGGGATTCAAGAGTTATGGTAGAATTTAGGATGGTGAAATGCTTAAAAGTATTACGGCTCTTCTGAAGATGGGATTATATTAGAAGTCTATTTATAGTATGTGTAACCCTGATGTTTATTATATGAAAATGTTATTAAAGGAATAATTATCTTCTCTTTTGTGGATATAGTTATAAAGAACAATTTGGGTTTATATAATCCTTGAATTTGAGGCAATTACTGATTAATACATTTGGGGATGAAAAATGAAAGTTATTAGATATCCTTTGTGGTTAAAATATGTTATGGTTATGTTTGATGAATATAACTCTTTTTGGGAATGTTATGAAATTATGTAGTTTTTGAAAAGGGACAACACACAAACCGTGTGACAACACGTCGCGGAAGATGAAGCTGTGAGAATCGAACCCACAACAAAAGTGCGAATGGTATTTATCACCTACCACTGGACTACGTGAAGTCCCTGGTTAGTATGACTAATTATTTTTAGTTAGATGATCCTATGAATCAGTATTATGTTGATTTTGTGTTATCTATGGAAATTATTAACCTATCATGGAGGATATGTTATTAGGTTAATTACTTTTTAGTATGAGACTTTAAGAGTAACCGATTTTATTTAGAGATAAATGTTAATATTTACCTTGGAAGACTATGTGAATAAATCCTTCATAGATTTGGGTTTCAATCATAGTTTGGATTACATTGAATGATTTTAAGGATAACTATTTATTTAATGGTATTTCTTGAACCTAGGGTTCTTTTTGTTGAATTTTAGAGATTCAGAGTATTATTATTTTTATAAAGGATTAACCTTTTGGTGATTATATGATCTTGTACTAACAATTTTGTTTTTGGTTGGTGTCTATGTACAAGGGAAATAGATAATTCCCCTTTTTTGGATTATTTGATTCTCTAGAATATGATTCTTATGCTTTTTATGTGACCAAGTCTTTTTGAATGCTCATCGTTTAGAGAAATGATTAGTTTTGGTTGAAACATATTAAAAGATGAAACTCTACTTGAAGGTATGTATATTTCCTTTTGTTTTTATTCTATGTAGAAGATGAATTCCTCAAAATTATGAAAAGGAACGTAAATTTTTTTTGATGGTTTCTATTTCCTACTGGGTAAACAAAGACTGTTTACACACATAATTAGTTTGTGATTTTCTTGTGGTTAACATTCTTCTAATCATGTTTCCTATCACTCTCCATCAGAACGTGACCCTTTTATTTCTCCTATATATCCTTGTTTTCATGGAATCATAGTATGGGTTAACTCCGGTGACCATTGTACTTCTATTTTGTTCTTTTAATGTGATAGTTTTACTGACACTTTTTTCTGATATGGGACTTTCAATAAAGTTTTCGAGGCCAAATTTTAAAACTGTGAGGACACAAGTCCTAAAAGAGGGGAAGGATGTAATATCTCAGGTAAATAAATAATATTTATTTTTCATATTTATTAATTTTTGAATTAAATATTAATTTTAATTTAAAATGTTTGTTATGTTCAATAGTGTACCTGATACACAACAACAAGTTTCATTAAAATCTTACGTTGCACACTAATAATATATTATTATTACAAACGATAGTTAACTCCTAGCCGTTGTATTGGAGAGAATGAACCGAAATTACTAAAATATGATTATACATGTTTTTTAAATATATTTACATTTATTCAATAAAAGTGAGAGGCTTAAAATGTGAATAAATCTATTTTTAAGCATAATTCACATTAAAAAGCCGATTTATCGCCTTTTAATGGGAAAAAAATTTTAAATATAGTTCTAGTCAAATTAATAAATTCTATATGACCAAATAAAATCCTTCCTTAGAATGGTGACATCAAAATTTACTTTGTGTAAATATTTGGAATTTTTTCGATAAAGTTCATTTTTGTAATGAATAGTGAAAAATATTGTGTTTTAATTCAAAAGTTCCTTTTAATATAATTTATTTATATGGTAAGATTATCTTTTTAATTGGTTTAAAATTGAAATTAAAATATATTTTTACAATTTAATTCAATGTTGGTCATTGAAATTAATTTCACTTTGAAATTGGACATAAACAAGTATCAATCTTTTGATAAATATTGTTTCTTAAAAACACTCTTTTTGTTTTGATAACGGGAATTAATTTTAAAATTTATTAATTCCACATATATGTTTTGATTTTGAAAAAATATAAATAATTTTTGAATTCAGAAAATCAAATATATCTTAGGTAGAATTTTGGGTATTTTTCTGAAAAACTTCAATTTTTGATGAATAGTGAAACAACTTAGTTGTAGTTAAAAAAACTGAATTTTTCATTTAAATGAAAATTTACCACAGTTGTGAATTGAATTTATAAAATACAAAATACATGGTTGTTATCAAGAAGTAAAATTTGGTTCAATAAGATGAAATTAATTTTTGGTGAACAGTAACTTTTGGCTTTTATTTACCACAGTTAAAGGTAAATATGATAAATCAAGTTAAAAGAATATTAAAATAATTAAAAATTATCTTAAAACTTTTAAAAACCTTATTTTTTGAGTCATTTACAACCATGGGCATCTTTGGTTCGATTTGGGGACCCCATTGAGCCACTTGGGAGTGATAATGACAATTTAGATTAATTAACTTAAAGTAAAGGAAAAAATGACAAAAGAAAATTTCTTTTAGTTAATTAATTTTTATATAGTGATATATAAGTCATATTTTCGACGATTAATAATCTTTATAAATATAAAAATAATTTATACCTGATAGTATTTTTTTATAATTTTTAGACATCAAATAATTTAAATTATTTATGACACAATAATGATGTAGTGTTTACCTCATTAATAAATCATTTAAATAAATAAGATTATAATGACTAAAATATTATCCAAAACCTGTCCAATTCCTATTTGATGTTGTTATTTCAACCATTAATCATCTTATCTTCCACTATAATTATTTTTGGACCATTAGTAACCAAATATAAATATATAATAAAATAATGTTTTCACACTTTCCTAAAGAGCCCCTCCTCCCCCTTATAAATGGAGATCATTTATAACCAATTCCTCACACCTCTCAAGACATTTGGGTAATCCAAACCATGCCCAATTAAGCTCCCTAAATCCCTCTCATCCTCCTAGAAGCCTTACCTTAGGCAGAAGACACTTCAATATGTCCTTTGCTTCAAACCAAAGTGAGTTACCCAAATTAAAGGTAACAATTTCTCTTAAATTATTTTCTTTTATTTTAATTCTCCAACCCCTAAACGCTTTTTATTCCATTCTTTTTTAACAACAACAGTATCCTCAATATACAATGATGTTTTTAATATAATCATTCGAACTACACTTACACACACCTCCATTTAATGGATGAAGAACATAATGTTTTTGTGGATGGAAAACTAACACCTCACGAAACTGTGATTGTTCAAATATCTCCAACCGCATCTCGTGGTGGCCATTATGATGGAACTGTATTTATATAGGATATGTACTATGTTTATTTTTTCTTTATGCTTCTGTATTTTCCTTTTATAGCACGCCTTTACAGTTTCCATAGTGGGTAAATATGATAATCTCATTTGAGAAGCGCGGACTACCGCCCCCTTAAAGTGATTTGACTCGTTAATGCCTTATGTGGGATGTATAAAGGATTATATTATGATATTATATATGATATTATACTATAATTATAATATACCTATGTATCATTATGTTTTAATTCTATTAAAATATGAAATAGAAATTAAAGTAGTGTTCATGTGTACGTACTGCTTACCATCTCCATGAACGGTGCATTTCATTTATTACCTCTAAATGTTATTTTCTATTATGAATACATGTATAGACTTGATATATATGATATATATGATATCTAAACCATGAATATCATTCCGATATAATGAACCTTCATCCACATGAACGACATGTAATTATAAGAATTCCATTTTTGACTCAAGTACCAAATATCGACAAAACGAACAGTATTAACATAAATGATTACATAATGTTTATAACATGGTAATAACTGATATAAAAGGAATAATTAACTTGAAAAGATTTCTTAAGAAAGTAGAAATTAACTTTAGTTTATTATTCAGGAGATTAAAGAACGATCGAGTCAAGTCGGACATGAGGTAAGGGATTTTCTAATCTCATTTATAATTCCGTGAGATTTCCATTGTTCTCCACTTATTCATTAAATGTGGTTTATTGTGTACATCCATTTGATATACATTGTCTTTATTCTAATTATATTCATGGTATTGTGTGATTAATTAGGTTATTATTAACTTTTGGTCATACGACTCAGTTGATTACAACATGGTAAAGGGTTTCGTCTCACTTTTTATTCCTGTGAGATTCATGCTATATTTGCCACTATTTCCTTTTGTGTTGTCTATGTACTTCCCATGATTGTACTATTTGGGTAATATACTTTCATTTTTTGTATTTACATCTTCATTTTTTTATCCTTCTTTCTTGTGGAATATGTTTAGTAAGGTGCCAAATTGGTAGGGGAACCTTTGACCCTCCTCTTTTTAAAAGAATTTGTTTTATTATGTCTTTTAATTTACATCTTGTTATGTTGGGATTTGTTCTTTTATATTCTTATGGATTAAAAATTTATGTAATATTGATGAAATACACTTTTTATCTGATCAAATCATTTTCAGAATTTTAATGTGACGTCATAAGGCGGTCAAATTTTTAGAAGGGAACTTCTTAACCCAATTTCAATTCGTTGGGTTCAAATTGTACTTATTGAATATTTCATCCAATGAATATGTGTGAATGACCTATAATTGTTTTAAACTTTATATCCACTTATATTTGGTGTATTTATATACATCAAAAATAATTATGTGATTGATTTATCCTTAATTTAAGGATAGCATCTTTATAAGGGATTTCATCTCAATTTACATTTCCATTGAGACTTCATTGTTGTTATGAACCAAATCACTCTTATATGGTTTATATAGTATAATTTGACATATTATATAATTAATCCCTTTATTATCATTATATTATAATGTTCTGATTAAATGTTATTCCTCAATTATTTTTATTAAAGTGTCTCTCTTTTGGTTAAAAACCTTTTAACTAATATATTGTTTTAAATGTTTTAAATATTTATTATTATAAGTATTTATCATTAATTCCCATGTTTTCTAAATGGGTTTTAGGATTTTTTTATATGAACATTAATGTTTTCAAAAGATAATTCATTTAAAATCTTCAAATGGGTATGGGACACTTGGATTCAAAGAACTCTTTTGAAATGGGTTTGAAAATGATTTTATAAATCATTTTTTATTTCAATATCTTGTTTTGATATATTGGAATGTGGAAATGTTATCTTTCCTTTATACATGTGTTATATGTTATGATTATGTTAGTTTAATTGGGCATTGTTTACTTATACGGGTGGTTCCGTGATAAATCTAGGGCGGGTGGGCCCGAGATAGCTCTCCAATGCATTGGATAAAGTGACAGAGGTAAACATGATGTTTATCCTAATAGATGTAGGGAATATACTATGATGGGTATTCCAAGTGTAAATCCCTACATAGCTGTGATTGCTACAATGTATGATTAATATAGATTCCATAAGTAACCTTTAATATTTATTATTTGTGTGTGTTATTCATAAATCTTATGATTTCATAAGGGTTGTTATGATTGAAAAGTATGGTTTCATGGTTTCGTATTTATTGTTGGGATAATGTTTTCCTTCCTTATTTTATAAACCTTATTGAGATTTTTATGCTCATCCCATGTTTTTTGAAATTATTTCCACAGGAATTAAAGATGAATAAGTTCAAGGATGGGATCAAGGAAAAGTCATGCTGTCTAAAACATGGAACTAGACATGTGTCTTTTTAAGAGTTTTTATTTTATGAAAAAAATGGATACTGAGTAGTAGCATATACTTGAAATATTGAAGTTGTTATGTAATAGTTATGGCCTAATTATCTAAAACTCTATACTTGAAAAGATCCCCAATGTGAATTATTCATTTAATTAAAGATTATGTGATGTTTAAAGTCGGGTCCTTATAGTTGGTATTAGAATTCGGTTTAGATAACATTAGAGGTTAGGGAATTATTTAATCATAAGTGACATAACCATAATAGTTAGGATTTCAGAAAGTGTCGTAGTTTTTTTAGATAAAGTTAATGATTTTAAGATAACATGAATAAGTATATCTTAGTGTTTACCCTCCTCATAAAATATTATATGATTATTTTACTGATATATTCACAATGAACTTTTTGGTTTTAGTAAATGTCAGGATCTAGCAGGAAGAAAATTAATAATGGATGTAAAGAAAACTATGACGGTTTTCTGAATGAGAAAATGAATGATATGGGTGCTGCAATGAGAACACTTGTGGTTATTCTCATCCAACTATCTGGAGTCATGATTGACCACCTGAACCTTAGTGATCATTATATGGGATCATATATGCGAGAAACAAATCCCTACGGAAGTTCAAGTAATAATCATAATGGTAAGTGTTTTCAAAAAAATATGTGTCAAAGATGTGGAAGGAATCACCTAGTTTTACTGAATATTTTATCCAATATGGGACATTCAATAATGTTTCCGAGCCAAAATTTTAAAATTATGAGGATGCAATTCCAAAAATGGGGGAATGATATAATATCCCAGGTAAATAAAGAATATTAATTTTACAAATTTATTAAATTTTTAATTAAATATTAATTTTACTTTAAAAGGGTTGTTATGTTCGATAGCGTACCCGATACGCAACAATGGGTTACATTGAAATCAAACGTTGCACACTAATAATATATTATTATTTTAATCTTCAGTTAACTCGTAGCCATTGTATTGGTGAGAATGAACAAAACTAACTACAATATGATTATACGACTTTGGTAAATGTATTTACATTTATTAAATAATAGTTAGAGGCTTAAAATGTGAATGAATCTAATTTTAAGCATAATTTACCTTAAAAGGCAGATTTATCACCTTTTAATGGTGAAACCTTTTTTAAATCTATTATTGTACACTTTAATACATTCTATAAGACAAAATAAAATCATTCTTTAGAATGGGGACATCAAAATTTACTTTGTGTAATTTTTTGGATTTTTTCCGATAAAGTTCATTTTTATAATGAATATTGAAAAATATTGTATTTTAACTCAAAAGTGCATTTTAATCTAATTTATTTATATGGTTATATTATCTTTTTAATTGGTTTTAAAGTGAAATTAAAATATATTTTTTCCATTTAATCCAATGTTGGTCATTGTAATTAATTTCACTTTGAAATTGGACATAAACAAGTATCATTCTTTTGATAAATATTGTTTCTAAAAAACACGCTAATTGTTTTGATAATGGGAATTAATTTTGAAATTAATTAATTCCACTTTTGTTTTTTGAATTTGTAAAAATAGACATCATTTTTGACTTCAAAAAATCAAATATATCATAGGGTGAATGTTTGGTATTTTTCTGAAAAACGTCAATTTTTGATGAATAGTGAAACCACTTAGTGGTAGTTAAAAAAATGACTTTTTCAATTAAATGAAATTTTACCACTTCTGTGAATAGAATTTCGAAAATCCGACATACATGGTTATTATCAAGAAGTAAATTGTGGTTAAATAAGATGAAAATAAATTTTGGTGAACAGTAACTTTTGACGTTTATTTACCACGGTTAAAGATAAATAAGATAATCAAGGTAAAAAGAATATTATAATATTTCAAAATTATCTGAACACCTGTCCAAACCTTATTTGATGAGCCATTTACGACCATGGGAAAATTTGGGTCGATTTTGGGGCCCTATTGAGCCACATGGGAGTGATAATGAAAATTTATGTTAATTAACTTAAAGTAAAGGCAAAAATGACAAAAGAAAATATCTTTTAGTAAATTAATTTTTATATGGTGATATATAAGTAATATTTTCGACTATAAATAATATTTTGAAATATAAAAATACTTACTACATGATGGAAGTTTTTTTATAATTTTTAGACATCAAATAATATAAATTATTTTTGACACAATAATGATGTAGTGTTTACCTCATTAATAAATCATTTAAATAAATAAAATTATAATGATTAAAATATTATCGAAAACCTTTCCAATTCCTACTGGATCATATTATTTCGACCTTTAGTCATCTTATCTTCGACTATAATGATTTTTGTACAATTAAAAACTGAATAACAATATATAATAAAATAATGTTTTCACACTTTCCTAAAAAGCCCCTCACCCCTTATAAAAAGAGAACATTTGTAACCAATTAATCACACCTCTCATGCCTTTTAGGTCATCCAAAATCTGCCCAATTAAGCTCCCTAAATCCCTCTCCTACTTCTAGGAGCCTTACCTTATGAATAAGGCAATTCAAAAAGTCCTTTGGTTCAAACCAAAGTGAGTTACCCAAATTAAAGGTAACAATTTCTCTTAAATTGTTTTCTTTTATTTTACTTCTCTGACCCTTAAAATCTTTTTATTCCCTTATTTTGTAACAACACTGGTATCCTCAATATAAAAGGATGTTTTTATGAGAAATATTCAAACTACTATTAGACACACCTCTATCTAATGGATGAAAAACATAATGTTTTGTGGATGGAAAACTAACGCCTCACGAAATGATGATTGTTCAAATATCTCCAACCGCCTCTCATGGTGGCCATTATGATGGAACTGTAGTTATATATGATATATATTATGTTTTTGTTTTATTTACACTTCTGTATTTTCCATTTATAGCATGCCTTTATGGTTTCCATATTTGGTAAATCCGTTAATCTCATTTGAAGAAGCGCAGACTACTGACCCCTCAAAGTGATGTGGCATGATAATTCTTTTTGTGGGATGTATAAAGGATATATTTAATGATATCATATATGATATTATAATGGAATTATAATATTACTATTTATAATTATGTTTTAATTCCATTAAAACAAGAAATAGAAATGAAAGTAGCATTCATGTGTACGTACGGATTACCGTCTCCATGAATGGTGCATTTCATTTCTTACCTATAAATGCTATGTAGTATTATAAATACATGTATATACTGGATATATATTATGTATATGATATCTAAATCATGAATATCATTCTGGATATAATAAAACTTTGACCACATGAACAACATGTAATTATAAGAAGTCCATTTTTGACTCAAGGACCAAATATCAACAAAATGAATATTATTAACATAAAAGATCACATAATTTTTATTACATGGTAATAAGTGATATTAAAGGAATAATAAACTTTAAAATGGTTCTTAAGAAAATTGAAATTAACTTTAGTTTATTATTCATGAGATTAAAGAATGATGGAGTCAAGTCAGACATGAGGTAATGGATTTTCATATCTCATTTTTAATTCTGTGAGATTTCCATTGTTCGGCACTAATTCATTATATGTGGTGTATTTTGTACTGACGTGTGATATATATTATAATTATTCTCATTATATTCCTGGTATTCTGTGATTTATTTGGTGGTTGTTTACTTTTGGTCATACGACTCAGTTGATTACAACGTGGTAAAGGGTTTCCTCCCACTTTTTATTCTCATTAGATTCATGCTATATTTTCCACTATTTTCTATTTGTGTTGTGTATGTACTACCCCTGATTGTACTCTTGGTGTAATATACTTTCATTTATGAGTATTTTCATATTCATTTTATGATCCTTCTTTCATGGGGTGTATTTTTTGTATGTCACCAAATTGGTAAGGGAACCTTTGACCGTACTCTTTTTAAAAGACTTCTTTTTGTTATGTATTTTAATTTACATCTTATTATGCTGGTATATTTTCTTCTATATCATTATATATTTAAAATTTATGTCCATGTGATGACATACCCTTTTTATCTCATTAACTCATTTTCTGAATTTTAAAGTGACGTTGTTAGGCTGTAAAATTTTTACAAGGGAACTTCTTAACCCAATTTCAATTCTTTGGGTTCAAATTGTAGTTATTGAATATGTCATCCAATGAATATGTGTGAATGAACTCTAATTGTTTTAAACTTAATATAAACTTATATTGGGTGTATTTATAATTTTCACACATAATTATGTGATCTATTTATCCTTAATTTAAGGATACCATCTTTATAAAGGATTTCATCTCAATTTAAATTTCCATTGAGGCTTCATTGTTGTTATGAACCCATTAACTCTTATATGGTGTATATAATGTACTTTGACATATTATATAATGAATCAATTTATTCTCATGATATTATAAATTCCTTATTAAAAGTTATGCCTCAATTATTTGTATTTAAGAGACTCTCTTTTTGTTAAATAAACTCTTTAACTAAATTATTGTTTTAAATGTTTTAAAAATTTATTCTTCTATATATTTCTCATTACTGTCCATGTTTTCAAAATGGGTTTTGGATTTTTTTATATGGACATAAAGTTATTCAAATGATAGTTCATTTAAAAGCTTCATTGTGGTATGGGACACTTTGATTCAAAAATTTCTTTTTAAATGGTTTTGAAAATGATTTGATAATGCATTGTTTATTTCAATATCTTGATTTGATATATTTGAATGTTGAAAGGTTATCTTTCCTTTATTCATGTGTTATATGTTATGATTATGTTATGTTTATTGGAAATTGTTTACGTATTCGTGTGGTTCCGTGATAAACCTTGGGTGGGGGAGCACGAGATAGCTCTCCAATGCATTGGGTAAAGTGACGGAGGTAAACGTGATGTTTCTCCTAAGAGATTTAGAGAATATACTGTGATGGGTATTCCAAGTGTAACTCCCTAGGTAGATATGATAGCTACAATGTAAGATTAATATGGATTCCATAAGTAACCTTTAAGATTTTAGATTTGTCTGTGTTATTCATAAATCATATGATTTCATAAGGTATGTTATGATTGAAAAGTATCATTTCATGGATTTGTTTTTATTGTTGGGATAATTTTTTCCTTCATTATTTTTTATAAACCTTATTTATATTTTTATTCTCATCCCATTTTTTTGAAATGTTTTCCACATGACATAAATATGAATAGGTTCAAGGATCTGATCAAGGAAAAGTCATGTTGTCTAAAACATAGAACTAGACATGTGTCTTTTTAAGAGTTTTTATTTTATAAAAAATTGATAATGAGTAGTAGTGTCTACTTGTAATATTCATGTTGTTATGTAATAGTTATGGCCTAATTATCTAAAACTCTAAACCTGAAAAGATCCCCAATGTGAATTATTCATTTAATTAATGATTATGTAATGTTTAAGGTCGGGTCCTCATAGTTGGTATCAGTTGTCGGTTTAGATAAGTTTAGAGTTTATGGAATTATTTAATCATACGTGACATTACCATAATAGTTAGGATTTCTGAAAGAGTCATTGTTTTTTTAGATAAAGTTAATTATTTTATGATAACATGAATAAGTATATCTTAGTGTTTACACACCTCATAAGATATTATATGATTATTTTACTAATATAATCACACTAACTTTTTTGGTTTTAGTAAATGTCTGGATCTAGTAGGAACCAAAGTAATAATGGATGTGAAGAAAACTATGACGGTTTTCTGAATGAGAAAATGAATGATATGGGAGCTGTAATGAGAACTCTTGTGGTTATTCTCAACCAACTATCTGGAGTCATGATTGACCACCTGAACCTTAGTTATCTTTATATGGGATCATATATTCGAGAAAAAAATCCCTACAGAAGTTTAGGTAATAATAATAAAGGTATGTGTGTTTAAAAACCCATGTTTCAATGATGTGGAAGAAAACACTTAGTTTTACTGAATATTTTTTCCGATATGGGACATTCAATAATGTTTCTGATCCCAAATTATAAAATTATGAGGATACAATTCCAAAAAGGGGGGACAGATGTAATATCCCAGGTAAATAAAGAATATGAATTTTACAAATTTATTAATTTTTTAATTAAATATTAATTTTACTTTTAAAGGGTTTTTATGTTCGATAGCGTACCCAATACGCAACAACGGGTTTCTTTGAAATCATATGTTGCACTCTAATAATATATTTTTATTTTAAACTACAGTTAACTCATTGCCATTTTATTGTCATGAATGAACGAAACTAACTAAAATATGATTATACAAGTTTCTTAAATGTATTTACATTTATTCAATAAAAGTTAGAGGCTTAAAATGTGAATGAATCTAATTTTACGCATTATTTACATTAAAAGGCTTATTTATCACCTTTTAATGGTGAACCCTTTTTTAAATATTGTATTTTTCACTTTAATACATTCTATAAGTCCAAATAAAATCCTTCTTTAGAATGGGGACATCAAAATTTACTTTGTGTAAATTTTTGTATTTTTCTAATAAAGATCATTTTTTGTAATGAATAATGAAAAATATTGTATTTTAATTCAAAAGTGCATTTTAATATAATTTATTTATATGGTTATATTATCGTGGTAATTGGTTTTAAACTGAAATTAAAATATATTTTTCCATTTAATCCAATTTTGGTCATTGGAATTAATTTTACTTTGAAATTGGACATAAACAAGTATCAATATTTTGATAAATATTATTTCTAAACAACAGGCTAATTGTTTTGATAACGAGAATTAATTTTAAAATTAATTAATTCCACTTTTATGTTTTGAATTTGAAAAAATAGACATCATTTTTGAATTCAGAAAATCAAATATATCTTAGGGTGAATTTTTGGTATTTTCTTGGAAAACTTCATTTTTTGATGAATAGGGAAACCACATAGTGGTAGTTAAAAAACTGTCCTTTTGAATTAAATGAAATTTTTCCGATTCTGTTAATTGAATTTAGAAAATATGACATACATGGTTATTATCAAGATATAAATTGTGGTTCAATAAGATGAAAATAAATTTTGGTGAATAGTAACTTTTGACGTTTATTTACCGCTGTTAAAGGTAAATAAGGTAAATCAAGGTAAAAAATATTATAATAATTCAAAAGTATGTTAACAGTTGTCCAAACCTATTTTTTGAGCAATTGACCAACATGGGAATCTTTGGGTCGATTTTGGGGCCCTATTGAGCAACATGGGAGTGATAATGACAATTTATATTAATTAACTGAAAGTAAAGGCAAAAATGACAAAAGAAAATATCTTTTAGTAAATTAATATTTATATGGTGATATATAAGTCATATATTTGACTATAAATAATATTTTTAAAGATAAAAATATTTACTACATGATGGAATTTTTTTTATAATTTTTAGACAACAAATAATATAAATTATTTATGACACAATAATGATGTAGTGTTTAGCTCATTAATAAATCATTTAAATAAATAAAATTATAATGATTAAAATATTATCCAAAACCTGTTCAATTCCTATTGGATGATTTTATTTCGACCTTTAGTCATCTTATATTTGAATATAATGATATTTGGACAATTAGAAACCGAATATCAATATATAATAAAATAATTTTTTCACACATTCTTAAAGAGCCCCTCCTCCCCCTTATAAAAAGAAAACATTTATAACCAATTACTGACACCCCTAATGCCTTTTGGATAATCCAAAAATATACCCAATTAAACTCCCTAAATCCATATCATACTCCTAGAAGCCTTACCTTAGGAAGAAGGAACTTCAAGAAGTCCTTTGGTTCAAGCCAAAGTGAGTTACCCAAATTAAAGGTAACAGTTTCTCTTAAATTTTTTCTTTTATTTTACTTCACCGACCCTTAAACTCTTTTTATTCCATTATTTTGTAACAACACCAGTATCCTTAATATACTAGGATATTTTTATGAGAAATATTCAAACTAAAATTACACACACCTCTATCTAATGGATGAAAAACATAATGTTTTTGTGGATGGAAAACTAACGCCTCACGAAACGATGATTGTTCAAATATCTCCAACTGCCTCTCATGGTGGCAATTATGATGGAACATTATTTATATATGATATATATTATGTTTATGTTTTCTTTATACTTCTGTATTTTCCATGTATAGCACCCCTTTATGGTTTCCATAGTTGGTAAATACGATGATTTCATTTGAGGAAGCGCGGACTACCGCCCCCTCAATGTGACGTGACTCGATAATTCCTTTTGTGGGAGTTATAAAGGATAGATTTAATGATATTATATATGTTATTATACTTGAATTATTATATAACTATCTATAATTATGTTTTAATTCCATTAAAATAATTAATAGAAATGAAAGTAGTGTTCATGTGTGCGTACGGATTACCGTCTCTATGAACGGTGCCTTTCAATTCTTAACTATAAATGTTATGTACTATTATAAATACATGTATATACTGGATATATATGATATATATGATATCTAAATAATGAATATCATTCTTGATATAATAAACCATTGACCAAATGAACAACATGTAATTATAAGATGTCCATTTTTGACTCAAGGACCAAATATCAAAAAAATGAACATTATTAACTTAAAAGATTACATAATTTTTATAACATGGTAATAAGTGATATAAAAGGAGTAATAAAATTAAAAATGGTTCTTAAGAAAATATAAATTAACATTAGTTTATTATTCAGGAGATTAAATAATGATCAAGTCAAGTCGGACATGAGGTAATGGATTTTCATATCTCATTTTTAATTTTGTCAGATTTCCATTGTTCGCCACTAATTCATTACATGTGGTGTATTTTGTACTAATGTATGATATATATTATCATTATTCTCATTATATTTCTGGTATTCTGTGATTCATTTGGTGTTTATTTACTTTTGGTCATACGACTCAGTTTATTACAACGTGGTAATGGGTTTCATCTCACTTTTTTTTCTCGTTTGATTCATGCTATATTTGCCACTATTTCCTTTATTTTTGTGTATGTACTTCCCATGATTGTACTCTTTGTGTAATATAATTTAATTTATGAGCATTTACTTCTTCATTGTATGATCCTTCTTTCATGTGGTGTATTTTTTGTATGTCACCAAATATGTAAGAGAACCTTTGACCCCCCTCTTTTTAAAAGACTTTTTTGTTATGTCTTTTAATTTACATCTTATTATGTTGGGATATGTTATTCTATAACCTTATAGATTTAAAATTTATGTCCATGTGATGACATACCCTTTTTATTTCATCAAATCATTTTCTAAATTTTAATGTGACGCTGTTAGGCTGTCAAAATTTTACAAGGGAACTTCTTAACCCAATTTCAACTATTTGGGTTCAAATTGTACTTATTGAATATGTCATCCAATGAATATGTGTGAATTACCTCTTATTGGTTTATACTTAATATAAACTTATTTTGGGTGTATTTATATTTTTCACACATAATTATGTGATTGATTTATCCTTAATTTAAGGATACCATATTTATAAGGGATTTCATCTCAATTTAAATTTCCATTGAGACATCATTGTTGATATGCACCCATTTACTCTTATATGGTGTATATACTGTACTTTGAAATATTATATAATGAATCACTTTAATATCATGATATTATAAATTTCTTATTAAATTTTATTCCTCAATTATTTGAATTTAAGAGACTCTCTTTTTGTTAAATAAACTCTTCAACTAAAATATCGTTTTAAAAGTTTTAAAGATTTATTCTTATAAATAATTCTCATTAATGTCCATGTTTTCAAAATTGGTTTTAGGATTTTTTTTATATGGACTTAAATGTTTTCTAATGATAGTTCATTTAAAAGCTTCAATGTGGTACGAGACACTTTGATTCAAAAATTTCTTTTTAAATGGGTATTGAAAATGATTTGATAAAGCATTGTTTATTTCAATATCATGATTTGATATATTGGAATTTGGAAATGTTATCTTTCCTTTATACATGTGTTATATGTTATGATTATGTTATGTTTATTGGGAATTGTTTACGTATATGTGTGTTTCCATGATAAACCTTGGGCGGGTGAGCCCGAGAGAGCTCTCCAATGCATTGGGTAAAGTGATCGAGGTAAACGCGATGTTTCACCTAAGAGATTTATATAATATACTGTGATGGGTATTCCAAGTGTAACTCCCTATGTAGCTGTGATAGCTATAATGTATGTTTAATATGGATGCCATAATTTACCGTTATGATTTAAGATTTGTCTCTGTTATTCATAAATCATATGATTTTATAAGTTATGTTATGATTGAAAAGTATTGTTTCATGGATTTGTATTTATTGTTGGGATAATGTTTTCCTTATTTATTTTATAAACCTTATTGAGATTTTTATTCTCCACCCATTTTTTTGAAATGTTTTCCCTAGGACATAAAGATGAATAGGTTCAAGGATGGGATCAAGGAAAAGTCATGTTGTCTAAAACATGGAACTAGACATGTGTCTTTTTAATAGACTTTATCTTAAAAAAATTGATACTGAGTAGTAGTGTCTACTTGTAATATTCATGTTGTTATGTAATAGTTATGGCCTAATTCTCTAAAACACTAAACCTTAAAAGATCCCCAATGTGAATTATTCTTTTAATTCAAGATTATGTAATGTTTAAGGTCTGGTCCTTATAGATTTATCATGATAAGCCATCATCATGAGATGTATATTGACTTCTCTTAAAAATATTTATTTTTTAATTACAAAATTAGGAATAAAAGAAATAATATAAAAAATTATTATTTTAAAACTGTTTAAAAACTCATTCATAAGAATATGAAATATAATTATACATATCTTATAACAATGAGAAAAAGTTTTTGTTTCCTCAAGATTTTTTTTGGATATTAAATGTTCAAAAAATACGATGAAACATAATTTCCAATAAAATAACCATGGAAAATGATAAATTTTATTGAAATAAATTACATTTGTTATGGTAAGAAAAATCATCCCAGTTATATATATTATAAATATTCATTGCAATTTTCTAATAAATTTGAAATTAATCCATACAAAATTTGTTGAAAAGATTTATTTTGAAATTTTTAAATAAATTAAAATATAGTTGAATAAAACCTATTGTTACCTTTGGATAAAAATGTATAAAATCATTGAATCATTTTACAAAAAATATATTTGAAACAGGATGATTTTAAAACAATATAATCTATGTTTTAAAATGAGATTTCATTTGATAACATTCATCTTGCTTCATGTGTTATCTATCATATAGATAATAAAATTTGTTTATTTTTATGATTTATTAATATACTTTTCCCTATTAATTTCCTTATCAATATTCCTTTAACATCATTTATAACAGTGTTTTAATTATTCAACAAAATTTTTAACTTCACATTAGACGTTTTGGGGTTGTTCTATTTATAACCTCAAAACCACATTGGTGCATTGTCTATAGTCAAATGGGTTATGATACCATTATCTTTCTAATAATTATATAATTTTCATATTTATGATATTTTTACATTATAAAATATTTTTGAACCAACCATTTCATTTTTTATTATAAAAAATGAACTACATTGATTCAAGGAAATGATAGTCAATATGTACACAAGAACACCATTTTTTTCAAATGGATGAAAAATAATTAAATTAAATGTTATTTTTATTTTACAAAATAATATATAAGGTGTACATTTTGTATTGATTCATTATTACCTTAATTATTACCATCATTATAATGAATAAATATAAATGAATTTCATGCATTTGTCGATGTGGTATTCCACACGTACGCATGAGAAACATTATCAATTTTCGGTAGATGGAAAGGGTATGAAGTAAGTTATCAGTTACTTATGTAGAATAATATTTATCTAAAAAAATCAAATATAATTATTTTTACATCATTTTAACAATACTTATGAACTGTGATGGGAAATGTACCGTAATACTTCATGGAAGTGGTAGTCTACATTTATGAATGAGTGATGATTTAATTTACCATAAGATATACAGAGATATAAAAAAGGTTATACTATAATAACGGTAATATTTTATGAAATGAGAGATATAAATGTTTTAATTTCTTCATTTGTGAAAAACTATTTTAGGAGGAAAAAGAAGAAATAAATGTTAAAAATAAAGGATACGTATTATAGATTCTCCTCATATATCTCCCCTTTTCATACAAATTAATCCTTTTATGAATTCTGTTTTGGGAAGAAATATACCAATAATATGTGAGTATGGATTCCAATGAGAGTTTTTGGAAGTGATTATTTGAACTATTGTGCTCAATGGTGTGTGTAATAGAAGATAGGAGGTACACATTTATAAGTTAGGAGAGTTACATAGTTGTGATTTATCTAAGCATTTACATATTATAAATTCTTAAAAATGGAAAAGTGTCTCATATAATAGAAATTATAATATATAAGGTGATAATGTTTGAAATAAAATTATCCAAAAAGTATTTATATTTTATTTTGTAGCCATATCCGTTAGTTTTTACCATAATATTCTATATTTACCCTTTACCATGGTGACACATTTTTATCATGGGTAATATTAATAACTACCAAAAATGAAATTAAACTAATTAATAAAATTGAATCTTATATTTCCAAATATGGAATCAACTTTTTCATATTTTTAGTTTTATACGTGGAAGATATTAATTTAATATAATTATATAAAACTCAATTAAAAACAAATTTTTATAATTGTAATTTTATTCATAAAATTAAATTTACACCAAAATAAAATACATTATTGATTAATATGAAATTTTTTTGATTATTTTAATAAAAGTGATATCATATTAATTTAAAACTAAAATAAAAAATATAATTAAACATTAATATTACTGTTTTAAAATAAAAAACAATTTTTAAAAAAATTGGTGTTTTTCACTATTTACTCAAAAGAGACACTTTTCAGAAAAATCCAAGAAAATGGATCCTTTGATATATTTGATAGGTTAAATCCAAAAATTAGTTTTTTTATCAAATTCAACTTCTAAAATCCTGAAATATATATTTTTAATAAAAACACATAATTAAGGTAATTCAAGTAAGTTAAATAAAACAATTCCTTTTTCATTTGAAAATATTTATAAAAGTATTTAAACAATTATGATGTAATTAAATACAAACAAAATATTTATAAATCATAATATTTATTTATATTAAATAAT
Source organism: Viscum album (assembly GCA_963277665.1). Taxonomy (NCBI): domain Eukaryota; kingdom Viridiplantae; phylum Streptophyta; class Magnoliopsida; order Santalales; family Viscaceae; genus Viscum; species Viscum album. Next base: position 1,024,133,319 of record OY728160.1, on the reverse strand, counting down.
ACATGGGATGTAAAAGACTTACCTATTATGAAACTATTCCCTTAATGTTTTATTCATTACATGTAAAATTTGTTGTATTTTTCCCATATTTCATTTTCTAATTTCTTTATTTATTACAAAATAAAGTGACTTATTTATAAAACCACTACATTTTGAATCTCATTATTTAGTACCTACTATATATGATCTAAAATATAAACCATTTAATCTTCGTAAGAGATATTATCCTCTAACTATGCCACTTTAAGGGTTAAAATATGAGATGCATCAGGTATATAATTTTATAGAAAATAAATATAATAAAAAAAATTACCTAACATAAAGAAAGATTAATATCTAATACATAATAAATATATTCCACATTTTCTAAAATTTCAAAAATACTACTAAAAAATATAATTAAATTTCTATTTATTCCAAAATAGATAACATTATCCCATGGAGATATATTAAGAAACAAATAACAACCTACCTCAAAATATTGATCATTCATCATGTGAACTACATAGTAACACCGGATGAGTTTTTTGAGATAGATTTTTTGATGTCTTGTGTTGCACGCTACACCATGATAAGCTTGGGCTATATGCAACCCCAAATTAGCTTATAGTATACGCTCCACTACATTTGGGTTTCGTTACTTTAAATTTAAATTTCATTTTAATGAATGAATTTCACATAATACCTAGTTTATGTGAACAACTAAATATTATTATAATCTATTCATTATTATGTAGAGTATAAACAATATTATCTTTCTTCTAAAAAACAATTTAAATACATATTTAGGAGTTTATTAAAAAATAAAATCACTTTTTATGGAAATTATTATTGTAATATATATGTATTATATTAATTATAATGCTAAAAATAAATCACACATGTTTTCAAGAGATAATATTTGAACCAATTCAATTTTTCAGATAAAAGAAGTAATTTTTTTCCAAAAATGTAGTCTTGCCACCTTTTATTAGTACACCATTTTTAAATCTATTTTTTGACACTTTTATATATTCTTTTTTGGAAATTAATCTTTTATTTAGAATAGGGATATAAAAATTTACTTTTGATGAATTTTTTATATATTCGAGAAATGTTTTATGTTTTGAGGAATAGTAAAAAAATTTTAAATTTTCATTGAAAAGATGTTTTTTCATCAAAAAAAATTTCTATAGATAAATTTTATTATTTAATGGTATTAATTTACACGTAGATTTTATTTTAATAATTTAATATTATTTTTCTCATAATAATTACTTTTACTATGATTTATAATGTAAACACATTCAAATCCATTGTAATGTTTTTACATTTTAAAACACCATTTATAATTTGAGGAATTAATGTTATAACTAAAAGTACAATGTTTTATTTTTAAAACATTTAATCCGTATTTTTAATCAGCATTTCCAAATTATTTAAATATCATTCGTTTAATTTTTTTCATTTTGAATTGTAACTTCAGAAATTATTATTAATACGGTAAAAAGTGAAATCGAGTAATTAAGAGTAAATATAATATTATAAAATTACCTTAACACATGTACTAATATGATTGGATGAGTGATTTGTTCCCTCAACCATCCTAGTGTTGAAATTATACCATTTGGAACCCACTTGTATGAGATTAAAGAATTTAATATATTTTCATTAAATAAAAGTTAAATATGTCTTACAATTTTTTTTAATAATTGTGTATTTTTAATATAATGTTATATGGAATCTAAATTGGAGTATACATACATATTTATAATATAAAATGGTTTTTATTATCATGGTATTTTATTCATAATTTTTAGGAAGTAAATAATTACCATAAAGGTGTATATATTGATGCTTCATAAATTATTTAATTAATGATGAATCAATAAAATAATTTATATTAAATTGAAAATAGCCATTCAAATACACAAAAACATGAAATAATTTAATTTTTCAAGTATATCTCAATCATAATATTCCAAAGATCATGTTATTATCCATTTTAATCCTTATATAATAGATTATGAAACATATAATATTTTCTTTAGTGTGATGTTAAACTTGCCACACTCATGTTCTAAGGAGTATAAATTTTTTTGTCGGATTTTTTAGAAGATATATTAGACTATAAGTATTCATATTAAATATGGAGGATTTATATTCGGCATAGTATTTTATAATTAATTTATACTCAATAAATAACTATATTAAATAATTTCTAACCAATCTTATGTAGCAATTATTTTATTAATGGAAATATCAAATTAATTTTTCAAAAAATACTCAAATAAAAATAATTTTGTATAAATAATATATCAAAAAAATTTCTAGATTCCCTTGGACCCTTATATATGTAATAAAATATTTGGTTCAAGTTAAATATCTTATCTTGATATTTTTGGAAATCATTTAATGGAATAGTGTCAAAATGATAGAGTTGATATTTTTTCCAAATAATGATTTATCGATTTATTTAAAAATTATAAAATATTTTCGAAAATATAAAAAAATTATGGTTTACACTAAAATGTTATATATTGTTTATTTACAGTCTTTTTGACATGAAATAAGTAAAAATAACACAGTTTCAATTTTCAACCATAGGTAAAATTAAAAGATAATAATTATGGGTAAAACGAAATCACAATATTTAAAATGAAATAAAAACGTGACTAAAAATTATGGGTAGTTGATATTACATTCATATCTCAAAAAATTGTTTATATATGTATATTTTTTTAGTTTTTTATTTGGTTTGAGTTTATTATAAATTAATTTTTTTAAGTTTCTTAAAGTGCCCCTCACCTCAATTATAAAAGGGCACATCCTCCATCACCTATTCACTTCACATTCAGCCTTCAAGATCAAAAATAACCAACCCATTTCCCTTATCACCATCCTTAGTCACATTATAGAGGTTTTAGTATTCTGAAAAGACCAACTCTAGATTTTTAAGAAGAGAATTAGAGGGAGAATGTCGAAGCAGATGCAATCTTCCCTATAGATTCTATAAATTTATTTCTTCTTATACGTCATCTAAATGATTTTTTCCATTTTAAAATTATAAAACTAGTATAAATAATATTATGATATGTTATTATGGTTGTTTGAAAACTATATTACACCTCCTATCAATCCTACAAAAAATGAAATCCACACGCTTTCGTACGTACAACTTACCATATCCATGTCATAGTGTAATATGTTTTTCACCACCACCTTACATGGATGCATATAATGATGAAAATAATAACTATATTTGATCATTATAACAAAATATTTATTATGTAACAATATATATTCCATCCAATTATATACCATCTCAATATTATTCGAATGATAACTTCACTCATGTGTACATATGACATACCATCTCCATGATATGATGTGATTTATTCTACAAGATATCCAAAAAAGAATGATTATATAAATTTAAAAACTTGATAAATATGGTATATATTCTATTAATATCATTTTTTAAAGATATAACTATGACCTAGTGTCATGACCTGTCACAATGGGGCCTATGTCATGACTCCCCAAGCCCACCTCCAATAGGCCAGGAACTGGTGACTTGCACAGGATAGGCATATCACTTTCCTGAGAGGCATTTCATAAGTACCTATACACAAGCACACATCTCCAAGCCAACAAATGATGAATTGTAAAAACTACTAAGGAATAAAATTCATGCATACAACTAAAACTGACTTAAAGAGTATGACGGAATGTAAAGTACAACAAGTAAACTGGGCTGGAATACAAGACCAAAAAAAGAGTATGAGAACTTCAATGTCGAACCAATAAGAACAAAGAGGTACTGTGAGTAATTCTCATTGCTGTAAGAACACCATGGCCTATAGGGAACTCAGAAATATCATCCCGGTCCTCGTCTTCCATAGGCTCCATCAAAAGGACGCTCATCTATACAAGAAAAACATGTGTAGGGAAATCCGGTGTAGAGGTGAGTATAACTATACTCAGTAGAGGACCTCAAAAATGACAGAGAAATATGAAAAGTAATGGTAAAATCAAATCAACATAGTATATGTCTATTGGACATATAACAAGAGAAACACAATCCATATATAATGAAACCCATACCTATAGTCTAGAGACACGCCACATGACCGCATACCCATGCTAGGGATTCCATTTGACCATTCCATGAAGCACTCTCTTGGGAGAACTCACTCCATGAGTATGATCGCTCTGATGACATCATTCTAAGAAGTTCAATTTTCTGGAAAATCCATGAGTGATAGAGACACTAATTCCCGGAGAACACAATCTTGAGAGGGGAAGATCACAATACACATATGAGGATCCCATCCTGGGCCTTGGAGGATACCATGACTCATCCGGATTCACCTGCTAAGTAATGGATTAGTGTCTTGAAGGATTTGTCACATCGATACCTAACTCTACCTAGGGTTAAGAATGGATAGAGGATCTCACTATGGGCCTCTCAAAGGTATAAATGACTGTATATCGAAAATTCCTACTCAAGGGATCATACTCATGTGGATGGAAACGATACTTGACCATCAAGGGAACTCAAAAATAGGGGAGCTAACCCAAAATAAAATTTTCCAAGGAGCAGTGAACAAGTAAATCGTGCCACGTTTCTAGGATATACATGGAATGTAGAAGGGGTTAAACATCATGTCTCATGAATCCATGTAATGCCTATTCATTACAGCATGAGTCCAATGGAACATGTTGTGTAGAATGGTAAGTTATTGATGTGTAGGGAGGATCACATGGCATGTCTGAGTAACTGGGGTCCGCTCTGTGTATGTGGTCGTGTGCCTGTACATAGCTTAAACCCATGTGGGACATCCCATATAACCAGTACACAGGGAATCCATGTAACCAGCCTTGTTCGTCCATGTGGTGGAGTACATGGCTCATACTCCATTCCTTGTTCGTGTATCTTTCGAGATTCACGCGGAGTCTGCGTAGGGAACCACATGCCTTGTTAAAGTAGGCACACATCAAGTCTATGTTTCCTATCTTCCAGAATGCCTGCCATCCCATGGTGGGTCCCACACACCGTTTCCTCCTAGGAGAAAGATGTGTCCCTCTCCATGTGCTACTCAGATGCCCTAGCTGCCACCAGGCGTACCCTACACGATGGGTACTTTGAAATACACAATGTCCTGACCGAAGTCTTCCAAAAACATCTTTCTTCATCACCGCACCTCAGGGCTACTCTGATCCTTGATCCAACCATATGATTGTCGCGATACTCAAAAACAATGGTATCCCTGCTATACCATCAACGTTTCAAGAGGTTTCAGGGGTACGATTGGCCCCATAAACTATATTCGACCATCAACTCGAAGAATGTTTGAAGAACACTTTCTTTTGAAACATGTTGATTCATCTGTTGTGATCACTATCACACCTCTATTGAGTTTTCATGAGTAAATATATGAAATTTTGGATCGTTGTGTTTTGAAATGGACATGTTATGATCCATTGTTCACAACCTTGTGCAGAATGGGAAGAACATATGGTTAAGTAGAGAAAGAAATCAATAAAAAAATAGAACGTACCTCAGTCATTGTTCATCCCAACATTGATTCAATCACATTATTAGGATTAAATAGGATGAATAAAAATATAATCCAACAATTATCAGAAATAAATTTTTGAATTCAAACCCCAAAATGTACAGAAAATAACGCCGCCCAGCATGAACGCACGATCCACGGATCAACCTATTTGTGGGTTGATCTGTGTTCATCATTTAATTGAACATAGGAGTATAAATAAATAAAAATATACAGCAACTAAATAAAAGTTCAATAAAGATGAAGAGTGGTCATCGTAGAGGATTCTATATCACTCTGCAACGATCTACGCATTGTCATTCATCGACATTCATCATGAATCCTCCAAAGTTGGCTCCTCTCTAATGCTCCAGAGGTTTATAGGGAGTTTTCTTGGGTTATGACTCTATCCTTGGGATCTTTCTAATTTAAAATGAAATAATATTCATAGTGTTGTGGAATCATTTGAAATAAAAAATATATTAATTTATTCTATTTTCATTAAAATGTCAAAAAATAAGATTTTTCAGTTGACATGCACCAGCCGATGTTAGGATCCACCTATGTTAAAGTCACGTTTTTGAATGAAATGGTGCCCTCAGATTTCTTATCCATGAACCCATTTAAACTTTATTCCACTTTTTCCGGGAAATCTCTCACACGAGCTATTTATAAGATTTAATTTATTTCAAACCTTTATTTCGCGCACTCCTGGGCTCAGAATCGCAAACCGTCAAAAAGCATGGTCTCAAATTAATTCTATACAATATATAAAAATAATACATAGAAAATCAGAGTCATAAAATTCTCCCCAACATAGGTATTTACGTAATATAATGAAAAAACAAAAAAAAATACTAAAAAAATATGTGGGTACTAGGAACAAATCTGAGCCTTCTGCTCCCAAGTGCTCTCTTGAAGATAACTGTGATTCCACTAGATGCGCACCAAGGGAAAACAGTGCCCATAAAGGAACCTATCCTAATGATCCTCGATCTACACTTGGTACGAAAAAAAGGTCGCTTCATCCTTGATGTCCAGCTCGCCCCAGTGGATGATGTGTGATGGGTAATGCACAGACCTCCTCAATTGTGACACGTGGAGGACATCATATACCTGGTGAAACTGATCCAGTAGGGATATGTGGTACACCACCGTTACAACTCTATGCAGTATCTAGAAATATCCAATGATCCTCATAGAAATCCTGTCATTATGGCCAAATCATTGCATCCCTCATTGAGGTTCAACCCGAAGGAAGACATGGCCTCCCTCCCCAAACTCCAGAGGTCTCTGTCACCTATCTGTATATAACATAGGCCAGATCTGTACAGTCTTCATCCACTCCAAGATGAAATTCACCTTCATGATGGTATATCGTACAGACTCTGGACCCATGAGTGATGACTCACTGTGGTTGGTCTAGCAAAACTATGACCAGTAGGATCTCCCATATAAAGCCTCAAATTGTGTCATACCAACTATGGCATGGTGCTATTGTTGTATGAAAACTCCACCTGTGGTACTCCCAATTGCGACAACGTCTAAGATATAGGATCCCAACATGTCCTCCTGAACCTAAATATGCCTCTCCATCTGACCATCTATATGGGGATGGAACACTGTGCTCAAACATAGGTGATTCCCAAAAGTCTTCTTCAATACCTTCCCAAATAGGGAAGTGAAATGGGCATCTTGATCTGATACTATTGTCGAAGGGCCTCCATGAAGCCTAACTATATCATGCATGTAAAGGTGCACCATGTTATCTACGGAACTCTTCTCCCAAATAGCTAGGAAATTTTCCAACTTGGTGAGTTGGTCAATGATTTCCCAGATGGAATCATTCCATAGGGACATCAGTGGTAAGCCCATCATGAATTCCATAAATATCCCATCCCACTTATTCTCAGGTACCTCCAAGGGGGAGATAACCCTACTGAAACATAGATCCCAGCCTTCTCCCACTGGAACATAAGCAATTAAGAAATGAACTCTTCTACAACCTTCTTTATACCCGACAACCAAAAGTGATGTCAGAGATCCTGGTAAATTTTCTCTAAGAAAGGGTGTAATACAAAGGGGGATGTATGAAACTCCCTTAAAAACACTTCTCGCAATGCCACTTCTAGAACAGTGCATCCAATGAAAAGAACAATGTTATCCCCAATGTGCGAATATCTATTAGTATCATGTCATGTTGATAAGTGAAAACATAAAACCTCATAGTCTACCTCCCAAAGTCGTGCCTCCAAAACATTCTCTAAGAGTGGAGGGGTGGTAACCTTTGATTGAAGGTAATATGCATCATCTCTGTCCATGAAGTATAACTATAACAAATTCAACTAAACCTTTGCCTCACTCAACAGTTATGAGATCGATCTCCTGCTAATATCATCAGCCACCTTTTTCCCCTTACCAGGAGTATAGTTGATCTTGAAATCATATTTTTTGAGGAACTCTATCCATCGCATCTACCTCATATTTATATCAATCATTGGGAAGATGTACTTGAGGATCTTGTGGTCTGAGTAAAATATAAACCACTCGCCCATAAGGTAGTATCGCCTCATATTCAACACAAAGACTAGCGCTACCAAATCAAGATCATGGGTTGCATAGTTCATATCATGAATTCTCAGCTGGTGCGAACTATAAGCAATCCCTGCCTATCCTTGAATCTGTAGACATCCAATCCTAGTCCCTAATGGGTCACAAAAAACTATGTACTCGACACCCTCCTCTATCAATCTGAAGATCGGGGCGCTAGTCAAACACCGTAAAAACTACTCAAAATTCTGATGGAACTTCTCCATCCATATGAAGGGTTTCCCATTCCTTTTCATGACTTTCATCGATGCAAATATTTGGTTGAAATTAGAAATGAATCTTCGGTAATATCCTGCCAACCCCAGGAAGATCTGTACCTCTATCATGCTCCAAGCTGGCTCCCATGCTAAAATTGCATCTACCTTGGCTTGGTCCATAGCTACTCCATCACCTGAGATGACATGTCCTAGTATGTGTACCTACCAAATCAAGTATTGGATCTTCGAGATCATCTCATAAAGATGGTACTCTTGGAGTATGTCTAGGACAATCTGTAGGTGTCTCGCATGCCCTTCCTCATATTCTGAGTACACAAGGATTTCATCAATGAAGACCACTACAAACTGGTATATGATTGGCTAGAAGATCTGGTTCATAAGTCCCATGAACACTATTGGGGTATTCATCATGCCAAAAGTCATAACAAAGTACTCATAGTGACCATAGAGGCATCTGAAAGTCGTCTTCGGTATGTCCTTGTCTAGTACTTGTAACTGGTGGTAACATGATCGAAGGTCAACCTTCGAGATCCAATGTTCCCCACTTATCTAATCAAAGATGATTTCAATCCTCAATAGTGCACACTTGTTATTCACTTTCACTTGTCTTAGGCACTGGTAATCCATGAATAACCTCAAACTATAATCTCCCTACTTTGAAAACAAAACTGGGGATACCGAGGGTGAAACACTGGGTCTTACGAAGCCCTTACTCGGGAAATCCTCCAACTGTACCCTCATCTCATGAAGATTTACGGGAGCCATCTGATATGTCAGTGTGGATATCAGTGTCTTCCAGGGGCGTAAGTCGATGGAGAATTCGATATTACAGTGGTGAGGTAGTCCAAGAACATCGTCAAAAAATATTTTCTCGTACTCCGCTACAACTACTAGGAAACTGGATACTCACAACATCTACTTCTACAAGGGTAAGGCTAGCCAAATCATTAGTGATTGGATGCACCCTCCTATGAATGAGCCCATCCTATGCATCATGGGTCTTCTTTTCACAGAAAAAGGAAAACCTCATCCCATTGATGCAGACACACCACACTCTTCACCTAAAGTAGTGAATTTGGGCATGGAATGAAGATAACCAATCCATCATGAGAATGTTGTCGTAAGGCCTCAATGATATAACCAGGAGTTTACAACTGATAATATCACCTCAAAGGTTAAGATCACATTGTATGAAATTTCGTGTGATCATCAAGTCACCTCCAGTAGGTGTTTCAGAGCATAAGGGTCGAGTCAATGGCTCTAGAGGAATCTCATGGTTTTGCACAAGACATTTGGCGAGGAAGGGATAACTAGAACATGTTTCTATAAGAATGAAAGATAAGGTAGAAAAGACACATATCCTATATCAGATCATCCCTGGAGTCCCTAGGTCATACTCTTGGACCACGTGTACCTCTTCCCACACCTTTCCCCCAGCTCATTGAGCCTGGTCTGGACCTCTTGTGGGTGGTGGTTGATTTAGATCAAAGCGTTTGCACCACGTATATATCTCCCTACTCCTCTGCCATGTGATTCTCCTGGAGGGTCTATCTACTCCACTATCTTCATCTTCCTCATTGGTCCATCTACCGCCACTCTGTCATCATCTCAACGGGTCAGATAGTCTCTAGAGAGATGTCCCCTATCATCGCACGAGTAGCATCACCTCTCTCTAGGATGACTGGATCCATCCTAATAGCCCTGGACTGTCGATCCCCTCATCTAGGTCCTTATGTGATGTATCCCATAACCCAAACCCTATGCCTAATGTCAGATCCCTACTGAAGAGGTCTCTACACCTATCTTCATACTCTTGACTTCCTTTAGAATCCTCTGTTCCACCAAGAATCTCTCGATCACCAAGGCCCTCTCTAGCACTCCAACATATGCCTAAAGGCATAGAGGAACTCCACTAGCACATATGTCCCATTGTAGACATCAATAGAAACTCCAATATCTAAATTATTGATTCCTGACTATATTCATCGAGTACCTAGAGAGGTTAGTGAACCTCGAAGAATGGCTAGCCATTTTCAACATGCCCGGCTAGAGATAAAGATTCACTTGGATACAAACTACTCTCATAGTTACCGGAGAGAAATATTTCCTAAGAAGTTGCTCAAATTCAATCCAAGAATGTGTCTCCTCATCATGATTTCAAGTGGTTAGACTCCACCATTGTCACGATGATCCCTGAAGGAGGCCCACTCCAAGGATCCCCATCTGGTTTGATGGTGACCTCACTAGATCAAAAACTATGGTCACAGCCTTATGAAAGTCCACATCCACTTGAGGGCCAGGCTCTCCTCAGAACCTAAGGGGTCTCTCTCTCTATAACTCATGGAGTGAGCTCTTCCTGAGACCCTCGTCTGTCAGTACTATAGGTTCCATGGTCTACTCCGCTGATGGTGGTAATGCAGGTGCACCATCTAGAGGTAACTCTTGGGGAATTGGTCCTTAAATCAAAGGCTCATCACTTAGGGGGTTATTCTCGTGATCGAGTTGCAGAATCCTAGTGAGTATGCGTCGTAGAGTCATCTTATAAAGAATCCATATGTAACATAGTCCTTGAGTATATATGGATAGCTAGAATTAAAGGACATGGAAAACAAAACCAATTCATATATGATGCATGTTCCAATATTTTATTTCCACGCAACTAGTGTATTCCTGTAATGAGTCGAAAATCATGTTATTAGAGTCCAGAAGTACTGATACGTCAACCATCCTCACTAGCACTAGAGTCTCTGGCCTAAAAGACAATCTCGAAAAACATAATACTATTTCCCCAAACCAATATCACAAAATATTGGTCCTAAGGTAGAACCAACCCACTCTGATACCACTCTATCATGACCCATCCCAATGGGGCCCGAACTGTGACTCCACAAACCCATCTCAACGTGTCCACAGGCTGGTGACTAGCACTGTGTAGGCATATCACTAACATGGGAGGCCTTTCCTAAGCAACATTACACATGAACATATCTCCAAGCCTAAAAATGATGAAATCTTAAAACCACAAAGGAAAAAAATGCATGCATATAACTAATCCCAAAAAACAGAGTATGAAATAATGTAATGTATGGAATGTAAACTAGTCCAGAATACAAGGCCACCAAAAAATAGTATTGAAACTACTATGCCCATCTTGTAAGTAGAAATAGGTACTGGGACTACTGCTCATAGCCGTAGGAACACCTTAGCCTATAGGGAACTCAGAAAACATGGTCTGTTCTGGCACCTCCCTAGACTCCGTCAAAATGCCACTTGTCTACAAAAGATCCTACACCTATGGGAAAATACCATGGAGGGGTTACAATAACAATACATAGTAGAGGATCCTGAAAACCATAAAACAATACAAAAAGTAAAGGTAAAATCATCTCTACATAGTATATGTGTACTGAAGATATAGCAAGAGAAACACAGTCTAGATATACTTGAAACCCATACCCGTAGTCTAGAGACAAGTCACACGACTACATACCCATGCTAAGGATTCCAATCGAAGATTCCATGAAGCAATCATCTAGGATAACTCACTACATGAGTCTGATAGCTAGGATGACATCCATATGAGAGGTACTATTTTTCAAAAAAATCCATGAGAGATAGACTCGCTCATTATGGCTGAACACACAGCAGATTGAGGAAAGTTCATGATACACAGATGGGGATCACTGCCATGGCCTTGGCGGATACCGCATATCATCCAGATTCACCAGCTATGTAGAGGATCGACATCCTATAGGATTTTCCACGTCGAAACTAGACTCTACCTAAGGTCTACAATGGATAGAGGATCTCACTACAGGCCTCTCAGAGGGATAGCTGACTCTATCTCAGAAAGCCTTACTAATGGGATTATACTCATATGGATGGAAATGATACCTGAACTTCATGTGAATGAGAAAAAGGGGAACTAAAACAATGGAAACATGTCCATGAAACCACGAACAAGGAGATTATTCCATGTTTCCCAAATGTACATTGTGTGTAGAAGGGGTTACACGCCATGTCTCGTGACTCCAGGTACTTCCCATCTGTAAAGTCATGAGTTAATGGGGACATACCATGTAGAAAGGTAAATACAAAGCATGTACGGTGGACCACGTGCCACGTTCATTTAACTGGGGTCTTCTCCATGTACGCAGTTGTGTTCCCGTATGTGGCTTCAACCTATGTGGGCCATCCTGTGTAACCGTTACACCGGGTAACCTGTGTAACCAGCCTCCTATGGATGTGTGGTGGAGTACCTGGAATGTTCTCCACCCCGGGCCTATGTGTCTTCCAAGATAAGCACGGAGTCCATGTAGTGACCCACATACTATGTGATAGTGGTGACATTACCTGTCTCTGCTTCCTGTCTTCCAGAAAATTAGCCACCCATGGGTGGGTTCCACTCACCCTGTCCTCCTGGGAGAACGACGTGTTCATCACCATGTGCAGCATAGAATCCCTCGCAGATGCCATGATCATCCTATGCTCCATGTTCATTGGGATACACACTATGATGTTGAATATTTTCTCAAAACACCATTCATCATCGGTACACCTATGCGCTCCCCTAATCCTTGATCTTTCCATTTTATCAACACAATTATCAAGACCCAAGGATGTCCTATTATACCATCTATGTTTTAGGAGGTTTCAGGGGTTTTATCGGACCCAAAAATACGATTTTATCATCCATGCGAAGAGCAGTCAAAGAACTATTTCATTCGAACCGTGTCGATTCGTCTACTGCCACCACTTTCGCACCTCCGTTGAGTTTTCACAACATCAGATCTCAAATTCAGGATCATTTCATTGCGAAAAATATGCTAAACAATCCCTCATTTAGAACCCTATGAATAACACGAAGAATGCGAGGTTAAAAAGAGGATGAAATAAATAAAAATAGAGGAATGCACCTCCGCAATAATTCATCACTACATTGATTCACTACTATTTGATGGATAAAATAGGATGAATCAAATGATAATCCAAGAATTATTGCAAATCAATTTCCCTAATGAATCCCAAAAATAAATTTAAAATAATTCCCCTCCAAGAATGCATGATCCAATGATCGACATATTCATGGGTTGATCCATGTTCTTTGTTTAATTGAATATCACAGAATAACTAAATCAAAATAACAAAACACTACCTCAAATTTCGATGAAGAGGAAGAGAAATTGTCATCCATGATTCGATCTCACTGTGAAATGATCCACATGTCTTCGTTCGTCAACGTTTGTCCAGAATCCTCCAATGTTGGCTCCTCCCTAAAGATCTAGAGGATTCAAGGGACTTTTCCATGATTATTATTCTATCCCTAGGATCCTTCTTATTTAAAAGTAAATATGTTTCTCTAATTTATGGAAACATATAAAATTAAATAAATTATTATTTTATTTTATTTTCCATAAAATTTCTAAAAACATACTATTGCAGTCGATCCTCGCTAGTCGAGGTTAGGCCCCACCTAAGGTAAATTCATCACACTAAATGAAATGGTGCCCTAGTATTTTTAATCATGGAACTGATATAAAATTTGTTTAAATTTTTCTGAAAAACCACTCCCACATGTTGTTTAAAAGCTTCAGTTTATTTCATACATTTATTTCGGGAACTCCTGGCCTTAGAATCATATGCTGTCAAAAAGCATGGTCTTATATTAATTTTATATAATATTTAAAAATAATACAATTAAAACTCGAGACATTACACCTTTGACAGATAACCATAACTCATTCATGAAAAAATTCATAAGAACCTATAGTAGTTAATACCCGAATGACAAGTGACAATGAAATGTTATTAATAAAGGGATGATAACATGATCATATATGATATCATAAAAAAACTATGATTATAGAATAAACCAATTAAATAATTTAAATAATTATACAGGAGGTTTGGATATATAGAGAGGATATCAAACCTAAGGTAATGGATTATTTTGTTTCACATTTTTTTTCTGTGGGACATATGCCTTAGATAACATATTTTTTTTTGAGTGGTGTTTCTACTTCCAATGAATATTTTTATGCTTCATTTTATGCTTGTTATTATATGAATAAAATATTATTTATTTTTTGAGGAATACTATTCAATTTTTTATAAATTTCTACTAGATAATTTCCCAATATCCTTATTATCTGAGATAATTTATACGTAAGTATTTTTTTGGTATATTTATCATCTTTGTCTATGTATCATAAATATCTTTTACAAAGTATTCTTTTAATCCTTCTAAAATTGTTTAAAATCAATTTTACCCATTGGTAAATTTTTATTAAATGGTATGAAAGGAATCTTTTTTCCTTTCCATTATGAGGTATATTTTGACTTTCCAATAAAAGTACAAGAATCATGTTTTCTTTATTACATATACGGCATGAAAAGATTATTACATTTTTATAACACCTTAAAATTATAAATATTACTTTACATTATTTCATTTATATATTCAAATAAATTATTTTATTATAAAATTGTGTGGTATTTTGAGAAAATAAAATGTTTTCAAAAAAAGAAATGATATTTTCCACTAGATTTAATTTAAAATGTTTAGTAAAAATTATATTCCATATAATAATTTATTCATTAATAATGAATATTTTTAAAGTATATTATCCATATTATTATTATGGGTTGATTGTGTTTATTTATGGAATGAAGTTTTTGATATCAATTTCTTTTACATGGATTATGTTATGATAGAATATTGTTTAAGAAAACCATTTTACTTCTTTGGTTATGCAATGATGAATTATTTCTATATTTATGGAACATGTATGAATGATTTAATTATGAGATTTGTGTGATCTAAATCTCCCTAAAATGCATGGGGTAAGGATTTATATCTCATGAGATAGACAAGACTGCAATGAAAAGTAAATCTGGTTCAGTAATACAGAGCCAAAATAGTAAGTAAATCTACTTCAGTAATACAGGGTTTGAATGAAGAGTGAACTCAGTTCATTATAGGACTTTCTACACTATGATGGGCTTAGAATTGATCCTTGGCTAATATGGAAATGATTTTCAATTTTTATGTGTTTTTATCAATTCCATGTTTTATGACACTTCTATTTTCTCTTGCTTCATGATTTATATATGATTTATGCCTTATAAAAGAACCAATTTATTTCATATCTCGTGTCTTTGAAATATGTTTTATGTTATACGGTTTTCCAAAGTTATGTTCATGTTTTTACATTATTATATTCATATTTTTTTTTTGATATTTTCGTTTTTACCCTTATTGAGAATCTCCGCTCACCATTTTTATTTTTCATTTCCCCAAGAATTAAAGAATGGTTCTAGCTATGAAAACTAAATGGGAATATATTTATAGTATATTTTTAAGATATTTCACCATGTTAGGATAATGTGTTCTATATTTCCAAACATACTAAATAAATATATATTTTATGAATCTATTTGTGTAATGTTTAAATTATTGTAAAAAACTAATTTAATTTCTATATACGTTAATCTTGGGTCTTTACAGTTAGTATCAGAGTGAAGGTTTAAATATCCTTTGGGAAATAGGATGTGAAAAATTTAGTGAGATCCCTGGGGATATTTATAAGGATATGACTTTGGATGTCCTAGTAATAAGTTTATATATAGATTACAATACCTAATTATTTATTTATAATAATTAATAACATAGGATTAAACCGCAGATATCATATATTTAAATATTATAAGTGATTTTACATTCTTATGTGTTTTTAATCTCTAATATTTATTTCTGACACATTTTTTTCTCATATTACCTAGTAACCAGAAATAGATTGAACATAGTTAACCTTGAATGTTTCATATATAGAAATAATTTGAAACATGAAAATTGATTTACAATGCTGAAATCTAAACAATAGTATCTTAAATGTGGTACAATTATTAGTTATTCTACAGAGGATAAATATATTGTAAACAAGTTGTGAAATTTATGGTATTTTAAAGCTTTATTTTTTACATTAATCCTAATGATCTTTTTTAGATTAAGGTTTGGTAACCTGAAAAAATGATTCATATTTTAGAAAATACTAATATGATAGATCATAGGTAATGGTTTCAGAATAATGATGGTTAATTACAGTGTATATGATTTGGAATTCAACAATTATGTTATATGAATCATGAAATATATAAGTGTTTTGACTATATGTTTTTCATTAATAACTGGAAGGGATATGTTGAATAGTTTTAAGGACCTATAATAGTGATTTATGGTTAAGGTGATATACATGGACAACACCTAATTAAGGCAAAGATAACCCTTAATATGTCCTTTATGTAAAAATAATGATGTTTGGATAAACATATGCTAGATATGAAAAAGTAAAATAGATGAGGCTAGTTTCTTGGGAACTAATTATGGATTTGTTTTCAAAATGGTTATGATATCATGCATGATGTATAAAACTTTTTGGGATATTAGGAATATAACTAATATGTATTAGAAAAAGGAACCATGCATGTTTGTGATAAGTATATATGGTAATTTCGGTTACTACCATGACTCTTGAGAATACATGATGAATGTGATCCAATTTTTGGATTGTGACCAACAAGAGAAACCAAATGATATATGGTGGATAAATGTACAGTTGAGTTAGGGAACCTTTTTCCCATGTTTTGGATTTTTATTTTTTTAAAAGATTGTATGATTATCCATTTATGGATAGTATAAGTTAGAATCTTGTTGATGTTAGTTATATTAAAATATCATCTCAATATAGGTAGACTTATGCTTAATTAATAACTAGTGATAACCATTTTTTGAGATATATAAGATTACCTGTCATTCAATTTATGGATCACATGATCTACTAATGCTTCAGGAATGAATAATTAAACTCCATTTCATTGAATAAGAATGGAAGGGGAAATTGTTCGAGGCACAACCAATTGTGAGATTTTATTTAAGAAAGTAACTATATCGTCTCATGAAAATTATTCGACATTAGTAAAATGGGATGGTGATGTAAAATTATTTATTGTTAACGTCAATTTTGTTGATATTAAGGAAATCTTGCATGCTTCTTTATTTTATGGTTTTGTGATTGTTAACCTTCACTAGATCACCAACATTCTTGTGATCAGTGAAATTCATCAATATATGTGATTATTAAATCTCTTCCTCTATTCCCAATTTTTAGTTATGTTCTCGAATGTAGATACCTAGTTATGATTTAATTTGGATAACTATTATTTTCCAACTATTACATTTTTAAATGAATGTTTTAGTCCTTTTTTATGATGTTGGTTTTTATGAAATAAAAAATTCACATATTAAATCCTTTAAAAAACCAGATGTATTTTGAGGGTAAAATTCATTTTAATGGGGTATAATTTGTCAATGAAATATTTTATTGAGATAGATTTTTTATTTTAAGTTTTTTATGTCTTTTTTGTACACTACAATATGATAAGTTTTCACTATACACAACACTAGGTTTGGTTTCAGAATACACAAAACTATGATTATCTTGTGTTACAAAAAATTTCATGTTATTTAGATAGAATTAATGTCATTCTAGACTGAGTTTAAGTGAACAACTAAATATCATTATAATATAGTCATTATATTGGAAAGTATGAAGAATATTATCATTCCTCTATAAAAATATGTACATGAAAATAAGTGAATTTATAAAATAAAAAAATTACACTTGATAGTGTTTATTGAAATAATATATATATATTGAAGTGCATTGTGTTGCATTTGTTGTCAATGAGGCATGAAGTTGTCTTGTAATGAATGGAAGTCAGGGAATGTCAAGATGTGAATGACAAAGATTGTGATGGTGTTGGTGAGGAATGGAGAATGGCCATGGTACTAAGAGGCATGTCACTTAGGAGATTCACTAAGTGGCATAGGAGATGTGGTTGAAACATTCTCCATGTACATCAGACGATTGTTGAACTGATCTTTAAGTTCCAAGAACTTGTATCAACTGGATACAATGTCACAACAAGCTTTAGAAGACCATGCATTGTAGTGACAATGCATGAGGAGTTGAAGAAGCAAGATGATCCATTCACTACTTCTAAGTGGATGAAGTGGTTTAATGAAGTCCATGCACTATCACTTAGTGCATGTGAATTTGAAGAAGATCCAATTGATCTCTGATTAGATCAATGAAGAATGTTGAAGAACATTTGTGATTCATAAGATTCAGTTGAAGAAGTCCCTCCTAAGTATTGAACACATATTGAAGAGGAGATGAAGAAGATTAAGAGGAAACCGTTTGAAATTCCATTCCTAAGTAATGAATATATATTGAAGATAATGGAGGAATTTCAAATGAAGATTTTTAAATAAAGAAGAAGAAAGGAAGAAGGTGAAATGAGAAGAAGAAAGGAAGAAGAAATGTAGAAGAAGGATGTTTTAAAGTTGAAGTGGCTTGGAATTTGGCTTATACTCATATGGAGGAGAACTTTGTTTTTAACAAAGTCTTTACATTTCCTTTGCCAAAAAATATGGCCAGCCCGTGAGCACCTTGTGGGTTCAACCCCAAGGCTCATGTGGGCCTAAGGCGCCACGCCCAAGGGGGAACCCGTGGGGCGAGCTCAGGGCGGCAGGGGCGCACCCGCAGACACCACAGAGGCGCTGGGGCACGCCCGGAGGAGCGCAGGGGGCCGTGTATAAGCCCCCGAGGGCACGCAGTGGTGAAATCCGCGCACCGGAGGAGGATAGTGGGCGCTAGGAGCGCGCCCGCAGGAGCAGAGAGTGGGCGCAGAGCGCGCCCGCAGGGAGAACACGGTGCGGGGAGGCACCGTGGAGGGAGAGGATTCAACTGGCGAGTAGCGGTGAGAGCCAGGGTAATAAGCCGCGAGAAAACTGGGCGGCGTTTCGATGTGGGACGCGGGATTTTCCCGCCGAAGAGATCCTGGCCGTCCGAGCCATCGCGTGCTTGATCTGCGCCGCACGATCCATCCGCGGCGAGATGATCTGATCCAGGCCGTCCGAGATCAATTGAATCGCCGATCCAACGGCTGCGAATCCGTCTTCCTCCTCGAGCTCGAGCCGAAGCCTCCCGCGTACCTCCTTCGAACCAGAGGCCTCCCGAAGATGGATTTCGAGCTCCCGGCCACCGCTGATCGAAGTAAAGCCACCCTCATGCTCGTCTGGCCATAACGAACCGAACCATGCTTAAAAATATACATGCATGCAATGTATGGAGAATTTCGAATGAGGCCGAGGCAAACGGAGTTGCCGAGGCATCGGGGTATTCGTGTTTTGCATGGGATGGCCAAAACCGAAGGCTGTGCATGCGTTATGAATCGCATGCACGAGGAGAAACAGAAAAAAAATTAACCTGCGTTGAAACAGAGGAATGAAAACAAGATTTCACCGAATCTTGAAAACCCGAAAACTTCGGGAATTTGAGTTATTTGCACGCGGATAATCTGAGGCAGCCTCTGCCTATAAAAATGAGGCCGAGCCCTCTGTGCTGCTTGCTGATGTTTTCATTGAAGATCTGTTGATCCGCGTGTGCCTCTGCCTCGCGATGTTGAAGCCCTGCGCAAGGTATTTGCGCGGCTGAAGTCCCCTGCGCGCTAATCCTTTGCGCGGCAGGAAGAGCTCGTGGCCGCAAGACTTTGCGCGCCCGAGGCTTGTTCCCTCTCTGCCCGCATCCTTGCGCGGCAGGAGGAAGACCCCGCGGGTGTTGCACTTGCGCGCCCCGTGGGTAGGAGGTCTTGCGCGCCCCTGTGCCGTGCACCTTGCGCGCCCGTAGGCTAGGTGAAGACCCGAGGCTTGTTTGCTTTGTGCTCTACACACATTGTGTGTGTGCCAAAGAAGGCCGAGGCCTTGCCTCGTGTGTGTGGTAAGAGAAGAAAAGAAGGCCGAGGCCTTTGTGCCTTTTGTGTAAAAAGAAAAGGATGAGGCCGTAGCCCCTTGTGATGGTATTCGGGTGTGTGCAAGAGGAGGCCGAGGCATGCCCTTGTGTGTGTGCTAAATAGAAGGACACCTCTTGTGTGTGCATTTGAAGAAGAGGCCGTAGCTTTTGTGTGTGCAAGAAGAGAAGGAAGGCCGTGGCCGTGTGTGTGCATAAGGAGGAAGGCCACCATATTTGTGTGTGTGCAAAAGAATAGAAGGCCGAGGCCTTAGTGCCTTGTGTGCACCAAGGGAAGACCACACTTTGTGTGTGTGTGTTAGAATTGAATAGGTCGTAGCCTTGTGGGGGTGAATTGAAGACCACACTTCATTTGAGTGTGTGTGTGTGCAAATTGAAGAGGAACACCCTACGGCCATTTAAGGGTGTGCAACAAGAAGTGTGAAGGCCAAGCTCAAAGTGTGTGCCAAAGTGAAGAAGTTTTGTGTGCAAAGAGACAAGAAGGCCGAACCTAATGTGTGTTCACTAAGTGTAGTGAACACACTTAGAAGAAGAGAGAAGTGGAAGACTCACACTAAAGTATAACACACTTTTAAGTGTGTGAACAAATTGAATAAAGTGTGTGAAGAAAGAAGTGTGTGTGCTTAAAGCAATTGCACTCATTGAGTGTTTATCACACTAAGAAGAAGAAGGGAAGTGCTTGCATGCATGCATGCACGTGCACACGTGAACAGAGCCAAATCAGTGGTGTGCAATTGAGAAGTTCAAGACCAGAAGATCTTGAGGAATCAGAGTTTCCATGAATTCAGTGCATGAAGTTGAATTGTAGTGAGACTGGACCAGACGGAAGTTAAAGATATTATTTGTCTGAGCATTCAGTAGTTGGAGAGAAGCCGGGTCATCCTTAGAAGAAGGTGATAAAGCCCGAGCAAGATGAGAAGACCTGATCATCACAAGTGATCAGAGGTACAGAGCAAGGCCAGCAGTCTTTATCCCAGACTGCTGAGGATACTTGAAGAAGCTTAAAGTGAAGAAGAGCTACTCGTGTGACTCGAGGAGCCAGGAGAAGACCATGTGGGACTCAGGGAGAAGAAGTCTTCAGTGGGATTCTGGAGCAGGCCAGTGGGACTCTGGTAACACTGTGGGACGCAGTATAAAGACCCTCCTGTGGGACTCAGGAGAGATAAAGTGGGACTCTGTATCGACCATTGTAATTCTAACAAGTTATAATGGGAGAATCCATGCTGGGAGAGCATGGCAAGGATGTAGGCCTTTGGTGGCGAACCTTGTAAAATCCTTGTGTCTTGTGCCTTTTCATTACTGCATTATCCGGGAAAGGTTGAGAGATACAAGAAGAGTGGATCGAGGCTTTAACCAGCCATAGAGGTTTAATTGATAAGGAATCAATTAGTAAAAAGTTTTAAGGGATCACTGATTCACCCCCTCCCCCTATCAGTGATTCACACTGATCTGGGCACTTCAATTGGTATCAAAGGGAGGTTCCCTCTAAAAGATCCAAGGGAGTCTATATGGAGTGAAGATTTGAGGAAATGAAAGAACAGCCTCAAATGGAGATATCTGCCAAGACTCTGAAAAACAGAATGATGAAACAGGCAAAGAAGATGAAGAAGAAGGCTGGTACAATCAGAGAAACTCCTTCTATGGACAGCAATGTGAAAGTCACATCAGATGACAATTCCTTTTATCATTCTTCTGATGAAGCTTGTCCTAGCTGTGATGAAGATGGAAGAAACAATGATCTTCTAAATGCAATCAAATATCTTCAGAAGACAGTCCCCAAGGAAGTGGCAATGTGTATAGCTACTGGCATGCTTGATCTTCAAGAAGAAAAATCACAGATAGAAGAAGAAGCCAATGCTATGGAAGATCAGCTGGCTAAAAGGGTTGGCATAACCAACACTCTCAGAAAGCTGGTGAAGGCTAAAGATGAAACTGTGTCTCTTTTCAATGAAAGATATGAAGACACTGCTGAAGAATTGCAAAGAATCCTTTCTGAGAAAGAAATCTTTAAAGTAATAATCAAAGATGTTTACCATGCACTGGAAAAGAGGCACAAAGTTTCAATGAATGTCAGAGATGCTCAACTTGAAGACAAAGTAAACAGTGTGAAGGAGCTTGACAATTCATTACAAGAAATGAAGAAGGTGCATGATGACCAGATGAAGCAACTGGAAGAGAAATGGGAAGGAAGGCTAAGAACTATTGAGGATGAGAAGAACTCCCTCAATATGAAATGCTTAGAACTAGAGGTGATATTGAAAAATCAGCAATCACCCAAAGACAAAGCCTCCCAGTCAACTGAAAGGAGAAATGTTGCTACTCAAGTATGCTTTGAGAAGGATGATTCTAAGAGAAAGACATCCTCCAATAAAAGTGCAACATCTTCTAGAAATAAGGTACCATCCATACCATCTTGTACTGATGCTTCTAAAAGTGTTTCTACTAAAAGTGCAGGATGGAAGAATGAATCCAAACAAATATGGATGAAGACAGTAATGAAGCAGAGCTCTACTGAAACAGCACAACAGGTCAAGAAGAGTACCCAGCAATCAGAAGGACTGAAAAGGTCAAGATTTGTGGGTCAGTGTTGGTGTTGTAACAGGTATGGGCATTGTGCAAAGGATTGTTGGTACAATCCACAGAATGCCAAAGCACAGAGGAAGCCCATGACAAGGGGGAGCAAGCCAGAAGGAAGAAAGCAACATCCACAGGTCCAGAGACATCTGTTTACTGCAAATAGATTTGGACTACTTGACAACATCTAGGATGATTGCAAAAGTGGTCAACTAGATACATGTCAATCTCCAACTGTATCCAGAGCTCAAAAGAAGAAAAGATCACAGAACCTTGCTCAAAAAGATTCCTTGGGAAGCAAGAAGAAAATTGAAAATGCTCCCAAGAAGAAGTTGAATAATGAAAAGAAGTCCTTGGAATTCAAATCCAAGAAGGGTGATGCATCAACAAGAGCCACCAAGAAAACATGCTTCTACTGTGGAAAGAAAGGACACATCATGGACCTTTGTAAAGAAGCCATGAAACTAAATAGAAGCAGACTGAACTCCAAAAGACAATCAATCCAGAAGAAGAAGGGATTGATTGAAAATAAGTTGCCTAAGAGAGGTAGCTTAGCAGCATCAAAAGAACCATGTGCAATTTCTAGAACTGAGGCCACTCTTCCAAGTGACTTACTAGTCATATGGCCAAATCAGTTGCAACTTGCCAGAGAATTGCAAAGAGCTGAAGATGAAGTTCTGGAAATTGCTAAGGCAAAAGGGAAGAAGAAGATTTCACATGAAGATGTTTTGAGAACCACACCAGCACAATCATCAATGAAGATCAAATGTGAAAGTGTGAAGAATGGTGAAAATGGGACATCTCGGTTGAGAGAATCTTCTCAACCTTGTTGTTCACATTGATGAACCAAGGAGGTTCCATCTTATTCCCTTATACTCTTGGTATATACATGTGCTAACATTGCAGGGAATTGAAGATGATGATCATTCTCAATTGGAGGATGGTTTGGACAGAATTTAGTGCACCCCTTGAGGGGGAGCCAATCTGAAGAAGATGGGATTCTTAGATTAATACCATCTTGGAGAGAAGTGAAGGTATTCCAATCATACATTCATCCCTTGTTTCTTAATTGATTTTATCTTTTCAATTAAGGGGGAGTATGGATTGAAGACAATTGGATGAAAGGGGGAGCTTTATCATTGCACTGAACTTTCTAATGAGTTTTGTGAAGTTGTGCAGGATTTAGCAAATTCATTGTTATATCTGAAAAATTTCAAACCCCTGAAGCATTATCTCACATGTACAGTGAATTTTGGACAGCTTTGAATTCCTTGGTCATATCACTCTTGTTTTCTACACCGGGTTAGCCCAAGTAGACTTAGAGCTGATTTACTAAAGGTTCATTGCTCAAGTGAACATGTGACATCATCCCTCTCTCAGTGTTTTTCAAGATAATACTTTTCAAAGGGAGGAAGATATTTTTGAAAGAAAACCACACCACACCTTTGCATTTGATTGCCAATAAGGGGGAGAAAATATTGGCACATATATTGACCCATTCATATGTGCTGAAGGAGTGTATTGACAACAAATACAAAGGGGGAGATTGAAGTGCATTGTGTTGCATTTGTTGTCAACGAGGCATGAAGTTGTCTTGTAATGAATGGAAGTCAGGGAATGTCAAGATGTGAATGACAAAGATTGTGATGGTGTTGGTGAGGAATGGAGAATGGCCATGGTACTAAGAGGCATGTCACTTAGGAGATTCACTAAGTGGCATAGGAGATGTGGTTGAAACATTCTCCATGTACATCAGACGATTGTTGAACTGATCTTTAAGTTCCAAGAACTTGTATCAACTGGATACAATGTCACAACAAGCTTTAGAAGACCATGCATTGTAGTAACAATGCATGAGGAGTTGAAGAAGCAAGATGATCCATTCACTACTTCTAAGTGGATGAAGTGGTTTAATGAAGTCCATGCACTATCACTTAGTGCATGTGAATTTGAAGAAGATCCAATTGATCTCTGATTAGATCAATGAAGAATGTTGAAGAACATGTGTGATTCATAAGATTCAGTTGAAGAAGTCCCTCCTAAGTATTGAACACATATGGAAGAGGAGATGAAGAAGATTAAGAAGAAACCGTTTGAAATTCCATTCCTAAGTAATGAATATATGTTGAAGATAATGGAGGAATTTCAAATGAAGATTTTTAAATAAAGAAGAAGAAAGGAAGAAGGAGAAATGAGAAGAAGAAAGGAAGAAGAAATGTAGAAGAAGGATGTTTTAAAGTTGAAGTGGCTTGGAATTTGGCTTATACTCATATGGAGGAGAACTTTGTTTTTAACAAAGTCTTTACATTTCCTTTGCCAAAAAATATGGCCAGCCCGTGAGCACCTTGTGGGTTCAACCCCAAGGCTCATGTGGGCCTAAGGCGCCACGCCCAAGGGGGAACCCGTGGGGCGAGCTCAGGGCGGCAGGGGCGCACCCGTAGACACCGCAGAGGCGCTGGGGCACGCCCGGAGGAGCGCAGGGGGCCGTGTATAAGCCCCCGAGGGCACGCGGTGGTGAAATCCGCGCACCGGAGGAGCATAGTGGGCGCTAGGAGCGCGCCCGCAGGAGCAGAGAGTGGGCGCAGAGCGCGCCCGCAGGGAGAACACGGTGCGGGGCGGCACCGTGGAGGGAGAGGATTCAACTGGCGAGTAGCGGTGAGATCCAGGGTAATAAGCCGCGAGAAAACTGGGCGGCGTTTCGATATGGGACGCGGGATTTTCCCGCGGAAGAGATCCTGGCCGTCCGAGCCATCGCGCGCTTGATCTGGGCCGCACGATCCATCCGCGGCGAGATGATCTGATCCAGGCTGTCCGAGATCAATTGAATCGCTGATCCAACGGCTACGAATCCATCTTCCTCCTCGAGCTCGAGCCGAAGCCTCCCGCGTACCTCCTTCGAACCAGAGGCCTCCCGAAGATGGATTTCGAGCTCCCGACCACCGCTGATCGAAGTAAAGCCACCCTCATGCTCGTCTGGCCATAACGAACCGAACCATGCTTAAAAATATACATGCATGAAATGTATGGAGAATTTCGAATGAGGCCGAGGCAAACGGAGTTGCCGAGGCATTGGGGTATTCGTGTTTTGCATGGGATGGCCAAAACCGAAGGCTGTGCATGCGTTATGAATCGCATGCATGAGGAGAAACAGAAAGAAAATTAACCCGCGTTGAAACAGAGGAAAGAAAACAAGATTTCACCGAATCTTGAAAACCCGAAAACTTCGGGAATTTGAGTTATTTTCACGCGGATAATCTGAGGCAGCCTCTGCCTATAAAAATGAGGCCGAGCCCTCTGTGCTGCTTGCTGATGTTTTCATTGAAGATCTGTTGATCCGCGTGTGCCTCTGCCTCGCGAAGTTGAAGCCCCGCGCAAGGTATTTGCGCGGCTGAAGTCCCCTGCGCGCTAATCCTTTGCGCGGCAGGAAGAGCTCGTGGCCGCAACACTTTGCGCGCCCGAGGCTTGTTCCCTCTCTGCCCGCATCCTTGCGCGGCAGGAGGAAGACCCCGCGGGTGTTGCACTTGCGCGCCCCGCGGGTAGGAGGTCTTGCGCGCCCCTGTGCCGTGCACCTTGCGCGCCCGAAGGCTAGGTGAAGACCCGAGGCTTGTTTGCTTTGTGCTCTACACACATTGTGTCTGTGCCAAAGAAGGCCGAGGCCTTGCCTCGTGTGTGTGGTAAGAGAAGAAGAGAAGGCCGAGGCCTTTGTGCCTTTTGTGTAAAAATAAAAGGAGGAGGCCGTAGCCCCTTGTGATGGTATTCGGGTGTGTGCAAGAGGAGGCCGAGGCATGCCCTTGTGTGTGTGCTAAATAGAAGGACACCTCTTGTGTGTGCATTTGAAGAAGAGGCCGTAGCTTTTGTGTGTGCAAGAAGAGAAGGAAGGCCGTGGCCGTGTGTGTGCATAAGGAGGAAGGCCACCATATTTGTGTGTGTGCAAAAGAATAGAAGGCCGAGGCCTTAGTGCCTTGTGTGCACCAAGGGAAGACCACACTTTGTGTGTGTGTTAGAATTGAATAGGCCGTAGCCTTGTGTGGGTGAATTGAAGACCACACCTCATTTGAGTGTGTGTGTGTGTGCAAATTGAAGAGGAACACCCTACGGCCATTTAAGGGTGTGCAACAAGAAGTGTGAAGGCCAAGCTCAAAGTGTGTGCCAAAGTGAAGAATTTTTGTGTGCAAAGAGACAAGAAGGCCGAACCTAATGTGTGTGCACTAAGTGTAGTGAACACACTTAGAAGAAGAGAGAAGTGGAAGACTCACACTAAAGTATAACACACTTTTAAGTGTGTGAAAAAATTGAATAAAGTGTGTGAAGAAAGAAGTGTGTGTGCTTAAAGCAATTGCACTCATTGAGTGTTTATCACACTAAGAAGAAGAAGGGAAGTGCTTGCATGCATGCATGCACGTGCACACGTGAACAGAGCCAAATCAGTGGTGTGCAATTGAGAAGTTCAAGACCAGAAGATCTTGAGGAATCAGAGTTTCCATGCATTCAGTGCATGAAGTTGAATTGCAGTGAGACTGGACCAGACGGAAGTTAAAGATATTATTTGTCTGAGCATTCAGTAGTTGGAGAGAAGCCGGGTCATCCTTAGAAGAAGGTGATAAAGCCCGAGCAAGACGAGAAGACCTGATCATCACAAGTGATCAGAGGTACAGAGCAAGGCCAGCAGTCTTTATCCCAGACTGCTGAGGATACTTGAAGAAGCTTAATGTGAAGAAGAGCTACTCGTGTGACTCAAGGAGCCAGGAGAAGACCCTGTGGGACTCAGGGAGAAGAAGTCTTCAGTGGGATTCTGGAGCAGGCCAGTGGGACTCTGGTAACACTGTGGGACGCAGTATAAAGACCCTCCTGTGGGACTCAGGAGAGATACAGTGGGACTCTGTATCGACCATTGTAATTCTAACAAGTTATAATGGGAGAATCCATGCTGGGAGAGCATGGCAAGGATGTAGGCCTTTGGTGCCGAACATTGTAAAATCCTTGTGTCCTGTGCCTTTTCATTACTGCATTATCCGGGAAAGGTTGAGAGATACAAGAAGAGTGGATCGAGGCTTTAACCAGCCATAGAGGTTTAATTGATAAGGAATCAATTAGTAAAAAGTTTTAAGGGATCACTGATTCACCCCCTCCCCCTCTCAGTGATTCACACTGATCTGGGCACTTCATATATATATATATAATATATTCAATATAATGTTCAAAATTCATCTAATATGTTTTCTATAGATGATATAGGAAAAAATTAATTTTTTTTGGATAAAAGAAGTATATTTCCAAAAATGTTGTTTTGATATCTATTGAGGGAACAACCATTTTAAATAATTTTTTTTGAAACATTTATATATTATATTAAAAAAACATCTTCTTTCGAACAAGGATATTATAATATAATTTGGATGAATTTTGGATATTTTTCGGATAAGTTTAAATTTTGTATGACTAATAAATATACATTGAATTTTGATTTAAAATGAACATTTTCATCAAAACAATATTTATAGAAAAATTATATTATTGAATGATTTTAAAGTAAAAAATAGAATATATTTTTATCATTTAATATAATGTTGATCATTGTACTTAATTTTACCATTAATTTTGATTTAAATATATTCCAATATTTTTCAATGTTTTAACTTTTAAAAAACCTAGTTTTTATTCAGACTATGTGATTAATTTTATATTAATTACTAAAAATTCATTGTTTTTAAATTTTAAAAATTTATTCAATATTTAGAATAAGTAGGTCCAAATTATTTCAAATATTTTTTGGGCATTATGAATAGTATCTTAAGTAATTTTTATTAATATGGAAAATGGAAAATTGATTAAGGGTAAAAATAATATTATAAAATTACAATAAAACATGTCCTAATGTGAATGGATGAGTAATTATTATCCTATACCATCCTTGTTTTGAAATGATACCCTTTGGAAGCCACTTGGATGAGTTCTAGACATATAATATATTTTATTTATAAAAAAGATAAATATAACTTACTCAAATTTTAATAACATTATCATTTTTAAAATAACGTTATACAGAAGCTAAATTTGATTATAAAATGTCATTTAAAATATAAAATGAATTTAAATATCCTGGACATTTTTTTTTAAATTTTTAGTAATAAAATAATTACCAAAAAGGTATATATTGAAGTTTGAGAAATTATTTAATTGAAGAAAAATCAATAAACTAATTATTATTAAATTTATAATAACTATTAAAGGACTAAAAAACTGAACTAAATCTTATCGATTCAGTATATATCAACCATAATCATCCAAGGGTGGAGTGATATACCGTTTTATACCTTATAGAAGAGATTACGACGCTTATATATTTTTATTTAAATTGATGTTAAACATGTCACATTCATATTTTAATAAGTATAACATTTTCTATAGGATTTTCAATGATATATATTCTACAAAAAGTATTATTACGAATATCTAAGGATTTATATTTCACATTTTTTTAATTTTTACTCAACAAATAATTATATTAAATAATTACATAAAACTAATGTAGTAATTATTTTGTTAAATGGAATAACAAATTAATGTCACTACAAATACTAAAATAAAAATAATTCTGGATAATTAATATATCCATAAAAATTTTGACACGACCTTTACCCTTTAGAGACATAATAAAATATTTTTTTCGAGGTTAACATCTTAACTTTATATTTTTTAAAATCCAAAAAATTAATAGTTTCAAAATGATATTGTTGAATTTTTTTAAAAATAAGTTTTTATTAAAAAAATTTAAAATAATACATATTTTCAAAAAAAATACAAATTTATTATTTTTACCATTAAAAGTTCTATATTGTTCATTTATTGTCTTATAGACATAGAATAAGTAAAAACTAAACTATTTTAATGTGTCACCTTTGTTAAAATGAATAAAGTACAATTAAGTTTAAAATGAAATGATAAGGATTTAAATGAAAAAAACTTGTCTAAAATATATTTCATAATGAGATTTATAACATATATATTCTCATTTTCAAAATTAGTAAATTTTTAGGTATTAATATTAGGATTGAGTTTATTATAATTTAGTATATTTTTTATAGATTCAAACAATGCCCTTCATTTCAATTATAAAAGGGCACCACCTCCCTCACCTCTTCACTTTACATTGAACCTTTAATATCGTACATCCCCTAACCATTTCACTTATAACATTCCATAGTCAAATTCTAGAGATTATATTCTTCAAAAAAAGACCAACTCTAGTGCATTATGAAGAGATTTAGAGGGAGTAAATCGAAGAAGATGTAATCTCCTCTACTAATTCATTGAAATTATTTCTACTTGTACATCCACATCCTCAGTTTTTTAAATCTGAAAATAAAAAATCCAGTATAAATTATATTATTAGATTTTATGATGGTTATTTAACAATGATATTTCACCTTCAATCTATTCTATGAATTAAAAATTCACCACGCCTGTGTACGTACAGCTCACCGTCTATGCGTTATGTTGTAATATTTACTTAACCACCACCTTACATGGATGGATATAATGATGTAAATAATAACTATATATGATAATTATAACATGATATGGATTATATACCAATATATATACCATACCAATCCATTTTATTTCATAATTATTTGAATGATATCATCACTTGTGCATACGTACACCTTACTATCTCCACGATGTGGTGTGATTCATTTAAAATATATCCATTAAAAAATGATTATATAAATTTAAAAAATAAATAAATATTTTATATATCATGTTAATATAATTTTTTGAATGCTATAAATATGACCTAATATTTATAACATGATCTTATTCGACAAAATATGCATAAGGACATAAAGTAATAAATATCTGAAGAAGAAGTAACGACGGGATGTTTCTAACAAGAGGATGATAAAATGCTCATATATGATATCATGGGAATTACTATGCTTATTGAATAAATAAATTAAATTATTTAAATCATTATATTGTATTTTCACATTAATATAAAGGATACCAGACCTAGGGTAATGGATTATATGGTTTCAGTAATATTTTTTGTGGGACATATGCCTTGTACACAACATTTTTATTTTTTGTGGTGTTTATTCTACCCATGAATGTTTATTACTATTACTGTGATGTTTATGATATTAATATAATTTTAATTACACTATGATGAATACGATTTGGAGGATTCTAAATTGGTAAGGGATGATTTTACAATCTCATTATTATTTGAGAATGATTCTACTAAGTATTTTCTAGGGTATATTCATCATCCATGTTTATGCTTCTTAAAAGTGTATTCCAAAATATTATTTATATGATTATAAAATGTAATAAAGTCAATTTTACCCATTGTAAAATTTTTATTAAATGGTATGAAAGGGATATTTTTTCATTTTTGATCTAATGTACTATTTGACTTTCCGACAAAAGTATGAGAATAATGTATTCTTTTAACATATATGACATGAACTGATTCTTACATTTTCATAATGACTTACATAAATGAATATTACAATATAAGATTAAAATTATATTTTCAATGATGTTTTTTTATTTAAATATTAGGTTAAATTTTGGGAAATGAAAATTCTTTTAAAGAATAAAGGATATTTTCCTGAATAAATAATTTTTAGTGTTTTATAAAATTTATTTCCCATTTAATATGACATTATTTAATAAGGATATATTTCACATATACTACACCTATTATTGTTATGGATTTATATGGTCTATTGGTGGAATCATGTTTATGGAATCTATTTGTTTTACATGAATAATGTGTTGATGGAATGATGTTTTAGAAACCCAATTTATCATTTGATTATTATATGCTGAATGATTTCTATTTTTGTGGAACATGTATGAATGATTTTATTATGAGATTTCTGGGACCCATATATCCATCCAATGTATTTGGTAATGATTTTCATGTCATGAGATAGACATGACCAGAACAACATGTAATTCTGGTTCAGTAATACAAGGCTGGTACGGAATGTAAATCTGGTTCAGTAATACAATGATTGAATGAACAGTGGACTTGTATCAATATATGAAATTTTACACTATGATGGTCTTTGAAATGAGACTTGGCTAATAGGGAAATGATTTTTTATGCTTGTTTTTTCAAAAATTCAATGTTTAATGATAATGTTATTTTCTCATGGGTCATGATTCCATTATGATTTATACATTATTAAAATCAATGATTTATTTCATAGAACAATATTTTGATATATGTTATATGTGGAATTGTTTTCAAAATTCATGTTCATGTTTTTACATTAAAATGATCATGTTTTATTTGATATTTTCCATGATTACTCTCACTGATAATTTGATTTCACCCTTTTTATGTTTTCATTTCCCCATGATATAATGAATATTATAGTTAGAAAAGCTAATGGTTAAGATCATTAAGAGAGATGTGAATGATCTTTCAACATTTTATGATAATGTGTTACATGCTTCAAAAGTCACTAAACTAATACTATCGTTGGGAATCTGTTTTTCTACTCTATTAGATATTCTTCAAAGGTAATGTAATTTCCATTAAATTCATGATTGGGTATTAAAATGAATAACATATATACCTGCTATAAGTTATACTCATGTGTTACAAAATCATCTTTACCTTCCCTATCATTTCTTCTACCAGATCTGGTCCAAACTAATTACCCCCACCAACATCATAAAAAAGTGATGGAGTTTGAGATAGATTTCTGAATAATAAATCAATACGTTCAATCAATATAATTTACTGAAAAATATTATTATAAGAAAATTATACCAATAAAAAATGATGATCTAAACATTGCAGATATTCCAAATGGAAGGCCTGAATAATATCCTCCAATGTATGAATTTTTCATTCCAAATATCATTTAAATTGATGATTAAATATGGTACATAAATTTAATTTGGAACCCTAAAACATTTTTATCCTTTCCAAAAATTTGACAAAAATATGGGATCAGGATCAGAGATAATAGAGATATGTTCTCCATATAATCAGATTATATCTAAAATATAATTTCAAGAATGGTGTTCTAAATACAGAGTACATAGAATATTTGTAAAATGTGATGATTTAGTCATACTATAAATAAAAAAATTCATTATTATGTTGATATGTATTTGGTAATCCAATCATGAAATCAACGGATATATTATACAAATTATATTTAGGAATTGGAAAATGATAGAGTTTCCCCTTCGAGTGTACTCTCCTAGATTTATCCTTTTGAGAAATCAAACATCTCCTAGAAAAATTATTAATATCATTATTTATTCCATGCCAATAATAATATTTTTTAAGATATTTGTACGTATTATTACATCAATGATGAATAGAATGTAGAGATATATGGGCTTCACTTAGTGATTTATTTTTCAATTGGGGAACACTTTTCACACAAAACAACCTTGAAAATACTATGATTCGTTCATTATTAGAATTAAAATCAGGAAACATACCATTCTTGACCAAGTATACTCTTTATTGATAATTGATATCTTTTTTTTGAGCAACATAAATTATTTATGAGAAATAAAAATTCACTTAAACATGTTTAAAAATAGAAGAGGTTTCTACATACAAAATTTATAGGTCAATATTCATTAAATGATTAACTAAATGACCTTGTTTAATTCTAGTCATATGTAATTATGGATTATTTTTTCATCTCATGGAATCATATATATTATATTCCTTTCCTATATGATAATGAATTGGGAAATTAGAATTTCTAATCATGTCTAGACAACCTCTTTTCCTCATGTCCATCTCTGTTTGAGTGAATGTATATGTTGAACGTTTATGATGAGTATATATGTCACATTTCACCTCATATAAATTTTTAATCAATATTCATAATGAAAAAACTATTTCATCCATATCATGGTCATGTGTGGGGTAATTCTATTAATGAGGTATCAATTGATGAGATGAATATATTATAACATAATAAATCTTCCATAACACACAACTTATTCCCTTTAGAGAAGTAACACAATAAATAATCAATTTAACATTTATTAAAATAAAGGATTATGATAGATTTTAAACCAATATTTCTTTCAATTAAACAAATCATTCATCATAATAATTTTTCTAGATGAATCTAAATCCTTTTCATTTTATTATTATTAGTGGGATTGGTAACCAAACAATGTCCTCAACAAACATTTTTTAGTAACCCACGAATCCAAAAAAATTGAATATTAATTAAATTTTTAGTCCTTGACCACACTTAAACCACTATATTTTTATTAGGATTAATTGTATTTCCATTATTAGTAAAAAAAATTCCCATGAATAAAATTTTCTTGTACCCAAAATTCACATTTACTAAATTTTCGATATAACTTAATTTGTTTAAATGTCATCAAAAAATGTTTGTAATTTTTTTCACAATAAATAAATATTTAATATTATAACTGAATATAATTGATAATCCAAACAACAAATTAATCCAAATATTCATTATACACTATATTCATTAGATCCATAAATATAATGGGTATGTTTATTAACACAAATGGACTTTTCAAAAGATCAAAATAACTATAATGTATTTTGAATTTCAACCTTAAAATGTTCACTTATTTCACCTTTATATATTGTATCCCATAACTAAGAACAATATAAAAATTTATTTTGTATCCTAGAGTTTACACCACCTAATTTTATGGTACAACATCAACTATAGTAGTAGAAAAATACATTTCCACACAAATCTACATTCGATATTGATGATTCCCACCTTGTGTAAATAACATTGTACAAGAATTATTATATTTAACCAACTTGATTATATTTAAAATTTCACAACTAGATAAATATATCTTTTACCATTACTTTTATTACTAAACCTCTCTCCCATACTATCACATTACAAACAACCAATATTACTTCATTGGTAACACTGTAAATATCTTTCCAATTTTTTGAAAAAAAATTATTTTCCTAGATTGGAACATTTATGGGGCTTACCTCCAAAGTTATTGGATGTATGCCTCTAATTTTCTTTCCAAGTACACCAGTTTATACTTTTTTCAATGAAAAAAGTCTTACTAAACTCTATCTAAACTCTCTTATCATAGTGAATAACATCCTCATAACATTTAAATTCATGAGAGTCCAATGAAATACTCTATCTTAGAATTGTGTAAAATCTATAAATTCTAATGTCATAGTCAAAAATAAAATTCACTTCATACCATTAAATTTTATAAAAATTTTCCATATAAGTGTAAAATGAGTCTTTATAATTTTTATTAAAATAAAAAATGTCATACTATTATAATCCAAAGAACTCTAGGAAAAACTACTCAAGAAAAATATATTTAATGTATGTCCTCTACAAAAATCAATGTAGCATTTTTCTATAGTATTTTTAATCAGATACCACATCTATCAATTTCAACATCAAAATAATAAATATATTGACTTTAATTTTGATATTATATTTATCCCAAAACATCAAGTATGTTTTCCATATCATTAATCCATCATTAAACTTTCTCAATATCTGATGTTTTCGTATAATGTTGGACGATCCTGATTTATAAAATCCTAAACTATAGTAAATTTCTATATGTATAATTAAGTCACGCAAATTAATTCATTTAATAGTTATTTGAGTTCATAAAATAAGTTAGTACGTCCACAATCTAATATGTTTTAACCATTCCAGGTTGCTAATTTAAAATTTTATTATCCTCTTTCTGCCTTCCCAATTCAGCTCCCATGTTTCCATTGTAATAAAAAATTTAAATAGACATGGATTAGATGATATAACATTAAAATATTTAAAATATATCTCATGATAATATTACAGAAGAAATAATATCTTTAAATTATATTGTAACGTTATCCCAAACTCTATAGGTATCTAAACCATTGTTTAGACACTAACTAAAATTAAAGATGCATTATTTAACCCATAAGTATGTGATTTAAAATAAGTTATATACCCTTTTACATTTTAAATATATTTTTGAATTATAGTTATCTATAATTATGTAATGACATTATAAAATAATGTATTCTTTCATAATGTGTATATTTTTTCAACAAAACCAAGAATTAATTTTACACACATATTTTATTCAATAAAATTATTCTTTAGTTATGATGATCCACTATAGAAGAAACATTGAACACTAAAAAATATTTAATATTACAAATAAAAATTGGAAAACAATTGAAAATTTTCAATGAGGAATGTTCTCTTATTAAGTTATTTTAAATTAATGAAATTTAGTTAGCCAAATGAAAAAAATGAAAAATAAGGTAGGATTTTTCCTTTTTCCATGTAAAACAATGAGAACACAAATAAAAAAATTACATAATGGAACACAAATCTTTTATTAATGAGAATCATTTAATCTCATAATGAATCATAGTAAAAACCATGATGGTTTCAAAATCAAGTGGAAGCACATGAAAAATTCCACTAAAAACAAATCATTCACCGTTAGAAGTTATTAACCATTACCTAATATATGAAATAAAAATTGTTCCATAAAATCATATTAATTATTAATTTTTCCTCAACATAAACCAATTTCATAATAATTTAATCCAATTTTCATTATATAGGAGTAACCTAAGCTTTTATCACCTTCATTTTTCTCCTTCTAATACTATTTGACACCCATTACATTGGTGAGTTATATTAGGCTCACCCATCATCATGAGTTATATATTACATTAATTTCTTCATCTATAATTATAAAGTACAATATAATGAAAAAAATTTAATATTTCACTTTTTCATCAGAAAACCCTTGTGAAAACATTTTAATTTATAAAAAACTCTTTCAACCAACATCTATAGTGGAGAAAAGCTCTCTGTTTCCTTAGGAAACAATTTTAAAATTAAAAATTCATATATTATTGTAAAGAATAATTTAATTAAAAATAACCATAAAAAATGAAAATTAATTTTTTTATTTAATAATAGATATCGATGTCGGGAAAAAGTTTATTTTTAAATGTTTAAAAACATTCAATTTCACTTTTTTTTTAAAAAGAAAGAATTAACCAATATTGAAAACATTGAGAAGATTACTTCCTAAACCTTTTTAAACAAATAATTATTTTTCAATGATGACAACAAAAAAAATTCAAACTTAAATTTTACCATTCATGAAACATTTAAAAGAACACAGATATGGATGAGAATGAGTTTAAAACAATTTAAATATCATTTTAAAAGATGATCACCCAATATATGTTCAATCTACCTTCATGCATTCACTTAATTTTTAATAATAAAATTCAGTTGGTTTGAAATATTAATTTTATCCCATTTCATGTTAATGGAATTATTATTATTCTTTTTATATCATTTATTACCAAATTGTGTTATGTTATTAATATGGATAAGGTTTCCTTGGTGAATTTGGGATCATTCATTTTATAAAAACAAAAACACATTATTATGTTCATCGTGGTCAAATGGGTTATGGTAAAATTATATCTAGAATATTGAAAATATTATATTTTTCATGTTTATAAATTATATAGTCTTTTTGAAAAACCATGTAAGGTGGTCATGAAAAACGAACCAATCGTTTCATGGAGATATATGTCCATACGTAATTATATACGATGTTTTAATTTTTATAGTTAT
Organism: Viscum album; assembly: GCA_963277665.1. Lineage (NCBI taxonomy): Eukaryota > Viridiplantae > Streptophyta > Magnoliopsida > Santalales > Viscaceae > Viscum > Viscum album. Next base: position 1,024,095,862 of record OY728160.1, on the reverse strand, counting down.
TGGAAAATAAATAAGAAATATTTTATTTTTATATAATCGTAAAAATGATATAAATGTAATATTTATTCATTATTTTCATATTTATTCCCATAATTATAAGGTTATAATGATAAAATAATCACATTGTTATTTGGTGGAGGTATTCCACATGTATGGATGAGTGACATTATCAATTTCCTACAAATGGAAATATTAAGAATTTATTTAATACATTAATTTTATATAATATTATTATTTCCTAAATATAATATATATTCATTATTTACATAATTTTACTATCCATATTATACATTAATGAAATATGAAACACCTTAATTTTTGGAGGTGGTAGTACCCTCATACACGTGATTAATATATTCATTTCCCAAATGATAAAAATGTCATCAAAAGGTTTGTAATATAATAAAATTAAAACGTCCGTGTATTTGTGATAATTATTTTGATAAATAATTATTTTTAATAAGATTTTATTCGGGTTTAATTAGAAATAAACATGAAATATGTCAATTAGGACTTATACCTTCTCCTTAGATATCCCTCGTTGTCTTCCACATTTATCCTTTTAAGAATGGTATTTTGTAATGATAATGTCTTCTTTTATGTGAAGAGATATGTTGTGGAGTTTTTTGGGTGGGGATCAGCCTATTTATAGTTTTTGTATGGTGTGATTAAGGGAGGAAAGGAGGTTCCTTTTATATGACACTAAGTGGAACACTTGTAAATTTTCCAAAAAAGTAAATATAATACATTATTAATCATGGAAAAGTGTCTCCAACACTATCCAATTTAATAGATAAGGAGATAATGGATGATATAAAATCTTCAATAAAAATTAATATAAGATATTTTGTTTTTATCACCTTGTTTTTACCATAATTAACCTAATATTCTATTTTCCATTATATAATACTATTTCCATAGATAATTTTCATAATAATAAAAAAATTAAATCAATGCTAAATTTGATCCTCATTAAAAAAATATTGAATCCTTTTTAAAACATTCAATATTTATAATTATGAGAAATAAATTTTAATATAATTATTCCAATTGTAATGAATTTTTTTTTAGAAAATTTCATTATTAAGTATAAAATGATTTTATACCAAAATCATATTTATTATTGTTTTGAATAAAATTTGAAATATTATTATTAATATGTTTTATATTATATTAATATAAAATAATATAAAAATGTAAATCATTCATTTAAATAAAATTTTAAGATAAAAAATTCACATTAGAAAAAACTGTATTTTTTTACTATTCCCCCAAAAATTATTTTTTCATAGAGAAATAAAAAAAATTATCGAAATAAATATTTGATATATGGATTCCTATAATTATGTCATTTTGAAAATTTAAATATATAAAATCATGAAATTATCTAATAAATATAAAAATCAATTCATTGAAAAACAGTTTAGTTACATAAAACTATTCCATTTTTCACTAATTGTTATTACGAAACTATATCTAAAACTATGATGAATATAAATCCATCAAATAAATTCATATAAATCATATGATTGATTTATATCAAGTATTAAATAGGTTTTCAAACCCCCTATCCTATGTAAATTACATTAGATTAATTTTATTCCTTATACTAACAAGTGAGGGTATGTTTACAACATACAAATTTTTTTGTTCCCATGTTTCTTCATCAATGTGATTATTCTATAAAACTATTACATTATGGATCAAATTATTTAATTATTACTTATATCAATAATAAAAAAAATTAAATCATATTTTCTTCATAAGATATTTTCTCCTCTAACTATACCTCTTAATGGCTCATAACATGGGATGCATCATGTATATACTTTCTTAGTAAAGAGACATGAAAAATATGATGTAGCTCTAGTAAATTCTAGGGTATGCATAAATGTAGGAATGAATTTTTGGAAAATAGACCACAAACTTGATGTTCACTTTCTACTAAATGATTTTACACTTTTACATGGAGATAAATTAAGAAAAACACAATAACCCACCCCAAACAAGAGTTTATTACTCTTATTATCATCAAAAATATTCTTCTTAATCTCATATATCATTGTGTGTTATTGAATATTATTTACATTATATACAATTTAATCTACCATTTATGTTCCCAGAAACATCCTTTCACAAGATTCATCCCAATATGATGGAATTCTATAACACCATACATATAATGACTAAAAAGGTGTCAAATATATACTAGAAAGAAACTTTTTATTATAAGATACATCTACGAATAACATATTGTAATACCATATTCTATATCAATTCAATGCTCAAGCCTAAAGTATATCTACATAATTCTGAATAGTTCATTCTGAATGTCCATCCGATTGTGGATGAAATGTTGTTCTCAAATTTAATATTCCACCCAACCGATTTTTAATCCCCTTCTAATCATTTTAGGTAAATTTGGGATCACAATTAGATACAATATATATAGGGACTCTATATACACTTATTATCTATTTAATATAATGTCCAAAAGGCTGATTCAAATATGTAATATCTTTAATTAGATGAAAACGTGATCACTTAGTAAAATGAAATACAAAAACCCAAATCACATTATTAACACAGGATTTATTTTATAATACCACAATGAAATCTATTTTTATTTTTAATAATTTCTATTAATGAAAAATAAAATATTGAATAAAATCAATAGGTATTTTTCTTCATGATTTAACCTATTTAAATGTCATACATTCCATGGTAAAATATATAATATCTTTCTCCATACATTCCCAAAAATAACATTTTTAGAGATATTTATGCATCTTAGAACATCCATGATCAATAACAATTGAGATCTATGAGATTAACCAAGATATTCAATCTTTAACATGGAAAACATTGAAGAAAACCTCTTTAAAATTATAATAACACCTTCTTATAAACATTGAACTTCGAAAACATACTCTTCCTGATTAATTATAATGTTCCTTGTAATCCAATATCTTCCTCCAAAGCCTTCTTAATTCTTGCTAAAAAAGTTTATTGAACTAATACTATAACTAATATAGAAGATGTTTTTTCATACACAATTTCATGGTTAACATTCATTAAAAAAGTTAACAATGGGATCATGTTCCATTCATAACACATATAATAATACATTATAATTTAATTTCAAGGAACAAATTACATTGTTGGATTTTCATGGATGATAATTAATTCTGAAATCATAATCATTATTCAGTTCTATCGATAATAATTTTCTCATGATAAATAGGTTTTGAGTGAATCTATACTTTAAACAATTATGATTATTATATATTTCAATTTTCAAAACATATAAATTATGCTTAAAATTTTTAAATTAAAAAATATTACATCGATTACAGGGTAATTTGTATGATAATTCTTTTCATGAGGATTCAATTAATGTGATGCACACACAAAAATATGACCACTATAAATCATGAAAAACCAAATTCAATTCAATTAATAATTATTTTAAATAAAAAATTCCTAATTTATTATGCGAACGGATAACATTATAACACCAAAAAAAATCTTTTCAATTCAAGAAACAATTAATCTAATTCATTTATCCATTTATATTTAACTCGTTTCTTATTTAACTTAGTTTATGGGAAATATAACCAAGGAATTTTCTCAAAAATGTTATTATTAACCCACTATTCCAAGAAATGCTTTGTGTAATAGTAACATTTCTAGTACTTGGACACTCTTTACCACTTTTGTTTCCACAAGATGAATAGTTTTTCCATATTTATAAATAACTTTCACAAAAAAATAATTATGTTTCATCCATAATTCAAAATTACAAAATATTATGTATTTTTTTAAAGTCTTTATATCAATATTTATTTTTTTCTTATGATATTCATTTCATTTACTTTATATAATAATATAATTGATAAACACAACCATAAAATTATCTAAATAACCATGGAGAACTCTATTTATTATATCAATAAAAATAGTATCTGTGTTTGGAAACCAGAAAGGTATAAATAAAAAATCACAATCATCGTACCTAGTTTTAAACATCATCATAAAAATATCAAATTAGTTTCTAATTTCATGATACTACCATTAACTCAAATCAATCTTCAAAAAGTACATTGAACCTTGGAGATGACACCATTTATTTTGAGTATCTAAAATCTATGATAGTAGTAGGAAAATAAATTTCCACACTCTTTTACTTTTGGTATTGATAATTTTTGACCTGAGTAAACATGTTTGGAAATTTATTAGTGTAATAACCCAACACATTTTTATTAAAACATTTCACTACTGAATGACTATCTATGTTCCAATATTTATTCAGATCCTAATTTTTTTTTGTACATCCATAATCCAAATGATTTTTATTAATCCTTTGATAAGACATTCCTCATCCAACCAAAAATTATGTAAAATTTATTTTACAAAATTTTGATCACTTTTTGTGGATTTCATCTAGATTATTAGGTTGATTGAATCTTCATTTATTTCTACCATGGTAGATTCAAAATTTTTCTCATCACAATGTACATAAGAATCAGAAAAATCCATCTTAACAATCTCAGTCTAATAAATAATATGCTCATGACATTTAAATTCCTTATAGGACAATTATTTTTTTATACATTGTCTTCAGAATCTACAAAATTTTTAAATTTTATTCTCACAGCCCAAAAGTATTCAATATATACATTACTAGTTTGTTAATCCTTTCCTCATAGGATTCCACAAAATTTTATTTTATTTTCTTTAAATCTAGAAATATTTTTTCTATTATATACTAAATAAAATTCAGAAAATAATTCTCATGAAAATATTCTTTAATACAAATTAATTCCATAGAATCAATATTATATTTTTCTATATATTTGTTAATTTAGGGCGACAACTAATAATTTTTTTCATAAAAATAATAAATATAGGGTTAAAATTTGATGTTACATACCTCCCAAAACATAAAATTTATTTTCCATGTAACTGATTTATGCATAATCTTTCACTGAATTTCAAGACCCACTACGAATTAGAGGGTTTCGATTCATAATATTATTAAATATAAATCACATTATCTATGGATAATTAAATATTTATATTCTCATAGGAGAATGTATTTATTTACTAGATCAACTAAGTAAATATTAATATAAACTGATCTATTATAACCATTCTAGGTGGATAATCAATGATGTTATTACACCATGATTCCTTCTTACATTATCTTCCCAATTTACTCTAAGGAAAACCATTCGAAACTAACATGAATTATATGAAGAAAAATGGTATTATTTAAAATATATATCTTGATATTATAACTACAAATTATAGTCTCATTAATGTTCCTTTTAACATTACACTATCCATTAAAGATTTCTAGACCTTTTATATGACACTATCTATAACGATTGATGCCCTATTCAATCCATAATTACCAGATTTATAATAATTTTTTCATAGTGATTTATTTATTTGATAATTTGGGTTTATATTTTTAGATAAATAGCTAAACAAATAATAAAAAATTCATAAAATTTCCCTTAGTATAAATTTTTCCAAAGAAAATATATAATTAATATTTATCACCATTTACATTAAAGACACATTTTTTTTATTTTAAGATGAGAAACTATTGTAAAATTCTTGAACATAGTAATCTATATAAACATCTATAAAACCTATGAAAAATTATTCGAAAATTTGGGATGGGAAAAAATGTCATTGAGTGATATAAAAATAATTGACTCTCCTTGCTCTAGAGAAAAACATGAAAACCCATGATAACTTTTACATCTCTCACAATAAACATATTTCACATAGTGAAAATATTTTCACAATTGAATAATTAATACATTCTAAAAATAATATTAAAACCATTATAAATAACAAAAAAACCATTAATTCATCATGAGGTTTTTTAGAAGTCATGAAAAAGATAGAAAAAAAATATTTTACCTTTAAAAGTTCATAAACATTGCTTAAATCAAAAAATAAAACACTTTATTTGAAAAACTATTTTTCAAAGTATTTTATAGTTATCTTGGAGAATTCTATTAATAACCCAGGATCGTACATTTTTAGTCCATTTTAGAATATCTAAATCCTAGTTAATTCTAAAGGAGTAACCAACCTCTTTATCTGCATATTTTTTCACCATCAAGGACATTTCATTACCCAATAAATTTTTGACCTATATCATTCTCACCCATCATCATGAGATTTATCAATCTCAATTTTCATCATATATAAGGAAAAATTACCATAATATAAACAGAAATATTCCAATATTTCATTTTTCATTATAAAACTCAATAAAAACTCATTTAAACTCTTAAGAAAAACACATTAAATTATCTCTTATATATGAGGTAATGTTTTTGATTCCATATTAAGATGTCTTATAACTTTGAAATCACAATTTGTTGAAAAAAATATTTACTTTTATAATAACCATGGAAACATAAAATAGATTCTTTCTAACTAATTATTTCTATGATGGAAGGAAAATAAGTCAAGATTATATGTTAAACAAATGTAATTTCATTATTTTTAACTAACTTGTGAACCATTTTATCATTTTATTTTACTTTTTTACGATAATAATGATGCCTAATTGAATAAATGGGGACCCAGGGGGTGTCCAAGAATCGTTTATATCTAAGGTCACTAAAAATTAAAGAGGCATATATGGCGGCATAATTAGAAGAAATTGTTCCACCCATCCCGCATGGTTTTCCTAAACCATGCGGTTACTAAAAGTGGGGAGCAAGGAGATACATGGTATATTTTAAATTGTGTAACCCTAGGGGAATGTCCATTTGTTGTTGTAGAGGTTTGGCATGAAGCAGATTTTCAATGTTCGATAATCTATGGGCCTAACAATGTGGGGTTCTCTTTTATGTAGTGGCTTGGAGCACATTTAGAACATTGATTGGCCAATAGTGTGACCAAACCATTTGGCCCATGTTTTGTTGGTGAATTCACCATTATCCCCTCTTAAATGATTTGACCGATTTGTTTCTTTCTTCTTCCACCATCATTTTATCCAGTAGTGCATCCTTCCTCTATCATGTGTTAGCTTCAACCTCCCCTCTTCATATGGTTTTTGATAACTCCTTCATTTCTCATTTGAAATGCATAATGTGGAATTTAATAGAAATATCTCAGTAATATATATCATCATATTCCTTCTATTTATTGTTTCATTGAACCTTTAATTTGATATTTAATTATGAAGGATTTTTTTTCTATTTCCAATTCATTGGATGATTTCTTTATTTTCTCTTCTTTTATCTCAATTTAATCCTTAACAACTGATTAGTGGAGTTCTAGTACATTGTGGTAGGTGGTATTGGAAATTACATATAATTTGATTTTTTTTAATGATTCTCAATTTTTATGATCACAAAACCTTTCCAACAATTCTTCAAATTTTATTAGTAAATTAATTAAATATGTTTTATATGTAATGTTTGATCCTACATTACGACAAAACAAACTGTGGGTTGTTCACCTCATCATCGACAACCCATTGGGTTTTCCCACATTAAATGGACTTTTTCCTATGCGTTAAATAATTAACCACCTTTTGTGTGTGTGTGTGTGTGTTTAAAAGTGTTTAAATTTCATTATTCCATATTTTGAGTTGATATAAATTTGCAGGACATGATTTACCCCTCATATCTTGATTGTTAAACTCATCGACCTTTTCCTTGTTTATTTTTTAGGCACATTGGTTGGAAGATTATAATTATTACTACTGTGTGAATGGTTTTATCTTCTTTACTATTCTTTATACATATTAAATTCTATTTTCCTTACTCATTGAAATTGATAATTAGTTCGTTCTGCTTATTAACCTATGACGTAAATGTTTCGCATGGATTTTAGAGTTTTTTTAGATTGGTTATCATGGGGATTTGAAATTATTGTTTGATGGATGTTAGTTTTATATTATATGGATTTTCATATGATCCATGGTTGTTATTCAACACCTACTATGGTCCAGGATAAAACATAGGTCCCACCATAATGATTGTGTGGCCATACTTGTTGTGTTTAGATCAAATTTATGTGACGCGCCTATAGAGATACATTGTCATTCCTTCTATGTGGTATATGGGAGTATATTTATACTCATAGTAGATATTGGATGCCTATGGCATCAATCGGGGATGAATATGTTCGAATGAATGATACCACATACCCCATGTGATACATGGTCCACTAAGGGATATACTAGGTACAAACTCAGAGTTACCATGCCATGAGTGATATAAGGGATACTGTATGGGTTACTCTGTATGGACTCTATGGAATTGGTTATATCAAAGATACCTAATGGGACCCTTGGGATTCATATTTGATCATCGTGGATGGGATCAAGACACCACCGTGGATTTAGTGGATTGTTTTCTTATACCATTTGTGATTTCTGTTAATATAAATATGGGGATACTAAAATGATGATATGTGAATATTCCCTCAATGAAAAAGAATAATCATGGGTTTTAACTACCTTGGATGTTTCACTAATGATGGACTATATATATTTATCTCTCCAATGGTATAGTTTTCACTTGGTTCAAATATCCGGATTAGGTCGAAGCATGTGGGATTGGTCATGCATCCATTTTGGAACATCGGATGATGTATTTAATTATTTATTCCCCTACATTCCCATATTTATTACTATTTAATGCTATCGTTTATTTATTACATGAAATTTATTGGACTATATACTATGGGTGGTAGCCTACTGAGATTTTATCTCACACCATGGATGAGCTGTCTTTGATACCCATGAAGACATCATGACTGTAGGTACTAATAATTGTAAGTGTGTGGATTTTTATGATTGATTGATTTGCGACATTATGATGGAGATTGGGGGAAGATGATAGATTATATGCTCGAGATGATTAATGTATCATTTTTTTCCTTTATGGTATTTTGATATATCGGGTAGTATATGCTTGTATCTCACATTCTCCCTGGCCTACCCCTACTATGATAGAGCAGGCTCCTGAATTTCACCAGCAACATTCTACCATCTTCTTGGTGGGTGGAGGACATTTTTCTACTGATTCATGGTTAGAATCCATGGTGTTAGTCATTGACCATCTTGAGATGCCTCTAGAATAGAGGGTAAAGATCTATACATACATGTTGTGTGATTCCATCAAGAATTGGTGGGATATCATCTATCAGGATGAGAATCATCAAGATATGGTTTGGGTATACAACCATAGAGCCATCTACGATAAATTATTTCTATAGAATCTGTGGGTGGGTTGTTCTAGGGGGTTCATGAATCCTTACCGGGGATCTAAGATTGTGCTAGAGTATTTGTCACGCTTCAATATGCTCCAGCATTTCGCTCTGTCTCTGGATAGTAATGAGTTGATGATCTCAATGCACATTAGGGGCAGGATTTGGTATAGTGTATACTCAATGGTGAACATATTCTAATTTACTACCATTAAGAGACAGTGAAATTGTACCTAGTTAAATAATATAAACTCAGATATACTAGTAATGTGATATAGGGAGATACAGTTCTTAGGATAAGAGATAGTGCATCTAGAAGTATGAACTGGAACGTGAAGTGTGAATATGGGGGAATTACCATCTAGGATACAGACACCAGAAGCATTATAGTGTGTCACCAATGAATTTGGATATTCCATAATAATCCTATGTGAACTTGGAAGCTGGTTGAGTGCCAATATTATGATAGGATGGTTCTCCTTCAGTGCTTCTCCCAATCTTTTCTTCGAGGATCTAGTGAGAGGGGATCCATACAAACTCCTCAATCAAGAATAGGATCCGAGAATCCACATTATTCATTGAGGAGGTCTTCTACCATTTGATATAACCATGGTGGTATTGGTTGTGGTGAAATTAGTCTGGCCTAAGAGTTTAAACCAATGTAAAGTGGATCTAATAAGGCTAGTTAGGTAGCATCTTGGGGCCACACTTTAGGCTATGTTTATAAAGTCAATTCCATGCCCAAGGATAAGAGTATAAACCATCTATAGATACTAATACTATTCTGATAGTCTTTATGTTAGTTTCCCCCATTTCAGATATAGGTGCATCCCATTTTTTTATATTTGTCATGGTTGTGGAAGGTATGGGAAATTTAATTGAGTAATTATAAGGAATAAAATCTCTTGACAAGATACTAGGGGTTAGATCAATGGGAATACGCTAGTTCTAGGAGTTCACCCTTGAAATAGGGGGGTAATGATTCTTATAGAGTTTATTCTTCTTTCAGATGACCAGGTTCGATGTATTTCATGGTATGGATGGTCTCTTACTTTTTCATTACCATGTGTATTTCTATTAACGATGAATGTCTTTTAAATCCTCTGAGGGAAGCAAGTATATTCAAAATAATGAAAGGTTTTTCTAGGAATGCTGAGTTGTAATTATGAATACTAGGTTATGTTGAGTGAAAACTCATATAAAAACTCTATTTGGGATAGAGGAAGATATGAAGTTATCAGAGTTCCCTAAAGTAGGGGATCACTTTAGGGACGTTTTATCTGATGATTTCTTCATCTTTCCTTCTAATAGAAGGGTCAAGTTCACTATAAATCTTGTTCTAGGTGTATAACTAATGTCAATTACTCCATATTGTTTGGATCCAATAGAACTATAGGAACACAAGAAGCATCATGATGATCTTAAGGCTAAGAGTCATATTTGACCTAGTAGATCACCATTGGATTACCTATCCATTTCACCAAAAGGTGGATTTTACCCATAGATAGTTTCTAGATTAATATAGATTGGACCATATTATAAGAAATAATTGGTATCCACTACATTGTATCAATGAACTCTTTGACTGTACCTATGGAGATATCACTTTCCCAAAGAACAATTTGAGGCCATGATATCATGAAGTGCAAGAGATGCAACTGGACATACCACATACAACATTCTAGAGATGTTTTATCATATATGAGTATCATGTCTTGTTGTACGGTGTAAAAAAATCACCTATAGTCATCATGGATTTGATGAATCGGGTGTTTAACCTATATCTTATTTCATTTGCAGCGGTCTTCGTACATGATATCTTTGTGTACTAATGCATTAAACATGACCGTGATAAAAATCATGGGATCGTGCTGATAACACAAATAGAAAACAAGAAATATGTGTATCTTTGTAAATTTCAATTTTTGATTAGTGAGCTTCACTTCATGGTTCATATCATATCTGATCTTGGTTGACCAAGATAATGTGAGTATTGTGGAATCATGGGAGCATCCCAAGATTTTTTTAACAAATGTAGCTTCATTTTGATAACTATCTATTATAAGAGAATAATCTTGGAATTATGACACCATCCATTTCCATTATAGTCTTGAAAAAGAAGGATGGGAACATCAACATGACTAAAGATTGTGAGACAACTATTCAGGACATAAGGGGAAGACCAACTTTAGAAATGATTCTAATTCATCCTTGTTCTAGTAGAATATATAATGTCAATTGTGATGATTTAGCAATCTGGATTGGTGTATGTCTGATGTAGGGAGATTGGGTTGTAGTATATGGATCGTTCCAACTCAGGACTTATAAGGGGATCTATCCTACACACAACGTCAATCATTCTTTCATGGTCCACATAATGCACTAAAGGTGGTAATTATATTTTGGGGAATGTATCATCATGTGAATGGACTATAAAAGTATCAAATACATCTCTACATAGTGAGACATGAATCTTTGGTAGTTCAGGTGGGTGTAATTCTTGCAATTATTCCACTTTAATTATGATTACAGACTGATAAAGGGAAATTTTATAGCTGGTACCTTGATCTAGAAGGCTCATATGAAAGTAATTGCAGAGGACCACAGTGAGTGTTAGATGATGATGATGTTATCTGAGTCTCACCAATAGGTTTTGTTATAGAATGGAAAACCAGTTCTAGCAGCTCTTCCAGTGACATCCTCCCATATTGAGTAGGTTCGAATGGGGTATTTATCTAATTCTAATGGCCACATTTTGAGGGAGAGTGTTATAGAGAGAACCCACCTTATGGTTTGGTTATGGATATATATGAGACCTTGCTCTCTATGGAAATGTTTGGGTGACTTCTAATATATGGGATGACATTGTGATGAAATATTATTCCTCTAAATGGGCATTTAACCTTGTTCATACCAATATGTACTGAGATATATATCATCATTGTTGGTGGTATGGTATGATGAGCCAGATAGCAGAAATTTTTACTCAGTGATCCAACTTTCACCAAGGAAATGCATTGCACTAGATGTCTTCTAGAATTCTGCATCCCCTTTCCATTGCAAAGAAGAAATGGACGGAATTCACAATTGATTTCATGACTGGATGGTAAAGATCCACATGAGGTAGTGATGTATTATGGGTGATCATTGATAGGTCGACCATGGTTCCACACATTCTACTAATATAAGAAACCCTCACTATTAATGATTTAGGAAGGCTTCACACTTGGGAGAAACTGTAACATCATGGTTTGTCCCATTATATCCTATCATACAGAGATTCCCTATTTAATTTTTCATTCTTAAAAGGATTGGAAAAGAATCTAGGTTCATAGTTTCTCTTTAGTACATCATATCACCCTTATACAAACTATTAGTCCAAGAAGACAATATGGATGTTCGAGGATATTCATCGGTCCAGAATCCTTCTTCTTTATGGTTTATGGGAAAATTATATTCCATTTTTTTTACTTTTCATACATCATTAGATTTAAAGAAATGATTCATATGGAATTCTATGATTCCCTCACTGGTAGACCATTCATTCACCTATATATATGGTTGAGGCAAGCGAGGCATCGTTATTGGGTCCTCTTCTTTTGAAGGATGCATCAATGAAAGTCCAGATGATTCAAAAGCATATAGATAAACCTCAGTCAATGATGAATTATTATACTAATCAAAATCATAGAAATTGAATGTTAGAGGAAGGGAATCAGTTCATTCCATGGGTATGTTCTAGATTTGGGCACACAAGAATTCATATATAAGGCTAATTATCACCATTTAATATCTGGCCATTCGATATAGTGAGTAGATTTGGGATAATATAATATCAGTTGAAGTTACCTCATAGCTATTTTCCTTTCACAATGTCTTCTACATGTCATAACTTTGATAGTATCAACCCGATTTGTCTAATTTATTTGACCCTAAGGATATAAAGATGGAGGAGGATGTATCCTCTGAGGAACATCTAATACATATCATTGATTAGATCATAAAGGCCCTCCAAGGTAGGTCAGTCCATCTGGTCTGGGTTCTATGGTGATAGAAACATGTATAGGATGATACCTGGGAGTGGTAAGCTAATTTACATGCTTAGTGGATGGAACATTTCTTGGATTATGTCTTACCCAACTCAGTAGGGTATCTTGGAGATGATTTGCCTAAAGGTTGGAGGTTTTAATGCACCTACTATTTTACAACGTAAAAACAATTTTTTCATCTTTTCTTTCATTATTGTAATAACAATAAATGATGGAATCATGGGGGTATCAGGGGTGTCATTTGATCATTCAGATTTTGGAGCCGCATACATTAAAGAGGGATACTATGCCACACGGTTATTAGAAACAATTATCCCCATACCACACATTTTACCTAAACGATACAGTTATAGAAAATGGGGTGATGGGGGGAAGAACAAATTTTCTCCAACCATGTGACCCCACATACATAGCCTTGTTGTGGTATAGAGGTTATGGTAGATCATTTTTTTATTGTTTTAATATGGTTAGATAAATCGCGATCCTAACCATGAAAGTTCTACATTGAAGCAATGGATTTGAACATGGTTGGCGTATGGTTTGGAAAATCCTACGTCCAAACCATTGACCCCTTTCTATGTGGGTGAATTAGAATTTCCACTCTTAAATTAATTAACAAAATTCATTCTTTCTTTTTCCTCCCTTTTTTTCTCCAAAGGTGTAGCCCACTTCCTCCTTGGTGAATTTCTTCCTCTCCTCTTCATAGGTTTTGTGATAATTTTTTCATTTCTCATCTGAATAATTCACCATTATAGGAAAATTAAATATTTCTGTAAGATCTATCATAATCTCACTTATATTTTGAGTTTATTCCAACCTCTATTTCACTATTTAAATGCAATGACATTTTACATATTTTCACGGCATTGAGAGATTTCTTCATTTTCTCCAATATTATCTCAATTAATGGCTCGAGAATGGATGAGTGGAGTGCTTATAACAACCCTAAATATTTATTACCTACATAAACATGAAGTATTTAATAAACACCACTTGACACGACATAGAAGATAGAGAGATATAGTGTCTTTGGGGATTTGGATCATTATATAAAAACTTAAATCATGAAATACAACATCTTTATTGAAAACATTATTTATATGATCTCTGCATTCCCTCATATTCAGCACTGCATCAGATAACCAGAGATAAGCTTAAGAAACGGGCGAACTATAAAAACCAGTAAGGGAGTAGACAAGTTATAACATGAATAATACAATACATTTTATGAAATAGGCATATCAATGGGTCATGAAAGAAACATGAACATTAAGGCATGGTATAACATGATTATCATAGCATAGAAATGTGGCCACAACACTTAACATTAAATTATCATGAGCCAAGGATCATTGCACATGGAACATGATTAAACCCTCATTGCATAGGAAGCACGAGTAAAACCTTTTTGCACTTGAATTATCCTGGGTTAACACTCATTTCACATGACGTATCGTGATACTATACTTTACCCAATGCATTAGAGTGCTATCAGGGTGCACCCTTCTTTAAAATTTCATTTCATGCATAAGTGTGCCACATTGATCATGTAACATGGAATCAATCAACATAATATGTTTTAAAATTATTATGTAATGTGGAATAAATAAATGAATATACCATTCAGTATTTATATGTGAATAATGGTGAATACCATTGATAGAGACATGGGCATGTCATTCACTACACAATGATCTTGGCTTGAAAAAATGCGGTGAAATTTCTATAGCATAACGACATGGCATAAGGATTCATGAAAATGGTATATGATTGTGAAAAGGGTGTCTAATAATATTTACATGAAATGGATAGTAATGAGGTCATATAGATACATGTCCCAACTAATGTAATGGAATTTAGATTCATAATAAGAATATTTACCTGGATGTAAAAGAGGAGAGGGAAATCTCTCATAGAATTTCAGCATGGTAACAGTTGTACATGGGAGGCATTAATAAGAACAAAAGGGGTCTCCTATAATCCAAACATAATGAGGGCAGTATGGGGGAGGTGGATAATCATACTCCAACATTTGTAATTGAAAAAATCGAATAACAACTTAATGAAAAATGGACAAAAATGAGAAAGGAATAAATCCCTTACTTGGATGTGCGATCCCAAAATATTGGGAGAGGATTGAGAGAGGATTCTGGGGACATTGGGGAACCTTGGTAGGATTCTAGAGAATGGAGGGTGTTAGTTGGTAGAACCCCAAAGGATTTGAGTAAATAGGAAGTGGGAACATGGATTTGTTTATATAGGAAATGAGAGATAATTCTTTATTATTTAGGTTTGGGACACCTCACATTATACTAATTAAAACCACAAGCCAACCCATTTTTTTCCATGTTTTTCTCCAAAGGGGAGTGGAAAAACATATTTTATGAGGCCAATGGATGAAATTCATAAAATAATGGGTTTGCGTATGTGGATGTGAGTCACACTCTCATGGGAAACAATTTGAAAAGATAAAATGTTTTATAAGTCATGAAGGGTTCACTAAAGCATTGCAATGTAAATAAAAAACCCAAAATCATCTTATTTTAATGGTAAAACTTATTTTTTTCCAAATATAATGTTTATTGTATTCTATTACATCACTATGGGGAAATTATGATGTCATAAAACACATTATATATTTTAACAGTATTTAATATTTAAAATAAAATTCGACTATCTCAGAAAATTAGGAAAAATTCACTGATGCATAATTTCAACACCCTGATTTCAAAAAAATATTCATTTTATCTAAATAATTTTCTAAATTTGTGAATTTTTACTGTTAATGTAAAAACCATCATTTAAAGAAAATTAATGGGTTTTGACAAAAACAGATATCAAACCGTTATACAAATTACAATTACATTCATGAAATTATACGTTCATTTATATTTAATAAAAAATAATTTAATAATATAAATAAAATTTTATTAAATATTATTAAATTCCAGAGTCCATTAATTCTTAAATATATATTTCATAGTTGAATATTAACTAAGAATACCGTTTTTTCATTAAAATCTATTTACAAAGTAGAAATAAGTAAAAGAATGTATAATCTCTATAAAAAAATAATGTTAATAATCGTAGTACTAGGGTATTGTTATATAACCCCTTAAAAACATGCATTAGACTGAATGGTAAGGTGTGCGATGGTGACATACTCTTGGGGTGGCTAGGATAACATTGCTTGAGTGGTAATCTCTATTAACTTCCACTTCTCTCATAAGATGTTCTTATCAAGAATAACGTATTCAAGCTCGGTTTGGGCTAGGTCAAGAGCGATTCCAAAAGATGCAATCTCCTTTCTGAGTTCTGACAAATGGGATTCGTACGGTTCATGCCTACTGGATGAGGCCATCACTTCCTTTGTCTGTGTAAATTGGATTTCTTAAAGCCCTATATTTATATTAATCATGTGATCACTATTCAACAACTGTATTAGAAAAAATAATAGTTCAGAACGTTATTTTAAATTCCAAAACATAAAACTATATAAGTGCATATGTTTTACATAACCATAAGAAGAAATTTAAATAGGCCAAGATGAATTTTTCGTAATGAACTTTTTGGCTTGTCAAAGTCTTCCCCCCTTAAAAAAATTCATCCTCGAAATTTTATTTTCTCACTCAAAAACAAATTCGTGTAACTCTGATTCATCACATACTCTTATTCCCACATCACTTATTGAAACATGTTTTTTTTCAACAACGCCTTTGCAAGGGGAATTGTCTTATTTTGTATAACTTTTTCACCACGATCTAAGATCATCATTGGTTGCTCCTCATAAGAAAGATCATCCTCTAGCTCTACTACCTCGGAAGAGAGTACATGTGAGGGGTCTAGAATATACTTACTTAAGAGGGATTCATGAAATACATCATGTACATTGGCCATGGTTGGTGGAAGTGCTAGTCTATAGGACACAACGTCGTCATGATCAAGAATCTCGAAGTGGATGATGTACCTAGGACTTAACTTCCCTTTCATTCCAAACCACATGACCTTCTTCCACGAAGATATGCATAGAAATACTTGTTCTCTATCTTTAAACTCAAGGTCTCGATGACAGTTATCTGGATAACTCTTCTGTCAACTCTAGGCTATCATGATATGTTGTTGAATGGTTTTAACCTTCTTTTCCACTTCTTTGACCGTTTCTTCTCCTATAAGCTTACACTCACTGACTTCATCTCAACATGCTGGTGTTCTGCACCTCTTCCCATACAGGGCTTCATAAGGTGCCATTTAGATGCTTTATTAGAAACTATTATTATAGGAGAATTCAACTAGTAGACAATACTGATCCCATCATCCATTAATGTCTTTTGAACATGACCTTAACATATCTTCCAGTGTCTGATAGTATGCTCAGATTGGAAATCAGTTTGAGGATGATAGGTTGTACTGATGTTTATTTCAGTATCTAGATCATGTTGAGGACTCTTATAAATTATAGAGGTAAATATTGGATCTCAATTGGAATAAATAGATTGCGGTACTCCATACAGCCCTACCACATCCAAGATGAATATCTGTCCCAGTTGATCCAATGAGAAATCCTCCCAAATTGCAGTTGTGTAGACTTTGTAAGATGAACCACAACAACCCATATTGTATTATTTCCTTCTGATGTCTTCAGATGTCCGATGACAAAGTCCATTGTGATGTTATTCCATTTCCACGCTAGAATGGGAAATGGTTGCATCATACCTTTAGACTTCTGTCTCTTTTCCTTCACATGCTGAAACATGAGACACTTTTATGTATACTCCGCAATATTATTCTTTATATAATCCCACAAATAATGCTCTCATAGATCTTGATACATCTTTTTGTTTCCTAGGTGAATAGAAAAATTTGAACTATGTGCATCATCCAAAAGTTCATTCATGAGCTCTAGACTGGATGGAACATATAGTCTTTTCCAAAATCTCACAATTCCTTATTCATTAAAATTGAACTATGAGGATTTTCCATTTTCGGATAGCTCCCACTTTCATCTGAAATCACTCTTTATCCTTCTAAGAAACCTTCATCCTTTACCAAAGAGATGGCTGAGCAATCATTAATGAAAGGATTAATGATGTTCCCTTTTATTATTCTCATGTCCATATTCATCAAATCAAATAAGATTGGATCCTTCTCAATTATCATAATTGATAGAATTGGTGGGTCCTTTCTAATTAGATAATATGCCACCTTGTTTGCTTTCTCTGGGTGGTAATGGATTGAGCTCTCATAGTTTTTGATAATCTCTAACCATCTTCATTGGATCATGTTCAACTCTTTTTGTGTGAATATATACATGGGGATTTTGTGGTCTGTATATATTGTACACTTCTCACCAAAGAGATAATGCCGAAAAATTTATTAATCGAATTGCACCACTGCCAACTCCATATCATGTTTTTTATAATTCTCCTCATCAAAATTCAATTTCATTAAAACATAGGCAATGAATATGTCATTTTTCATCAACACATTTCCCAATACCTTCATCAAAGCATCACTAAATACCACAAAAAATTCACCACTTGTGGGTAAAGTGAGCACGTGTGCAGTGATAAGACTCATTTTTATCTCCTTGAAGCATTCTTCACATTCATCACTCCATGAAAACATTAATCCCTTTCAGATTATCTTGGTAAGAGGGTTGGAAAATTGTGGAAAATTTCTCACAAATTTTCAATAATATCCAGTGAACCCCAAGAATCTACGAATATAGGTTATCGTTGTTGGCCTCATCCATCCATCTATTGCATTTGTCCTGGAGGGATCGACATATATCCCATTTCTTGTGATGATATGGCCTAAGAATGAGACATCCTTCATCCAAAACTCACACTAGCTATACTTTACATAGATATTCTCCTTTCTCATGGTCTCTAGTATCTTCCTCATATGCTCATCATGATCCTCCGTGGTTTTGGAATATATGAGAATATCATCTATAAAGACTAACAAAAATTTGTTGTGGCAATATTTAATGAGTCTATTCCTCACGTCCATGAAGATTCCTGGAGTGTTAGTGAGTCTGAAAGGTAATAATATGAAGTCATAGTGCCTCTATCTTGTATGAAAAGCAGTCTTGGGGATATCATCCTTCATCACCCATACTTGATAATATCTCGACCTCAAATCCACCTTGGAGAAGTATTTTTTCCCATGTAGCTGATCGAACAAGTCATCAACTCATTGAAGAGGATACTTGTTCTTTATTGTGATTTTTTTGAGCTCACAATAATCAATGAAAGGAACATTGACCCATAATTCATCATTATAAAGAGTATTGGTAAACCCCATGGTGAAAAACTTGGTTGTAGAAGCCATTTATCTAGATTCTACTCCGGTTTTTTATTCAAATACTCATTCTCCAAAATATCCATTTTATATGGAGACATGGAAATTTTAAATTCACCAGGTATAAGATCAATTGAGAATTCAACATCTCTTCAAGGGGAAGACCAAGAAATTCATCATGAAACACTTTAATGATTTTCCTCATATATGAATGTCATCAAGGATAGTTTCCTCCTAAGACTCAATTATCTGAGCCAGATGTGAATGGTCATAAGGTTGTAATGTCCATTCTTGAGATTATGGAGCTAAATAAGATTCATCATCCTCCTTGCACTTGTATAGAATCGGGGGTTGATTCTCCAGATGGAGAGTGATTTCCCTCTCAAGGAAATGTATGTTGGATCTATATAAGAAAATCCAATCAATGCCGAGAATTGCATCAAATCCCACCATAGGGAAAATAATTATGTTCATCAGGATGTTTAATCGACCGATTAAGATAGTGGAGGAGTTATATTCATGGGATGAAATGATTTCCCCATTTTCCATACTCACTGTCATCTTTACTTCCATGATTTATGGTGGTGTTGGGATGGTTCTACTAAACGTTCGGGATATAAAAGAATGCGTATAACCTGAATGAAAAAGTATGTTCACTATTCATGAATTAATAAATAGAGTATCTATAAACACTTCATTGTTATAGTTCACTTCGGCAGTAGTGATGACAAAATATTTCCCTTGTAGGCTTGAAGGTTGTTGGTTGCCTCCAAAAAACATTCTCTTAGGGCATTGATTTGCATGATGCCCCAGTTATTTTCAGTTGAAGCAATGAACAATGTGTTGAGATTCAAATACAATGTTCCTCTACTCTATCATAGAAGTAGGTTTTTCTTTCCAATAGTTAATAGCCAGGTGCCCTTGTCTTCCACACCTAAATCATTTCCTCATCCCCTTTAGGAAAATTTTGGGGCGCTTCTTTCAGCACCGTTGGCATGTGGGGTGCTGGATTTTCGTAGCTCCATTGGATTTATCCATCAGACCACCAAAATTGATATCCACCTTCTGATTCCTACCACTATGAAACCCGTGAGATTCGCTGATAACTATTTTGACCTTGAGGGAACATCAGACAATTTCCTCATAAAAGTCAAAGTCATAGATCACCAGGGCTTTCCTCTGGCTAGGTTTCAACCCACCAAATAAGAGGTCTACCTTGCATTCTGGGGTAACGAAAAAACTGAAAGCATATTGTGAAAGCCTTGTGAAGTTTGACTAATATGCATCGAATTATTTATCATATTTTTTCTAGAGGTAAATGAAATCCTTTACCATCTTAAGCTAGAGGGTGGGCGGAAAATATTTATATCAAAAATTCTTTCAGAAATCCTCCCATTCCAATGCCTTGATCTCCTCATCAGGCTTCATATTTTTTATCAATGTCCACCATTGGTCAGATTCACCCTCCATACAATAATCATCGAGATGAACATTCTCTTGTTTGGAACATTTAAGGACGGAGAAGAACATTTTAACGGAGTTGATCCATTGTTCGGCGATTGAGTGATCAGAAATCCATTTAAAGTAAGAGGCCTTTGTCTCATGAAGCTCTCGATAAATACTTGTTCTTTTTTGTGGGGGGGGGGGGGTGTTGAACGTTACTCTTGAACCATGTCTCTATTCAAATAATGAGTTAACTGAGAGAAAATCGTGACAAAGTTCATGATTCCCACTCACATCGGATTGGGCATCTCATTAGCATAGTCATCACATTGATCTTTATATCAGTTGTTAGCACAAGTCATCCTATTACCGACCATTGGATGGAATAAAAGGAATGTTAGGGGTAACACCTAAAGGGTAATCCAAGGACAAAACATATTACTTATAATTAGATTTTATTTTATTAACTTATGAATCTATAGTCTTCAATATATGTTATCCAACATATATTTTTTGGGGTTTTTTTGTAATTCGCTTAATAATGGGTTATACTATGATTGTGAATTTACCAATGCATATCCCCCTGGAGTTTCATAACCAATGGTGTAGAAAGGACCGTATTCATGTACTAGGATACCATGGGTTAATCCTAAAACTCATTGTCGGGGTTTTCACCGCTAGGTACATCTGTGCTAGAGCTACCTCTTGTTGCTCGTATCCAGACAGGGATGTATTTTCCTGATATACCACTTACTAAATATCCACCAAAACATAAGGATGTTTTTATTATACTTAGTCCCATCTCTAAGACTTTTCTAGGGTTTTCAAATCCAAATCCCCAAAATAACTAAACTCATCCTATGATAATAACTATAGCAACCCTTCTTTTTTATTACATACTTAAACATAACTTATTACATAAACATCACTTGATAAAACATAGAATATAGAGAGTTATAGTGTCTTTGAGGCTTATGAACATTAAATAACAATTTAATGTATGAAATAAAACATCTTTATTGAAAAAATCCTTTACGTGATCACTACATACCCTCATACATAACATTGCATTGGATAACCTGAGGACATGTATAAGAAAAGGGTGAGCTAAAAATCCCATTAAGGGAGAAAACAAGGTATAACATGAAGAATACAATACATGGTATGAAATACACAAATCAGTGGATCATAAATGAAATATGAACATGAAGTAATGGTATAGCATGATTATCTTAACATAGAAATGTGGAAACAACACTTAACGTGGAATTAACATGTGCTAAGGCTCGTTGGACATTGAATGAGTAAAGACTCATTGCACATGAAGAAAAAGTAAACCCTATTTGAAAATGAATTATAATGAGTCAATATTCATTGCACATGAAAAATCATGATACTATACTTTACCCAATGCATTGGAGCGCTATCAGGGTACACCCTTCATAACATTTCAATTAATGCATAAGTGTCCCACATAGATCGTATAACTTGAAATCAATCAACATCATAAGTTATTCCACCATTAAGTAATGTTGAATAAATATATGAAAGTAAAATTTAAAATGTATATGTGAATAAATCTGAATAACTTTGATAAAGACATTAGTATGGAATTACTACACATTGATCTTGGCATGGAAAAACACAGTGCAATTTTGGCAGTGTAATGACATGACATAAGGATTCATGAAAATGGTTGATGAGAGGGGAAATGGTTTATCTTAATATTTACAAGAAATGGATAGTAAGGGGGTCATATAGATACATGTCATAACAAACATAATAGAATTTTTATGCATAATAAAATGGAATTAAATGGATGAAAAGAGGAGGGAGAAATCTTTCACAGAAATTCAGCATGGTAACGGGTGTACATGGGATCCATTAATGGGAGAGAAATGAGACTTCCATCATCCAAAAAAAAATACGGAAGTATTTAGGAGGTGATAAATTGTTCCCCACCATTTTTAATTGAACAAAACGGCTTAACAACTAAAAGAAAATTGGATAAAAATGAGAAAGGATGAAATCCCTTACTTGGGAGTGTGATCCCAAAACATTGGGAGAGGCTTGAGAGAGGATTCTTGGGAGCTTGATGCACCATGGGAGGAATATATATTGAGGAGGGAAGGGGTTGGTAGAACTAAAAAGGCTTTGTGCAATGATGAAGTGGGAACTTGGGTGGGTTTATATAAGAAAGGAGGGTGAATTCATTATTATTTAGGTTTGTGACACCTCACATTAAACTAATCAATACCACAAACAAGAAAATTGTTTTTCCCATGGTTTTTTTTCAAAGTGGAGTGGAAAATAATATTTTATGATTCCAATGGCAGAACTTATTAAAATAATAGGCTTGCTTATGTGGAGGTGATCCACACTCTTAAGGAAAACAATATAAAAAGTCAAAATGTTTTATAAGTCTTGAAGGGTCCACTAATGTTTTTTAGAATAAAACAAACAAACCCATAATCAAATTATTTTAATGGTGAATATTATATTTTCCGTAAATAATGTTTATAGTATTTTATTAAATCACTATTGGGTCACTATGATGTCATAAAACACATTATATATTTAAACAGTATTTAATTTTTACCCAAAAATTTGACTATCTCAGAAAATTATGAAAAATTCACCGTTGGATAATTTCGACATCCTGATTCCAAAATAGATATTCATTTTATTTAAATAATTTTCTAAATATGTATATTTTTACTTTAAAAATAAAAACTGGAATTTATTGAAGACTCATAGGTCTTGAAAAAAACATCTTTCAATCCTTAATAAAAATTACAATTGCATTCATAAAATTATAAGATCATTTATATTTAATAAAAAGAAATTTAATAATAATAATATAATAATAATATTTTTTAAAAATATAATTAATTTCAAAAATCCATCAATTCATCAAAATAGATTTCATAGTTGAATATTTACTAAAATTACTATTTTTTCATTAAAATATATCTATAAAGAATAAAAAGAATGAATATTATATATACTAGTATAATGTTCATAATCGTAGTACTAGGGTCTTGTTACATAACCCCTTAAAAATCTCGCATAAGACCGAATGGTAAGGTGCGCAAGGTTGACAGGCGCTTGTGGTGGCTTCGATAAAATTTCTCAAGTGGTAATATCTATCAACATCCACTTCTCACATAGGCAGCTCCCCTCAAGATTAATGTATACAAGCTCTGATTGGGACTGGTTGAGAGAAAATCCCAAAGACACAATCTCCTTTCTGAACTCCATCAAATGGGATTCATATGGGGTAGGTCTACATGGTGAGGCCATCACGTCGTTTGCCTATATAAAATGAATTTCTTAAAGCACTATATTTTTAATAATCAGGTGATCATTCTTCAATGGCAATATTAGAAATGGTAAAAATTCTCATCGATATTTTAAATTCCAAAAAATAAAACCCAATAAGTGCATATGTTTTTCATAACCATAAGAAGACATTTAAATAGACCTAGAGGAATTTTCATTAATGAACTTTTTGGGTCGTTACAGTGCTACTACATCTGGGATGGTGCTCAAGGTCTTTCCTAGTATTTTCATCACTTTTTAAATGAAGTTCCTTTTTAACACTCACCAACCCCATCTTTTGATGCTTAAAATGTGTTTAATAATTAAATTAAATGGGGTTTCCATGTAATGGGTGACCCAACGTTATGGAAAACAAATTGTCGTTCAATCACTTTGTCTTTGTCCTCCCATTGGGTGTTCCAACCATTAATGGAATTTTCCCAATTCCCTCTATGGTTCACCACATTGTTTGTGTCTCTCTGTCTCACCTTGTCTTAATTCCAAATTTCTATAATTTTAATTTTGATAAAATGGTAAGCCTCGAGTTTCACCTCATAACATGATTCTTAAAATTACACACCATGCCAATGATATTTTCATATAAACATTGGCTAGATGCATATGATTATTTATAATGTTTGAATTATTGTGTCCTATTTCCTATGGTTTATAAATATGCCTTTCCATGCTCCTTACGCATTGAACATGATTTTTAGTTCCTTTTTCTTAATTCCCTATGCTATGGATGTTTCACTTGAATTGTATAGTTATGTTTTCTTAGTTAACATGTGAATATGAAATGTTTATTTGAGGGAATGTGGTCATATTTTCTATTCCTTTTTATATGTTTGACAATTTTTATGCCACATCTACTATGGGACGTGAGAGAACATGAGTCACAACAGAAGGACTCTAGGGATTTTCTCTCCATGTTTGTTAAAATCTTTTTTCGATGTGTTAGGATAGGTACATTAAAATTCCTTGTAAAGGACCTATGGGGGAATTTTATATACTCTTGGGTGACATAGGTTCCCTAGGGGATTGACCGAGGATTGTCTCATTGGTAGGATGGCTTCACCATGACTCAAGTGATACCCAGTCCCCTATGAGAGATACTTGGTATATAATTAGTGTTATTAGTCCATGAGTGATATAAGGGATTCCATATGGGTCTCCATGGATGGAATATATGGCATCAATTAAATTTGAGACACCTATAGTTATCCTTGGGATTCTTATTATATATTTTTTAATGGGCTCAAGAATCTACCTTGGATTTGATGGACTTTTTTGTATCATGTGTGGTGTATCTTAATTTTTTTATGAGAAAGATCATATGATGACATGGGAATGTAACCTCCAAGAAAAATTATAATATATGTGTCTATCTACCTTTGTTTATTCAATTATGATGGACAATATATATTTATCACTCCACTAGTACAAGTTTAAATTGATTTTAATATCTATATTATGCCGAAGAAGGTGGTATAGTTCCAGAATCCATTTTGATGCCTCATCTAAAATTTATAATTGTTTATTCACATTAATCCCTATATTTATTATTATGGAACACTATGATTTATTTTTTGCATGAGATTGATTGGTCTCGAAACCATGGGGCCAACCTACTATGATT
The DNA here is from genome assembly GCA_963277665.1 of Viscum album. Classification (NCBI taxonomy): domain Eukaryota; kingdom Viridiplantae; phylum Streptophyta; class Magnoliopsida; order Santalales; family Viscaceae; genus Viscum; species Viscum album. The sequence goes on along the minus strand of OY728160.1, from coordinate 1,024,069,855 downwards.
TTATCTCACCCCCTACTTGGGATGCCTTTGGTACCCAAGTAGACATAATTATTGTAGATATCGGTAAGGAGAACTTTTCCTCTCTTAATGATTGATTTTTAGGGACATTAGGATAGATGTTAGGGTACATGACCGATCCTTTTCTCAAGATTCTTATTGTATTAGTTTTTTGTGGTAATTTTGTTATAGCATATTGTATATTAGTTCATCCCTTGTTCCCATAGTACACTCATTTTTTAATCACCATGATCATCATAATAATTGTATCTATAATTCTTATTCATCTTTGGATAGTTATTTACTTCTATTTAATGGTAAATTAATTCTAGAATTATGATTCTATTGTTCCTTGTTTCATATTTATATTGTTGTGCCAAACTCTGATCGATATGGAAATAGTCTCCCAACAGAAAAAACGTTGTCCCTCACATTAATTCAAAATACTCTTGAGTTTACGGAGGCATTCTTTTGTTCTTTTATCCACCATCTCATGTATTGTAAGTTTCACTTTAGGAAGGACACTAAAAAAATTCCATTTACATTTTTTAAAGGAAATATTAAATCATATGAAAATAATTGAAAAGATTAATTTTGTACACTTTATAAAAAATGTGAAATATAATCACCATGTACATTAACAAAATTTAATTTATAAATAATAAAAATCCTGAATCTATTAAAAAAATATTCAAATAGTTTATAAAGGGATTAATAAATTAAAAATTGTTTTAAAAGAAAACATCTTATGTTAAATCTCATCTAGCTTCGTACTTTCTCTAAATTTTTCATAATAAAGTTATATTAGTTGTATTGTCAATTAATAAGTTTTTTTCATATTAATTTCATTATTATTATTCCATTTTTTAATCTATTACAAAATTTTATTTATTTACTATAGTTGTTAAGTTTGTGTTGGGCGTCTTGGGGTTTTTATATTTATAAACCTAAAACTACACATGTCCATTGTACATTGTCAAAGGGGTTATGGAATATTTTTTTAAATAAACATAAAAATTTCATATTTAAAAATTAAATACACTTTTAAAACTGACCTTCTGACACAGTTGTGAAAAATAATCCACATCTTCTCATTGAGATCGTAGCATGCGTGTATGCACTAACTGTGCATTCATTTTTCTAACAGGTGGAAAATAAAGATATTATAAATTATTTATCATTTATAAAATAATAAATATGATATGAATTTCATTTTTCTATTATTTAAATATTAAGGACCATCATTATATGGTGAAAATAAAAAATTAATCACATCACTTTGTGGAGGTGGTATTTTACATATACGCATGACCAACATTATCAATTTCCAAAAAAACAGTGAAGATAAGAAGGTAAGTAAGACAATAATATTTTTTAAATGAAAAAAATGTCATAAATATCATATATATTAATATTTTAATCATTTTTATAATATATATAATCTTATGATGATAAAAGAAACACATTTCTTGGTGGATATGGTGGTCCACACATACTCATAAATGATGTATTAATTTCCCATAAGAAGGAAAATGAGATGAAAATGGTTATAAAAAATCATAATAACATCAAATTATATTAAATATATTTATGTTATTATTTAATTGTGTTTGTATATTATATTTAGGTGGTAGAAGAATAAAAAAAACGTGTAATAGGTTGGTTAGGACATGGACCTTCTCCTCCGATTTCTCACTTGGTCATCCACCTTTTGACATCTAAGATTGGTATTTTGAGATGAAAAAGAACGCTCTGTGATTTTGTTATGGATTTTGGTGAAATTTGTAGGTAGGTATTGGTAGAACTGTTGTTCTAAAATGGTGTGAGGGAGGGAGAAGAGTATTTTACCTTTTAAAATTGAAGGGAGTGGCACCCTTATAATTTCTCTAAACATTTTAATATTATAAATTCTTAATAATGGGAAAGTATCCATAAGACTATAAAATTTATAATATTTAGTGATAATGATATACATAACATTATTTATAAAGAATTATGATATTATTTTTTGGCCATATAACATGAATTTTTCTTTAATTAACATGATTTACACTTTTCCATAGTAACACATTTTTATCATGGTTACTATTTATAATGAACAAAAATTAAATTAACCTAATAAATAAGTATTAGAAAAACTATTCCAAATATGGGTTCCATTTTTCATGATATAATATATAAAAGATTTATAAATTATTTTTAATGTAATTTACAAATCACAAATGAAGAATGAATTTAAAAAAAGTCTTTTTTAGCATAAAATTTAACTTATACAAAAATAAATTAATGTTTTGAATCAGATGAAGTTATTTTTATTATTTATAATAATATTAGTATTTTTTAAATTTAATAAAAAATATAAAAATGTCTCATTCTAATTTCTTATTTTAAAATTTAATAATATTTAAAAAATCAGCATTATTCACTATTCAATCAAAAATCAATCTTTACTGTAAAATTAAAAAAACCATTGAAATTTCTATTTTATATTTTGATTATAGTTATTAAGTTAATTTTATAAAATTATTTTGTTTAAAATAACTAAACTTTTAAATAAAACCACATAATTCTTGGATGATAATTAGTTATATAAAATGACTCATCCACTAAAAACTTTTATAAAATAATTTATAAAATTATATTGACTATAAATATATACAATTAACTCTTATAAATAATAATATTGAGTTATTTCTATAATTACCTAGAATGTCACATATCAACTGAAATCATAACTATAACTTCTAAGGTTCGTGGTAACGTCGGGTGGATATTCAAAACAACCAAATTCATCATGTGTTTTTTTTAAAAACTTGATTGTGAATATTATTAATTTTGTTACATTTATACGGGATTAATTTTTTATTTTGAGTTAATGATCTTACTTATAAAAGAGAAACATTTAAACCCATTAGTGTAACATCATAATAGAAATTTCATGATTAATTGATCTATTTCGAAGTATTGAATTTCACTTCAAGTTTATTATTTATATGTTTTCAAAAAAAATTCTATATAGAGGGAACGATTTATTAAAGTACTAATACAAACTTTTAAATATAATTGAATTCTTGATCACCTATGGTGGTGGTGATATAACAATTTTTAGGTGAAAGTATTATATCTACCCTTTCCTTTTATATAAAACATTACAAGAGATTAAGCATAAGTATACATCAGCATACATGCCAAAGATCATATAGTCTAGTGTCTCGGAAGAATAGTTACAAAATACAACCTTAAAATAACAAAATTTTTTTAAAAATACATAATTAGATCCTATCTTATATTGTCCTCAAACATCTGCATAGGATAACCTGGAGATAACATGAATAAATGGATGAGCTAAAATCCCAGTAAAGGAATAACCATAGGAACAAAGAATTAGCAGATGTGATAGATGGACTGACATAAGGATATATTATAAAAGGCATGTAACATAAGGAATTAGAACATATAAGCATGGAATAATATAAATATGGAATCATAGAATTGTGGTAGAATAATAAAACATGACTTTGGTATGAGTCAAGGCTAACTGGCAAGATCGTTTCACATAGTAGCACAAGCCATGGCTAACCACCAAGACCGTCCTAAATAACATATCATGAGACTTAACATTACCCAATAAATTGGATCTCTATCTAGGATCACCCAAATTAAGTTTTAATGAATTTTTTTTCCACATAACGAATCATACATAATCAATCTTACATAATTACCTGGGTTACCTTGGAATTAATTGGGTGCCATAATGAAGTCATAAAGCAAAAAATGGGTGTATCATAAAAGTGTCCATGAAAGAAAGGTAGTAGAACATACATGGACATTGATAAAGAAAAATAGGAATATATCATGGTAATTTTTGTCAAACATAAATGACAACATGTAAGAAATGTACTTGATAAATTTTAGCATTAAAACATTTTTGTGCGGTTTTAAGGAAAATACTATAGAAATTTTAAAATAGAAAAGGGAAAAATATTTTATATAAAAATAAAAATTAACCTAGAGGGTGTTTATAATAAAATTATTTATTTTGAAAGATAATAGTGTCTTAAAACATGGGATATATTGCACTAGTATCAGGTAAGAATAAAGGATGTTCCCTTATAACATGTTTTCCTATCTTGAAATATTAAGGAGGGAATCACATAAAAACATGAATATCCATTAAATTGAATGATTAAAGGGTCTTCATAAATGAATTAGGTACATGTACAGATAAATTTTAACATTCACATAAAAATGATAAGATATCTTCATTTTTGTAATAATAATTATGAGGCAACCCAAATGAGTATAGGAGGTTCAGGTAGATTTCCATACGGATTATCGGCATGGTATGGGGTGTACCTAAGAAAATTATTGAGAGTGGAAAGAAGTTTCTCATAACTTATAAATCACATGGGAAGTATGCGGGATGTGAAAAATTATTCCTCATTAATAGGAATTACACATAAAATGGAATAACATAGAGGAGAATCTTGAATAAAAGTTAAATATAGAGGATCCCTTACCAAAGGACCGAAGGTGTTATCCACTTGTTATTAAAGACCTGAATAAGAAAAATAGGTTTATTAATTAATAATTATATATCATATTCTACATGTAATTTATTTATTATACCATTTTTAAGTTCATTCATTGCCTCTTTAATGGGTTATGTGGTTAAATATAATTGTTTGGGTTCATTCATTTTCTTGGTTTTTATGATTAGTTTACATATGCTTATGAATGATGAAACATTTAAAATTAAATGGTTTTCCAGAATTTAATTTATATGAAATTAATGAAAAAATAAGAGATTAAATTATTTTAAATTTATTTGGTTTACCTGGAGTGATGTAAAATCATTATATAAAACTTTAGTGACAACCTTTTGGGCTAATTGATTATTTTTTACCATAATGAACATGTTTTGTTTTATAAACCAAAACAATGTGTACAAGAGGATTAAAGAACCATATATGAGGAATAATAAATATATAATATTCCTGTGAAAATATAAAAATTGTTTCATGTCTCAAATTGAATACAGTAATGGAAATTGAAAACCCATATTCATTGATTCTAGTAAAATAACACTTCTTTGATTGTGTCTTTACTACTAAAATAAAAAAAGAGTAAATGAGAGATGATAATAAATAATTACATTATAATAAAAAAATTCATGTACATGTATGGTATTTTAGTTTTCATAAAATTTTCATTTGTAGAGGTAATGATATAAAAGAAAAAAATTGAACTTGAAATGAAGAAGAATGAAAATAAAATAAGAATTTACCTCTTGATTTAACCATCCTTGAGAGTCTCTTAAATGGAAGGGATTTGGTCTTTTGAGGAGACCAAGGGATTTTTTATGTGGGGGATGATCTTGAGAAGATAATTGGGTAGAATATTGGAAAGCCATAGGGATAGGGAAGAGTGAAGAGAAGAGGTAAGTAGGGGTGGTATTTATAGTTGAGGGGAGGAGAGTTTTCATAATATTACATTTCTGTAGTTTATTATTTTCCCTCAAGACCTGCAATAGTGATGATTCCCTAAAAAGCAGTAATATGTGCATGCGAGTTAAAGATAATTTCCTTACATTAGCCATGCATCTTTTGGTAAAATCATTATTCTTGTATTTTGCATTTATCGTATCTTATCGTATTTCACTCTACAAAAAAAATTCCAATATTTCCAAAAAATCGTAAAAAATTACTGAATTTTTTTTGAGATGTAGAAACAAAAAATGAACTCCATTTTTTAGATATATTTTCTAAATATGAATAAATTAATTTTTAATTTAAATCACAATTTACTAATAAAACTACAATTTTAAAACATTTATTTTCTTTTTCGTAGATATAGGTTTATCATACTTCCACTTGAATCATTTTTATATACTAGGATATGTAAGGTTGCTATTAATTTTCGAATTTCAATTTTCATAAGGGTAACATTAATATTTTTAAGGTTATGTTAATATTTGCTAAAAATTAAGTTGGTCATATTAGACTCTAAATAACTTACTAATCGCAACCATGTATGCCGAATTTTTGAAATTCAAAATAATGTTCTATCAAAATTATGTTCAGTGGTCACATAGTACTAAGTAGTTCATTGTGTAGTGATTTTATTAGATTATATGACATATTTATAAGAAAAAAAATTCTCATTGAAAACATTGTGCTGTTACATTAACCCCCCTTTTGAAATTACTCCTTCAAAATTATGTTTTACATTCTATGCCTTAAAAAGGTGCTGGTACTTTTCCTTCATTTCCTCCCCTATTTCCGTTGTTTCTTCTTTGTACTTGGTATTCGGTCTTAGTACTTTGAACATGTAAGTATTCTTGTTATGCAGAACATTATCTCTACGTTCCATGATCTTCAATGGACACTCATCATTAGAAAGATCGTCTTCCAACTGTACCACCTCTGAAGAGAGTACATGTGAAGGATCTGGTAAGTACTTCTTTAAGAGGTCTGCAAGGGAGACATCATGTATTTTTTCCATAGAAGGTGGAAGCACCAGTAAATAGGAAATAACTTTGACTTAATCAATGATCTCAATGTGGTTGATGTACCTGGGACTTAACATTCCTTTCATCCCAAACCTCATGACCATCATCCATGGAGATATGCATTGAAATACCTTTTCTACAACATTGAACTCAATGTGTCGTCGCTTATTATCTTCATAAGTCTTTTGTCGACTTTGGATTGCCTTAATGTGTTGATCAATGGTTTTACCATATCCACTATTTATTTTACCATTTTTTGTCCTAACATCTTATTCTCATTGATTTCATACCAACACACTAGTATTCTTCTCCTTTCGCCATGAAGGGATTCATATGGTTCCATTAATATGCTGGAGAGGAAACAATTGTGTTAGGATAATTCATCCAATGGATGATATTGGTTCCATCGTCCTTTAAAGTCCATAAACAAGAACTCATCATATCTTCTAGTGTCTGAATGGTTCACTTATATTGGACCTCATTTTGAGGTTGATATGACATACTGATGTTCAGTTCAGTACTTAGAGCATGTTGGAAACTTTTCCTAATCATTGAGGCGAATCACAGATCTCGATTGGATAATATAGATGGTGGTACTGTAGGAAACATTACCAATTTTTTGATATATATCTATGCATGTTTATCCAATGGGTAGTCCCCTCAAATGTAAATAAGGTGAGATGACTTTTTAAGATGATCCACAATTACCGATATTGAATTTTTTCCACAGATGTCCTTGGAAGTCTAGCAAAAATGTCCATGTTTTTGTTCTCCCACTTCCATGTTGGTATGGGTAGTGGTTGAAACATCCGCTTCAACATTTTCATTTCATCCTTCACATGATGACATACCAAGCACATTGATTTATATTCAACATTATCCATTTTCATATTGTCCCACCAAATGTCCTCTTGGATAACCCGATGCAACTTTGGGCTCCCTCTGTGAAAAGATAAGTTTATGCTATGTGGGTTATTCAGAAGCTCATTCGTTATCTATGGATCAGATGGTATATATAATAATGACCCAAATCATACAACTCCTTCCATATCAATCATGAACTCAAAGGATTTCCCATTTTTAACAGCTTTTACTATTTTATAATTTCATTGTCTTTTCTTTGAGCATCCGTTATTTTTTCTATGAGGGATGGTTGAGAAATAATTTGAGAAGGGATTGATGATGTTCTTAACATAATTATTTATATGTCCATTATCTACAAATCTAAGAAGATTCCATCATTTTCAATCCTTATCATTGATAAAGATGCATGATCATTTCTACTTTGAGCATCTTCCACCTTCTTTTCCTTAGCGAGATGGTAGTGGATTAAATAGTAATAATACTTGAGGAGCTGTAACCATCTTTACTGGGGAATATAATGTTCTTTTTGTGTGAATATATATTTTGGACTCTTGTGGTCAGTATATATCTCACACTTCTCCATATAAAAATAATGAAACCAGATTTTTAATTCCAAGATCATGACCGCCAACTCCTAATCATGTGTAAGATAGTTTTGCTAGTGGATTTTCAGCTGCCGTGATTCATAGGCTATCACATTATCATTTTTCATCATCACACAACTTAAGCCATTATTTCACGAATCATTGTACACCACAATGATTTCTCCTCTTGTTGTGAGTGTATGTACATGCATAGTGATTATCCTCTTTTTCAACCCCTTTAAATGGTATTCACATTCCTAGTCAATGAAAACCTTACTCCCTTCCATGTCACCTAGGTCATTGGGTTTGAAAATCCTGTAAGGTTCTCCACAAATCATGGATAATACCGGGCTAGACCGAGAAATCTATGGATATCTATCACATATGTTGGCCTAGGCCAATCTTTCATCACTTTTTTTCATGAAAGGGTCTATAGATATCCCATTACTAGTGAAAACATTCCCCAAGAATGATACTTCCTCCATACTGAACTCACACTTAATATACATTGCATATTGCTTCTACCTTTGAAAAGTATTTATCACTATTTCCAAATGGTCCTCATGTTCCTCCTTTCTCTTGGAGTAAATCAGAATATCATCAATAAATTTTACATGGAATTTCTCTTGGTAATCCCTCAAGACTATATTCATAAAATCCATGAAAATTTCTAGGGCATTAGTGAGACCCAAGGGCATCACAATGAACTCATAATGTCCATACCTAGTTCTATTGGTATTCTTGAGAATATCTTGCTTACTCAAATTTAATTGGAGATATCTTGAACAAATAATCACCTTAGAAAAATAACTACCTCCAAAAAGATGACCGAACAGGTCATCTATCCAATGTAGTCGATACTTTTTTTTATCATGATTTCATTAAGCTCATGATAATCAATGTAGTGGCACATTGAACCATCTTTCTTTTTGATGAATAAGACTGAAGAACCCCATGGTGAAGCACTCGAGCGTATAACACCCTTCTCTAGATTCTCCTATAATGGCCTCTTCTTCTTTTACGGCACTGGGAAGGCCAGTTTATAAGGTGTATTTTATATAGGTAATGATTCAAGAATATGTTCAGGTGGGAACTCAACCTCTCGAGTAGGATGAATATCGGGAAACTCTTTTGGGAATACATAAGACTAATTCCTCACAATGGGAATGTCTTCAAGAATGACTTTCTCCTTTTTATTAATCATATTAACAAGAAATTGTTTCTCATAAATAATTAATATCTACAATTGAGGCAATGATTCTAAAAAAGATTCATCTTACTCATTACACTAGTAAATAATATAAGTATGCTTCGAGATTTGAAGAGTGATCGCCCTTTTTTGATAGTTGTTGTTGGATTTGTATAAGGATCGCGAATAAATTCCCAATATATCATCAAAATTTACTAAAGTAAGTATGACAAGATTATCTAGGAGGTTTAGTCCCAAAACATTAACTGGGGTGGATCTATAAACCATGAATGTAATGATTTCCCTATTCTCTGTTCACACAGATAACATTTCTCCCTAATTTTAAGGTGCTATTTGAATAGTTCTACTAAACTTAAAATATATTAAACAATGTATATAACAAGAATCAAATATTACATTTTCTATTCTTGAATGAATAACTAGCGTACTGGTCACCATACCATTTTCGGCCTTTATGTCAGTAGAAGTGTTAACATAAGCCCTTCCTTGTTTCCTTGGATGTTGTTTTTGATTTCCATCCATAACCCTTGGCTTATAATTTTTTTTTCATAATGCCCACGCTCCTTGTAGATGTAAAACATCACCCCTGACTGAGAATTGATCTGAAACATCCATTCTTCTTCTACATTAGCAGGATTTTTCATATCCCTTTAGAAGTGGTTGGCCAGATTTCCTAGATTTACACATATTATACAATTCCTAGTTCCCTTTAGAATATTCCCTAGATGCTTCTTCCCATAACTATTACAAGTGTGTTATAGGGACTCTTTACATCATGGGATTTTTTTGTTGAACTACCAATTTTGTTCTCTATTTTCCTCTTCTTGTCACTGAGACCAACAGACCTCTAAGTGACTCCAATCTCTATTTCTACCTTGTGGGCACAACATAAATCCTTCTCATAATCACCGAAGACATCAATTTCCATCACCTTTCGTAGACTCGTCTATATCCTACTAAAGAAGTGATCCAATTTGATTTCAATGTTCATGAAAAAGCCACAGGAATACCTTAAAAGCATCTTAATGTTTTCTTTATATGCCCCGATAGACCCAATTTCTTACTGGATGAGAATAAGGAACTCTCTTTCCTACATGAGATAAAGGGCTCAGGGAAAATATTTATTAAAAAACATCCTCTTGAATTCCTCCAAAACCATGGAATCAATTTCCTCTTGGGGATTCATATTCTTAATTAGTGTTAACCCATGATTAGTTTCCCCATAAAAATTATAGTCCCCCTGCACAATATTCTCTTATTCTGATCACTGAAGGATGAAGAATATCATTTCAATGTAGTTAATCTACTATTCCTCAAGGAGGGGATCAGAAGATCCACAAAACATGGGGGCCTTTTTCACATAAATGATACTAAGGAAACTTACTATATCTGTGGAGGATGAGCTAATTCCACATGATTCATGTTATTATTCATAACATTAGCCAACTGTGGAAGTACTCTTCTGAATTATTGATCACCGTTTCCCATCATGTTAGGAATATCATTAGGGAAATCATCACATTTCCTATCACATTGGTTTTTAGCACGTGTTCCTCTATTTCCCTCCATTATCTATGAAAAATAACATACAATTAGAGGTCTTCAATACATATCAATTGAGCATAAAAAGGAACATTTTAACATAAGAGGATAATCTTGTTAAGGATAAGTTTATCCTAACTCTTGATTCCTTAGGTTTAAATCTAGGTTATCCTTGATCTATTTTGTAACTTATATTCTTATGGTAATTTTTTATTCCCTTCATAATGGTTTATACTAAGCCCATAAATTCACCAAATCATATCACCTAAGAGTGTGAAACTAAGAGTATAGTTAGACCTGTTGTTATGTACTAGGATACCCCGAGTCAGGCCTAAAACTCCTTGTTGGAGGTTTCAATCCTAGGTATATTTGATCTAGAAATACCTATACTTGTTTATATCCAAACATGGATATATTTTATTGAAAACCAACTTACTCTATACTTACCAAAATTTAGGTATGTTTTCCTATACTTAGTCTCATCCTTTTGGTTCTCAATAAGGTTCCCCATTACAAATTTCCAGAAATAAATAGACCATAATTTGAAACCTACTATAGTGATCCTATCCATTTATACATATCAATACATGATATTAAGCATACTTATACATCATTGTACAAGCCATTGATTGTAATTTCTAGTGTCTTGGAAGACTAGGTTAATAATGAAACATTATAAAAATATATATGAAAAACCCCATAGTGATCTAATATCATCCAATGTTATCATACATATTCATATGATAACTTGGGGATAACATGAACCAAGGGATAAACGAAAATCCTTGAAAGGGAATAACTATAGAATCAAATCATTAGCACATGGAATTAATGGAATGACATGATGATATATAAAAAAGGTCATGAAACATAAGAAATAAATACATATAAACCTGGGATCATATAAAAATATAATAAAAAATTGATCTAGAAACATAAAACATGATCGTGTTATGAGTCTAGTCTAACTGCCAAGATAGTTTCACATAGTAGCACAAGACATGGCTAAACGCCAAGAACGTCGATCATAACATCTCATGAGACTTAAAATTACCCAATAAACAAGAGTGATATATGGGTTAACCCATCTTATCTTTTAATTAATATGTTTTCCATAAATATAATAATACATAATTAATCTTACATAATCATAAGGGTTACCCATGGAAAGAATTGGGTCCCACAATCATGTCATAAAGCATAACAAATGGGAGGGTCATAAAAGTGTCTATGAAATAAATGAATTAGAAAATAATTGGATGTTCATAATGTAAAATAGTTGTATATCATGGTAAGTTATGTCAAATAGAAATTACCACATGTAAGAAATGTATTTGAGAAATTTTAGCAATAAAACATTTTTGTGCGGTCTTAATGAAAATACTATAGCGATTTCCACATAGAAAAGGGAAAAATATTATATATTAAACATGAAGTTAACAAAGAAGGATTTCATAATAAAAAACCTCATTATATAGAGAAAATGGAGGCTTATAACATAATAAATTTATCAATTTAAATCGGGTATGAATTCGGGAAGTTCCCTTAAAACAAGTTTGCTTATGAGAAATTATTGAGGGGGGAATCACTCAAAAACGTATTTGTCCATAATATAATGACAAATGTTTCATGATAAATACATTTGGTACATGTGAAAATAATTTATAAAAGGCACATAAAAAGATAATATAACATCATTTTGGCAATAACAATGATAAGGCTACCCAAAGGAGTAAAGGAGGTTAGGGTAGAATTCCTTACAGATTATCAGAATGTTATCAGGTATACCTAAAAAGGATTATTGAGAGAGGAAAGGGGTTTTTCATCACATATAAATGATGAGGGAATCATGTGGGAGGTGTGAAATCATACCCCATAATTAGTAATTACACATAATAGGGGAAACGTAGAGGAAAATCTTGAATAAAAGTGAAATAGAGAGGATCTCTTACCTCATGACAGATGGTGTTGTCAACATGTTATTAATTACCTGAAAAAACATATAAGGTATATTAATTAATAATTCCAGAACCTATTCTATATTTAATTTATTTATTATACCCATTTATGATCATTCATGTTCTTTTTAATGGGTTAAGTGGTTTAATTTCATTAGTTGGGTCTATCCATTTCCATGGTTTTTACAATCGGTTTACTTATGTTCATGAATGGAGAACCATGTGAAATGTAATTGGTTTCCCAGAATTGAAGTTATATGACATTAGTAAAAATCAAGGATAATAGATTTTTATAAATTTAATTTGGTTACAAATAGTTAATTCTAATCATTATATATAGCTTTACTAGCAACCATTGGAGTTAATTGGCAGTTTTGGACCATAATGAATGTGATTCATTTTGTAAACTAAAATCAAGTGTAAAAAAGGATTATAGAACCTAAGATGAGGAATAATACATATATTATGTTCTATCTCAACAATGAAAATTATTTAATGACCCAAATGGAAGACAGTAACAAAAATAGAATACCCATCATCCTTGAATGTGGTAAATTAACACATATCGGAAGGTGTCTTTTCTACTAAAATAAAAATTAGAAAAGGAAAGATGGTAATAAATTATTCCATTATCAAAAAATATTCAAGTACATGTATGTTACTAGTGTTTTAATAACATATGGATGGGAATAGTTAATAATAGAATAGAAATAAAATGTTCATGAAAAAGAAATAGAAAGAAAATAAAAGAGGAATTTACCTCTTGATTCAATCTTCATTGACATCCTCTTAAGAGGAGGGGATCTGGTCTTTTGAGGGGACTAAGGGTCGTTGGACATGCGGGAGGATCTTGAGGTCATATTTGGGCAGAATATAAGAAATTTATAAGTCTTGATAGGAGTGAAGAGCTGAGGTAAGGAGAGGTGGTATTTTAGTGGAGGGGAGGCGAGTTTTCATAATATTTTATTCCATAGTTTATTATTTTCATTCAACACGGAAAATAGTGATGATTACAAGACCAAAAAACCATAATATGTTTATGCGAGTCAGAGATAATTTCCAGACATCATCCATACATCAGCTGAGGACAACATAATTCATTTATTTATCATTTATCTTAAATTGTCATATTTTACTATTCACTAAATAGTATTTCAGAAAAACCCAAAAAAAAATTAACCTAACCATTATTCGACATGTAGAATTCAAAAATTCACTAAATTTTTAAAAACCAATTTTCTAAATATGATTAATTTAATTTTTTATTAATATCAAAATTTACTCAAAAAACAACAATTTTAAAACATTTATTTTCTTATTTTAGATATAGGTATATAATACATCCACTTGAATCATATTTATTTACTATCATAGGTAATGTTACTATTAACATGGGTATGTCACTATTCATAAGGGTAACAATACTATTCATAAGGGTATGTTAATATTTATAAAAAATATGTTTGATATATTTTGCTCTAAATAACTAACTGATCGCAACTGTGTAAGTCAGATATTCGAAATTCAAAACACAATAGTGTCAAAATTATATTAAAAGGTCATATAGAACTTAGTAGTTCATTTTTTTGATTTCATGTGATTATATAACATATTAATAAGATGGAAATTTCTATTAAAAACATTGGATCATTTCAAGGATGGTGTGTTGGTGAATCTAACTAAAAGGAATGATTTCTTTTACAGGAATCTCTTATAGATTGAGTTCATTTTGATGAAACACATCCAAGTAACAATTACATTAAACCATGTTATCATGATGGAAAATTTATGCCCTTAATTTTTTATAACATGTATGATATGTTCCCTATGTTTTCCCCCATTGATTGACTAACTACGCTATAGTTTTAATACATATAATCATACAGTACAAAATTTATTTCCATCCAAAGATGTGTTATGTGTTTTAATTTGGTGATTAAACCCAGGAAAACAGATATCTATATATCACTTTTAAGGGAAAAACAAGTATTTTGATTTCATGTAATGATTCATGTTATATATTTTTTGGAAATATAATAAGGACCATTATGATGACTTTTATGTTTTTAATACCATGACCAATGGTGTTCCCTTCATGGTTATTCATTTAGTGTCATTATTTATTATATATTATGTTTATATGGAAATAGTAACATCAATTAATTTTTATTGATTTTAGGATGAACTTTTTCATGGAACACACACTAAGTCAGTGTCCTACTGTATGTCTGGATCAATGATTTGAATGAAATTGGATATCCCGATACTCTAAAGATTTGAAAAAATATTAAGATCATCTAGATTGAGATTCATGGGATTGGTGTGTTTCTTCTTATTTCCAAAGAATATAAATCCCCATTATCAATGAAATACATGATTTAAAGTACCACAAGGAACCTATTGACTAGGGAGAATAACAAGTGACCAACCCATTTTCATTTAAATATATGATCGAAATAGGGGATATGAGAATGATTAAAGAATTTTTAATGTTATTTAGATGGGAATGGAGGTGACTTAGGGTGGATAGTTATTTCATGGGATTGATTTGGGTGATGGAATTTCAACAAGTTATTTTTCGGATATAAGGATTAAAATTTAAATGTTAGATTATTTGGGTGTCTAGAATAAATTTTGGGTACCATGTATGGAAATTAAACATTGTATATCATCTATTAAAATAGACATAGCCTCCATGTGTTAAAACCTTCTGTGTTGTACCAAATTCTTTTCTTGGGAAACTATCCCACTAGTTGTCCCTAATATGGATTGTTTCACCATAAAAAATGTTTTATATACTTTTTGATAATTTTAACCAAATTAAACCCATATGTGTGAAATTTAGTTCCCTATCGTGGCCCGTTGAAGGACAAGTCACTGGGAATCTTTCTTTACATAACGGGATCTTCATGGATGGATAATTTCCCTCATCTCGAGGAGATAAAGGGTAAACGTGGTATTTTTTGTGGTTTTGGATTATAAAAAACATTACATGACACAAGTTCACATATTTTTTATTAACACACATAGGGTTTGTGTTTAAAAATTCCATAAGGGAGAGTTTGGGAGGCATATGCATGTGGTTGGAAATTTATGATGATTTCTCATCAAACATGTTCCATTTAGTCTTAACAGGTTTGTCACATGGTGTCTTAATATATTGAAATGGTAGGATGAGATCCCTTATTATATGTAATTCAATGTAGGGTGCTCATGATGGTTTGGAAATAATTTTTAACCACCAATTGTGTAGGCTTATGGTATGGAACTCACTCGAGGAAAGGCTCCAAGAAATTCTTCCACCCTTCATAATGTTTTCCAATCATATGTTGAATACTTATGCATGAATAAATTTCACATCCAATAGTTATATATTTTATTGGTTTTGTAGAAACTAATATGGTAAAGGATGATGAGTTAATCAATGAATAGTCACATTGTACACAAGCTTCCTTTTTTCGCCATTAAAATATGGTATTCCATAACTAGAGATTATCTAATCCATTTTAGGAGAAATATTAAAATCCCAAGGTCCAACCATATGAATTCATACTACCCAAAATATAGAAATGAGATCCCATTGGAATCCAACACTTATAACATCTTCTGAACCACAATTTATTCTAAAATCAAATAAATTCCCCTACACTGACTCTAACAATATTTTATTGTCCCCTAACTAGAAAATATCATCTTCTCATAAACAAATTCTATACCATTTTTTCATTTTCTATAATCTTGGTAATGGAGCATGGTTAAATTATTCAAAATTGGCTATGAATATCATGATTTCAATTTCAATAAAAATAATGATATATTATCATTCCATCAATTATAAAATTTAAATGATTTCAATTCTCCATAAACTACACACTAAAGTCCTAGATAGAGTAATTATGTTGTTATATATACAACATCTCATGACACCTCTTCATCCCAGGAGTCTTGGGAGGACACTCTATCCTAAAAAACATTAGAAATTAATTATATTTGACTGTGACCACAATAAAATATTATATGAAAATCATCCATCATTGAAAAAATAATCCATGAAATAAACACAATTATAAAGGAATATAGTTCTAATCCTCTGTCTAGATCAATTGAAAATCTATCTCAATTAGCTGTACAACCCCTTTATTCTCTTAACTAGAAATAAAACCCTTGTAATTTTTGGATTTTCTCTTCTATAACTTCCTCAGGTATGACTTCCAATACAATTATTCAATTATTTCTACTCTATAACACACGACTATAGGTTATTATTGAAACTTTTCATACTAGATATCACATTAGAAACATATAATTTGTATAAGTCTACAAAAATAAAACAACCTTAGTAATAGGATATATATATATATACTCTTAATATTAAACTACACTTTCACATTAACCATTATTCTAACCACTTCTTCACATAATTCAAACTCTACCGGGAAAATCACCATAAGTGGAGTACTATAGAATCATCATGACTATAATATATATGATACACGAATCCATACCAATCATGATACATTATAATGATTATAATATTTTCTATGTATCAATATCTATGTTGAATTGTTATCAATTAGATTAAAATATCATTTCAATGTCTCATTGTTTTCTCTTTTTTACATCACACAATATATTTATTTAATACTACATATTTAAAACCCATAAAATACTCATAATTATCTTCTCAAAACTCTATCCGAAAGTCAATTTCTTTTATACCATTCCACAATATAATTTCCTTACTGTGACTCTAATAGATCCAAAAAATTATTTCTAGTATAAACCTTAAAGATCACCTTCAATAGGACATTGATTGGTGATTATAACTAAGGGTATATCATCACACATATTTTCAATGCATTAACCTTTATAAAATAAAATGAAACAAAATACTTAAAAACATAATTCATTTCTGAATCACAGTACATGAATTATTTATATATTTCATTTCAATTTACACAAACAGATCTAAATAGGAAAAAATAATTATTTTTTAAATCCATTTATACATCAAGGAATGTATAATGCAATTTCCTCCTCTAACATGTCTTGCATGCCTAGAGCTATGGTTTTTTGAACCTGCAACCACTAACTCCAGATAAAAAATCTATAAAATAGTTCTACAATATTGGAGTGAGGATATGAATTTCATAAGTAGGTTCCTACTCAAAAATATCATGTTTCTATATAAATAATGTATTTTAATGAATCAATTAATGGATAAAATTAAAAATAATTTTCTAGGAAAAACATATTCTAAATTTATACCATGTATCAACATCGATTAAAAACCACTATATCATTACATTTAAATCTATACCAAAACCTCATCACAACCTTCAAAAAACCCCCACTATAATAAACACCACCACAAAATGACATCCAAGAATGTCTCCACTCGTAGATGCCTTAGTATATATTACCTATATCATATAGGTGTCCACTAGTATGGAACTCACCAACCATTGGTTAGCACCACCAAGAAGCTATCAACACATAGGGAACAATCTTACCACCCATGATCAACAAAAAGTAGTTATACAACCATATAGAACCCACAAACCAGATATCATAACCCCAATATTGATTTCTATCAGAAAGGAACATTCCAAGATATCACCACTTATTAGATGGATCATTGTCCACCCACATAGACTGCCATGAGTTTTCAGATTTCCTCCCGTATGGACTCAACAACCCAAATCCTATTGTCATTATTTATTTGTCAACCCATGATGAATATCAATATATTACAAGTTGTAGAGGCTTGTGGACTATCTGCATTATAGTTTATATTCTCAGCGCTAAAAAACACATATACAATATGGTTATTCATATCTTCTATTTCAACACCATATCATCCTCTTTATCATTATCGTGTATCACAAAACTCCACCATATAAACAATAAAAAAATCCACACTACTGAAATATATCATAAATTCATTTGGACCCATGAAATTGATTAATTCACTAACCTTAATCCCCAAAATACAATGGTCTTAGGGAAAATAAAAACACAACATTACTAGAATTCCTTGTATGTTAAAAACATAATAGACCAACACCTCATCACATATCCAACACATATCAATGACCAATGTCAACCAAGCCACCTCACTCAACATTAATATCACCAAAAAACTTTTATACCATCAATCTATAGAGGATATGTTTACTATATAAAATATTGGAGTACCACCAACACATTTATAACATCCTGTAATCATCATTTCCCAAAATCATATTGTTGATGACCCCTGTAAGAATTTGAATAGCCACATTCCAATATATAAGAGACATATGGAATTAAATTTTACCTATGTAGCTCACTTTGAGAAAATATCAACTCATCCCATCATGTGACATGATGCTTTAAATAAATGAAATAGACCAATGTAACTCATATCTACTTTATCTCCAAGAAAAATTATCAATCATGTACCTTTTATCTAGAGAATGTAATGGTCCCCTTGCAGAAATGGAACAACACATGATTATGTAAAAAACTTTATTCCTCTCACCTCAAAAATATTTTCCACTATTGTACACATTACTATGAGATATATATTCTTTTTATGTACATAGAAACTATTTATAAAATTATAATAAACAACAACCAACATCAATATCCCACTATATACACATGATAAATAATTCACATAATAATTATAATCAATATTAATATAATGATTCAATACATTCCAATTCATATCCACCATTTAAAATTTCCCATCTCAAAAATATAATATTCTATATTCATAAAATTATATTTCTAAAAAAATGTCCATATCATTTATAAAAATTATAAATTTTAATACTAATTTAGCAAATTCATTCCCTGTCTAAATTTGAGAATTTATCGATAATAAGTTTCCCACTATTTCAATATTTATCATGAAAATTTAATTTCAATTTATTGTATATTTATTCTTCTATATTATTAAAACTAGAATTCTAAAAATAGAAATTCCTAAGCATGGTCGATTCCCAAATATTATAGTAGAGATGATAATTTGTTTCATTTTCATTGATTCCATGTTGAACAATAATTTTCAAAATAATGATGACCATTATTTATCATTCATTATTAATATAATTCCTTATTCTCTCTTCAAAAATATTCCACATTGTCTTATCCAAGTGTTCTATCAATTTTGACAGAATATTGAATAAATAATTTTTACAAAAAAAATTAATGGTGGAAATTAAATTTCCTATAAATTCATTTTCTTTCAATTCAATTAAACTCTTATCTTTAATTAAATAAAAATTACACATTATTATCCATTATACATTCAACTAAATTCATAAAATACAAATCACCATTTTTCAATTCCTCTAAATTTATAAGAAGGCATATAAAAAATCTTAATCCACATCCTCAAATAATTTCATTTCACCTATATCATTATAAATTTATCACATTCCACTTTATTTACTTATAAAATATAATCAATAAATATGAATTACATGGAAAAATTTTATATTGAAATTATAATAAAACCTGAAACAATAGGGGTAAATATCACCACCTTATTAAATTTTCAAATTTCCCCCAACTATAATTATTATATCATGACTCT
Source organism: Viscum album (assembly GCA_963277665.1). Taxonomy (NCBI): domain Eukaryota; kingdom Viridiplantae; phylum Streptophyta; class Magnoliopsida; order Santalales; family Viscaceae; genus Viscum; species Viscum album. Next base: position 1,024,049,604 of record OY728160.1, on the reverse strand, counting down.
AAGGAATCATTCGAAATTCAAATACATGAATTTAAAATAAATAAATTTTTTTTTAAAAGGAAAAACAAAAAATTCCATACTCCTAAAACAAAAAAATATTTTTCACCACCAGATTGCTAACAACCATTTTTACAGTGTATCATATGGAATATATGGGTTATATTTAGTCCATGGAGGGAACAAAATCATATTCACTCTACTTTTAAGAGTTCCTCTTTATAGGAGGTAACTATTACATTGTATGACCCTTATCTAATCCAGTATAGTAGATATTTATTGTCATCCCATACATTTAGGGGCACTCGATGAAACCAACTCAAATCTCAACTACTCAAGCTAGGAGGGACCTAGGGTAGATGATATTGTCGAAACACCAATTTTGATTTATTTTTCAATTTCATTATAGATATTACATATATAAAAAATTTATATTACTAACCACAAGAATAATGATATTTTTTAGGATGTAGGGTTTAATAGTATTGAAGGATTCTAGTATTCATCTAAATGACAAGGATTTTGGCTACTCAAGGATGTTTAATCATTATTACCCTTTATAGGTGGACCCATATTGATGGGGTACTAAGTCTTACTAGGAGGGTTCGATAATTCAGGGTCTTTTTTATTGAGAGTGCCTCAACAACTACTGATTAATATATCAAAATGTGATGTACTGCCAAGGTGGTTTGTTTTTTGTCACTTGGATGACATCCATGTTGGTGGTTCAATTCTATATCATGTATAGGAACCTCAGAGTGGTTAAATTCTTCCTCATAGGAAGGACTTCTTTTTTGAATCACTGTTTATTCTAGTAGAGGGCCTCTATGGTTGTGGATTCACTTTGTGGTGGAGGAGTCTATTAGAAAGACATCCAAAGCATATGTGGATATATTCTCGGAACATTGTCTCAATGTGATAGTTAAATATCCTTATACCACAATTAATATGTTGAAAAATTTAGATGTTTTTTTCATTTGAGAGGTCAACATCACATAACCTGATGGAGGAAAATTTTTCCTGGTGGGACCTCCACATAAGGTCCAAATACAATGTAGCAAGGGAAAAATATATTGGAGTTTCACTACACTCCTTTCATCTATTAGATAATTGAAATTAACATGGTGTAAAAGATCACTCCTATGAAACCCAAACAGAACCTTATGTATGGTCAAAACATTCTACTTATCCTCCTTTAGATATATATTTGATTAAATTTTCCCCTTAGAGTGATAAACACTTATAATGATTTGAGAGGGTGATGGACCACATCTTAAACATACTTAAACATTTTCATGGAGTTATACATAATTTATTATACATATATATATCCAACAAGTCTATTTATCTTATTTGTATGATACCTTAGTTAATTCAGTAATTCTTCAACAATTTCACTATCTTGTAGTGAATAAAAATTATCAGGGAAATGTGAGAATAAGATTAGTATTTTTGAAATAATTATTGATGGTGGTGTTTTATGTGTTTACAATCAGAACATAATGTTTTGGTTAAATTTGGGTATCCGTCACCATTATAGTATCCTCTCAGTAGTCATAGGTCCCTAGAAAGCATCACACAATGATAAAATTGCACGGGCTTTGGATTTAGGAGGGGGTCATAAAAATGGAAAACATATGTGCAACATCACTTATGAAAAGTAGTAATGAACATATTAATTTGTAATGTTGTGAATTTTTATTGGTTTTACCATTCCTTATTCTAAAATTCTAGATGTACACCTATGTTTCAATATTTACATGATAGTGTTATGTTAAAATTTATAGCATGACAGGTTAACACATACTATAGGCATGATTTTTTCAGCCCAGTACTCTCCAATATATTTAAGATCTCTTAAGTCATTTTTTAAAAAATAATCTATATAGAGATAATTTAATTCCATTATTTAATACCTCAGTAATGTGAATACAGTTGATTAAGTGACTCAGTAATGTATATACTTGTGTTTGTGATAAAATATAGTCATCTACTATTTGGTGTATAGGGATTTAAAATGGAATTATGAAAATAAGGTCATGATAATCAATAATTTGAACTAGTATCGGAGGGAACATTATATTTTAAATCAATATAGTAATGAAATTAGGATTGAGGTATAGTTTTAATCCACCCAAGATGAAAATAGTATTATATAGAGTTTAAATAAATATTGATAGGTGATGATATATGAATTGTAGTAGTATATGTATATAGATATGTGAACTCCTCATGTAGATGGATCCTTATCAATAAGCTCATTTCCTGTATATTTATCCATTCGATCAGAACTAATAGGTATGTATACATATTCCATGGATATTGACCAAGTATCACTAGTTAATCACTAAAATACTCATCCATTTTATATTCATTAAAAAATGTGTGTACAATAATCAAAAACATGAATTCCAATACAATAGATCATCATTTATAGATATATCAATAAGATCATCACCAATATATATGGGTACACTTATCACCCACATGGACCCCGATCAACTAGTTTATTTCCAATAGACTCATACATAGGCTAGACCCTAATATAAATATGCATGAATGTCACTCACATAGATCTTTTTCTACTGCTCAATCACCAATACACTTTTCCATTAGATCATAACCAACATAAATGAGGGAAAAGATTTCCTTCAAGAATATTTATATTATGATTTTTTTTCTATTCTAGAATTCATACATGAATTAAAATATTATTTTATTTTAGGTAAACCATAATCTATGAATTATATAAAAGTTTAAAAATGTTATTCATCAGTAGATTTTGGGATTCAATCTTTAAAAAATTTAATTATTCTTAATATTTTTCATAAAAGCGCAATTAAAGCTATGTTAGGAGGCATGATTCTATTCCTTATAAAACATGCCTAATATTATAATGTTATTTAAGGGAGAATTAAATCATTTAGAATATATTATATATAGAAAAAATGATGTTTTATCTTATGTTAAAAGGTTGATGGATGTGATGGTTTATATCACATAAGGGATATCATGGTACTAGTGTATAGTTTAAATCCAAATAGTAATGGCCTAACATCCATCTTTAATAAATGTGACCAAGATTTTACTGTCATGTGGGGAGAGTGTCAAACTCTCCCAAAATAAGTGGTTTATGTATTTCAACTCCATATCAAATAGGAATCTCATTTAGTTTCTTATCATATAGTAAATAAGGTTAACTACTCAGTTTTAGACAATGTTATAAGGACTAAATAACTATATGGTTTCTTTTCATATGATAAGGACCATGATTATTGATATTTACTGCATCTTGGTAATAATATAGTAAATATGAAAAATAATACCAAATGGTTTATATACATATATATATCTGTGTTTTTAGAAATGGTTAAGGATATTTGGATGGTTTTTATAACACACAATAAGTTATGTTAATGAAGGACATTGACCTGTGAGAGATTATTATTTAATATTATTGTCTTTTAATTTAAATGGGTTTGTAAAAGTAAAAAATTATAGAAACCACCATTAGGAGAAAAAATCCAATAAGATAGACCACAATGGTTGGATATATTTCTATGTCATATGGATAGTATTTCTCTAAGAGAGGATAATTTATCAAATTTTTAGTCAACATAAATGGTGGATCACATGAGATAGGGGTTCACAAAAATATGTTACAAAAATTCTATTATTGAAGGTACGTATTTAAAAAAATATAATGATCAGAATAATAAAAATATATAAGAATTGTACATTATGGATATTGTAATTTAAATGTTTTTCTTGAGGGTATTTTCATCTTTTTCTCATTATATATGGATTTAGAAATCACCTATAGAATCATTTTTATTATTATTATATTGCAATTTACTCTTTCAAAAAGTATAAGATGATCCATTTAATTTAGTAATAATTTTTTTTCTTCCCTTCATTTATTGTTATTAGACTATCTATATTAAATGTACATAATTTTTTAATGTGTAACTCTAAATTTTTTAAATAAACACTACGGTTCAGAAAGGATAGATCTTTTTGTAATTTTCATTTTTTTAATCCAAAATTATTTAAACATATTCATATAATTTATGTAATGTGTTGATCTCTTTTTTATTACCTATATATGTATATAAATTCATTTTTAATAACATTAAATTAATTTTAATAACAATATAATTCCATTGAATATGAATAAATGTTTTCCCATTATGATCATATAAATTAGAGTCAAAGTTTGACTATTGGATTTTTCACTCAATTGGATTGAAAAACATATCATTCTTCAAAATTTGATTGTGGATTAAAGTATTCAATTTAAAAATGGTTATATTATCCAATGGTTATTTTTATACTTAATTTATAAATGAGGATATCATTTAAAAAAATAACATGAGTGATCCTGAATATAATTTTACTCATTTAAATGAAGTTATTTTTAAACCTACTAAAAACTATTAATGTGGTGAGTAGTTTATTTTATCCACTAGGATGGGAAAAAAGAAAAAGTGTGTGAAAAATATAAGATACAAATAATAAAATATAACTAAAAACAATGGAATTGAGGATGTCATTGTGATTTCAATGAAAACAATATAGAGATACAAATATATGATAACATTAGGGATATCAGACAACTTTGATTTGAATTTAAATTGGTTATTCCTTACTCTCATAAAATGAAAAATTTTTATGCTAAAAAAACAGGGGATAATAAATTGATCTCTCACAATAATGAACATTAAAAACGTGATGATATAACATTTAAATGACCTCTCAATCATTACTTGAGCGTAATTATAATCATTAATGGACAAAAAAAATTTAATTTATTTTACAAGTTTTAGTACTTTAGTTAATATTAAAGATTTTGAAGATTCAATATCTTCATCGTTAGGTTCTTATAATAGTTATAATTTACATTCATTGTGAATGAATGAAAATTAATGAAATAAATTTTCAAAGACATAGATATGATTAAATAATATTGAAAGATAAAAATGAACCAATCATTCACAATCTAATAGCCAAAAAATTTCAGTTCATTAAGTTAAAAAAAAGGAATCCAAAAAAATAGGAAGAAAGTAAATAGAATAAATATATACTATGATAACCACCATCAAAAATCTAGAAATATTTATCTGATTATATTATTAGCTCAACCGTATTCTCAAAACTCTATATGATCTATTTGAGGATAGATGGATCAAGCCACTTTCCCAAACGGTGCTCTTTTTTAAAATATTTTCCAACTATTCGCGGATCCTGGCATTACCAACATGGTAGTGATCTTCAGTTACACATATTCCTTGGGGACTCATTCACTATACATTTTTATCCCCATAGGATAGGAGAATTCCCACATAAAATTCAATGCTCCTAGACATGGACTTACTTAGAACATTGTGAAGTTCATTCTGGAACCCTACCAAATTGAACACACATTATCAAATCTAGATTTCCACCCTTGATATCAATCTACATTAATAATTTTGTTAATCAGATGAATTATTTGTTATATTAGAAGTACCTAATCATAGGTCATCTACATCAAAATGATTTTATCCTCATGAATGTGGTGTCATGATCATAATGAAATTAGGTAAAATTCTAGAGTAACCTTTCCAACCTATTGGTTGAGAAGGTTCTAGATTGTAATTGTTCACAACATAAAAAAATAATTTTTCTTCATTCCTAAAACAATTTAAATCTACGACTATTTAATGGGGAGATGCATATATCTTTATTAAATAATATGACTATCTAATAGATGAAAAAAAATTCATTTTCTCATTCAATATGATACTCATCACACAGACCTCCATAATACATCTATTGAATCATGGGGGGGGGGGGTTGGAGGCCACTATTTTTCATCAATCATTCCCCAAAATTCAACCAAAATCCATCATTAATCCCTTCATGATGATATCAGATTGTTATTGGCTCTGGAAGTTTATACAATGACGGTTTTTAATCATGGATGATGTTGGTTCAGCCTCTTTGGTTGGAGTTTTTTATTTAGTTAATCTAAGGTAAGGAGATCATATTCGAATGAAATATTGAGTCGGCATGCTCTCATCATATTTCATTGGTTATTAATCAGGAAGAAAGTGATCAGTTATCACACCCAGTAGCACAGATATAGAAGATTAAATACTGGGACCTTCATCCATAGGTTTCCATCATATTTGAGTTATATTCCTCCTAGTAGAGAGTGTAGAATATATGGATCTCATCATGTTTCATCAGCACAACTTCATCAATATGGGGTGTGGAACAGTTAAACACAGAACCACTTATTCATCCAATGCGGTGAGCTGACTTTGGTTGGATTATTCAAAATGAATTGGGGAATAGGTTTTTTAGGGATAATATTATAGGTTGTGGAAATGGTCTCGGTGTATAATCAATGGTCTAGTAACCATCTGTAGAGTTTATTTGATATTCACCCTCAATCATTGGGGAATGATCTTCAGTTTGATTCTTCAATGTTCATAATGGATCAAGGTTTAAGTCCTCCTTAATTGGAACCATTCATGATCATCATCCTGGAATATACTATTTAAATTCATTGACTCCCAAGGTTGTTTGAAATGTTTCATGTTTCACCTCATGGATGGTTATTGGCAGCACCACACAGTTGGTATTCAATGTTTGTGTGGTAGGTTTGGATTTTTATGCATGTAATTTATTACATGTAGAGGCTTCCCATTTAATTCCAGTGGTATGTTGGAAAGGGTCACAAAGTCACAATAATTATATATATTTTTCACTTATTTATAAATTTTAGTAGGTTACACAACCATAATCATGGTAGGATACATGTTTATAGTTAGTTTATAGGGTCACATAAGGGTTTGTGGGTTCTTTAAAAAAAATTCATTTGGTCACGTTGAATTTTCACAAAGTGATTTTGGCCCTTAATGCATCCATGTTGTCACTATAAAGACCGAACAAACTCCTCACATAGAAAATAAATAATAAATTTTAATCAAATAAACATAAAAACACAAAAAAGGAAATGAAATAAAAATTAAAATAATATATTATTATCTTTAAAAAATAACTTATTTAATAATAAAATTGAGTTAAAATATTTAAAACAATTATATTAAAAAGGTTAAAATAAACAAATATATAAATAATTATATACCATAATTTTATCAAACAAAAAGAATAAAAAATATAGAAATTACCAATTACTTATTAAAATGTAAATCAAATAAGAAACAATAAATAAAAAATAAATTTTTTTTAACATAATAATACAAGATTAAATAATTGAAAAGAAATTAAAAATAATAAAAAATTAACCAATTAATACACTATATATAAAATAAAACCCAATCAATTAAATAGAATGATTTTCCAAAATGTAATGAATTAAGGATTCTTAAATTCCCTAATAGTTAATAAATTCCACTTGATGAAAATAAAATGTATTTTTCTTACTTACATAGGATACAAAAATTGTTATTATTCCAACATTATTAATTTCACCAAAATTAATGAAAATATGAAATCCCATTATTCCTTGAAATATTCATTATTCTTATGCGAATGAAACTCACTACATCTTTTCCATGCTAATTTAAATTCCAGTTATATGAGTGAATATAATTTGATAGAATTAAGATTACAAATTTAAAAAGATATACATTGTATTATCACTCTCCCATGGGTTCCAAAACATCAATGTTCCATTTATTAGATCATTAATGCAATTAAAATGACTATTTAATAATTCAATTGTTTTCTTGTTTATATAGGATCAATATTCCCCTATGATTGATGAACACATTTTTTTACATTTATGTTATTGTTTTATCTTTTCCAATACATGTTTGTAAAGATTAAATTAGAATTAATCTTATAAAAAATAATCATGGGGATTACTCACACACTTAGTTATAAAAGTCTCATAAACTCAATGTGGTATCCTAATTTTCCATTTTACTCTAGTTTCAAATGACTTATATTATTATCATACAGGTTGTCTCCCTAATGTGATCATTAAAAAGGGGTGTTTCACCTGTTTCGTGTTCATATTTCATGTTTCCTAATGTTATAGTATCAATTCCACTTAAATATCTCATATTAAACTCCCTTTTGTAGTTCATAAATTGTAATTCCATAAAAATAGTGTGAAATATTCACTCAACAATCATAAATTTCTTATAATTTCTCATATTTTGATCCCCTTAAATATAGAATTAAATTACCACTTAGGCATTAAGAAATAATTTTTTAGTTTCATATCCAAAGAAAAAAATTTCATAATGATATTATATACAAAAAAATAATAAGTATGAATTTATAAAAAAAATTGTTTCATTTTGATGTGTAATAGATTAAATCACTATTAATGGAATTTACAAGACCCCTATCCCACAAACATAACATCAAGACATATATCCATTTCTAAATCAAAATGTTAGATAGAACTAAATCTAGTTGGATTTAAATATATTTTACTTTTAAAATAGAAATTATTTGTTTTACGGGGTGATTGGAATATTCAAAATCATGATTCCACAAAAGTCTGACAGTAAAAAAATAATGCACAAAGGATTCCTATGATCTACTTAATAAAATGTCCTGAAATAAATAAATTTCAAAATTTTTCAATCCACTAATGATGTACAATAATGATTTTATATAGATCTCCAAAATTTAGCATACAATTAAAAAAAAATATATTCAAAATAAATAATGTCAATGAACATTATGGAATTATCATAGATTCTAATATGTAATTAATAACTTCTTTAATAAATTTAAACCATCAAATTCCAGTGAATCTATATGTATAATTAAAATATAATTATAATTACATTTAAATAATTATTCCATAGATATGTAAAATATTGTATCATCATTGTAAAGTTAATATGTATCTTCCCTTATAATCATTGAGCATGTTCAATGGATTAATGTTCCATTTATTTGAGATAAACACACCAAAATATGTCTCCCAAAATATAACTATGGCTAATTATTGGGAATAATTTATCTGTTTTTCTAGAACTAGAAGAAATTTCTAGTAGTAATGTTAAAAAATACATAATGTCTAGAAATAAACTCACGTAATTGACCATAACATCATCTAATAGTCATATGTCCATCCACAAGAAAACCTCTCATAGTAACTTCACCAACCATAATAATACTACATCTTAGGGCTAGTAGACACAACCACTTCAAAACAAAAGTTGTAAATCACGTGTGAGAGTATCCTGATAAGTCTCGAGTAATTTAGGATAAAAAACACAAGAAGATGAACAAAATATTGAATAGAATTTATTTAAACAAAAACTAAGATATAAATACATGAAAATAATTAGTTTAATATATTTATGTGATAAAATTAATTCCATCATCTATACATTACCTCATAGAGATTAAAGACATTATTATTTGTTGTATAATAATTTTAATTTATTGAGGAAACAATATTTTCTTGGTAAAATTGAAAAACATCAGGCAAGACATCATGAAACTCTATATTCGAAATAATTCTCTTAAAAAACTAAAAATATGTTGGAAAAATACTATTTCCATGAAAATCATCAAAATTTTAATATCCTGAGATTTTTAAAAGAATAAAAATTGTGTTTGTAATAGTATATGAGAAGAAACACCAAGATTAAATGTCCTTAGAAATATATTATTTAAATATGACCATTATATCAATGCCATTTAATTTGAGGATTTTTCTTTGATTAATTGAATTATTAAATATAATGATATTGTTCCTAATAAATATAAATTAATATATATGAATCACTCAATTATTCTTTTTTAAAGTCAATTTATTCTTTAAAAAATAATTTTTTGTCAAAAATGACTTTTACTTTTTCTTGTGAGAAAATAATATAATTAATTTCATTTTAATTTTAGAAAATTTCATTGGAAAAATGAATTTTATTTTTGATAATATAATATAAAAATTACCAAACATGTGAATTTTGATATTTTTCTGAAAAAATGATTTTATGTGATTAGTGGGAAAACCATATTTTGGTTTGACTGTCATTTCATCAAAAAAATAATGAAATTTTTTTTATTGAATTTCAATTTTATTTAAATGTAATATAATTTTTATTTATTTATACATAATCTCAATAATAATGTTTGAATCATTTTCATACTACATTATCATATAAGTTTATTTTAGTATGAAAATTAATATTTTTTCATAAAACTTTTTTTATTTGCCTAATGTTCAACAATTTTAATTCATTAAAAAAAATAAGTTAAAATATAAAGGACACTTATTTTTCTATAACTATATCAATTTAAAGTAAAATAATGATTATGTCTAGTAATATTGTTAACATAAGATCGTATCATTCTAAAAATATGTAGTTTCCTAAAACCCTATTTTCATCACACATGAATGATTATTTTTAAATTAAATTATACAACTTATTTTAATTGAATTTGAAAAAAATGTATTTCATATTTGTAGTCATAAAAATTAATATTATATAAAATTATTAAAATAATTTTTATTTTTAAATAATAATAAATACATTAAAATACATTAATTATTATTAAGGATAAAAAAAGGGTATTTTGCAATATGTGTGCACATGTGGAAATGAATTTTACACAAATATATTAATTTTCTAAAAAAATTGATTTCATATTTATAATTACTGGGTATTAATTATTTAATTGGGATTATATTATTTTAGCCTTCATGGTTAAATTAATTATAAAAAATAACATGTAACTGTGGTGAAATATAAAATGGAAAAAAGAGAGCGACCATGGAGTTAAATAAAATATAATGTTTAATGAATGGTCCATTTCAGTATTAGATGTTTTTATCAGCCTTATATTACCCCCACCCCCTACATTATGTGTCATTTTTGGAGGCAATTGGGGTGTTTGTGACTAAATATAATTAAAAACTTTGGGTATTTAAAAAATGACACTCCTCCATTATTATAAAACTGAACTACCTCCCCTCAATTATTTACACATCTCAAGCGATTTATCTCAACCAAACTATAAGGACTTGGACATAAAAAGTATAGAATCATGCTATTACATCGAGTTTTAACTTAATTACATTCCCAAATATCTTTTCAATTTATATATTTATAATATTTGGATATAACTCATATATATCAACCCACAAGCATACAAAGTGGGTACAACTAAAATAGTATCCATTTCTTCCAAAAAATAATTTTTTTAAAACAAAAATACAACATGTTTTTTTTAAAATCTTCATAAAATATACATTAAGATCAATTATTCTCTTTCAAACACTTGTAACCTATGAAAAAAATTTAAAAACTAGGGTTGTGAATAAAAATATAACTGAGGGATATATATAGAAGTAAAAGACCATTATTCCATTGATGCTTCTAAACATATGAAATCATTTTCCCAATGACAAATTTCTAACCCTTATATATGTTATGAGACAAGAGAATTCCATAAAAAATAGGTAACATAATTAAAATCATAAAAGAATTTGGGCCATTATATACTTATATTTTAACCATCGGGACTACCTTATGATTAGTAACCCTTACGACTACCTTACAGTGAAACCCTCAAAGCTACCATATAGTTTGGCAATCACAATTACACTTGGAGTAACCATATGACCAACCTCAATCATAGACAAACCCAATGCATTGGAGGGAGATATAGGTCCCACCTATCATTATAAATGATTCAAAGAACCAGAATATACTCATAAAATATGGTTAATTACATATAAACATTGCTTTAGAATTTTTTAAAATAGAAATATAAAGGTGTATTTATAAAGGAAATTTCACTACAAAAACAATATAATTAATGTGAGAGTTAATATAATGAAATGAATGTTTTTATACACTATAAATCCAAATTAAAAAATCAAACCACAAATATTTATCATATCATATAATTAATGATGTAGAAGTTTAACAAAAATAATGGAAATTGGGTTAGTAATTCCATTACCTCTGGTTTAATTTACTTCCAAATTGTTTAGAACTCCAGTATAATGGTTAAAAGGGTGTTATTATTATGAAGCCCATTTTTTTAAAATATATTTTTATTTCCATTGTTTCGGGTGCGTATTTCTCATGAATTCCAAGGTTGGTTTGTAAAGGATTTTCATTTAAAAGGAAGAATAACTAAATAAGTGGAATAAAATGGTATTAATATTTTACCATAATTTTAAATGATTTTAAAAATCATTTTGATTATATGGTATTAGGATGAATAATTTGATAAATCATTAGTGATATCCATTTAGATCATTTTGGTGGTCTACAATAATCATGATCTCGTTTCGTTATAATCATTATATTATGTATATGTTTTAATTCAACAATGTAAAAGGGGTTATATAATAAAAATTAATATATTTTTAGACAATTAAAATGGTTTTATGACCATATTTCAACGAATTAATGGAAATTTGAAACATATCATCCCTAATGTCAATAAATTGACACATCACATGAATTTTTCTAATCTTTCGAGTAAGAGTTAGTGGATAAGAAATAAGTTGATGAATTTTTGCATAAAAATTGTAAAAGTTTAGTATGTATATATATATATGATTATATAGATTTAATTCCTCTTTTATAAGCGTAGGTGAATAGAGTATAACAAAATAAAATGGATTAAAAAGTAATGTAAAGAAAAATAAGGGAAAACAAAATGTATTTTAACCTCTTGATCACTTCTCATTGAGATTCTCCTTAAAGTATTTGGAATTGTCCTTTTGGTGATACCATAAGGTTTTGAAAGTGTTTAAGAGAATTGTTAAAGGGATTGGTAATAATTTAGACACTACTCAAATCTTGAGAGGTGTTAGAGGAAGAGGGGGTGAGGGTGATGTTTATAGTAGATGAGAGGAAGGGTTTTCCATTATTTTAATCATTATTTTATTACATTCTTCAAGACAATAAATAGTATTGGTTTTTCTAAGAACAAATAGAAATAATTTCATGTGAATTTGAACTAATTTACATTTACATCATCCATGACTCAATCATGATGTCGAAATTCATTTATTTAGCATATTTCGTAATTATCAAATTTCACTATTCACTAAAAAAATCATGTATTTTAGAAAATTCCCAAAAGAAATCACCCTATCCAATTTTAGAAATGTAGAATTATAAAATTAACTCCATTTTATCAAAATCAATTTCTAAATATTATTAATTTATTTTTTAAATAAAACAATAATTTAGTCGAAAAATAATAAATTTAAACCTGTAACTGATTTTATAACACCTTGAAAAGTAGTTAAGGTATCTAAAAATTAACATATAACCATAGAAAATAATATAATAATCTATGATAACACTTCATGAAAATAAATTTGTATTTAAATAATTAAATTAATCATAAATAAAAAATTAAAAATTTATGACATACAAAAATACCCAGAATTATATAATCATCATATTGTCACTTATAAGATGCCTTCTTATTATACATTCACTGGTGAGGTTACCATTAATTTTTCCATTATACTATTCATAAGGGTCATATTACTATATCTAATGGGTAGCATTAATATTCATAAGGGTAGTTTATAATTCACAAAAAATAATGCTTGTCCTATCAAACTCATAATAACATACTGATCACAACCGTGTATGTCTGATCTTTAAAATTCAAAACATAAAATAAATTTAATTACATTTTACAACTAGTTTTTAACTATCTTCTTAAAATAGTGTGAAATTATATTGAAAATCACCGTTTCATGAATTTCATTTTTTCAAACCATGGGGTGTTCTATTCCCCCCACTATTTGGAAATTATGTCATCAAAATTTTAATTACTTATTAAACATGTTATGAAACTATTGCCTTAATGAATTTTTAGATTTACATGTTACTTCTTCAACTAGGTGGTTTCATCCCAAAACCTTAACTAGTGGATTAATATATTCCATATTACATTTTCTCTTCGATCAAGAATCTAAACATGTTTCTCATCATATGAAAGGTTCTCTTCAAGATAAATATCATCTGGGATAAAAACATGAGATGAATTAGGAAGATACATTATCAATATAAAAACATGAAAAACATTGTTTACCAAATATAAACTTTGAGGTAATTCTACTCAATTGGAAACCGGTCCAGATTTACCTAGGACATCATAAGTTCTAATGAATACTGGACTTGGAATTCCATTCGTATGAAAATGCATAACACTTATCCATGGTGAGGTTCTGAGAAAAACATGATCACCTACATCAAAAAAATCATTTCCTTCTATTATATACATAAATTCTATACTTTCTCTAAGATTTACAAATGTATTTATAGATCACATTCACATTCACAACCACTTCCTCAACTAATTTTGGCCCCATCAACTTATTTTCCTTGACTTCATCCCAAAAAGCTATTATTTGACACCTCTTTACATATAATTACTGAAAAGGTACCATCTATATACTGGAATAAAAACAATTATTATAGGAAAACTCAACTAAAGACACATAGTGATCCTGAATTCCCATGTAGTTCATTGAACAAACTCGAAGCATGTCCTCTAATTTATGAATTTTTCACTAGGTTTTTTCATCAGATTGAGGAAGAAAAGTTGCACTGAAATTTGATATTGTGCATAACGACATCTAAAGGCCTTTATAAAAGTTAAAGTGAACCTAGGATCACATTCAGATACAATGGAAAGAGGAAATCCATGTAACATGAAAATCATTTTGAGGTACAGTCGATAAAGCTGATCCAAATGCAATATATCTCAAATTAGAAGAAAATGTGAAGATTTAGTCTGTCGGTCGACAATAACCCAAATCACATTTTTACCTAAAGTAGTCTTTGGTAGTCCGGCCACAAAGTCCACTGTTATGTTTTCTTATTTTAACTCTAGAACTAGAAAATAATGAAGCATCCCCTTTGGTAGTTATTTCTCGGATTAAACATAATGACATTTCTAACATTTAATGATGAAATCAGTAATATATCCTCCCATTTCATCCCAATAGTAATACTTCTGAAGGAATTTATAAATCTTATTACTGGTAATATGACCTATAAGTGGAGAAATATGAACTTCAAATAACAATTATTTCTTCATTTGGGATTCACAATTCACACATAACCATTTTACAAATCTCAAAACACAATATTTGTCAATAATAAATTCAATAAACCCATCATATTTAACCTATTATATCATTTTCTACAACACATGGTCTTCATTCAGCACTATATTAATTCTGTCTGAGTGAGATGACCACTCTATCAACTAAAACAAAATAGAGTAATTTCTTATTCCAACAAATTTGATAAAAAAATTCATATAATCATTAGTCAAGGGACATGTTATAAACATAACATGGTTAAAGTAGAATGATGTTTTTGATTCATGGCATATTCCACATTTTTTGATTTTTCTATGATGGTAATTCATCATTAAACCACAACCCAATAACAGTTGAAGACATATTATATACCTCATGTTTAATTCCTTCTGTGTAAATATATATACTAATCTTTTATGATCAGTATATTTTTCACATTTGGCTCTGTATAAAATATGCCTCTATATTTTCATCGCAAAAAAACCACAACTATTAATTCATAATCATATGTGGGATAATTTAACTTAGGAGGTTTTGTATTTTTTTTATGTATAAGAAACTAACTTATCATCCAACATCCTAATAAAACCATGTGCCATTAATGAAGTATTATTTTACATGAAAAACACACCATTTCTAAATAGAAGGGCCTAAACTGGAGCATTCACCAATCACATAATAATTTCATAAAAAAATATTGCGTTCATATAACCAAATAAATTTAACCCATTATCATATTAACATAATTTTCATTCCATATAACCATGAATTTTTGTTAACAAACTTCCAGTAATAAAAAATTAGTCTATGGAAACTACGAATCTCGGTAGCATTGGTAGGTCTTGGTCCTGCATCAACCAATTTTGTTTTGGTGGTATCAACTACTATTCCATCCTTATTTACAATGTTCCCATTAAAATAAAACTATTTCAAACAAAAATCATATTTTCTAAAAAAAATTATAACTACTTTTCTTTGATAGTATTCAATACAACCATTATATTTTTTTCATGATCCTCATAATATTTTAAAAAGAAAAAAATATCATCAATAAATACAACAACAAACTTGTGAAAATATTCAAAGAATACTCTATTCTTATGATCCTGGAATACAATTTTGGAAATTTTCAAACCAAGGGGCATAACTACAAACTCATAATACCAATATTTAGTAACAAAAGTTGTTTTTAGGATGTCATCATCCTTTACCATTACTGATTGTATCTGGATATCCAGTCAAACATTGAAAAAAAATACTAATCTCCTAAGAGTTTATCAAACATGTCATAGATATGAGGCATTGGATTCTTAATCATAATATTAATGTTATTCAAATATCTATAATCAATGAATAGTCTTATTAAAACATCATTCTTTCTAATGAACAAAATAGGGGGACTCCAAGGTGAAGTTCTAAGATGAATGGTGCATCAATCAAGAAACTCCAGCAACTAATTTTTCAATTCAAGAAGTTAAATTTGAGTCATTAAATAAGGGGGTTTAGAAAATGGATTAGCATCAAGAACTAGGCCCATAGTAAACTCAACCTCTTGATTTGGAAGAACACCATGAAAATCCTCAGTAAAAAAATCTTGGTATTCAATAAAAACTGGAACATCATTAATCTGAATAATTCCCTTATATTAAAACATATGAGCAAGAAAACATTCATTTAAATCTTTAGTTAGTTTCCTAGAATACTAATATGTTATAAATGGTAGAATTTTATTATTGTACACAAAATGAAACCCTTTATAATCGAAAACATATTTTTCTCTTCAATCTATCTTATCATGAAAAAAATAAAGCCAAACTATTCCTAGAATAACATAATACTCTACTAAGGGTAAAAAACTAGGTTTTAGGATAATGTATCTTCATAGAAAACAAGATGAAAATTCAGAAAATTCATTTTTGTTGTAAAATTTCTCCTGGTGTTTTTACCATAACATCTACTCTCATATCTTCTTATGAAATTTATAATTTAATAGAAAATTTCTCCTAAACTGAATTGTCTATATACCCTTTATCAAATAGGACTTTAGAAAAATATGACTAAACAAAAAAGTACCAGATTCCAATTTGTTTGATAGCTTAACATCTGCTTACATAGTCACAAAGGATCTCACTAACCCTTTATGCTAATTGTATGGCTGATTTATATCTTTCATACCATTTTTTGGGCAGGAATTTTCATAATGACCCATATCACCACATTTGAAACACCTAAATGTTTTCTTATCAGAATTGATATTAAGATCATTTTCATTAAAATGTCATAAATATTTCCAAACTTACAACATCAAAAATACTTCCTAGTTTTCGTATGACCTTCACCATGGTGAGTTTTGCGACACATCTCATAAAATAGAAACTAGACATTCATAACATCATATTTCATTAACTGATTCATACCAATCACTTACCATATATACCCTTCTTCTACTTATTTTCAAAGTACACTTGATCATCAAAAAACCTTATTTCTACCCACTTTTCACATTGGTCATGTTTCACAATAATTTTGTATTATGGGGAGCCCAGTGCTCTTCAGTGTCATGGCTTCAATCCTGAGTAAAAATAATTGATTTTTCTGTCAAGATCCCGAATAAGATTTGGATCATACCTTTCTAGTCAGGTGATTTATTCATCAAACACAACAAAAAACTCTTCCACCTTTTTCATGAAATCATGTAATTTATTCTCCATCCTATGTCTAAAAGCCATAGTAAAATATTTTTTAAGGGATATACTTTTTAATTCATCCCACTCAAATTCTTTAATCTCCACTCAATCCCTTATATTCGATACCATTTACCACCACTAGTCAACAACACATTCAAAATGATTAATTTCATGAATTTCCTTTTGATTATTTAAAAATACCATAACATCAAATACTATTCTATGGGATTTAATCATTCCTTCTACTATAACTGGATCACAATATCCACTAAAAGAAGGAGGGTGTTGCCCCATAAATTGGTCTGCTATCGTCATGTTACTATGAAGTAGCTCTAGCTATTCTCATTCAAGGATGCCACAAAATTTATTATCTATTTGTGTTGATACATTATAGTCACATACTACTTGGTTAAAATTGAAACCATTCCTAGTTGCATATTCAAAAAAAATTCATCCTCTCTGTTACATCTAACTTCAACTTCAATGTTTATATTATGGAATACCATTCTGAAATGACATATCATAGATGAAGCAACATTTTAAACATTAAATTCTATATCATTTCATCATAGAAATAATGTAAAAATTATTTATGGTATTCTATTAACATCATCATAACACCTAATGTTATCCAAACTATGCTCTAATGCCAATTATAATCTCTCGACCTTAAACATTATGTAATCTTGCAATTTCCACCAAATTTCACTTCTTTACCTTCCAAAAGATAATTTTGGATTATAGTTTTATAATGTTAGGATATAAATCATACATTTCATGCCTAAATTATACAATGTGGGTACCACTAAAACAAATATCTATTTCTTCCAAAACAAAATTTTTTTAAAACAAAACAACAACATGATTTTGTTTCAAAATATTCATAACATTTATATTGACTACATTTATTATCATAAAAATCCTTATAACTTGTGAAAATAATTTAAAAACATTAGATTTGTATAAAAATAAAATTAAGGGATGCGAAAAAAGGAAACAAACCATTAGTCTATGAATACTTATAAACTTATGAAATCATTATCACAAATAAACACATCTGACCCATATATACATACTTTGTGGATCATGAGATTTTCATAAAAGATGGAGAACATTAAAAAAAGATTAAATTTATCTTAGGGAATTAATTAATTATATTGTATCCCTAATGGATACCATATGATTTGTAACCCTCACGACTACCCTATAATGTAACCAGCATGACTACCATATGGTGTAACAATCGCTGTTACACATGGAGTAACCACACGTCCAACCTCTAAACTACATATACACAATGAATTGGAGGGAAATATACGTCACACCCTTCATAATAATCCATTCCCAAGAACCATAAAATACATATAAAAAATTTATAATTTCATAAAAACATCTCGTTTGAATTTTGTAAAATAGAATATTAATTGAGGATTTTTAAAAGAAAATTCCCTTAAAATGTCTTATAATAGAAGTTACAATTAATAGAAAAAAATAAATAATCTTATATTTTATAATTTACATAATAAAATATAATATAAACAAAAAATTCTTCTCTAAAATATTCTCAGTACTCTATAATCAATGAAGTAGAATGTTATCCCAAAGAATGAAAATTTTGATACGAATTCTCTTACCTCTGGTTCATCTTACTTAAAAAATTTAAACATCTTGTATAATGGGTAAAATAAATTTATTAATATTTTTAATTAAACATATTAATGTGTATAACACTTTATATTATCTTTTTATAACTACATTCAACCCATTTATTAATAATATTTTTTCATTTCCATTATTTTGGGTGTGTGCTTCGCATGATTTCCAAGGTTGGTTTGTAAATGATATTCATATCGAATGAAAGTGGAAAAAAAATGGTACTAATATGTTTCTAGAATATTATATTATTCTATAAATCATTTTTGTAATATGGTATGTGTATGAATAGTTAGATAAATCATTAGGGGTACCCATTTTG
This sequence comes from Viscum album, assembly GCA_963277665.1. Classification (NCBI taxonomy): domain Eukaryota; kingdom Viridiplantae; phylum Streptophyta; class Magnoliopsida; order Santalales; family Viscaceae; genus Viscum; species Viscum album. Next base: position 1,024,029,869 of record OY728160.1, on the reverse strand, counting down.
ATAATTTTTGTGGTTATTCAATAATTACAAACTAATTTCATTATATAACATAATATTATGTATATTTGTTAATTATAGAATATAAAATAGTTTATAAAATACAATTTACTGTCTTCTTCAAAAATTAAAATTGTTTTAAGGCCAAATTTTAAGGATGTAATGGAAATTTGAAATAAAATGTTCACGATGTTGGTAAATCATTGCATCATGGGCAATTTTATTATTATTTGCAATAAGACGGAGAGGAGGAGAATTATTTTGATTTATTTTTCGATAAACATGATAAAATTACCGTATATATAGGATAATATATATTTTATTCCAATTGGATAAGTGGAGGATAAGATATTATTATAAAAGAAAAGGAATTTAATGGAAATGGAATGAAAATGGAAGAGGATTTTTCCTCTTGATCTATTATTCTTGAGACCCTCTTTAAAGCCTTTGGTATTGTCCTTTTGGTGGGATGAGAAGGTCTTGGATGTGGGTAAGACACTTGGGAAGGGTATTGGGGAGAATTTATAAAATTATCAAATCATGAGATGTGTTAGAGGAAGAGGGGGAGGGTGGTATTTATTCTGCAGGAGAGGAGGGGGTATCCATTATTTTAATCATTATTTTACTATATTCCTCATAATAATTAATAGTATTGGTTATTGTGATTAAAAACAGTAATACATGCCTTTGATTTTGAACCAATGGACATTTAAATCATCCAAGACTCATGAATTATGGGGAAATTCCTTTATTTATCATATTTCGTAATTATCAAATTTCATTACACACTAAAAATCCAAGTATTCTAGAAAAAATCCAGAAATTCACGGTAAACATTTTTTAACATGTAGAATTATGAAATGAACTCTATTTTATCAAAATAATTTTTTTAAATATGAGAAATATAATTTTTCAATAAAATATTAATTTATTCAAAAAATAAAAGGTTTAAAAATATAACTTATTTTTTAAACACCTTGAAAATTAATCAAGGTCACTTAAAATCATCTTATAACCCTAAATCAATTAAATAGTAATTTCTTATTACACTTCATGAAAATAAATTTTCATTTAATTTATGAAATTAATCAAAAATGTATAATTAAATATTTAGGACTCATAAAAAAACCAACACTTATATAATGATCATATTATCATAGATATGATGCCTTTTTAATATACATTAATTGGTGATGTTACTATTCATTTAGCCATTTTTCTATTCATAGTTGTCATATTCATATTCATAAGAGTAACATTTATATTTATAAGGGTAGGTTATTATTTACCAAAAATTATGTTTGTATTATAATACTTTAGTTAACTTACTGATCACAATAGTGTATGAGTTTTTTTCAAAATTCGAAACATATATGTGACAAAATTATATTTTACAGCTGGGTTATACCTATATCTTTTAAAACAAAGTGTCATTATTTAGAGACTCAGCGTTTCCTGCATTATAATTTATTTTTAATTATTTGTTGTGTTACAACACCACTTCCATCATATCTCCATAAATCCTTATATACATTCTAGAGATGTTATTATTATCAAATTACAATCCTTAGGGACCATAAAAAAGAGATCACACAGAAGATTCTTGAATGGAAGGTAATCATCTTAACAAATATATTTCTTTTTCACTGTTCATTTTCTAACATAAATTATGTCTAAAAAATCCAATATAATAACCCCATTATCTATCCTATAAATTTATTTTATTATTTCTATGTCATAATATTTATCCATCCCATTCTCTATCAAATCGCAAACAAATCCCTCACTAATGTGTCGTTGGACTACCACCTCGCAAAGAGATGTACTTTTTTCCATCACCGACTCACATGGATATTCATAATGATGTAAATAATTAATATATATTACAAAATATATATGTTATTAATTTTATAAAATTAATATATCACCTACTTCATTTCCCATTCACCCATTAATGGAATGATTACTTCACTCATACGTATGTAGGCCCTACCATCTCTATGTAGCGATATGATTCATTTTCTATGCAAAAAATTCAACAACTGTTCTTAAAACATTCCCAGTAAATAATGTAACATTTATGAAATTGATATAAATTTATATATTATGGGCATACATCTAATGCATAAGAAATGAAACATCCACAGAAATACATTCATGAGAAAAAAATGTTTTTAACACTCAAAGAAATGATAATAATAAAATATTATTAATGTAACATTGACTAAATTTTATAGTAAAATAATATATAATATTATTGAGTTTATTTTTTTAATTAATAACATGATTAAAACCATTATACTATAGTTTAAATCACGTTTATCTAAAGAGAAGAATGAGATAACAGATTCTTTCTTAATTTCCTTTCATTGTAGAATATATTAATGTTATGCACCAATATATTTTCTAAGGTGTTTATACATTCCCATTTAATATTAATTTATGAAAATCCAAAATAATTCATTTTATATTTTGTTTCAATTTTAATTATTTCTTACAAGGGAATTTGACTTGAATGTTACCAAGTGGTAAATAATTTTATAACTCAATTTCATTCTATGGAGTTAAAATACTTCTCCACAAAAATTAATATTTTAAGATTAATTTTTTAATATCTATTAAATATTTCATGTTGAATTTAAATGAATTTTATGTGTATATATATTTTATAAACATAATAAATTCATTGGGTAATTATCCCTTGAGTGGTATGATCTTTGTAAGATATTTCTTCTCAATTTCCACTACGTTGAGATATATTTTGTCTTATACACCTATTTATTTTTTTGAGGTGTATATACTTCCCCTTTTATATATTATATAATTAATTTATTTATATTAATTTTTTTAATATTTCATTATAATTTAATCCTTTTATGGGATTTTTGATTCAATAGATACCGATGTGATAAGGTTTTATGATTCATTCTCACTTTAATCGGGATTATCTATTCATTAATTTCCATAAAAAGAAATTATTTGATAATTCTATAATAATAACATTTAATTTTATTATCTTCATGTTTTTCATGATATTTTCATGAAATAGTATAATTTTCTATACATTCTTACTTAAAATTATTGGGAGAATTGTTTCATGTAAATATGACTTTATTTCCCACTTCAATCAAGCATTATTTATATTCAACTTCCTTTTCTTCTAGTTTTTTTACAAATTTTTTTATTATTATCCTATTATTTTTTTAATTCATTTTTACCAATGATTTGATTTTTATAAAATATTATAAAATAAATTTTCTTATGATCTTACAAAGACGGTTATTTTTAAATTTTCTTACAAATATGTGAAAGAAATATTTGTATTAATGTACCCAAATGTATTGAACTTTCACGCCATCATGACCACTCATTTATTTGAAAAATAGTTCAAATGTATCCTTGGATAATATAATGTTAAAAAATTACTAATACTATGGAAATTTTTAGGTAGTAAAATATATTTTCATAGTGGAAAGGATATTTTATACAAGTAGTTCTTTTAATTATCTTCTAATGGTATTTCTGTTGAATAATGAAAATATATATTATTTTTACCTTAACACCACTATGAATATAATGTAATGGTATCATCCTTATTATTTATATTGATGTTTTATGATTATTTTTACTAGGTGAAGTATTGATATTCAACATATTGATTAAATATTTGAGAAATTTAGATACATTAGAAGCGTTAAATATCCAATGACTGATGTACATTATATTCCTCTTAAATATCCATTTCACTATATCATGGATATAATTATTTACTAATTAATAAATCATTTTTACATTTGGGGATTTATAATGAAATTTATTTGACTTTTTATGTAAAATATTGTTAAATGTGTATTATCTACTCAATTCATTTATTTGTTGATAAAGAATATTATTTTTTTGAATAAATTTATCATTCAATATATGAGAAATAAATTGGACAATAAGTGATGGGTGTTGGTGGAATTATATATCCCCTTGATTACTTGATTGATCTTATAAGGTAAATCAGTTGGATAAATTTAATGGGGTTCTCCCATTATTTGAAACTATCTTGAAAAAATGTATTGACTATATAGATATCATGGTGTCTGAGATCATGAATTCCACTATTAGTTAATTTATTCATTAATAATTTTGTAATTATTACCCATGAGGTTATTTCATTGATAATATCTATGGATTAATTTTTTATCATGTTATTGATTAAATTAAATGTGTTTTATTTTATTTACCTTTCCATGTTTACTATTCTTTATCAAATAATGATGGTCATGTTATTGATTAAATGGAATTTTTTTCTGTTATGTACCATTCAATATTGACTATTCCTTATTAATTACTAATATATTCAACTATACATAAACATTACTAGGAATTTGAGATCACCCTTAATTTCATTCCTTTAACTAGGCTATGGTGAAGTAATCTATGAAAGTGTTCATTGATGATGATGTTTCACTTTCACTAGTTTATATTTCATGTTTTCAAATTTAATGTGAGATAAAAGTGTGTATCTAATTTTTTCAAGACTACTATGATATTCTGTCAATAGGGATGTGATCACCTCTATCTTATTCCAATATAGAGAAGTAAACATCATCTCTATTATATGAGGTATGGATTGTTTACAAAATAAATTTTAAAAAAAAACAAGAAATTAATAATACAACAAAAAAAAATAGGACAATATATTTACAATCTTCTATCTATAATGCACTTTAGATATTTTCATTTTCAAAAAATTAGTAATTTGTAAAATAATTTGATCATTTTCAACAAGATAAGGACTCTTACAAACAACATACTGGGGTGGGATAAGATAATATTCTACAATATCTTCATAATAACTTCTAAACCTATTGTACAAAAATATCATTATCCATGTAATACAAATAAGTAGGAACAAAACCATTTTCCACATTAGATAAAATGTCTATAAAATCCTTTAAATCACTATTAACTAAACAATAAAGCTCATATTTAATACAATTCTAAGAAAGATTCACTTCAAAATCTACCTCAGAACTAGAACGTTCATTTTTAATAGATGATGTACCCCTAACATACTTACTCACCTTTGTTTTATTGGAAGAAGATGAAAAAAATAGTTTAGGTGAATGGGAGGGCTGAAAATTGTCATATTTTTTAGAAGAAATATCTACAAGAATTTTTTTGGATACACATATTCATTATCTTAATAAATATGTTTCTTTGTTTGAATCTCAATTTTTTCTAATCATTCTAGTTTTTAGGTATATTCACAATCATTAAAATTTCCTCAAACTGATCATTGACCTATTTAGTGATGAAATCATCGATATAAGTATTATTTTCCGTGAAAAACTCATAATTAAAAACTATATAATCATAATCAATATACATAAAATTAAATAAAAGAGGATACGATTTATAGAAAATAAATTCTTCTTGGTTCACACCATCTCAATGGGTCAACTATCCTTTTGGTATGACAATGATTCTCATAATAGAGGATAATAATGGTCAACCTAAAATTATTTGGACTTTGTTATCACACTAAATTTATATAATTATGAATAAATATTGAAAGGATACTTTCCCTATATAAACTAATAGTTTTTCTATCCTCCCACAAAGAAATTAACATGGACTATCAACTATCTACATCGACACTGAAGAAAGTTTTTTCTCCAGAAGACTAATATTTTGGAATATGTAGTGGGCCATAATATTAATACATGATCCTATGTCACAAATGAACTAAATCTCCTCACATCCACTAATTATACATGAATTTATAAAACTAAGAAATTCATTTATTTTGGACGTAATATTCATTGAATATATGAAACTACACTCTCCATTCATATTAATTTTGGAAATTTCACCCTAATTACTCTTATTAGATAGAAATACATTTTCAATATTCATGTATAATGGGATCTTATTAAAATAATCCCAAAATGTAATGTTAACTATGATACTCTTAAACAGTTAATGGATTTTAAATTAATGAGGTTCATTTTTTTTGATCCTTTGTGGAAAATTTCTGGGAGGATAATAATTTGTCAAATCATCTAGATAACTCTTCGTACCCATAATCATCACTTTTTATTTTCATATTTAATCAATTATAACTATATATTATTCTATTGAATTTATTTTTCATGTAAATTTTCATCAATTTTTCATAGGCCTTTTTGGCCGCATTAAATTTCCAAATTCATGATTTTTAAGATATCAATTTCTAATTATAGATTTAACATCATTTTTATAATCCCATTATTGTTCCAAATATAATTCATAAAGTTTTTGACCTTATATATTTTCTAATTTGATCATAATTTCCCTTAAATTTGGTATTTTTTTATAGAGATATATTCTTTTAACTCTTTTGTATAAATCTTTATCAAGATAACCCATTTAATTTTTGAGGATTTGAATCCTAGAATGTATTTCAAATTTATTTATCTTATTTCACACAAAAACTATTTGTAACATTCATTTACTAAACCTTTTATAGATTGACGATTCATCCTGTTATTGATTTGAAAATAAGTTATGGGATATGATTGATAGTTTTCATTAGCTAACCTTTTAATTACTCCTTGTTCATTCCAAGATAGGTTGGGATAATTTTTATATCTTTAATTGTATTGATTAATTAATGGTTTATAGACACCCCAATTTTTATCCCTATAATCCACGAACTAATCACTCTCATCATTATAAATGAGATTATTAAAATTGGAAAATATGTATGATTGTGACCATACATACCACAATGACAACACTATTCCCTAATAAAATTATCATAAAAAACAATATGATTTGTGTATGTTTCATCCCAATAAATATTTCCCTTCCTATTGAACATTTTTTTGGATAACTAGTTCAGGTTTTACTTAAAATCATCTATAGTGATGTCAGATAAATCACCCCCACATGATTGATCCTCTATGTTCTAGTTTTAAAAAGGTATGAGCATTGTAAAATAAATACATGAGAAAAAGGGGATCCAATTGATGATTAGTACATCGTCTATTTACATTTGAAAAAATATACAAAGATTCATAAAATAACTCTCCCCCATCATGGATGAGACAATTAATATTATTTATAATTTTCAAGTCCCATCCTCCGGGGCCTGGGCCATTAATACCACAAGCCTCCCTTCCATTGGCCAGGGGTTAGTGACTAGCACCAGAAATGAATATCCCTAAAACAGTAAGGCATTGCCTTTAATCCTTAAAAACACACAATACAAGAACACAACAAGAAGCAACCACGAAGTAAATTGTTGTAGTAAAATGTGTACTGAAAGTGATGGGGCCAGAATACAAGCCATCTGGAAAGTACAAGTACAACTGAAAAGAGAAAAAAGATCATATGTCATCCACTGAGGATCCAACCTAATGGGTAGGTACAACTCACGAACAGTATTCGCTAAAGCACATCATGTAAAATGTTCCACCACTGACCAGTTCCCAGTCCTGGCTCACTCAGCCTCGATCAACATTGTCTGTCATCAGCACAAGACACATCAAGGTGTGGGCGTAGCCTGTGCGAGGATGAGTAAAATAATACTCAGTAGGGATCCTGAGACCCCTGAAGGTCTCCCTGAATTTCACAATAGATAAACCATAACACAAGACCTCAAACACAATGCACAAAGTATTCATAAAATCTACATAGATATATTACCATACATATACCAAATTTATCAAGATATACTCGTATCATTCATGTAGAATCATAAGGATCCAACTATTATGCCTCTTGAACAACTGATCCATGAGAGAAGAATACCACTATTGTATCACAATGAAGGTTACAACGCGAAGGAAAAATTAGCACAAAGGTAACACATTGAAGGTAACACCACCAATGTAAAATTACCACAAAGGTAACACCATGAAGGTAACAACATTATGGTAACACCATGAAGGTAAATGTATCACAAAAGTAACATCGAAAAGGTAACACCACGAAGGTAAATGTAACACAAAGGTAAATACTTAGGTGACACCTTGTACATAACTCAAGTACAAAAGTACAGATAATTAGCTGTTGATCTAGATCATCATATTCTGTCAAGACGATCTATTTCTGACCCACACAAAATCGATAGATACTGACCCACACAGAATCACTATGCAAAGACCCAAACAAGATAGATAGATACTGACCCATATAGGATCTCTATCTTCTGACCAAAACAGGATCGATAGATTCCAAACCACATTGGATTGATGTTTTTTCTTCACGTTATACCCAGCCATGAGATTCCTGCACTAAGAACACTAGATTCTGGGAGGATACGCATATCAATAAATCTATAATACCTCAAACACCTTGAATCTCCACTTAAATTTATTTCAAAGGGCTACCATGGGGTATGGGTTCCAACCCAATAAGCGGAACATCAATTGGACGCTCGGTCTGTGACTTATAAGCATTTTAGTACCGAAGGCCCGGGTGGATTCAGGTTCGATCCAACCCATCCATACTCAATATATCTCCAAAACTCAAGTGGAGTATACCAAAAGTACTATCTCGCTCCAAGGATCCCATCTTCATAGACGGTTCGTCAAACAGACACCTAGTTCACTAGCTATGGTTCAGTTATAGAAACTGGGTCTGGAAGGGTCTGGGTCCAGTCTGACCCGGGTGCAGCTCGACCGGTAGAGGCTGCATCCCACTGGGCTCTAAAGGGATGCTGGGATGGGGACCTCCCTAGCTGGCACGAGGGGATAACCCCCTCATTTTTCCTGAACATACTTAGCCGTTTGGTATGTGCGGCGGTGCCATGTGGAACCGCCTGGTTTTCTATGAGACCCACAGCGAGCGGGTCCCTGGTTTGGTGGCATTGGATCCACTACCTATGTAACACCCAGATATTTTATGAGAAGAATATTTTTTTATGTCTTATGTTATACGCAACATCAATGGAATCTTTCACTACACATAACACATGCTTGGCTGGCGTTATACGCAAAAGCATCCTTCCTCGATAGCGTGTGTTGTACGCAATATCTAGTTTCACTAAACAACAATATATTATATATACTAGCCATTATGAATATTATTAACTAAATTTTAAATTTTATAACATTATTATTCATCTTCCACATTTTCTAGAACATGGTATGAAAACAAGATAATTTTTTCGGGTAAAATAAGTGTTTTTCAAAAAATGAAGTTTTTCCACCTTTTAATGGCACACCCACTTTAAATATCATTTTTGACATATTTATAAGTAAAATTTGACAAAATAAAATTCTTCTTTGGAATCAGGATATAAAAAATTACTCTGGATAATTTTTTCATATTATTCTGATAACTTTCATATTTTAATGAATAGTAAAAACACGCTATATTTTAATTCAAAACAACTTTTTATTGCAATAACTTATATGGCTGAATTATAATATTTAATGGTTTTAAATTATAAATAGAATATATTTTTACCATTTAATATAATTTATGTCATTAACATTAGTTTTACATTGAATTCATAGGTAAAAAATTTCAATCTTTGGCAATGTTTTAACTAATAAAACCTGTTTTCTTAACAACTTGATTAATTTTAAATCAATTACCGCAGCTTCTTAGTTTTGAATTTTTGAAATGGATACAATATTTGGATTACGTGGGTCTAAATTATTTTAATATGTTACTTTTATATTATTTTATTTTTTTGATATTATGAATACTAACTACGGTAATTTTTATTTACTACAGTTAAAGGTAAATCAGGTAATTAAGGGTAAAAATAAGACTATAAAATTACCCTAACACTTCAAAAATACTACTGGATGAATATAAGTAGACCCATATCACCTAAGGGTTGGACTATATTCATTTTATGGACTTTTTTCCATGAAATAATATAATTATTATTAAAACCAATGAAAGTGACAACATGTCACCCTCTTAAGTCTTATAAGTATAATAATTTTAATTTAGTGATAAACTTCATGATACTTCAAACATGAATAGTCTCCAGAAATATAATAAAATTATCTAGATCATGTGAATTTATTTATAACTTTTAGGGATTAAATAATTATCATTAATTATGACACAGTAGTGATGTTGAAATTATTTTATTGATTGAATTATCAAATAAATTATTTTAAAAGTATTAAAAAAATATTATATACACTATTTAATGTGATCCACTAAATTTATAGATAAATATTACATGTTAAGAATCTATTAAATCTTTTAGTTCGAACATATCTGCTGTGAAAATTTTATTTAAATTCAAATAAATAAATAGTGTCAAAATTGACACTATTGTTATTTTATAAAAATTGCATTTTATAAAATTGTTTAAAAATTTAAAAAAATATAAAATTAATAAATTAAAATTTATATAGTCTAAAATTTAATAAATTAAACTATTATTTACAATTCACAAGAAATAATTAATTATTTATAATTAATTAAAATATTGAATTTTATTACCACAAATAAATTTAAATTGATTATATAAGGAAAAATCATGTTGATAATGTTTAAAATAATTTCCCAACGTGACTAAAGTTTATTGGTTGATGATATTAAAATTATCTCTCATATAATCTTAGAATTTGAGTCATTTATTGATGTTTTTAAGTGGGGTTGGAATTTATTATAAATTAATATTTCTTATATTTCCAAAGGTGCCCCTCTCCTCCCTTATAAAAGGGAACCTACTCCCTCTACTTTTTACACAATTTAGAGACTTCAAGCACGTCCAAACCCTTCCCATTTACCTTTTCAACTTCCCTAGAAACATACTAGAGGTCCTTTTCTTTCTTAATGAGCAATTTTAGTGCCCTAATACGAGGTTTCAAAGAGGCGTGTCAAAGAAGAGGTAATATCTGTTACCGATTCTTTCAAATTTACTTCTTCTTATACTTACTCTTATTTATTTTTTTCATTAGGAAGTAATAACATAAGTATAACTAACATACTTATATGTTATTATTCATATGAAAAAACCCTATTTCACCTTATATCTATCCTACAGAAAATGAAATCACCGCGAGTGCGTACGTACGGAATACCGTCTCTACGCCGTGGTGTAATCTGTTTTCCACCACCACCATACTTGGATGTGTATAATGGTGTAAATAATAACTATATATGATTATTTTAATGTGATACTGATTCTGAAATAGTATACATACTCTTCAATACAATTTCACGATCAAGCGAACGATATCATCACTCGTGCGTACGTACGACCTAGCATCTCCACGATGTGATGTGACTCGTTCTACATGATCTTCGTTGAATAATGATTATATAAATGAATTGAATGATTAAATATGATATATATTACACTAATACCATTCTGGAAATGAGGTATCTATAACCCAAAAATAAGAATAAGAATTTATTCAAAAAACATGCATAAGAACATAAAGCAATAAACCCCCGAATAACAAATAGCAATGAAATATTACTAATAAGAAGCAATGAATATGACCATATATGATATCATAAGAATAATATTGATTCTGGAATAAGTCAATAACATGATTTAAATCATTATAAAATAGTTTTGGACACGTGCAAAGCATATCAGACATAAGGTAAGGGAAAATATCACAATCTCATATTTTTATCTGAGATTGTTTATACTTCAGAATTTACTGGGGAATATTTATCATCCACATCCATATTTCCAAAATATGTAATATTATTTCTATCCTCCTACATTTGTTTAAATCCAATATTACTCATTGGTGAGTTTTAGTAAAAGATATGAAAGGAATCTTTTATCATTTTTCGTATGAGGTAATTTTTGACTTTTCAGGCCAAAGTATGAGAATAATGTTTTTAACTTATACAACATGGATGGATTTTTATGATTTCATAGAACTTTATTTGCATAAAGCATAATTTACAAGTTTTCATGTTTATTTTCAATCAACAAATTTTTGTTTAAAATTGTATGACATGTTAAGAAAAGAAAAAAATTTGAAGTAGAAAGGATATTTTCCTCAAGTATGGAGTTCATGTGTTTTATCAAAATTATTTTCCATCTAATATAACATAGGGTTCTGTTTATATATCTATTTTCACATTTATTTGATTATGTTATGATGTAATTATTTTTATGATGTCCTTTTATGGTGATGTCATGATGTTTAAGAATCCCATTTTTATTACATGGGTTATGCTATGATGTATGATTTATGATTTTGTGGCACACATAAGAATGGTTTCATTATGAGATTGGTGGTACCTATATTTCCCTATAATACATTGGATAAAGATTTATATCTCATGAGATAGACATGTCTGGAACGGCAAGTTAATCTAGTTTAGTGATACATGACTAGAACGAGGAGTGAACTCAGTTATGTAATGAACTTTTTCCGCTATGATGGTCTTGGAAATGCGCCTTGACTAATATGAAATTATTTTCTTTGATTATTTCTGTATGCCAAAATGTTTCATGTTTTGAGTTATGATTATTGGGATTACATTTCACTACTGTGATTTATACCATGTTATGATGTTATGATCTCTTTTGAAGGTTATGATTTTCAAAATGTTTTGTTCTTATGGATATGATATGATTGATATTTCCTTTGTTTACCCCTTACTGATAATTTTAACCCACAATTTTGTATCTTTTCTTCTCCCCAGGTCTGGATGAAGTATACTAAGTAAAATATGATAAAAGGGACACTAGATATGATAAACGGGGGACAATGTAGATGATTTATGAACCAGTTTTTTATGCTTCCCATTTTCTAAAGACACTATACCTATACGTTCCTTTCATGGTTTTTTTATATGTTGTAATAAGTATTCTTCAATTCTGATTTAATAACCATGTATGTAATGTATGGGTCATTATAGTTGGTATTAGAGGAAAGGTATAGTCAACCTTTGGAAACTAGAATGTGAAATCCTTAGTAAGAACCCTAAGGATATGTCAATGCCTAGAAAAAAATATTAATGTTTTAGAAACGGCCCTGAATAACCTATGTTATGTCCTTTAGTGTAAATTTTTTGATTATTTGGTTTTCATAATATTATTAGTGATTCTCACACTATGCTTATTGGTTTTAGCCAATGGATGGAACCCGAAGGATCCGTGTTAATGATGAATGTGACTGGAAATGCAAGGATTTTCTCCCTGAGCAACCAAACATTATTGTAGCTAGAATGAAAAAATATTGTAGTCATGCTCACAAAAAATTCTGATTCTATGAACCATGCGGGACTTCCAAACGAGCAAATGAAGGAGCAACATTCTATTGAATCCTTCATGAGGCAGTGTCCACCTTCATTCAGCGGGTCTTTTGATCCATGAGTGGATGAACAATGGATTATTACCATTGAAAAGATATTTTCAGTTCTACAATGTTCTGAACATGACAAAGTCATCATAGTAGTGTATCGTTTGGGAGGTGATGTTGTTCAATGGTGGAATCCAATCAAGAATACGAGGTAGAGAGATGAAATTCAGTCAATGGAATAGGGTGAGTTCAAGAACTAATTTTTCAATAAGTACTTCCCTCGTATTCTTAGAAAAAAGATGGAGAGGGAGTTTCTTGAACTGAAGCAAAAAGTTGATGAATCTGTTGGTAGCTATGAAGAATATTTTACAAGACATGCCAGGCCCGCTTCTGGATTTATTATCCAACATGAGGGTAAGATCGATCGATTATTAAGTGGATTAAAACCAAGACTTCGAAGGGCATTATCTATAAGGGACTTCAATAGCTACGAAGAAATTTTTCAATGTTCTCTCTAGATTGAGATGGAGATTGGAGTAACGCATCAATCATTTGGGTTTGATTAGAAGAGGAAAATGGAATTCAGAGGAAAATCTAAAGACCACACTGAAAAGAATATGAGTTTTACTTTATGCTCAAATTGTGGAAAGATTCATGGAGGGAATTGTCTTAAATGGACAAGAAAAGGTTTTAAGTGTCGAAAAGAAGGTCATCGGGCAGTTGAATTTCGAAATAATTGGACGAAGATGTCTAATGATGTGAACAGAGAAAGGGATTCACAGAATGCACCTCCAACACTTCAATGTTTCATGTGCAAGGAAATGGGGCATTATGCTAATCAATTACCTAATCCAAGGTTTTTTTATGATGATCGACGTCAACAAACTCTTAATTCCAAATACAGAGGAAAGTCACATGCAATTACTATCAGTGATGTGGAGTATGATAACGAAGTGGTGAATTTGACACATACCATCCACTCAAAAGTAAAAATTTTTTTATTCGATTATGGATCCAACCACTCTTTTATTTAAGAATAATTTTCTAAGGGTATCTCCATACTACCACAACAATTAGATGTTGAGTTAGCAGCGACAACTCCTAATGGAAAAACATTCGCATCAAAAGATTATAATTCTTCTCCAATTTATGTTTGTGGGAAGGTAATTCCTTCAAATCTTATGATCCTTCCTATAGTAGAATTTTATGTGATTCTTGGAATGGATTGACTTTCTTTATATGGAGCTCATATCAAATTCCAAAGTAGGGAGATCACATTTAATATTCCTAATCAATCTACTATCATATAATGATGCAAGGATGAATATAACCTTCTAGTGGAAATTTCATCCATCTTATGGGTCTTGATTCCAATAAATGAAGGTTATTTATCTCAAATGGTTGGAGAGAAACACACGATTAATAATACACCCATTTTATGGGAGTTTGATGATGTCTTTCTGGAGGAATTTCCAGGTCTTCCACAAAATCGTGAAGTTGAGTTTTCAATAGAACTCATACAGGGAGATATGCCCATTTCAAAGACACCTTATAGAATGACCCCAATTGAGTTTTAGGAATTGAAGAAACAACTCCAAGAGAATCTTGATAAAGAATTAATATTCCCTAGTTCATCACCTTGGGGAGCACCTATTCTGTTCATTAAGAAGATAGATGGATCAATCAGACTTTGCATTGATTATCATTAACTTGACAATATCACTATCAAGAACAAATATCCTCTCCCACGGATTGATGAATTATTTGACCAAACACGCGGAGGTCAATACTTTTCCAAGATTGATCATTATTTCAGGTATCATCAATTAAGTGGAAAAATAGAGGATATACCAAAGGCAGATTTCCATAAAAGGTATGAAAACTATGAATTTATAGTGATGCCATTTGGTCTTACTAATGCCCCTGCTATCTTTAGGGATCTAATGAATAGAGTCTTTAGAGACTATCTTGATCAGTTTGTGGCAACCATTATAGACTATATTCTTGTCTATTCATTTTGCAAGGAAGAACATTAAGATCACTTGAGAATTTTATTAAAGACCCTAAGAAAGGAGAAAAATTATGCCAAATTTACCAAGTGTGAATTTCGTCATCGAAAAGATTCATTTTTGTGTCACATAATCTCAAAATCTGGGATAACTGTGGATCTAGAAAACAAAGAGGTTATTGAAAGATGGTTGAGACCAACAACTATAACTGAATCTGATTTTTTCTTGGATTGGATGGATATTATCGATGTTTTGTGAAAGATTTTTCACGATTATCTAATCCACTCCCCTTGTTGACTCGAAAAGGAGTAAAGTTCGTGTGGATGGAGGAGTGTGAAGAGAATTTCAAGGAGTGAAAAGAAGGTTATCCTGTGCACATGTGCTCACACTGCCTTGTAGTAGAGAAATCTTTGTGATCTACAGTGTTGTATCCAAGAAGGGATCAGAGTGTGTTCTCATGCAAAACGATATGGTGATAGCTTATGCCTCACGAAAGTTGAAAACCCATGAGCAAAATTACTCAACTCTTGATTTTGATTTATTTGCGGTAATCTTTGCATTAAATATTTGGAGGCATTACTTTTATGGTGAAAGGTGTGATATTTTTACTGATCGTAAAGGTTTAAAGTATATTTTCACACAAAAGTAGGTTAATATGTGCCTAAGAAGATGGTTGGAGTTGATTAAGGACTACAACTGCTCAATTCATTATCACCCGGGGAAAGCAAACAAGGTGGAAGACACATTAAGTTGACAAGACCATGCTAGCTTATCCACGAAGAGGACCACAAAAGATCCAATATTTATGGATTTACAAAGTATGGATCTTGGAATTATAATGGATGGAGAAAAATCTTAAATTTCTCAAATAAATGTTAAACCATATATACATGTGATGATTAAAGAGGCAAAAAAAGAAGATATAGAGTTACAAAAGAAGGTGTGAAATTTTCCTGAATTCAACCTTGATTGTGAGGGGATAATATGGTTCAGGAATCGGGTTTGTGTTCCTCCCATTACATAATTAAAGAAGGAGCTACTGGATGAGGCTCATAGTTCTTCATTCTTTATTCATCCTGGAAGCACGAAGATGTATAGGGACCTGAAAGAGTACATCTGGTGGGATGGCATGAAAGGAGATGTTGCTGAATATGTCTCTTGATGCTTGGTTTATCACCAAGTTAAAGCTGAGAGACAAAAGTATAAGGGGATGTTACAACCATTACCAATACCCAAATAGAAATGGGAAAACATCACTATGGACTTTGTCACTGGACTTCCTAAAACATACAAAGGCAATAATGCTATCTGGGTTATAGTTGATCATATTATGAAGTCAGCACACTTCATTGGTATTAGAGAAGATTTCCCTATGGATCAGCATTCCAGGATATATGTGAAGGAAGTAGTAAGATTTCATGGGGTACCACTTTCCATTATATCTGATCAAGATCAGAGGTTTACCTCGATGTTCTGGATAATTCTTCTGCAAACATTAGATACATAGTTGAGTTTCAGCAATGATTATCATCCTCAGACAGATGGTCAGTCTGAGAGAACAATTAAAACTCTAGAAGATATGTTAAGAGCTTGCTCTATGTATTTCAAAGGTGGTTGGGATCAGCACCTACCTTTGGTGGAATTTTCTTATAATAATAGCTTTAATTCCAGTATTCAGATGGCTCCTTATGAAGCTCTATATGGAAAGAAATGTAGGACTCCAACTTGCTACGATGAAGTTGTAGAAAGAAAGCTATTAGGCCCTGATCTTGTTAATGAGATGTCAAATAAGATCAGATCTATTCAACAACACATAATAGCAGCTCAGAGTCGGAAAAAAATTTATGTCGACAACTAAAGAAAAGACCTAGAGTTTGAATTGGGTGACAAATTGTTCTTAATAATATCTCCTTGGAAGAGAGTAATGAGATTTGGAATGAAGAGAATGCTGAGACCTAGGTATATCGGTCATTTTGAAATACTAGATCGTGTTGGGATGGTATGTTAATGATTGGAGCTTCCACCGAATCTCTCTCAAGTTCACGATGTGTTCCATGTATCTCTCCTGAGAAAGTAAAAACTTGATCCTTCACATGTACTAAGCTCAGAATTTGTACCGCTGGAGGAAAATCTTTCTTATGAAAAACAACCGATAGAGATTCTGGATTATAGAGAAAAAGTTCTACGGAACAAGACCACTCCCTTGGTGAAAGTTTTATGGGGGAACCACCAATTAGAAGAAGATACATAGGAGGTTGAGGATATGACGAGGGAGAGGTATCCTCATCTATTTGTTACAAAGTGACGAATTTCGAGGGAGAAATTAATTTTAAGGGGGGTAGAATGTAACACCTTGATATTTTAGGAGAATTATATTTTTTATGTCTTATATTATAGGCAAAATTAAAGAAATCCTTCACTACACACAACACTAGCTTGGCATGCGTTATACGCAAAAGCAACCTTCCTCGATAGCGTGTGTTGTACGCATTATCGAGTTTCACTAAAAAAATATATTATATAAATTAGCCATTATGAATATTATTAACTAAAATTTAAATTTTATAACATTATTATTTATCTTAAACATTTTCTAGAACATTGTATGAGAAAAAAATAAATATTTCGGGTAAAATAATTATTTTAAAAAAAATGCAGTTTTCCACCTTTTGATGGCGCACCCACTTTAAATATAGTTTTTGAGATATTTATAACTTAAATTTCTCAAAATAAAATTCTTATATGGAATCAGGATATAAAAATTTACTTTGGATAAAATTTTGATATTATTCTGATAACTTTCATATTTTAATGAATAGTAAAAACTCACTATATTTTAATTAAAAACAACTTTTTTCATCACAATTATTTATATGGATAAATTATAATATTGAATGATTTTAAAGTATAAATAGAATATATTTTTACCATTTAATATAATTTATGTCATTACCATTAATTTTACATTGAATTCATATGTAAAAACACTTCAATCTTTGGAAAGGTTTGAACTTTTAAAACCCATTTTCTTACCAACATGAATAATTTTAAATTAACTACTACAACTTATATGTTTAGAATTTTGAAAAATGGACTCTATATTTAGATACATTTGGTCCAAATTATGTTAATAGGTTAATTTTTTTATATTATGAATAGTAACTACGGTAATTTTTATTTACTACAAATAAAGTTAAATCGGGTAATTAAGGGTAAAAATAAAATTATAAAATTAACCTAACACTTTCCAAAATCCTATTGGATTAATAAAATTCGACCCATATCACCTAAGGGTCAGAATAGATTCATTTTATGGACTTTTGACCAGGAAATAATATAATTATTATTAAAACCAAAGAAAGTGACAACATGTCACTCTCTTAAATCTTATAAGTATAATAATTTTAATTTAGTGATAAACTTCATGAAAATTCAAACATGAATTGTCTACGGAAATATAATAATATTATATACATCATTTAAATTTATTTATAATATTTAAGTATTAATTAATTATCATAAAATATGACACAATAGTGATGTTGAAATTATTTTATTGATTGAATTTTCAAATAAATGATTTTAAAAGTATTAAAATAAATATTATATGAACTTTTTAATGTGATCCAATAAATTTATAGATAATTATCACATGTTATAAATCTAGTTAATTTTTTAGTTCAAATATATCTGCTATGTATATTTTATGTAAATTCAAATAAATGAATAGGGCTAAAATTGACACTATTGTTATTTTATAAAAATTTCATATTATAAAATTGTTTAAAAATCAAAAAAATATTTAAAAATTATAAATTAAACATTATATGGTAGAAAATGTAATAAAGTATACAATTATGGAAAATTCACAATGTATAAGTAATTATTTATAATAATTTAAAATTTATATTTTTATTACCACAAATAAAATTAAATAGATTATATATGGATTAATCATGTTGATAATGTTTAAAATAAATTACCAACTTGTCTAAATTTTATTGGTTGATGAGATTAAAACCCTATATAATCTATTCTTATTATTTGAGTCATTTTATAAGGTTTTTTTGTTGGGTTGGAATTTATTATAAATTAATATTTCTTATAATTCCAAAGGTGCCCATCCCCTCCCTTATAAAAGGGAACCTCCTCCCTCTCCTCTTTACACAATTTAGAACCTTAATTCTCGGCCAAAACCTGCCCATTTCCCTTCTCAACATCCCTATAAACATACTAGAGGTCCTTGTCTTCTTCAGAGACCAAATTTAGTGCCCTAAGAGGAGGTTTCAAAGAGGCATGTTGAAGAAGAGGTAATATCTGTTACCGATTCTTTCAAATTTATTTCTTCTTCTACTTCATCATATTTAGTTTTTTCATTATGAATTAATAAAACCAGTATCAGTAGAATACCGATATTTTAATATAAATTTGATAAAACCCTATTTCAACTTATATCAATCCTACGGAAAATGAAATCACCGCGCGTGCGTACGTACCGAATACCGTCTCCATGTCATGGTGTAATATTTTTTCCACCACCCCCTACTTGGATGGTTATAATGGTGTATAGAATAACTATATATGATTATTGTAAAGATATATTGATTATGAAATAGTATAAATACTCTTCAATACAATTCCACGATCATGGGAATGATATCATCACTCGTGCGTACGTACGGCCTACCATCTCCACAATGTGATGCGACTCGTTCTACATGATATTAATTGAATAATTATTATATAAATGAATTGAATGATTAAATATGATTTTAATTACACTAATACCATTCTTTAAATGAAGTATCTATAACCTAAAAATAATAATAACAATTTATTCGAAAAAACATGCATAAGAACATAAAGCAATAAACACCCAAATTATAAGTAGCAATGAAATATTACTAATAAGAAGATAAGAATTTGACCATATATGATATCATAAAAAAGATTATGATTCTGGAATAAGTCAATAACATTATTTATATCATTTTACAAGACGTTTGGACACCTGCAAAGAATATCGGACCTAAGGTAAGGTAAAATATAACAATCTCATTTTTTTATCCAAGATTGTTTATACTTATTAATTTACTAGGGCATATTTATCATCCACATACATGTTTCCTCAATATGTAATATTATTTCTATCCTCATACAATTTTTTAAATCAAATATCACTCATTGGTGAGTTTTAGTAAAAGATATGAAAGGAATATTTGGTTGTTTTTCGTACGAGGTACTTTTTGATTTTTCTGGCCAAAGTACGAGAAGAGTGTTTTTTTAACTTATACGGCATGAATGGATTTTTATGATTTTGTAGAACATTATTTCCAGGAAGCTTCCTTTACAAGTTTTCATGTTTATTTTCAATCAACTTCTTTTAGTTTAAAATTGTATGACATGTTGAGAATGTAAAATTGTTTTTGAAATAGAAAGGATATTTTCCTCAAGAATGGAGTTCAAGTGTTTTATCAAAATTATTTTCCATCTAATATAATATAGGGTTTTGTTTATATCCCTATTTTTACGTTGATTTGATTATGTTATGATGGAATTATTTTTATGATGTCCTTTTATGGATTATGTTATGATGGCATGATGTTTATGAATCCCATTTTTATTACATGGGTTATGTTATGATTAATGATTTGTGATTTTGTGGCACACATAAGAATGGTATAATTATGAGATGGGTGGGACCCATACCTCCCTCCAATTCATTGGGTAAAGATTTATATCTCATGATATAGACATGGCTGGAACGACAAGTTAATCTGGATCAGTGATACAGGACAGGAACGAGGAGTGAACTTGGTTCAGTAATGGACTTTTTCCGCTATGATGGTATTGGAAATGAGACTTGAATGATATGAAATGATTTTCTATGATTATGTGTGTATGCCACAATGTTTCATGTTTTAAGTTATGATTATTGGGATTACATTTCACTACTATGATTTATCCCATGTTATGATATTATGATCTCTTTTGTAGGTAATATTTTAAAAATTGTATGTTCTTATGGATATGTTATGATTGATATTTCCTTTGTTTACCCCTTACTGAGCATCTGAGCTCACCCTTTTGTATGTTTTCTTCACCCCAGGTCTGGAAGAAGGGTACTAAGTTGAATATGCTAAAAGGGACTCAAGATATGATAAACAGGAGGTAACGTAGATGATTTATGAACCAGTTGTTTATGATTCCCAGTTTCAAAAGACACTATACCTATGAGGTCCTTTCATGGTTTTGTTATAGGTGGTAATAAGTATGCTTCAATTCTGAAATAATAACCATGTATGTAAAGTATGGGTCATTATAACCCACCTCTCCGGCGGTGCACTGTTGTGTTCTACTCCATCTATTATGGTCAGTTGGTGACGAGTGCTCCTAGCATACATCGCGGCAGATGAGCAGTGGCCTTCTCCCCTGGAGGCATGCATCAACGCGCCACCAACATTTATGAATCCAGCTAGCGTCGGCCGCCACCATCACCTCCTCTGCCAACACTAGTTGTCAGCGGTCTTCTGCGGGTCACTGAGTGAGCTCTGGTGTCCTATTTATCCATATAAAGGTGCCTACAGACTCCTTGGGATGCCCAATACATCACTAAACCCACCATTCTGGGTTTCGTTTATCCTGAATAAATTGGTTGAGAATAACATGTCAAATTTTAACAAAAGGCAGAGGCTCTGGGTCTTGTTTGTTTGTCTCACTCCCTCCCTATTATCTTGGTAGAAACATGGTAGTATAATGATTCAACAACTCTTGAAATTAGAGAAGAAAATAAACCCTACCTCAAGATCATTGGAGAATGCCAATTTTTAAGAGGAATCAGTGTTCTTCGGTTTGTTATATGGTGGCACTCATCACCAGTCACTGGAACTGGTTCTATTTTCCCAGTGGTTAGTGTCATAGTACTTTGCCTATGCTTCGTTGCTTAGTGAAGCCATGTCAGCACATCTCCCTAAGAATTATATAAATAGGAGAGGGGTGGGTGAGTAATGAATGAGAAATTAACGGGGTTCATTTAATTAGGGATCCTTCCTAATTCAAATGGAACAGCTACAAGAATAAAGGGGAGTCAATCCATTTAATGGTTTGACATGTCGTTGGTCCAGCAACCACCACTAGTTTGTTGGGGGAAAGGAAAAAATAAAAATAAAATAAATTTCTTATTTTATTATGTTCATAAATGTATGAAAACCAACTTTTTCTCCTGACCTTCTGTAGTCAAATTGAATCCCCCCTTAAGCGAATCCCATCTTTGTGGATTCAATGGTTCCATCATATTTTTAATTCGGGTACCAGTTCAAAAGTTAAAAAATGCCACCCACGTGTTTGCTGAATGTACATTAAGAAAAGTTAAATAAATTATTAACATACACCCTCGACCCGCGCCGGTCAAGGTTGGGAAATGAGTAAGGGAAACATGTCCCAACAGACTCAACAGTACTCTCATATTTTCAATCCGAGTTATCTTTTAGATGATATGGATTTAATAACAAAATAATTGTTATGTAATTATTTTATTAACAGCCAAAAACTAACATCCACTATTAGCCCGTGCCAGTCAATGTTAGGTTCTTCTTAAGTAAATAAAACGGTCACTATTTTTGTAGTGGCCTCAGATTTTTAATCCGAGTAACTTTTTGTGAGTTATAACCATTTGAAAAATAAAATAATTGTATATATTTATTTTATTTACGGTTATTCCATTTTCTTATTTTCTCACTAGAGGCCTATTCCGACTAAATATAAGTCGTTCCTTGAGTAAAAACACAATTCTAAATGAAATAGCGCCCTTGGATGTTTATTTGGAAACCCATTTAAGAGTTGTTACACTTTTTCAAGAAAACTACTCACGCGCTCTACCTTAAAAATAAAAATATTACAATGGATAATTCTGGGCACTCTGGGCTCGGAATCAGGCGCCGTCAAAATTCACAGTCTTGAAAAAATTCCATATAATTTAAAAAATATATAACAAAATTCTATGACATTAAAATAACCTTGTTAATAATGTTTCTAATATTGAACTATGAAAAAAATTGAATTGAATTAATTTTATGATTATTTAAATATTTATTCATCAATGCTCTAGAACCATCATCTTTCCCTCCACTTTAGAAGGAATGGATTAAATATCCCCCTCAAATCTTACTCACTTAAACCTTATAGAGTAAATCATGCGACCAAACCATGTAATTATCAAAAAATATACAAATATTATTTTGCGAGAAAGCGATTGAATGATGTCATCAATGAGATATAATATTTTAAGATATCATAATTCATAAACCTATGAGAAATCTTTATATAATATGGAATACATAAAACTATAGTCAACTGAAAATCCCAATGTTTAGATGTCTTGAGGGAAATAAATAATGGTTTTGTAAGGTTCAAATATTCATTTCAACTCTATTGTGAATAATATTTTTTTTCTTTATTATTTTTTTTGGAAGACGAGTGATTATTTATTTTAGTTAATATAGATTCAATATCTAACTCATATGATATTTTGTTAATGTAGTTTCAGTATAAAAATATTTTCCAGTATAACACAAAATATATTTATATAGATAAATTTATTTAAATATATTTCTTAAATTATTTTCTAAAAAATATTATTTTATATATTTTATAATTTCTTAATATTCAATATTTTCATTCTTTTCATTTTAGTTACTAGTTCCCTCGTAGGAAACGGTGCCCAAATTTCATCACAAATTTCAATGAACTCATATATATTTAATTATTTTTAAACCTACTAAAGATTAGTAATGTGGTGAGTATGGTATTATATCCATGAAAAAGGAAAAAAGGAGATGATTATAAAAAATTTAAGTAAAATATATATAATTGAAATAACAAAATTGGTTATGTGTTAGTGATTGGAAAATAAGAAATAAATGAGTGGAATATAGAGTGACGGAGAGAGGAATAGTTGATCAAATTGCATATATCAAACTACATTGAATTAAATTTAAAATGTAATATACATTAAGCTCATCAAATATAATTTTTTTAATGATAAAATAAATAATCAGTGTTTAGTGAGAAAATTCCTCTGTGAACATTCAATGACCATTGATATATTTTTTGAAATTATATCATAATCATAACATAGGAAAATAATTGTTTGTAATTATGGAATAGAATATAATCATTTTCCAATTTTTAGTACATCAGTTAAAATTTAATATTTTAAAGATTCATATATTCAACTCTCAGTTCATAGGAAAACGATAACTAGTACTCATAATAAATGAATGAATATCAATAAAATAAAATTAAAAAGACACATTTATAATAACAAATTTCTATTTTATAAAAAAAGTCATTCCATCATAGTCAGACACACTAATATATTTAGTTACCCATGCAGGAAAAATATAAATTCAAAAAACAAGAATAAATAGATGAGGAAAAATTTATCACATAATCTCCTCATTCCTAAAGCTCCATATATGGGTCCATTTCTACTCTTATATTTGTTGTCTGCTCTGTATGCGTAATTCCGTAATGAATTGGTGCTGGATTATTCCAATTTTTAATGTGATGCTCTGTTTTAAAATATTTTCCTACAATTCACATCTCTTGGAATCAGTGACATGGTATTTATCTTCCCATACACATTATATGTGTCCTCCACTATTGTACACTATCACCACCATATTATATAAACATCCCAACATAACATACTATGCTCCTACAAATGGACGTACATTGATACTAATAACATTGAATTCTAAAATATTCTTAAACTTAGAATAAAAAACATATCAAGCTTCTATATCCCTGATTTCAATTTTGTATAGAATTTTGGTATTCAAGTGAATTATAAATTAGATTTTAATCACCTCCATGAATGTGACCTTTTTCATGTGGATTTTATCTCATGAAAGTTGATTCAAGAACATGACTAAATCAGTTGAAATGATTAGGTTTCCATTATGAGCATTTAGTTGATCGGGTTCCATCATAGAATCATCCCAATATTAGTGCAACACTCATTCTCCAATCACTTTGACAAAAAAAAATTCCACTCTTCTAATGGGTGAGGAATTCATAACCACTAAGTAAATAGATTTTCTAAAAAATGAACTAAAAATAATTATAGAGTTCAATTGAACAAACATCATGAAACCCTCCACAATATTATACCAAAATAATTTGGGGGAAAGGATTCCCTGACCAGTATTTAATCATTAACCTAAAATCTACCAACAACTAGCACCAAACCATTCATCAAGATCTCATATATATATTGGCTCTTGATTTTAATTCATCGACTATATGTGATCTAGTTAATAAGGGTTTTGAATCTTCAATTAATGTACGATATTCTTTTTTTCATAGATGGGGAGTACATCTTTAAGTGATGGGTCGAATTACAAAACTCATCATGGCATGCATCAGTTCTTAATTAAGTGGCCAAAGAGATTCAATTTAAATTGGTTTTATGGCTTGAGATTCATCAATGGATCCTTCATCCAATATGTTATATTAGATTCTGGTCATCTCCCTCGGGTGATGAGTGGCATGACAATGGATCACAGTCAGGATCAATGGTGTTGCATCATCATTGTGGTGGTGTGGCTAGGTCAAACAGAGAGACTCTTTTTCATCCTCATTGGGGCATGATATTATATAGGATTTTTACATATGAAATGTAAAATCATTTAGGTAGTTCTATACTTAATCAGCGTGGTAAAATTGTCATAAATTCATCAAAATAATTTGAATCATTGGTCATTTTGGTTTTATATCCTTCTTTAAATAGTGGTGTGCAAGGTTTAGTTTTCTTCTTCAGTGCACACAATGAATATTACTTTAGTTCCTCCTAAATTGTATCCATTTCAGATCATCAACCACAGAAATAATAATTACATTCATTGAATCCAATGCTATGATGAGATATTTCCCAGTTTTCATCACACTTAATTATAAGAGGTGTCACACTGTTCCATTCTATTGTTCCTAAGGTAGTTTGGAATGTTTTCATGATCACTATAATTATTACTCAAGGTCAGTGATTTATTTCATATTTTATGTTTACATACCTCACTCATTATAGGTTTCAGTTTCATGTTCAGTTTTCACAAGCACATAAGTGATAATGGGTTCTTTAATTTTTTTTACATGTAGTCACATGTGGTAGTAAGTAAAGTGATTATCACACATCATGTGGCCACTACATAAAGCTATGTGATAACTATAATCACTGCACCACCTCATCACATGATAAATAAATAATGAAATACAATTAAAAAATTTAAATATTTTGATGATTTATTAATTATTTAAAAATAAATAAATTTATTTAATATAAAAAGTAAATGAAAATATTTTCAAAATATTATTTTGAAAAACATAAAAGGATTAAAAAATTAAAATAATTGTAGATCATAATAATTAAGGCAAAAAAGAACAAAAAAATATAATAACTATTAATTACTCCTTAAAATATAAATTAACAAGAATAAAATTAAAAAAAATAAACTGATATTTTAACATAAAAATATGTGATTAAATAAATTGAAAAAAACAATAATACTATATCATTCAATAAATAAATTATTTTTAAAATAATAAATAATTAATTAAAATATAATATGTTTCAAAATTAAATGATTATACTCCACATCATAAAGTATCACTCGATAGAATTTTAGATGTGAATTTTCAAATGATTCCCATATAATCTTAGTTATTTGGAATAATTATTAAAATTTACATCATTGTTTATTTTTATTCATTATCAATTCCTTTTGTGATATTAATTTTTAATATAACATAGATTATATATTTCCTAAAATTACTTCTTATTTTTTTCACCTATTAATATTCATAATTGAATTATTCATTCGTCATTTAGGAATTATAAATTCTTTTGAAGAAGGAAAAATTTTATTGACCCTTCATTCATTGTACAAATAATTCTCGAGAATAAGAAATGGATCATTTATTCTATTGATAAGTAATCCTTATTTATAATAACAATTTGGATCTCACTATATTTATATATATGTTTTGAATTTTATATATATCTCTTATACAAATAAAAAATATCATGAAACATAAAACCCATCCAAAATATCAATAATAGAGAAAAACATAATGTATTAAATTAAAAAATAATAAACTATAAAAATGTATATAATTCTTATAGATATTTTTTCATTTACATATTTTTTAAAAGAAACCACTAAAAATCAACCAACAAAGTCATCCATGGATCTAATCCATATGAATCCTCTTACAATGATGACTATATAAAACCTCAAATGTAATGGGATAGGAATATTGAAATAAACAATCATATAAATAGATATTTTAAAAAAAACACATCACATGTATTAAATAAATGCAACACTTTTTCTATATTTATATGACCACATTATTCCATGAATCATTATCCCTAGGAGAAAACCCATTTAGTAAATTCTCATTATTTGATGAGCCAAACATTAAACTTGTAATAATTTAAAAATTAATACATTACACTTCAATATTTAATTAGAAATACTTAAAGTACTAAATAATTATAATTGATATCATATAATGATGTGGACATGTGACATAAAAGGATAATGGATCAAAATGAATGTAATATGGTTTATAATTCCATAAAATAAAACCATTATCCAAAAATAGCATAAAGAATTCTATTGGGAATATCACAATGGTTTGTTTTTTATTTATGTAATAACTCTTTTACTATCTATCATGTAGTAAAGACTCACATAAAATGTGTATATCTAACAAAAACATTCGGAAAAAATATCTGAACTTTTATAGATTAAACTAAAAATATGATATAAATTTTGTTCGATAAAAATATCTACTAAAAATTCACTATTAAAGAATGTATATATCTCTTCACATAAGAGTGTAATGTAGGCTATGATATGGTCATATAATTGTTCATGTTATTCCTTAATATTATATATTGTGTTCTTTTTTTCATGTACTGTATTAGATAGATATCATTACCCATGATATAAGTGTGATATATAACACCACACCAACTTCTCAATTGTCCTACATAAAGTTTTCTTAAAGTATGAATAATACTATTGTATGACATTTATTGATATTTTGGAGTTGTGGGTTATTTTATTAATGATTTAAATTTCTAATGATAAATGTAAAATTTTACCCCCAAACTATACATGATATGTATTTTATGATTCAATTTTGAAATGTATATTTAATTTTTGATTCATTGAGTTTCATTGGAGTTTCAAAGGATACTTATTATAGGTATTAATCAATATATGATTTATTTATGTGTTTCTTATTTGAGAAATTACCTTCTAAAGATATATTTTTTCCACTAATAAAAATGTTCTACCATGGTTTTTCTGATATCCAAAGTTATACTCAAATTGTGGATGTGTTTTGCATGGAATTTAGAGGGAATGTTGCACATTATTAGGGATAAAAAATTAAAGATAAAATGGTTTAGTGAGTTTTTTATTGATAAATTTTATTATGGCTATTTGATATAATATTTCTATACATCATAACCATGATTAATGTGGTTGTATAAGATTCATTGTTTGTGTATGCTCAAATATTAATTCAAAATAATCACATGATTTTGGGTAGAATTGTAAAAAATATATTTTCCATCAAAACCCTATTGTCTAAACAAAATAATTAATGAAAATATTTTTTAATATTATTCCGTATTTTAATTACCTGGATGTGTATGTTAAGAAATATTTTAGTTGATTACTTTATGATTTCATAGTAATATAATTAGGATTAATAAATATTATTATTATTGATAAAAATGTTAATAATTACTATTATTATTTGTAGATACAATTATATGAAGAAAAAATTGTACTAGTAGTGCCTAATTTAGATGAACTATCATAACCTTATGTGATACCCCACCCCCACCTAGACCAATTATTGTGAATAAACCTGAAAATTAAAATATATAGGAAGGACACAATGTGACAAATAAAACTACATAAAGGACAACTGAAAAGGTAGAATTTTTTAAAATAATTTCAAAAATTATACTAATCTTACAACTATAATCCCAAGTTATAGGTCTTTATATATTTCCAACCTATATTTATTGGTACCATATTATAATTCTTCCATGTTCTTTTTCAATATACATTATGATTAAAAATTTGTAACTAGTAAGATTAAAATCTTTTATTAGAGACATATGAACACTAATTGATAACAAATATACCATGTTTAAGGATATAAATGGATCAAGTGATCATAAATATTTACTTACTCATATAAGAATGCAATAAGATGTCATTGAATCAATAATAAAAGAGGTTAGTGAATTTTTGTTTAAAAAATTCATAAATCTGAACATCTAAAAATATTAATTCATTAGAATTAAAAAAAATTATAGGCCTAAAGATAAATATATATTTAATATACATGACTAATATACCGACAAGATAAAAAAATACAATTCACAAAAATTGAAAATTGTAATAAAAAATTTATATTATGGATAGATTTCAATACATATAATAAATAATTAAAAGGATCAATTTTATTAAAAAATACTAAAGAGATACTTATTATAGCTAAAATTATTACAATATTTTATTATATTAACAAAATAACAATATTTTTTTTTTGAAATGAACAATCTAATAAAATATTATAAAACATAATTTTAATCAATGTGGAAGGTAAATATTTAAATCTAATTTAATATATCCCCAACATTAAACCTGTTGAAAGGTATTAACTTGTTAAAATTGAGACTGTAGATTCTATCATTCTATCCTAGAAATCCCTCAATCAACCTGATAAGAAATTCACACTCTTCTACAATTGGAAGCTCAATTTTCTTGGATACCTAACCTATATCATAGATTACCTATTCTAATTAATTAACAGCTCAGTTATTATTGTACTATAACTAGTAGTTCTATATTCATCTCCCAAAAAATCTATCTCAGCATCCAACTACTATAATACATTGCTCTATGAAAGAAATTCAACTGAAATTCTATGATCATTACAAACCCCTATAGTGGTATATTTTAGAAGAAACACTACAGAAGATAATTACAATAAATGGATGCGATCTAAAAATAATAGATTTAAAATATTAAAGAAAATAATTAACCATTATAGTGGTTAACATTATTTTATGTCATATTTCCAAATCCTTGACATTCATACATATTTATATGTTATTCTCTAATAGTCATATTCAAAAAAAATGTTGGGGTTAATTACAATGGTATCGATAGCACTCAATGTTCATCATCCAATAGAAATTGATTTCCAAATATTCTTATAGGTTGATTTAGCAATGTCATATTTCTATGGATGAAAAATTTTAACTTTCAAAATTTAAAAATTTCCTTGGAGGAATTAATTTTCATAAATCATTTGCATTATCTAAAACAGTGTGTCACATAGTTTGGACATAGGGTTTGGAATATTATCAACCAACCTCACAATGATATTTTCTTAAGAAAACCCATAGGAATGATGGCTCACATATGTTGAAAAACCATGTTCCAACTTTTTTTCCCTATTTCAATATATTAATGGTTTCTTGTGAAATTTTAACGGATTTTCTAGAACATACATCAACTTTTCGGAGTGAATATCCCTATTACCACAAGCCACATAGTTTCCATGATAGGGTACACATTTTTTACTAAATGTGTTCAAAATGTGATCCTCCATTAAATCCACCAAGGCATTAAAAGACCCTTTTTATCATCCTAAAACATAACCCTGTCATTTTATATACTTAATATACACAATATAGGGTGATGTTCACAAAACCATGGGTGCTAAATTCCCTCTAGAATTAGAGTTTTAGTCTAGGAAAATAGAAAACTAGAGTTTTCCTGAAAATTTTGAGGTCATTTCTTCATCATTTAATTTTGATGCACCCATATTTCTTCTTTAATATGGCCATTTTTCCACAAAATAAACAATATAATTATGATTTTACCATGAAATACATTCTCTTTAATAAGAAATATTTTTACAAAAACATGATTCAACATAGAATTAGGATCTAGACTATAGGTTCTCATAAAATAACATAGTAATAATCAGGTTGATTAGTATAAAATTGAGACACATAAAACACATCATTCATTGAACTGAACCATGGTTGGAAATAAAATTTATATTCTCCCTCAAGACCATTTTTAGGTATCTCAAAACGGTCTATGTACCGAGGAAAAAACACTCCCTTAATACAAAAATTACAATTCCCAAGTCAGGGAGAGATTTTCAAGAAGACATGATCACTCACCTAAATTGAAAAAGCTCATCGACAATGATCTTCATTTGATTTATAATGACTCGGCTCCATCTCCATACTATTTCTAATTAACTGAATCTTCCTTGTTGTCTTCTACAGAAGGCTTTGTCTAACAAGTGATGTTTCACCTGTATCCATCCAAAAAAGTAGACAATGACAAGGATTCCCATAAAATGTTTTAAAACAAGCCATATATATTGAGTTATGAAAAATATTTTTTCAGTGGAACTCTACTAACAACATGTTCTCATTACATG
This sequence comes from Viscum album, assembly GCA_963277665.1. Classification (NCBI taxonomy): domain Eukaryota; kingdom Viridiplantae; phylum Streptophyta; class Magnoliopsida; order Santalales; family Viscaceae; genus Viscum; species Viscum album. The sequence goes on along the minus strand of OY728160.1, from coordinate 1,023,998,077 downwards.
AGCCACCAAATCCATTACAAGATCCCTAAGAATGTACTGTAAAATTTGGATAATAAATTTATATTCTCCATCTATTTGAGGAGAATTATAACAACCCATACTTTATATACATTGTTATTACATCAGAATTGAAGCACACTTATTACAACATATAAAAAAACCAAGAAATGACCGTATAGGTATAGAGTCTTTAGAAACTGGGAAACATAAACAACTGGTTCATAAAGCATCTACTTTGCCTCACATTTATTTCATCATCTCTAGAGTCCCTTTTTGGCATATCCTACATAATAACCTTCTTCCTGACCTGGGGAAATAAAACATACAAAAGGTTTAGCTCAAATGCTCAGTAAGTGTAAACAAAAGAAATATCAATCACATCATATACATAAGAACATAGCTTTTGGAAATCTTAACCTGCAAAAGTGATCATAATTTCATAACATGGGATAAATCATAGTAGTGAAATGTAATCCCAATAATCATAACATAAAACATGAAACATTGTGGAATACACAAATAATCATAGAGAATAATTTCTTATTAGTCAAGACTCATTGCCACGACTATCTTAGTGGACAAAGTCCATTTCTGAACCGAGTTCACTCCTCGTTTCAGTTCTGTTTCACTGAACCGGTATAACCTACCATTCCAGCCATGTCTATCTCATGAGATATAAAATCTTTACCCAATGAATTGGAGGGAGATATAGGTCCCACCCATCTAATAATGATACCATTCTTATGTGTGCCACAAAAACATAAATCATACATCATTGCATAACCCATGTAATAAAAATGGTAATCTTAAACATCATGACATCAAAAAACAATTCATATAAGATAAAGGAATTCATTCAAATATTTCCATCACAACATAATCAAATCAATGTAAAAATAGGGATAGAGATAGAACCTTTTATTATCTTAGATGGAAAATAATTTTGATAAAACTCTTGAACTCCATTCTTGAGGAAAATAATCCGTTTTACTTCAAAAACATTTTTCCTTTCTTAACATATCATACAATTTTAAACTAAAATATGTTGATTAAAAATAAACTTGAAAACTTGTAAAGGAAGATTCTTGGAAATATTGTTTTAAAAATCCGTTCATGTTGTATAAGTTAATAAAACATTCTTCTCGTACTTTTGTTGGAAAAGTCATAAAGTAACTCATACGAAACACGACAAAAGATTCCATTCGTATCTTTCACTAAAAACTCACCGAAGGGAAAAATTGGATATAAAATATTGTATAATGATGTAAATATTACCTATTGAGGAAACATGGATGTGCATGATAAAATTCACCCCAATAAATTCCAAAATATAAATAATCTTGGATAAAAATGAGATTGTGATATTTCCCTTACCTTTGGTCCGATATTCTTTTTACATGTCCGAACCTCCTGTATAATGATTAAAAAATGTTATTGACTTATTACAGAATCATACTTCTTTTTATGATATCATATATGGTCATATTCATAGCTTAATATTTGTAATATTTCATTACTACTTGTTATTCGGGTGTTTATTACTTTTTGTTCTTATGCGTGTTTATCGAATAAATTCTTATTCTTCTCTTTAGTTTATAGATACCTCATTCCCAGAATTTTATTAGTGAAATATATATCATATTCATTCATTCAATTCATTTATATAATCATTATGAAATGAAGATCATGAAGAACGAGTCGCATCACATCGTGGAGACGGTATTCCGTATGTACGCACGAGTGATGATATAGTTCCTATGATTGTCGAATTGTATTGGAGTGTATGTATACTATTTCAGAATCAATGTCACTTTATAATAGTCATATATAGTCATTATTTACACCATTATACCCATCCAAGTAAGGAGGTGGTGGAAAATAGATTACACCACGGCGTGGAGACGGTATTCCGTACGTACGCACGCGCGGTGATTTCTTTTTCCGTAGGATGGATAGATGGTGAAATAGGGTTGTTTCATACTTATAATAACATATCAGTATATGAGTGATACTAATGTTATTACTTCATAAAAAAACTACTAAAGGAGAAGATGTGGAATAAGAAATAAAGATGAAAGAATCGGTAACGGACATTACCTCTTCTTTGAGGTGATTCTTTGAGACCTCCTTTTTGGGTACTAAAATAGGTCTTTGAAGAAGACCAGGACCTCTAGGATGTCTCTAGGGAAGTGTAGAGGGGAAAATTTCAGGGGATGGACGAGCTTTAAGGCTCAATGTGGTGTGAGGAAGAGGGGGAGGAGGTGCCCTTTTATAAGGGAAGAGAGGGGCACCTTTGGAATAACTAAAAATATTATTTTATTATAAAGTCAAATTTCGGTTTTAAATACCTCCAAATTTAGTTATTTCGAAGCTAATGTTGGGATGGGTCGATATCCCCTCATCAAATAGAATTTATACAAGTTTAGGTCATTTTATTAACCTTATCTTTTAGTTTTAACTCTTAGTTAATTAGATTGACAGTTACCATGTCACTTTGTATTTTTATATTATATAGTTAATAAAGTTACCATATACATCCAAGAGACCCCCAAGTTGTGTTTAATTAATATATATAACCTTATCTAAGTCAATTTGCCGATCCTTAGATATTTAGGAATAAAATAACAATTAATAATATAATATTTGTTTTAAAAACTATTTTATGTCAATTTTGACACTATTCAATCGTTGATTTTTTTGAAACTCATAAAAGAGTGATTACATCGACCAAAGTTACTTAAATCAATCCTAACATGTCATATTAACCTAGAAAATTAGTTTAAGTCATAAAAAGTCTCAAATTATACTTATTTAAGTATTTATAATATCAATTATTCTGATTTTTCATTATTATGGTAATTACTGCATCATCATTGTGTCATAAATAAATTAAATTATTTAAAGTATAAAAATTACAAATAAAATATCATTATGTAGGAAATCTTTTTATATTTCTAATGAATATTTATAGTCGAGTTTATCTTATGTATAACCTTATATTAAAAATGATTTAGTTATTAAACTTTGATTTTAACTATTTTAACCCTTCTTTAAATAAATTAATAATAAATGTCCTAATCTAATCCATGTGGGACAAAATGGTCATATTTTATTCCTAAGGTTGTTTTTGGTCAAATTACACTTGTCCAATAGAATTAGGACATTTTTTAGGGTAATAATAATATAATTGTTACCCTTAATTACCCTATTTACTTTTAACCGTGGTAAAAAAGTAAAAAGTTACTATTCACAAAAAAATTATTTTCATCTCATTGAACCACATTTTACTTACTAACATCAACCGTGTCTCTCGGATTTTCAAAATTCCACTCACAGAAGCGGTAAAATTATGGTTAATGAAAAATTCAGTTTTTTTAACTACCACTTAGTGGTTTCACTATTCATCAAAAATTGAAAGTTTTCAGAAAAATACCAAAATTTCACCCTAGGTTAATTTCGATATTCCGAATCCAAAAATGAAGTCCATTTTGAAAAATAAAATTTATAAAATTTCAAAAAGTGGTTATTACTATTAATAACAGGTAGTTTTAATAATATTTTAATATCATATCATTGTTTAGTGAACCTCAGTATTGCGTACGACGCAAGCTATCGAGGAAGGTCGCGATTTTGTGTAAAGAAAGTCAAGATAGTGTTTTGTGTAGTGAAAGATTCATTTTATATAACATAAAAACAAAATATTTCACATAAAAGTCTCGAGTGTTACATTCTAACCCCCTTAAAATGAATTTCGCCCTCGAAATTTGTCACTTTGTAACAAACAGATGAGGATACCTCTCCCCCATCATATCTTCAAGCTCCCATGTAGCTTATTCTAATTGGTGGTTCCTCCATAAAACTTTCACAAATCGAGTGGTCTTGTTTCTTATGTCTTTTTCGCTACGATCAAGAATTTCTATCAATTGTTCTTCATAAGAAAGATCTTCTCCAGCGGTACAACTTCTGAGTTGAGTACATGTGAAGGATCAGGTATGTACTTTCTCAGGAGAGATACATGGAACACATCGTGAACTTGAGAGAGATTCGGTGGAAGCGCCAATCGGTAAGCTACCTTCCCAACACGATCCAGTATTTCGAAAGGATCGATATATCTAGGGCTCAACTTCCCCTTCTTTCCAAATCTCATGACCCTCTTCCAGGGAGATATTCGTAAGAACACTTTATCACCCACTTCAAACTCTAGGTCTTTTATTCGGTTGTCAGCATAACGTTTCTGCCGACTCTGAGCTGCTCTTATGTGTTGTTGAATAGATCGGACCTTTTCTTCCATCTCATCAACAAGATCAGGTCCTAATAGCTTTCTTTTCCCAACTTCATCCCAGCAAGTTGGAGTCCTGCATTTCTTTCCATATAGTGCTTCATAAGGAGCCATCTGAATACTGGAGTGAAAGCTATTATTATAAGAAAATTCCACCAAAGGTAGGTGTTGATCCCAACCACCTTTGAAATCCATAGAGCAAGCTCTCAACATATCTTCTAGAGTTTGAATTGTTCTCTCAGACTGACCGTCTGTCTAAGGATGATAAGCAGTTCTGAAACTCAACTCTGTATCTAGAGTATGCTGAAGACATCGCCATAACTTCGAGGTAAATCTTGGATCCCGATCGGATATAATAAAATGTGGTACTCCATGCAATCTTACCACTTCCTTTACATATATCTTGGAAAGCTGATCCAGAGAGAAATCCTCTCTAATAGCAATGAAGTGTGCAGACTTTTTAAGACGATCAACTATGACCCAGATAGCATTATTGCCTTTGGATGTTTTAGGATGTCATGTGACAAAGTCCATAGTGATGTTTTCCCATTATCATTCGGGTATGGGTAATGGTTGTAACATCCCCTTAGACTTATGTCTCTCATCTTTAACTTGCTGAGAAACCAAACATCGAGAGACATACTCAGCAACATCTCTTTTCATGTCATCCCACCAGATGTACTCTTTCAGGTCCCTATACATCTTCGTGCTTCCCGGATGAATAGAGAATGAAGAACTACGAGCCTCATCCAGCAGATCCTTCTTTAATTCATGGATGGGAGGAACACAAACCCGATTCCTAAATTTTATTATCCCTTCACAATCAAGGTTGAATTCAGGAACATTTCTCACCTTCTTTTGTAACTCTAAATCTTCTTTATGTGGCTCTTTAATATTCACATGTATAGATGGTTGAACATTCATTTGAGAAAGATACAATTTTTCCCCTTTCATTATAATTCCAAGATCCATCCTTTGTAAATCCATAAATATTGGATCTTTTGTGATCCTCATCATGGATAAGCTAGCATGGTCTTGTCGACTTAATGAATCTGCCACCTTGTTTGCTTTCCCAGGGTGGTAATGAATTGAGCAGTCGTAATCCTTAATCAGCTCCAACCATCTTTATTGGCGCATATTCAGCTCCTTTTGTGTGAAAATATACTTTAAGCTTTTATTATCAGTATAAATATCACATCTTTCACCATAAAGATAATGCCTCCAAATCTATAATGCACAGATTACCGCAGCTAACTCCAAATCATGAGTTGGGTAATTTTGCTCATGTATTTTCAACTGTCGTGAGGCATAAGCTATCACCATAACATTTTGCATAATAACACACCACAATCCCTTCTTAGATGCATCACTGTAGATCACAAACCTTTCTCCACTACAAGGCAGTGTGAGAACAGGTGCACTGGATAACCTTCTTTTCAACTCCTTGAAATTCTATTCACATTCGTCCATCCAAACAAACTTAACTCCTTTCCGAGTCAACTTAGTGAGTGGATTAGATAATCGTGAAAAATCTTTCACAAAACTTCGATAATATCCAGCCAAACCAAGAAAACTTCATATCTCAGTTACTGTTTTTGGTCTCAACCATCTTTCGATAACCTCTGTTTTTGCTGGATCCACAGATATCCCCTCTTTTGAGATTATGTGACCCAAAAATGAAACTTTTTGAAGCCAAAATTCACACTTGGTAAATTTGTCATAATGATTCTCCTTTCTCAGGGTCTTCAATATAATTCTCATGTGATCTTCATGTTCTTCCATGATCTTTGAATAGAAAAGAATATAGTCTATAAAGACTACCACAAAATGACCAAGATAGTCTCTAAAGACTCTATTCATTAGATCCATGAATATAGCAGGGGCATTAGTAAGACCAAATGGCATCACTTTAAATTCATAGTGTCCATACATTGTACGGAAAGTCGTATTTGGTAAATCCTCCCTTTTGACCCTTAATTGATGATACCGTGAACGAAGATCAATATTGGAAAAGTATTGAGCTCCACATAGTTGGTCAAATAAGTCATCAATGCGTGGGAGAGGTAATTTGTTCTTGATAGTGATCTTGTTATGTTCTCGATAATCAATGCAGAGTCTCATTGATCCATCTTTATTCTTAACAAATAGAACAGGTGCTCCACAAGGTGACACACTAGGGCGTATGGATCCCTTATCAAGATTCTCTTGGAGTTGCTTCTTCAATTCCTGCAACTCAATTGGGGATATTCTATAAGGTGTCTTTGAAATAGGCAATGCACCCGGTACGAGTTCTATTGAAAACTCAACTTCACGATTTGGTGGAAGACCCGAAAATTCCTCCGGAAAGACATCATCACACTCCCGTACAATTGGCATATTCTTAATAGTGGTTTTCTCACCAACCATTTGAGATAAATAACCTTCATTTAGTGGAATTAATACCCATAAAATGGAAGAAATTTCCACTGGAAGGTTTTGTTCATCCTTGCATCGATAGACGATCATAGATTGATCTGGAATATGAAATGTGACATCCCTTCTTTGTGAACTGATATGATCTCCATGTAGAGAAAGCCAATCCATGCCAAGAATCACATCAAATTCCACTATAGGAAGGATCACAAGATTTGTAGGAAGCACTTTCCCACAAACATCAATCGGAGGAGAATTATAAACTTTTGATGCGACTGTTGTGCCATTAGGTGTTGTCACAGCTAACTCAACATCTAATTGTTGAGGTAATACAGCGTTACTCCTAGAAAATTCCTCAGAAATAAAATAGTGGGTGGATCCAGAATCAAATAAAACATTTGCTACTTTAGAGTGGATGGTAAGCGTAGCTTTCACCACATCGTTATCGTACTCCACATCACTGATAGAAATTGCATGTGACTTTCCTTTGTCTTTAGCCTTACGATTTTGTTGATGTTGACCATCATCAACAACCCTTGGATTAGGGCATTTATTGGCATAATGCCTCATCTCCTTGCACTTGAAACATTGAAGTGTAGTAGGTTCATTCTGTGTGTCCCTTACTTTGTTTTCATCATTAGATATCTTCTTCCCATCATTGTGGCATTAAAATTCCCGATGACCTTCCTTTCCACATTTGAAACATTTACTTGTCCCTTTAAGACAACTCCCTCCATGTTTCATTCCACACTTTGAGCATAAGGGAAAGCTCATCTTCTTTTCAGTGTGATCTTTAGATTTTCCTTTGAATTCCATTTTCCTCTTCTTATCAAACCCATATGACTGATGGGTTACTCCAATCTCCATCTCGACTTTGAAAGCACATCGAACGATTTCCTCGTAGCTATTGAAGCCCCTTATGGCTAACGCCCTTCGAAGACATGGTTTTAAGAAACTAAAGAATCGATCGATCTTACTCTCAGGTTGGATAATAATACCAGAATCATACCTTGCTAGTCTTGTAAAATTTTCTTCATAGGTACCAACAGATTCATCATCCTTTTGCTTCAGTTCAAGAAACACTTTCTCCATCTTTGTTTGGAGAATACGAGGGAAGTACTTATTGAAATATAAGTTCTTGACCTCGTCCCATTCCATGGACTCAATTTCATCTCTTTGCCTCGTATTCTTAATAAGATTCCAACATTGATCAGCATCTCCTTCCAAACGATACACTGCTAGGATGACTTTATCATGTTTTGAACATTGAAGAACTGAAAATATATTTTCAGTAGTACTAATCCATTGTTCAGAAATTAATGGATCATTAGACCCGCTGAATGAAGGCGGACGCTGCCTCATGAAGGATTCAACAGAATGTTGCTCCCTCCTTTTCTCGTTTGGAAGTCCAGCATGATTCATAGCTTGAGAAAGTTGTGTGATCATGGCTACAAGATTTTTCATTCCAGATCCCAGAACGTTTGGTTGCTCAGGGGGACAATCATTGCATTGCCCATCACATTCCACATTAACACGGTTCCTTCGGGTTCCATCCACTGACTAAAACCAAGAAGAATAGTGTGAGCAACACTAATTGTAATAGGAAATCCACATAATCAAGAATAAAATTTCACACTTAAGGTCTTATACTAGGTTATTCATGGTCATTTCTAAAACACTAAGATTGTGTTCTATGCTTAGAATTATCCTTAGATTTCTTACAAAGGCTTTCACATCCTAGTTTCCAAAGGTAGACTATACCATTCCTCTGATACCAACTATAACAACCCATACTTTACATACATTGTTATTACTTTAGAATTTAAGCACACTTTTTACAACATATAACAAAACCATGAAAGGACCGTATAGGTATAGAGTCTTTAGAAACATGGAAACATAAACAACTAGTTCATAAAGCATCTACTTTTCCTCTCATTTATTTCATCATATCTAGAGTCCCTTTTTGGCATATCCTACTTAATAACCTTCTTCCTGGCCTGTGGAAATAAAACATACAAAAGGGTGGGCTTAAATGATCTGTAAGGGTAATAAAAAGAAATATCAATCACATCATATACATAAGAACATAACTTTTGTAAATATTAGCCTGCAAAAGAGATCATAATATCATAACATGGGATAAATAATAGAAGGGAAATGTAATCCCAATAATCATAACATAAAACATGAAACTTTTTGGCATACACACATAATCATAGAGAATCATTTCTTGTTAGTCAAGACTCATTTCCAAGACTATCTTAGTGGACAGAGTCCATTTCTGATCCGAGTTTACTCCTCGTTTCAGTCTTGTTTCACGGAACCGGTATAATCTACCATTTCATCCATTTCTATCTCATGAGATATAAAATCTTTACCCAATTCATTGGAGGGAGATATAGGTCCCACCCATCTCATAATGATACCATTCTTATGTGTGCCACAAAATCATAAATCATACATCATTGCATAACCCATGTAATAAAAATGGGAATATTAAACATCGTGACATCATAAAACAATTCATATAAGATAAAGGAATTCATAAAAATATTTCCATCACAACATAATCAAATCAATGTAATAATAGGGATAGAGACAAAACCCTTTATTATCTTAGATGGAAAATAATTTTGATAAAACTCTTGAACTCCATTCTTGGGGAAAATATCCTTTTTACTTCAATTTTTTTTCCTTTCTTAAAATGTCATACAATTTTAAACTAAAAGAAGTTGATTAAAAATAAAATTGAAAACTTGTAAAGTATGATTCTTGGAAATATTGTTTTAAAAATACATTCATGCCGTATAAGTTAAAAAAAACATTCTTCTCGTACTTTTGTTGGAAAAGTCAAAAAGTACCTCTAACAAAACACGAAAAAAGATTCCTTTCGTATCATTTAATAAAAACTCAGAAAATGGTAAAATTGGATATAAACTATTGTATAATGATGTAAATATTACATATTGAGGAAACATGGATGTTGATGATAAAATTCTCCCCATTAAATTCCAAAATATAAACAATCTCGGAAAAAAATGAGATTTTGATATTTCCCTTACCTTTGGTCCGATATGCTTTTTACGTGTCCGAACCTCCTATATAATGATTTAAATAATGTTATTGACTTATTAAATAATCATACTTTTTTATGATATCATATATGGTCATATTCTTAGCGTAATATTAGTAATATTTCATTACTACCTGTTATTCAGGTGTTTATTACTTTTTGTTCTTATGCGTGTTTATCGAATAAATTATTATTCTTCTCTTTAGGTTTTAGATACCTCATTTCCGGAATGGTATTAGTGTAATATATATCATATTAATTCATTCAATTCATTTATATAATCATTATGAAATGAAGATCATGTAGAACGAGTCGCATCACATCGTGGAGACGGTATTCCGTACGTACGCACGAGTGATGATATCGTTCCTATGATCGTGGAATTGTACTGGAGTGTATTTATACTATTTCAGAACCAATATCACTTTATAATAGTCATATATAGTCATTATTTACACCATTATACCCATCCAAGTATGGTGGTGGTGGAAAATATATTACACCACGACGTGGAGACGGTATTCCGTACGTACGCACGCGCGGTGATTTCTTTTTCCGTAGGATGGATAGATGGTGAAATAGGGTTGTTTCATACTTATAATAACATATAAGTATATGAGTGATACTGATTTTATTTCTTCATAATTAAACAACTAAAGAAGAAGAAGTGGATGAAGAAATAAAGATGAAATAATCGGTAACGGACATTACCTCTTCTTTGAAGTGATTCTTTGAGACCTCCTTTTAGGGTACTAAAATAGGTCTTTGAAGAATACCAGGACCTCTAGGATGTCTCTAGGGAATTTGAGAGGAGAAAATGGCAGGGGTTGGCCGAGCTTGAAGGCTCAAAGTGGTGTGAGGAAGAGGGGGAGGAGGTGCCCTTTTATAAGGGAGGAGAGGGGCAGCTTTGGGATAACTAAAAATATTATTTTATTATAAAGTCATGTTCGGTTTTAAATAGCTCCAAATTGAGTTATTTAGAAAATAAAGTTGTGATGGGTCGAAATCCTCTAATCTAATATAATTTAGACAAGTTAAGGTCATTATATTAAACTTATCTTTTAGTTTTAACTCATAGTTAATTAGATTGACATTTACCATGTCACTTTGTATTTTTATATTATATAGTTAATAAACATACCATATACATCCAAGAGACCCCAAGTTGTGTTTTATTAATATATATAACCTTATCTAAGTCATTTGACCGAACCTTAGATTTTACAGAATAAAATAACAATAAATAATATAATATTTGTTTTAAAAACTATTTTATGTCAATTTTGACACTATTCAATAGTTGATTTTTTTGAAACTCATAAAACAATGATTACTTCTACAAAAGTTAATTCAATCAATAATAACATGTCATATTAACCTAGAAAATTTGTTTAATTCATAAAAAGTCTCAAATTATACTTATTTAGTTATTTATAATATCAATTATTCTAATTTTTCACTATTATGGTAATAACTGCATCATCATTGTGTCATAAATAAATTAAATTATTTAAAGTCTAAATATTACAAATAAAATATCATTATGTATGAAATATTGTTATCTTTATAATTAATATTTATAGTCGAATTTATCTTATGTATAACCTTATATTAAAAATGATTTAGTTATTAAACTTTGATTTTAACTATTTTAACCCTTCTTTAAATAAATTAATAATAAATGTCCTATACTAATCCAAGTGGGCCTAAATGGTCATATTTTTTTCCTAAGGGTGTTTTTGGTCGAATTACACTTGGACAATAGAATTAAGACATGTGTTAGGGTAATAATAATATCATTTTACCCTTAATTACCCTATTTACTTTTAACCGAGGTAAAAAAAGTAAAAAGTTACTATTCACCAAAAAATTGTTTTCATTTCATTGAACCACATTTTACTTACTGATATAAACCGTGTCTCTCAGATTTTCGAAATTCCACTCACAGAAGCGGTAAAATTAAGTTTTAGGAAAAATTCAGTTTTTTTGACTACCACATTGTGGTTTCACTAATCATCAAAAATTGAAGGTTTTCAGAAAAATACCAAAATTTCACCCTAGGCTATGTTCGATATTCCGAATCCAAAAATGAAGTCTATTTTGAAAAATAAAATTTATAAAATTTAAAAAAGTGGTTATTACTATCCATAACGGCTAGTTTTAATAATATTTTAATAGCATATCATTGTTTACTAAAACTCGGTATTGCGTACGACGCAAGATATCGAGGAAGATCGCGATTTTGTGTAAAGCAAGCCAATCTAGTGTTGTGTGTAGTGAAAGATTCCTTTTATATAACATAAAAACAAAATATTTCACATAAAAGTCTCGGGTGTTACAATAATATACCATTATCATAGTCAAATGATTCCAAGGGGATTGATTTAAATATTTACCAAAAATGAAATTAACTCATTAGGTCTAGATAAGATACAATCATGTCTAGAAATCCATTCATCATTAAAATTTATTCGATATATATTTATTATAATTACTATAATGAATTATCATCATGAATATATATGAAATGAGACAAATATCATAGTCGATCCACTATCTACCTTAGGGAATCATGATTCCTAACCATCCATGGTAAAATTTTTACAAAATCCCATGATATCTACTACTATTTCTACATGGGAATAAACAGAGTCCATAACATGCCCACTCATTACTGGTCTTCCACCTTAACCAGTGAACATGTGAGGAATCTTGAATCAAACTCTTCCACTTCGATTTTCATGATAAATCAACAAAATTGTGATTTCTTCACCCTATACATATTTTCAATTCCTAGATGAACAAACCATTTTGAATTTTTGTAGACCTTAAGAAGTAGTTTGTGAAAACTGAATCATAACATGATCCAGTTTCTAAAGAAAAAACCAAACTCCAATATATGTTCCATCCATAAATGGTCTCCACACCCTAAACTTTTGACCTCATGGTAATGTATTCATAAGTTGATATTGTAATCTTTATAACCTACTCTACAAAATCAACAACAAATGAAATTTGGAAGAAAACTATAACATCACCCTAGTATATATAATCTTGGTGCATGCCTACTATTAAACAAATTACCTACCACTATTCTGATGCATATTTAGCCAACTCGATATGAAACTCCTTTCACAATTGATTCACCACAGAGTTCCCAGTACTCACTAAGTACACTATTTAGATGTAAAAAACATGTAGATACCCCATCTATATTTTTTCCATAGATTCAAACAAAGTTGTGTGAAAATGTTTTTCAATATCCTATTTTCTATAAACACCATAAATTTATCCCTTAAAATATAATGATTCCATGAATTAAATTTATCGACTAAAAAATAATTTCAAATCATGTGTTGGGTATTTATTATCATGAAAGAATAATTATCATGTACTATAAGAAAAAACATAACCCCCCTTTATGAGAACACACCCAAGATAAGATCCCAATGCATCATAATATACAACATAACTCTATCTAGAATTTGGAAATGGTAGGATAGGTGCTGACGTTATTCTAAAATTATGTTATTTAAAGGATATATGGATTTCCTCATTGCATTGGAAAGGGATTACTTTCCTCACTAATTTTTTAATCTGTTCATCGAAACATTAATATTCCCATACATGACATCTATATTATCTCGGTAATACAATAAAACTAAGAATATCAAGGACTTTCCATGAGATAAAAATATATATCTTTTCTAGATCTACCGAATTAACTTTTTCATAAAATAGATGTCAAATCAAATGTACCTATTCTATGTATAATCATACAATAATATCTTAGCATACAAACAAGACTCACATAAGATACCCAACTCTATATCAAACTATTTCCCATGATCTTTATTTGTTCTAGAATACACTAGTATATCAGCCAAAAAACCTACCACAACAGAAAGCATATACCATTAAATAAATGATTCATCAATTCCAAAAATATGATCGGTGCATTCAAAACACCAAAAATCATAACAATGAACCCATATTATCCATAAATACTTTTTAATGTTGTATTTAGAATATCCTCCTTTCAAACCCATTGTTGGTGATACCCTAAATGTATGTCAATTTTAGGGAACAATTTGGATCCCCTTAATTCATTAAACAGTTCATCACTATGAGGAAGTGAAAAATTATTCCTTATCATAGCTTATTTAATATTATGATATTATACCCAAATATTAATATTTATATTTTCCATATTCACAAAAATAACATGGGCAGTCCATGGAGATGTACTCGGTTGGATGAAGCCATTATATTCCAACTATATCACCCCCGAATTTAGCAAATTGACTATTTATTTGTTTATTTTATTTTTATAAATTATTTTTCTTATGTTTTGGAAGGTTTAAATCATTTATGAAATGATATTTTGGGTTTTCCTATTGTTCACAATTTGATCAAGGTATGTAAAAGCTATGAAACACCTCCATGAAACATTGTAAGAGGAGAATGTGCTTTCAGGGTAGGCACAAGGTTAGGTGCACGGTTTGAAAAAACTATACTACAGCCCAAGAGATACCATGAAAAGTGAAACAAATGTATTATTCATGGTTCTCACATTTTTTGTCTAACCATGAAATTCAACAATGTAGGGGTGTTTGTAGCCAGTTGTTAGTTAAATGTTTATAAATAGTTTTCCTAACAATGTACTCTTAAAATCAAGTCATAAAATAATGGATCAACTTAAAAATCTCCCATAAAAGAACTTATATTCTCCTTAATATTACCCTAAATAATTTCCTCCTCCTTTTAATGGGTCTGAAGACACTTCCTCTTGATCTGAGAAAAATCCTTTTGTGCTTGTTTTTGCGTCGAATGCCAAAATTCATTTGTAAGTGTATGTGCTCAATTTGTTTCCTTAGACATCGTCTTATACCATCTCATGGTATATTATACCTAATAATATAGGGATATATATATATATATATTTTTTATTCCAATCTTGTTGATATATGATTGTTTAGGTGATATGGAACTCTCTCTAAGGTGGATTTTTGGATTTTCCAGTTGATTTGATGAAGATGTTTTTATTCTTCATTTTCCCTCAGTTTGTGATGTAGGTGGATTAAATATAGACTCCTATTAATATAATATAAAATATCTATTTCAAAAATATATAATTCTATTATTTAACGTGTGAAATATTTGTTAAAATATTAAAAGAGTCCCTCTTTAGTGATGGTTGTGAATTTGTTGAAATAGTTTCATTGAAATGTTTTCAATAAAAGAAATTTTTTATTAAAATGGTTTTAAATAGTAATTTTGGAATGATTTTTTTGAATACATGGTTAAAATTTGTTCTTGAAAATTTGGTAATGATATGGGTTTGATGTATCTCCCATCAAAATAGTGGGACAGAATGGGGATTGTAGTTTCCCCCATCTAAATGGTTCACCAAGTGACAAATTGGTGAAAAGATGATTCACTACTCGTTATTATGGAGAATTCCATGGTTGAATGCATGGTTAGATGAGTGAATATGTGGTATTAAATAGTTTATTCCAAAATGGAATTTTTTAAATGGTTTTAAGGACTTGTTTGGCTGTTTTCCAAAGAAAACTATTTTTGATTAGAAAACTATTTTTTCTTGGAAATTGGTTGGTTTAGAAAATGATATAGCTTTAATATAAACAATATTAAATTTTTTATATAAATTTCCTAACAGGTTCTATCCTTTTAGCACGAGTAAGTATGTCATTTTGGAAAATCCTACTGAGTTTTGTACTCACACCATGATTGGTCACATTAGTGTGTTTATAGATATAGTTTAGTGATTCAATGGTGAATGAAATGTATCAAATTTTTCTAATTTTTTCAAATTGTTGATGGGATGTGATCTTATGTAGGGATATCTTGTTTCCAATTATGGGTGATGATAATTATGTTTTCATAGAATAACTTCCCAACACATTATTTGAAATTACATTATCTAGTCCAAGATTTGAATACAAGGAATCATTACATATTTGGTGAGAAATTATTTGTGATTATAGAACATAAGGTCTTGAAACACATTTTATCACATTCAAATTTACAACTGATAAGAAAAATATATATAGAGTTTGTCAAAATGGATAACTTTGACATGATGTATAGACCATTTAATGGAAATTCAGTGCAGGATTCATTATACAAATAGTTATATAGTATTTTAGATCAACATTCTTTAGATCAGTGCCAGATAATGGTTTTGATAGTTGAAAAGAACATGGATTGTAAAGACCAAGGTATTGTCATGGTTTTCTTCTTAGTTTCTATTATTCCTAAATTGGTGAAGACAGTTAAAGAGTCAAAGGCAAATGACTCTGAATGTGAGAATAAAAGGTCAAAACTCAATTGGGGAGAACATTGAGGGATAAAATATTGATGGGATTTTAATTTTTTGGATTTCATAATTGATGGTCATAATTATGGATTTCAAAGAACAAATCCTTCATGCTAACCAATAATTGAGATTGGTTATTCATCCTATAATACCAAAGATGTATAATGAGTTAACAGAAAAATTACAGTGGTTTCATATAAAAAATAAAATGGCCATGTTTGTTATGACATTACTCACATATCAGAAGGTTATGTAAGAGAACTTGATTCAAGATGTTATGTAGTATTCTTTACATATTTCTATTTGGAAATGGGAAAAGATAGCGATGGATTTTGTGATAGGTCTACCAAAGATATTTCCGAAACACGATTCCAATTTCCTGATAGTGGGTTTTCTCAAATTTATGGACTATTTCATCCCTTTTCATGAGTATCATGTGGTGGAGGAAATATCTAAAATCTATATCTATGAATTTGAAAATAGTAATGGCATACCAGTATCGATAGTATCAGACATAGATCCTAGAATTACGCATCATTTATAAAAATCTTTACGGAAAGTCCATGGGTCACAATTTACCATGAGTATGTTGTATCATCCACATATAGATAGACAATTTAAAAGTATGGTAAATATTTGGAATACATGATTCAGTCTTCTGTAATAGATTTTAGTGGCTCATTAGAGGAGCACAAACCATTAGTGGAGTTCTTTTATAAAAACAACTATTTGGACATGATAAATATGGATCTATTTGAATCATTGTATGAGAATACCTATTGTTCTACACATTGTTGGATGGAAACATGTGAGACCTCACCTGTTGGACCAAGCCCTATCCTGGAGACAACAGAAAAGATTCTAGCTGATCAGGAAAAGGATAGAGATGACTCATAATCATCAGAAATAATAAGCTAATCATCATCGACGGTTGTTGTCATTCTGGGTTTGGGATTATGCGTTCAAGTGAATCTTTGAAAGGCATGGACATGATGTTTTGGGATGAATTTAATGTTATATCCCTGATACATATTCTGTTTTATGATACTCGAAAAATTTGGTGATGTGGAATATCGATTGTCATCTTCACCAATGATCAGTTCTGTTCATAATGTTTTTCTTTTATCTCTATTGAAGATGTATCATCCTAATACTAACCATGTGATTTTATGTGATTCTATTTACCTATATTAGTATACATCAATGGATTGTGTATTATTAAGGATTGTGGATAAGTAAGAGAATTTATTGAATGGGAAAAAACTTCAAAGTGTATATTTTATGGAATGATGCTTGGATTCAGAAATAAATTTGGGGATTGGAAATTAAAATAGTTGATTGATGGCCCCAACTATTTTAGGTAATTATTGTTTTCCCACATATTGGGCATGGAAGGATCCTTGGTGGTGAGAATGTTTCACTTATGGATTTTGGTGTGTAACCCTTTATTTAAGTATTTTATTTAAATAAAGTATTTGGGCTATGTTTGAAAAGGTAGGGATGTTTTTGACTTGTTTGTGACTTTTTCTGGAGGATCTCCGTTTGAGCATGCTGAGTAGTAACTATGAAAAACCTCCAAGAAACAATTAAAAGTTAGTCATTCAGCTCTGGGTAGGCACTCATCTAGGTGCATGATTTTCCCAACCGCACCACCATCTAGGAGAAAAAATGAAAACTAATATAGAAGGGCCATTCAGGTTTGGTTCTTAGTTTGTTTAGTTATGTTAACCAACCATGTGATTTGTGTTTGGGGGTCATGGATGGTGAATATTTTGTGCATAGTTATTCTAACTGTTCTCCCAAACCCTGGACCACTAAAAACAAGATACAAAAATTGTTGATATAATTTGTATTTTCCTATAAACATCTCATTTAATACCTTAATCTGAGCGCTTTAGCCTCAGACCAGTTGATGAGGTATCCTTAAGTGCATCCACTATACCAAGGTTCAAAACCAGCTAGATGCATATTTTCGGGTATTGAATCATAACAATAGAAGACTGTAACAGTACTATACATTGTGCGGTACTGTAGCTTAACTATACATTGTGCGGGTACTGTAGTAGGCACTGTAGAAGTTACTATAGCAGGTACTGTTCAGAACTGTAGTAGTTAGAACTATTCACCTTGGCCACTGGTTTGGCCATGGAGTCCTTAAGGCTTTTTGGCCACCCAGGCCATTACGTCAGTAGGGCTTTTGAGCCACCTTTAAGGTCTTCGGGCCACCTCAAGGCCTTCGGGCCCCTTCTAGTTGCCCGAAACACACTACAAAAAAAGGAGTAGTATAAGGCCCTGGCCTTAAACGTTAATTAATATTGAATTAAATGAATAATTCACATTGCGGATCTTTTAAGGTTTAGAGTTTTAGAGAATTAGGTCAAAACTATTACATCTCAAAAGATTACATAGTAGACACTTCTACTAAGATTCCATAAAAAAACTTAAAAAGAAACATGTCTAGTTCCATGTTTTAGGTAGCATGACTTTCCCTTCATCCCATCCTTGACCCTATTCCGTGTTAAGTCTTGTGAAAAACATTTCAAAAACTTGGGATGAGCATAAAACGCTCAGTAAGGGATACACAAAGAATGAAAACTATTAGTTTTTCAAAACAATAAGTAAACCATGTATACTTTATCAAAGTAATACCTTTATCCTTTTAGAAGTAGTAAATAAACTCTTCAATGAATAAAAGTTCATTACATACCCTTTTGTAACCAAAATATTACCATAAAACCCATATAAAGAACACATAACATAAAAAGGTAACATGGGACATAAACATACTTAAGTGGAATAACCATATGGTCGACTTCCACACATACTTAATGGAATATCCATATGGCCGACTTCCACACATACTTAATGGAATAGCCATACAGCCGACTTCCATACCCAATACATTGGAGGTTATAACGTAACCACCCGTCTTGGTATTCAGGGCACCACCCGTCATATGGTTTATCACGTAACCACCCGTAAAATGTCCAAGTACAATCATTACACATAAAATATTGAAAATATAAACATTTAAATAACAAAATTTCATTTGCAATCACAATAAGTAATTCCCAGATATTGAATTAATCAATCCATTTTCAATAACCATTTAAAAGAGATTTTTGAATCAAAGTGTCCCATACCAATTTGAAGCTTTTAAGGGAATTATAATTTTAAAACATTAATGTCCATATAAATAAATACTGAAAACCATTTTGAAAACATGGACATTAAAGATAATGATTTATAGTAATAAATCTTTAAAACATTTAAAACGATATTTTTGTTAAATAGTTTTTAACAAAATGAGAGACTCTGGAATACAAATAATAGCGGAATAACATTTAATCTGAACATTATAATATCATGATAATAAAGGTATTCATGATATAATATGTCAAAGGACATTATACACACCATATAAGAGTGAATTGGTTCATAACAACAATGAAGTCTCAAAATAAATGTAGGATGAGATGAAATTCATTCTAAACAAGGTATCCTTAAATTAAGGATAAATAAATCTCATAATTATGTGTGAAAAATATAAATACACCCAATATAAGTGGATATTATGTGTAAAACAATAAAATTTTATTCATACATATTCAAAGGATGACATATTCAATAACTACATGTTGAACCCAAAGAAATCAAAATTGGGTTAAGAAGTTCCCTTGGTAAAACTCGACAGCCTATCGGCGTCACGTAAAATTTTACAAAAAGGGTTGATGAGAGAGAGAGAAAGGGGATCTCATCACTTGGAAATAAAATTTACATCAATAAGGATATAAAAGAACATATCCCAACATAATTAAAAGACATAACAAAATAAGCCTTTTAAAAAGAGGAGAGTGAAAGGTCCCCTTACCGAGTTGGGTAACTTTCGAAACGTACACCCCATGGAAGAAGGTTCATACAATGAAGATGTGAATACCCATAAATGATATTATACTATAAAAAGTGTATAAAAATTGGAAGTACATACACCACTCAATGAAAATTGTGGCAAATGTAGCATAAATCTCACGGGAAAAAAAGTGAGATGAAAAATCCCATACGAAAACTCGACAGCCTAACGGCGCCACTGAAAACTTCCAAAATGGATTGATGAGATCAAATAGGGTCTCTCAACATATTAACATAATGCTTTCAGAAATAGGAATATAAAATAACATCCCCCATCATAAAAATGTGGAGCTTAAAAGAAGTGACATAAAGGAGAGTACTTAAAAAGAAAGAGAGAGGTTGGATCTCTTACGAAAATTCGATAGCCGAACGGTGCCACTCAAAACTTACAAAATGGATTGATGAGAGAGAATAGGGTCTCTCATCATATGAACATAAAAATTACAGTAAGAGTAATATAAAAGAACATCCCAATCACAATAGAGATTATCTTAGAAGGAATGACATAAAAGAGTGTACTTAAAAATAAAGAGAGGAGTAGGATCCCTTACCACAAGTCCAACTTGTCTTGTTTGTTCCTTTATATTCCGGAATAATATACATTGGTCAATTT
The DNA here is from genome assembly GCA_963277665.1 of Viscum album. Taxonomy (NCBI): domain Eukaryota; kingdom Viridiplantae; phylum Streptophyta; class Magnoliopsida; order Santalales; family Viscaceae; genus Viscum; species Viscum album. Next base: position 1,023,977,448 of record OY728160.1, on the reverse strand, counting down.
ATAATTTCTTAAGGACCTCCTATAAAGATTATTTTTCATTTCATATCACATATTTTAATTTTATAATAATTGGTTAATAATATGAGTTCATATCAGACGTTTTTGTCGATGTTTGGTACATGAGTCAAAAATGAACTTGTTTGAAAAATGATTGTCCATGTAGTTATAAGTAAATAATTTCCATAATAGTATTAATGATTAAAATATCATATATATCCAGTACATATTCATTTTATACTATTCCATATCATTTGGAGAAAAAATATGAAAAGCACCGTTCATGGAGACGGTAGGCCGTACGTATGCATGAACGCTACTTTCATTTTTTCTTTGTCATATTAATGGAATTAAAACAAAATGAGATATATATATATATATATATTATAATTACCGAATTATATGCATAATTTAGATGTAATATATTACATATATATCCATTATATATATGTATTTTAATAGTACATAACATTTTGAGATAAGAAATGAAATATACCGTTCATGGAGACGGTAAGCCGAACATTTGCATGAACGCTACTTCCATTTCTATTTCATATTTAATGGAATGAAAACATAATGATATATAATAGTATTTTAATTCCATTATGGTATCATATATAATATCATTAAATATATCATTTATACGTACCACATATGGTATTAACGAATCAAATCACTTTGAGGGGGTGGTAGTCCACACTTCCTTAAATAAAGATATCGCATTTACCCATAATGGAATCCATAAAGGTATGCCATAAATGAAAAATACAGAAGCTTAAGTAAAACATAAACATATTATATATCATATATAAATATAGTGTCATCTTAATGGCCACCTTTGAATGTGTTAGAATAATGTTGAACAATCATCGTTTCGCGTGGCAGAAAATCGCCAACCACAGAAACAGTATGTTCTTCAATCATTAGATGAAGGTGTGTGTAAGTGTAGCTCTAATACTTCTTATAAAAACATCCTAGTATATTGAAGATACTGGAGTTATTACATCAGAAATTAATAAAAATAGTTTAGGGCGTTAGAGAAGCAAAATAAAACAAAAGGACTCAAGTGAAGACATTACCTTTAAATTGGGTAACTTCCTTTGATTTGAGCTCAAAGGATTCCTTGGAAAGGATTCATCCCAAAATGAGGCTTCAACGGGTTAGAGAGGGATGTGGAGAGATGAAATGGGCAGGGGTTGGACGAGCCAAAGGCTTTGGAAGTGTGGGTAAATAGGTAGAGGTGAGGGCCTTTTATAAGAGGAGAGGAGGGGCACTCTTGGAAAGGTATAAAATGTAACTTTATTTTCAAATGAGTTCCGGATTATATTGGTCCCACATTGATGTGTTTCAAGGATAAAGTGATAAGGGTTAAAAATCCACCCATCCAATAGGTTTGGGACATGTTTAGGTCTTAGATTTTAAATTATCTTTCCCTTTTATTTAAATCGTTAAATAATGAGGCCATCGCTGCATCATCTTGATGTCATAAATAATTTAATTTATTTAAGGTCCAAAAAATTATAAAAAAATTACTAGGATGTAGGAAATATTTGTAGATTTCCAATGAATATTTATAGTCCAAAATATCGTTTATGTAGACTAACATAAAAATATTTCACTTAGGTGATACATTCTTTGTTACATTTAACATTCTTTAAAAATAAAAAGATAAAAAGTCACTTTCTCGCAAAAGTGATTCCATGGGGCCCCCAAGATTGGCACAAGGCATCCCATGGTCGGCCATGAGACAACCAGTAGATTTAGGACACATTTTTTGGTCATTTTTTATTATTTTAATATTATTTTATTATCTTTAACTACCCGATTACTCATTAATCAAGATAATTAAAGATAATTACTGTCATTACTATTCATAAATTCCAAAAACAAAAGAGTCTTAATTACATAATTTGGACCTTATGATTCCAAATATGTAATCCACTTTACCAAAATCCAAACACATAAATTGAAATAATTATTTTCAAAAAAACTTCCCGTTGTCAAAACAAATAGCGAGTTTTTTAGAAACAATATTTATGAAACGTTTGGCACTTGTTTATGCCTAATTCCAAAGTGAAATTAATAAAAATGACCATAATTTAATTAAATTGTAAAAATATATTCTAATTACACTTTAAAACAAATTAATAATATAATATAAACATATAATTAAATTATATGAAAAAGCAGTTTTAATGTAAAATGCAGTATTTTTCACTATTCATTGAAAAATGAACATTGTCAGAAAAATACCAAAAATTTACCCAAGGTAAATTTCAATGTCCCAATCATAAATAATATATTTATTTTGAAAAATAGAGCTTATAAAATTTTCAAAAATTGGATTAAAAAGTGGTTCTCCATTAAAAGGCGGTTAATCGACCTTTTAAAGAATATTGGAATGTTTACGCTTAAAAACTGGATTCATTTGCATTTGTAATCCTCTAACATTTATTGTAAAGAGTAAAAATATTTGAAAAACATATATAATCATATTTTAGTTATTTCTATCCTTTACCGCCAATACAACGACTATGTGTTAACTACCATTTAAAATAATATTATTTTATTATTAGAGTACAACGTAAGATTCTCAAGAAACTCGTTGTTGCGTATTGGGTACACCATCGAGCATAGTGTTCCCTTTAATGTAATATTAATATTTTATTCACAAATATGGATAAATATAAAGATGTAATATTCTTTATTTACATGGGGTGTTACATCCTTCCCCCTTTTGGGAATTGCGTGCTCGCAATTTTAAAATTGGGCTTGGAAACATCCTTGAAAGTCCCACATCAGAAGAAGAGTCGTTAAAACAATCAGTTTAAAAATAAAGAAATATAAGTACAAAGGTCACCCGAGTTAACCCATACTAGGATTCCAAGTATGAAAATATGGACATGGAGAATAAAACAAAGGGTCATGTTCTGATAGAGAGTTATATTATACATGTCTAGGAGAATGTTAACCACAAGAAAATCACAAACTTGTGATGGCTTAAACTGTATTCGATTCCCCAGTTGGAAAATTTAATAGACAACATTTTTGTTTTAAGTTACTCTTCATTGAAAAATTCATTCATAAGGAAACATAATCACATATCATGTTGACTTTCAACTTTTTTAGATTCCTTAGACAAACTCATATTTTCTCCAAAAGACGAGTATTTAGGAATACTTTTTCACATTAAGAGTATTATAATCAACTTCTAGAGAATCACCTAATCCACAAAAGAGAACTATATACTTCCCATGTCTTTATACTTTAATCATAACCAAAACCAAATGTTTAGTAAAAGATCAGATAATCAATAAAAGGATAACCCTTTATAAAAAGAAAATCTATTCTTAATCTCCAAAATTTGTCCAACAAAACCCAAAGTTCAACGAGGACCATTCGATAAACAAATTTTCCAAAAAATTATTCAAAGTAAACCAAACTAACATTGAAACCCAAACATTTGAAGGATTTAGTCACATAGTCTTCCAACGTACACATTAACTTTTATCTCCAAATAACATTAGTTGCTCTTAAATTCTCGTATTGAAAAATAATTAACCTAATCACATATCCTTGATGATAGGTTAATCATTTCCATAGATAACCGAAAATAAACTTACTCTTGATTCCTAAAATCATCTTAACTAAAAATAATTAGTCAAACTAACTAGGGACTTCATGTAGTCCAATGGTAGGCGATAAATACCAGTCGCACTTTGTTTGTGGGTTCGATTCCCGCAGCTTTGTCTGACACGACGGGTTGTCACATGGTCTGCGTGTTGTCCTTTATCCAAAACTATATAATTCTCAAATCATTCCCCAAAAAGAGATAAAATCATCAAAAATAACCATAGCATAATTTAACCTCAAGTTTATATCATGCCTTTCATTTTCCATCATAACATATAATAACCCATAATTACCTCAAAAGTAAGGATCATATAAACTCTAATGGTTACCTTTATAATTATTTCCTGAACTTCCACATTGATTGGTCATCTCGTACATGATGCATTACAGATCATACTAAGTTTCAAGTGGTTGATCAAGACTCCTTGATAGTTGGTTTAGAACAACCACGAGTTTCCTCATTGAATCCCCCATTTTATCTAGTATCTTAATTAGAGAACCACCATAGTTTCCTTCAAACCTGTTGTCTCATTGGTGCCTACTAGATCCATCCATTCACTAAAAATAGAAATGTAAGTGTCAGTATATAAACAAAACCATCATGTACTAATGAGGAAGGTAAACACTATGATATACTTACTCATTCACATTATCTAAAACTAGGACTCTTTATGAAATCCTAACCATTATGGTAATGTCACTTGTGCTTAGAGAATACCCTAACCTCTAAAGTTATCTAAACTGACCTTTGATACCAACTATAAGGCCCCGGCCTTAAACCTAACTTAATATTGAATTAAATGAATAATTCACATTGAGGATATTTTACGGTTTAGAGTATTAGAGAATTAGGTCAAAACTATTACATCTCAAAAGATTACGTAATAGACACTTCTACTAAGTGTCCATAAAAAACATAAAAAGAAACATGTCTAGTTCCATGTTTTAGGTATCATGACTTTCCTTTGATACCATCCATTACCCTATTCCGCGTTAAGTCCTGTGAAAAACATTTCAAAAACTTGGGATGAGCATAAAAAGCTCAGTAAGGGATACACAAAGAATGAAAACTGTTAGTTTTTCAAAACAACAAGTAAACCATGTATACTTTATCAAAGTAATACCTTTCACCTTTTAGAAGTAGTAAAAAAACTCTTCAATGAATAAAAGATCATTACTTACCCTTTTGTAACCAAAAGATTACCATAAAACCCATATAACGAACACATAACATAAAAAGGTAACTTGGGACATAAACATACTTAAGTGGAATAACCATACGGTCGACTTCCACACATACTTAATGGAATATCCATATGGAAGACTTCCACACATACTTAATGGAAGAGCCATACAGCCGACTTCCATACCCAATGCATTGGAGGTTATAACGTAACCACCCATCCTAGTATTCACGACACCACCCGTCATATGGTTTATCACGTAACCACCCATAAAATGTCCAAGTACCATCATTACACATAAAATATTGAAAATATAAACATTTCTATAACAAAATTTCATTTTCAATCACAATAAGTAATTCCCAGATATTGAATTAATCAATCCATTTTCAAAAACCATTTAAAAGAGATTTTTGAATCAAAGTGTCCCATACCACTTTAAAGCCTTTAATAGAATTATAATTTTAAAAAATTAATGTCCACATAAATAAATACTGAACATGATTTTGAAAACATGTACATTAAGGATAATGATTTAGAGTAATAAATCTTTAAAACATTTAAAACAACATTTTTGTTAAATAGTTTTTAACGAAATGAGAGACTCTGGAATAAAATAATAGCGGAATAACATTTAATCCGAACATTATAATATCATGAGAATAAAGGGATTCATGATATAATATGTCAAAGGACAGTATACACACCATATAAGAGTGAATTGGTGCATAACAACATTGAAGTCTCAAAAGAAATGTAAGATGAGATGAAATTCATTATAAACAAGGTATCCTTAAATTAAGGATAAATCAATCTCATAATTATGTGTGAAAAATATAAATACACCCAATATAAGTGGATATTAAGTGTAAAAAAATTAATGGTTATTCAAACATATTCAAAGGATGATATATTCAATAACTACATGTTGAACCCAAAGAAATCGAAATTTGGTTAAGAAGTTCCCTTGGTAAAACTCGACAGCCTATCGACGTCACGTAAAATTTTACAAAAAGGGTTGATGAGAGAGAGATAAAGGGTATCTCATCACTTGGACATAAAATTTACATCAATAAGGATAAAAAAGAACATATCCCAACATAATTAAAAGACATAACAAAATAAGTCTTTTAAAAAGCGGAGGCTGAAAGGTCCCCTTACCGAGTTGGGTAACATTCGAAACGTACACCCCATGGAAGAAGGGTCATACAATGAAGATGTGAATACACATAAAGGAAATTATACTACACAAAGAATATAAAAATGGTCATTACATACACTACTCAAAGGAAATTGTGGAAAATGTAGCATAAATCTCACGGGAATAAAAGTGAGATGAAAAATCCGATATGAAAACTCAGCAGCCTAATGACACCACTTAAAACTTCCAAAATGGATTGATGAGATCAAATAGGGTTTCTCATAATATTAACATAAAGTTTAAAGAAATAGGAATATAAAATAACATCCCCCATTATAACAAAGAGGAGCTTAAAAGAAGTGACATAAACGAGAGTACTTAAAAAGAAAGAGAGAGGTTGGATCTCTTACAAAAATTTGACAGCCTAACGGCACCACTCAAAACTTCCAAAATGGATTGATGATAGAGAATAGGGTATCTAATCATATGAAAATAAAAATTACAGTAATATTAATATAAAATAACATCCCAATCACAATAAAGATGATCTTAGAAGGAATGACATAAAAGAGTGTACTTAAAAAGAAAGAGAGGAGTAGGATCCCTTACCTCAAGTCCAACTTGTCTTGTTCGTTTCATTATATTCCTGAATAATATAATTTGGTCAATCTATAATTTCTTAAGGACCTCCTATAAAGATTATTTTTCAGTTCATATGACATATTTTAATGTTATAATATTTGGTTAATAATATGAGTTCATATCAGACGTTTTTGTCGATGTTTGGTACATTAGTCAAAAATGAACTTGTTTGAAAAATGATTGTCCATGTAGTTATAAGTAAATAATTTCCAGAGTAGTATTAATGATTAAAATATCATATATATCCAGTACATATTAATTTTATACTATTCCATATCATATGGAGATAAAAAACGAAAAGCACCGTTCATGGAGACGGTAGGCCGTACGTACGCATGAACGCTACATTCATTTTTTCTTTGTCATATTAATGGAATTAAAAAAAATGAGATATATATATATATTTTATAATTCCAGAATGATATCCATAATTTAGATGTAATATATTACATATATATCCATTATATATATGAACTTATAATAGTACATAACATTTTGAGATAAGAAATGAAATGTACCGTTCATGGAGACGGTAAGTCGTACGTACGTATGAACGCTACTTCCATTTCTATTTAATATTTAATGGAATTAAAACATAATGATACATAATAGTATTTTAATTCCAGTATGGTATCATATATAATATCATTAAATATATCCTTTATATGTACCACATATGGTATTAACGAATCAAATCACATTGAGGGGGCGGTAGTCCGCACTTCCTTAAATGATGATATCGCGTTTACCCATAATGGAAACCATAAAGGTATGCCATAAATGAAAAATACAGAAGGTTAAGTAAAACATAAAAATATTATATATCATATATAAATATAGTGTCATCTTAATTGCCACCTTTGAAAGTGTTAGATGAATGTTGAACAATCATCATTTCGTGAGGCAGAAAATCGCCAACCACAGAAACAATATGTTCTTTAAACATTAGATGAAGGTGTGTGTAAGTGTAGCTATAATACTTCTTATAAAAACATCCTAGTATATTTAATATACTGGAGTTGTTACAAAAGAAATTAATAAAAAGAGTTTAGGGGTTAGAGAAACAAAATAAAACAAAAGGACTCAAGTGAAGACATTACCTTTAAATTAGGTAACTTCTTTTTATTTGAGCTCAAAGGCTTCCTTGGAAAGGATTCTTCCCAAAGTGAGGCTTCAAGGAGTTAGAGAGGGATGTGGAGAGATGAAATGGTCAGGGTTTGGCCGAGCCAATGGCTTTGGAAGTGTGGGTAAATTGGTAGAGGTGGGGGCCTTTTATAAGAGGAGAGGAGAGGCACTCTTGGAATGGTACAAAATGTAACTTTATTTTCAAATGTGTTTTGGATTTTATTGGTCCAACATTGATGTGTTTCTAGGGTAAGGTGATAATGTTTCGAAATCCACCCATCCAATAGGTTTTGTACATGTGTTGGTCTTATATTTTACATTATCTTTCCATTTTATTTAAATCATTAAATAATGAGGTCATCGTTGCATCATCATGATGTCATAAATAATTTAATTTATAAAATGTCTAAAAAATTATGAAAAAATTACTATGATGTAGGAAATCCTTTTAGATTTCCAATTAATATTTATAGTCCAAAATATCATTTATGTAGAAAAAAATAAAAATATTTTACTTAGGTGATACATTCTTTGTTACATTTAACATTCTTTAAAAATAAAAAGATAAAAAGTCACTTTCTCACAAAAGTGATTACATGGGGCCCCCAATTTTGGCACAAGGTATCCCATGGTCGGAAATGAGACAAAAAGTAGCCTTAGGACACATTTTGTGGTCATTTTTTATTATTATGAGATTATTTTATTATCTTTAACTACCCGATTACTCCTTAATCAAGATAATTAATGATAATTACCATCGTTTCTATTCATAAAGTCCAAAAAAAGAGTCTTAATTACATAATTTGGACCATATGATTCCAAATATGTAACCCATTTTACCAAAATCCAAACACATAAATTGCAATAATTAATTTAAAAAAACATCCCGTTGTCCAAACAAATAGCGGGTTTGTTAGAAACAATATTTATGAAAAGTTTGGCACTTGTTTATGCCTAATTCCAAAGTGAAATTAATACCAATGACCATCAGTGAATTACATGGTGAAAATATATTATAATTACACTTTAAAAAAAATTAAATAGATAATATATCCATATAATTAAATTATATGAAAAAGCAGTTTTGATGTAAAATGTAGTATTTTTCACTATTCATTGAAAAATGAACATTGTCATAAAAATACCAAAAATTAACCCAAGGTAAATTTCAATGTCCCAATCATAAATAATATATTTATTTTTAAAAATAGAGCTTATAAAATTGTCAAAAAGTGGGTTTAAAAGAGGTTAGCCATTAAAAGGCGGTTAATCGACCTTTTAAAGAATATTGGAATGTTTATGCTTAAAAACTGGATTCATTTGCATTTGTAATCCTCTAACATTTATTTTAAAGAGTAAAAATATTTGACAAACATATATAATCATATTTTAGTTATTTCTATCCTTTCCCGCCAATACAACGGCTATGTGTTAACTACCATTTAAAATAATATTATTTTATTATTAGAGTACAACGTAAGATTTCCAAGAAACTCGTTGTTGCGTATTGGGTACGGCTTCAAGCATAGAGTTCCCTTTAAAGTTATATTAATATTTTAATCAAAAATATGGATAAATATAATTATGTCATATTCTTTATTTACCTGGGGTGTTACAAGTATCCCCAGAAGAGTATTTAGAGCAGGTGCACTCACCAGAGTAGATACAAATGGGTTTTTAAAAATGATAGGATATGACTATGCCATCGGGACCAGCCATTGCTTGCATGAGATTCCTAAACAGACGTCCATGCGATGGTGGAGAGATACTATCATGATGTAGTGCTGGGGAGGGTTCGTTCCTTGTAGATAGTCTGGTTGAATTCCCTAAGACCTTTGGATCATGTAATCTACTAATCCTTCAGGCCATGCAATCTCTGAGCCTACGGGCCCTTTAAGGGTTCCCCTCGTCACTTGAAAGGGGGGTAATCGAAAATCAATAAAAGGGAAGGCATTAGGGCCATTTGGATGTGGTATTACCTTAATCTGATCCTGAACAATTTTAATATCCTCCCAAAGGCATTGGAGACCCATCTTCTTTATCTTGTAATACTACTTTAGTGATTCCTTTGGCATTGGAAGCCCATATTACTTAGTATGTGTCCATTCATGGTTTTTTCTATATATTTAATCTTATTCCTTCTCTTGGATTCATAAATCTAATCCTCTAGGGGTAGATCTATGTTGGTTTTTTCCCATAATGAATAGATAATTTTTTGGGAGATATGAAAAAAAATAAATGGCCTATTTTTAGATTTCCAAGATAGTTTATTGATGAATTTTGATTCATTATTCATTTTCACCTTTGTTTGTGAAGTATGTAGCTTCAATGTCGACTAAAATTATGTATTTATTTATAATTTATTTAATTGTTTAATTTAGTTTTTAATGTTTTTATGTAAATATTGGTAGATACCCTCTTCAGTGTTGGTTATGAAATTATATAAAATCGGTTTCTGTGAAAGGTTAATTGTTTCGTGATTTTTGAAGGCTAATTGTAAAATATGAATTTTCTTAATTTTTGGAAATGGTTTCAAAGAAATGATTCCATTAAAATAATTTATTTATTGAAATTATTTTAAATTGTTATTTTTCAGGGGTTTTGGATTAATGGTGGGTGTGTGATCATATGAATTTGGGATAGATAAGGGTTCTATGTTTTCTTCATCAAAAAAATGGGATGGATAAGGTCTATATGTTTCCCCCATCAAAACAGTTCACCATTTTATGGTTTGGTGAAATGATGAATCACCACTTGTGAGTATAGGTTGGTTTATAGTTTCGTTCATGATTGGATGTGTTGATATTTAGAATGGAATTTGTTATTCCACAATGTAATTTGAGAAATGGATTGAATGAATTTTTTTGTTTCATTCCATGGAAAACTATTTTTTTATATAAAATTGTTTGTACATGGAAATTTTTCATTTAAGAAAATGGAATATAATTGATATAAACTATTTTTATATATATATTTATATATTTTATTGTATTTATTTTGAAACATGTTCTAGTGTAATGATTTGGGAAGCCATTTGGGGAAATGCTATAAAGATTTATACTCATCCCTACTTTAGAACATTGGATCATTTTTTGAGGTTGTTTATCATGTAATAGGTAATGTAAATGTATCTTTTTATCTGTTGATGAATCATGATACCTTAGGCATGGATTGAGGAGTTGGAGCATAGATCCTCATGGGAGTTACTGTGTTGGTATCATGGAGTCTTTAAGTTTTGTGGGTTTTTCCATATCTATTGTACTCTGTTATATTTTTTGTTATTGTTTCTTATTATTTATATTTAATATTACTTTGAGTTCTATTACCCTATTTTTATATAGCATTTACTAGTTTTATTGGTTATGGCTATATTGGTTCCAATTTTTTTATATGTAAAATCTTTCCCCAACTATTAAGAAAAACCTTTGAATTTATATCTTAATTTTAGTGTTTTGGGGGTGTCACATAAGGACTAGTAGAACTTATTCCTTGTTTAATGAAAATGTGGAGCGGTGTGACGTTACACCAACTCTTTCAATACACCCTTCAATTCACTCCATTCAGTTTGTAAAATTTGATATGACCAAATGTAAAAAAGGATTATTCCCTAGTGGTAGTGAACCATAAAATCAACTTCTCATTTTGTTGGTAACCATGAGAAATTATATAGAAAAGCATCAAGGAACTAGTACTCAATTGATTGAAAACCTTCTCCTAATCTCATCAGATGATGCCAAAAAAATTATATCAATTATTGATATGTATTTCTAACTAATGGTACCAGGTTACCTATTATTCATGCTTCAATATCACAATATCTTTTAATAAGAATATTAACACCATTAGAATATTTAAAATACACCTTTCAGGAATAAAAATTTATATGGGGATCAATGTATTTTATAAAATACATTAAAAAAATCAATTCATTGATATCTTTATCTATCATAGAGAAATCACATACCAAACCCGTCCTATTTATTATTATCAAACACTGAACATTTCAAATCTAGATAATATTGTTTCCTAAAAGGTTTTAGGAGTCTCCACAAAAGGAATAATTTAAACATGTAAACCAATCCTATCAATTACATTATAATAAATAAATGAATGGGATATGCATGAATCAAAAAAAAAATTTCTTAAGGATAGAATTCAATATAATCATATATATCACCTTTGAAGCCATTATTGATCATCCATGATAACTTTCTCAGGATTATAAAATTTCATACCTGGTGAAATTTATCTTGGTTACCCTATAGAGATTGAATATGTTGAATGTCATGTAGTTCCCAAAATCACTATGTCTTGTCTGATTCTGCTGACGAGTTATATTCGGATGCCCTCATCCCATCGAATTATATGAAATCTAAAAAACATAAGATGTATCCCTAGAACCCAAACATGGAGAACTGTGAAAAAATAACCAAATATGTCCCTTTTTATTTCAACTATGACATGATCCAGGTGTTTATTAATAATCTCACTTGATATGTTCAAACAATACGAAATAAAAACATCCATGCATACTCTTTAGACATGGAGAAGACCTACCCAATCACATGGTCTGATTCTAAGATATACCACCCCATGAGAATATATTTCCCCCTATTATTATTCTCATCATTGGAGTTCCAAAATATTCTAAATGGAAGAAACATGATTCCTACAACCACATTTCTCAAGAATTCTATTTCTGCTACCATCTTTGTATTGAACATCAATGATTATTTTGTTATACAAAGCACCAAAATAAATGAGCAAATTTATGATTTCAATCCAAAAGCAAAAGTGCCGGCCATCAAGGATGTACTTGTAGTAACTTATGTATCAAAGGGAACTATATTTTAAAATGTTTCTATGTACTATATTATTGAGAGATCTTCCTCCAATAAACTAAATAACCATATTGTTCAATAAATTATAAAAATATGAGGATACTATATTTTTCTGAAAAATTCTTCAAAATATTCACATGTCATTCCATTTTACAATTTATCTAAAACAACTTACTCCAACCACTTGTGTGAAATTTCCACCAATAATAACACTGCCAACATCACTTTTAGCTCCACTTGCGTTCTATATAATTCAATAAATTTATTCATCATATTCAGCCACACTTTTTCTTTTTCTGGCTCCAAATCACCCAGAATGATGGGTGCATACTACATTTGAAGCTGAACTAAATGCTCCACATTCCACGGATAAATATTTATGTTCCCTCTATCTATATCCTAAAAATATTCATAAATACTAATAGAAAAGGTTGGTTCACCTATGGGTTAGATGAAACCACATTCTTAGTAGCTTCTTATAGTTAGTTCATAAATTTGATACCCATTGTCATTTTCTATATACTAAGAAATATATTTAGTCTCAAGCTATAAAAAAATAAATTCCTAACTAATTACAACTACGATTTCTACAAGTTCCTTAATCATGTTTATCAACAATAAACAATTAAATTATTTTGAAAATAACCACACAAATCCTTTTAAAATTCTCACTATTTTAAAAATATTTTCAAAAAATTTCAAATTTAATTTTGTTTTAAAATTTTCATAAATCATTAATTCAATATGAAAAATGTATTCACAATGGTATGTCATAATATTGATGCATTTCATGAACCACTCATTGAATTAACCCATGATTTTCGGGTAAAAACTCATCTAGATGTGTCTTAAAACACTCATGCACTAAACTACCTAGTAACATGATGTACATCATAATGTTCTTAGCTATTCTTTTTGGGACTCTACAATCCATGTTCAAAAAATCCTATCATGTTTCAACAATTACATGAAATTTATAATCTTATCAAGACTAATACCATTTCTAACACTCAGAATAAACACATATTATAATTGATACCAATAAAATAAATTCCATTTGTAATATCCCACCACTCACCCATTTGATTGGAAATAGGTAGTAGGGTTCCAAGGTGTTATGAGACATCCCCAAGACACCAAAGGATTGCAATAAATTCCCAGGGGCTCATAAATATTTGGGGGACAATTTTTCCATTTATATATAAATATAAAAATCACATATAAAATAACCAAAAATCCTCTATATGATGCATGATTAACAAGAAACTAATTATTAGTAGAAAACTATTTTAGATTACATGATGGAAACAAAAGAATAAATAAAATTCAAAGACATAAAAGATATCCAAAAAATAACTTCATTCATACTCCATGCTCAAACTAGATAATACACACCCATTTTATCAAAAATCATCACTAAAGACCTAAAATATTGTACCATTACCCGATTCTTAATATATTAGTTGTACAAATTCACAAAAATTACCATGAAAATATGATTCTGAAAAAAGTAGGATTTCCCAAATGACATCCCAACTCCAAACACTAGAAAAATAACTAGTTTTCACAGTGTTTAAGAAACCATTATAAACATTTTAAATAGTTTATTTCAAACCCAAAATAACATTCTAGGGAAGAGAATAAATATAACCACTTAAAACCTTACTTAATCCAATTTGGAATATCCATTACACAATTCCACACATCAACACAATCAAAAATAAATTCCTAGGTCATCGTTCCATAATCATCAGTGGTTTTGCATCGATCTACCAAGTCACCATGAGGTAACCAATACAAGGTTCCCCAATAAAACACGCCCCTTACACATGGTCACATATAATGATCATAAAAATGCACTAACAATGTATGCCACTATCATTTCCAAGCCTTTTGCTATAAAATATTTCCTTCATTAAAAATTTTCAACAAACATTTTCCATCTACCAAATCAATAGAATAATTTTAAAATTTATATTTTGAAGTTAAAATCAAATATGATTTTCCACAAAACATCCAATTTCCATAATTTACCAAATATATAACAATAGGTAAATTCCAATAAAAATCAAACAAGGATTTAATAGTCAGTTCATGAAAAAAAATTCTATCTAAGACATCATCTTCTAATCATGTGGAGTCGAGAGTGAATCCACTTTCCTGGAAAATGTTCAAGATAATAAATAACAGAACAACAATTCTCTAGATTTGATCATGATCCATGTTTCCTTCCCATGTTTGAGAAAGGATTCAATAATTTCATATCAACAATCCATCAAAGAACATGGATTTATCCTACGTGGATGAGATCTAATGTTTTGGTAAATAGGATGTAATGGTATCTAATAATAATGGATAATAAAAGATACTTATCAATGAATCTAGATCACCAACTGGATTTGTACCTAATAAAACATTTTCCTTAATAGAAGGGAATCACCACTCAATACATGGAGAAAAATTAATTATATACTTAGGTATATTATGAAATTTAATGGGAACCCTTGAATTTATTTGAGTTAGGTCCACAAAATATAGGATTCATAACTCAATGAAACATGGTTTGGCCACATTTATTGACAAACCATGCACCAAATGTGAAATATTACTACCATCATGGTTAGAAAAACTATGAGAAAACTATGTTATTACCTTTGTTTTGATATTCATGGTTTTACCTATAAATTCAAAAGGTTTTCAGAACAAATGCAACAACTGGGTGGAGCTATTGTCCCTCCTGACACAAGACACATGGTGTACTATATGGGGTTCATAGTTTTTACTAAACATTCTCAAAACACGAACCACTATAAAATTCATCAACTAAAGAAAAACCCCCTCTAAACCTCCCAAAACATAACCTAATCATTATATATACTTAAATTACACATCTAATGGGTCATATTTCTAAAACTATAGTTTATACACGAGATTTCAATTATTTAAAATTTGAGGACATTGATTATCACTATGTACAAGATTCATCTTCATAATGTATCTTTCATCTATAGTCTTGACGAGGATATGGAAGAGGAAAATAAATTTAAGCAATGGTCATAAATTGATTTTGAAATAAATTTATCAGATAATAAATAAGTAATATTTGTAGATATGTAGACAAAATATTCAAGAAAAGATAAATTATATATAACTATTTAATTGGATTAAGCCTTTAATTCCTTCTGGTATGATATTTTTACCATTGTAACTTCTGATTTATTTTTATTTAATTTTTGAATAAAATATTTTATTGAAAACACGATAGGATATTGTCGAATTTAAAATTTATTGTAAGGAACCTAAATCTAATATCCCAAAGTTGATGTTGCACTATTACATTTTGACTATATATATTTGATTTCTTCTGAATGGACTGGATAATTTGTAGTTATCCTATAATATATATATATATTGATGATTTCAAATTACATTTGAAAACATAAAATACAACACAATGTTTTATTTTATTAAATCATTATTCCATCTATCATAATAATGAATACCAATCATAACACACTATATATAATATTGGGTAAAGGAAAAACAATAATGGTTTAATATTAGATGCTTGGTAATGGTATTCATTAAGAAAAAGATAATAACACCTGGGAAATTTGATATAAATTAATGATAAGTAATTAATTCTATATATATTATCTTATTATATCGGAAATTATCCCTAGATATAATAAGTATTAAAATAGTCATATATAAATCATTAAATGATTTCATAATAAAGGAATTCATAATTCATAACATATAAAACATACATTTGAGGACTCATGTAAAGAAATTTAAAAAATATCCTCAAGGCCTCATGGCAATAAATCAGACATAATGTGTAAGGCCTCGACCAAATACTTGATTTATTTTTTCTCGTTAGACCTACTGATTCATCGAGGGAATATGTAAATCTTGTCCACACCCATCATTTAATATTTTTACTGCATTTATCATTTTAATAAACAACACAACATAATCAACATTCCATATAAAATAACTTTATGTATTGGAAGAAAAAGAATATGGAATATCACTACATTCCCCAAAAAAATAATCATAAAACATCTATAAAATATGGTCGATGGTATCATTATATTTTATTTTTTGTAAATCATAAAATTTCATAATGGATGTTGAATTTGATGAAATTACTTTCAAATGTTCCTAGGGAAAGTTCATAATGAATATACCATTTCCAATTTGAATTGAATTATTTAAAATCTAAATATTTCATAAATATTAATAAAAAAACTCGTTAAAATAAACTCTTAATATTTTAAAGTAATCATCAATTCAATGAGAATTTATAATAGATTAAAATTCTATTTATTCGGTATAATTTGAGAAAAAATGTATTTCAAACTATTTCAAAAATGTCAAAATGTAACTCCTATAGAAAATGAAAATCTTCATTTAAAAAAATTAGAAAAAATTAAACATTTATAAAAATATATTTAATAAAAATTGTATAATATTAAAATCAATATTCATAACTTTTTATGTAAAATATTATAATGGAAGAGAAATCTTCATGGTCAAGTAGAAAAAAATGCTTGGATTTTCTAAAAAATATTATTTTGGTATACTGAGTAAATGAAGAAATAAAAATGACAGAAAAAAATTTTATTTAATAAATTAAGAAATTGATAATATATATATATTAGTTTTAAGCTAGAAATATCAAATTATTCCCCCAAAAGAGACTTAAACATAATCAATCTTTAATAGTGATGAGATTGTGATATAAACATTTACCTCATGTTTGACTTCCTTCGTACGTATTAGATCCTCTTATATAATGAATCTAAATTTATTATACATCAATTAATTTTTAAAATATTATATATCATACCATATACGATTTACATATAATATTTTATCACATTTTTATTAAAAAAATCTTGGTTAAAATCATTATTCTGGGTAATAACATCTTCGTTTTTCATGTATGTTTTGGTATGTTAGTGTTAGTACTTGGTCATTAATCATATATCTATAATATACTGAATTTTAATATTGATTTTAATATCATATATAATCAATATATATTAATTTAGAGTAATCCATAAAATGTTTGAATAAAAATTGAATTACATCGTGCCTGGAGATGATAGGTTATACGTAAGCAAGAAAGTTGATTCCACCTATCAATGAATGAAATGAAAGAAGGATAAATAATAATCAAACTTCCTAGAATAATTAATATATCATATATGTCACATATATTATAAAATATTCCCTTATTACAATCCATTTAAATCAGAAATAAGAATAGAATCCCACCTCTTCATGGAGGTGGTAGTCCACACATACGCACGAGCGACGTTATCATTATTCATTTGGTAGAAAATAGGTTGTATAATGTTTGTTTCATAATAATAATAACATTATATTATATTGAGGACAATAAAGTTATTATTTTATGATAAATATCATTGTTTTATATAAGGTAAACAAATGTAAATAAGGAAAGTGATCGGTTAAGGCGATTGCCTATTATTTGAATGAACTACCATATATCTCCTCTTAATGACCCTAGTTTCCATTTTTTAAAAAGTACAGAAAAAATATAAAATGTTTATGGATATTTGTAAGATTTATGGGAATTCATTGGTCGATACATTTTGCTAAAATTGGTGTAAATAGGTTAGTGAAGTGGTGTCCACTTATAAACAATTTAAGGACACGCATGGAATTATGAAAAGGATTAAAATATAATTAAGTCATTATTAATAAAAATTATTCCTAATGGACATAGAATCGAATTTAAAAGACACTGATTTTACATGTAATTGTTTTATTTATATGGAATTATTAGGAGTCTATGAAAATTAACGGCGCATGATTCTAAGGCCCAGTGTGCCCGGAATGAATTTCTAAATACTTTTATAGTACGTTCAGAAAACGCGCAAGCAGAATTTTCTAACATTTGAACCAATTCATGTATTGAAAATAAGAGGGCACCGTTGAATTTTCAATTCCAATATTTTCTTAAGGGGTACTTCACTTGAACCGTAATATTAATGGATAAAAAGATAGATTTTGGACTTTTTAAAATAATAATAAAACAACATTGTTTTATTTATTTATTTATTTATTTTCCTCCATGTGACAAGAGGCCGCATTGGACCAATGGTCTGTCTAGACATTAAATGGTTTGACACTTCAAATCCCATGTAACCACATTGTTAGAATTTAGGAAGGATACAATTAAATGAACCCTCATTAATTATACGAGCATTGCCCACCCTCCCCCTCTACTATTTATATGGATATTGGGGAGAGGTAATGGCATGACATCACCAAAAAACAATGTGCTGATAAAGGGACGTGACACCAACATTGGAGGGCAGAGCCAATTCTAGTGGGTAGTGGTGGGTGACGTCGAATCATGCTCCGAAGGACGAAGCTTGAGTAGCAACGTTTTCAACTTGTTGCGGGGACAACAATCACCAACCCAAATCCTCAATCTCCGTCACTATCCATCATTCTTGAGGTAGGAATTTATTTTGTTATAATTACATTTGATTTTTGAATCCAACCCTCTTTGTAACAGCCCAAGATTTTATGAAAAATATTCTTTTTAATTTCACTAATGTCTTGTGTTATACGCTACACCAAAAGGAGCTTTCACAACACGCATCCTTGACTTGCCTTGCATTACACGCAATCGCAACCTTCCTCGATAGTGTGTGTGGTACGTAATCCTGAGTTTCACGGAACAATGATATGCTATTAAAATATTATTAAAACTAGCCGTTATGAATAGTAATAACCACTTTTTAAATTTTAGAAATTTTAACTCTCAAAATGGACTTCATTTTTGGATTCGTAGTATCGAATTTAGCCTAAGGTGAAATTTTGGTACTTTTCGGATAACTTTCATATTCTGATGAATAGTGAAAATTACTAAATTATAATTAAAAACAACTTTTTTAATCGAAATAATTAATAGTGATAAATCATTAATTTGAGTGGTTTTAAAGTATATTTAGAATATATTTTTACAATTTAATACAATGTTGGTCATTGGTTGTAATTTCACATTTAAACCAGACATAATCAAATGTCAATCTTTTGATAGATATTGTTTCTTAAAAACACGCTATTTGTTTTAACAGTGGGATTTAATTATAAAATTAATTAATGCAACTTATATGTTGGGAATTTTGTAAAATAGAAATCATTTTTTAATTCGGAATATCAATTATAGCTTAGGGTGAAATTTTGGCATTTTTCTGAAAAACTTCAATTTTTGATGAATAGTGAAACCACTAAGTGGTAGGTTAAAAACTGAATTTTGCATAAAACTTAATTTTACCGCTTCTGTGAATGGAATTTCGAAAATCCGAGAGACACGGTTAATATCAAGGACTAAAATGTGGTTCAATGAGATGAAAATAAATTTTTGGTGAATAGTAACTTTTTACTTTTTTTTACCACGGTTAATAGTAAATAGGGTAACTAAGGGTAAATATGATATTAATATTACCCTAACACATGTCCTAATTCTATTGGACAAGTGTAATTCGACCAAAAACAAACTTAGGAATAAAATATGACCATTTAGGCCCACTTGGATTAGATTAGGACATTTATTATTAATTTATTTAAAGAAGGGTTAAAATAGTTAAAATCAAAGTTTAATAAGTAAATAATTTCTAATATGGGGTTATACATAAGATAAATTCGATTGTAAATATTCATTAGAAAGATAAAAAGATTTACTACATGATGGTATTTTATTTGTAATTTTTAGACATCAAATAATTTAATTTATTTATGACACAAAGATGATGCAGTAATTATCTTGTTAATGAAATATTGACATAATTGATGTTATAAACACCAAAATAAATGTAATTTGAGACTTTTTATGAATTCCACTAATTTTATAGGTTACTATGTAATATTATTGTTGATTTAATAAACTTGGTTCGAACATATAATTCTGTTATGACTTTCACAAAAATCATATATCAAATAGTGTCAAAATTGACACAAAATAGTTTTTAAATCAAATATTATATTATTAATTGTTATTTTATTCCTAAAAATCTAAGGTTCGGCCAAATGACTTAGATAAGGATATATGTGTTAATAATATACAATTTGGGGTTCGTTTGCTTTGTTATAGTAAGTTTATTAACCATATAGTGAAAGAAAACAAAAAGACACGGTAAAAGTTAAATTATTTAAATTAGAGTTAAATCTAATTGATAAGGTTAAAATAATACCCTAAACTTGTCTAAATAATATTTGTTGATAGGATTTCGACCCATGCCCACTTTAGCTTCGAAATAAGACCCTTTGGAAATATTATAAACCGATTTTGACTTTAATATAAAATAATATTTTGAGATATTCCTAAGGTGCCCCTCTCCTCCCCTATAAAAGGACACCTCCTCCCCCTCCTCCTCACACCAATTTGAGCACTCAAGCTCGGCCAACCCCTGCCAAAATCTCTTCTCCACTTCCCTAGCAACATCCTAGAGGTTCTGGTCTTACTCAAAGACCAATTTTAGTTCCCTAAGAGGAGGTCTCCAAAAGGCGCTTCAAAGAAGAGGTAATTACCGTTACCAATTCTTTCATCTTTATTTCTTCTTCCACTTCTTCTTCTTAGGTTGTTTCATTATGAAGTAATAACATCAGTATCACTCATATACTGATATGTTATTATAAGTATGAAACAACCTTATTTCACCATCTATCCATCCTACGGAAAAAGAAATCATCGCGCGTGCGTACGTACGGAATACCGTCTCCACGCCGTGGTGTAATCTATTTTCCACCACCACCTTACATGGATGGGTATAATGGTGTAAAGAATAACTATACATAGTTATTAAAACATCATATTGATTCTGATATATTGTATAATACACTCCAATTCAATTCAATATTTATAGAAATGATATCATCGCTCGTGCGTACGTACGGAATACCGTCTCCACGACGCGATGAGATTCATTCTCCATGTTAACCATTTAAGAATGATTATAATGTATATATAAGAAATAATAATGAAATATATGAAATTATAAAGCTACTGGATTTATGTATATATATACATATGTATGTCATCTACTTACTTCCATTTCAAGACAATAAGGAAAGGAAAACAGCGTTCATGCGTACGTACGGACTACCGTCTCCATGAACGGTGTTTTTCATTTTATTTATCTACCTATTATATATATATATATACTGAATATATATGATATATAAATCATATTTTATATTCTGGAAGTAAGTAAATCATGATATAAGTAACAATGATGTCAAGAACAACAAGTCAAAACACCTACGATAAATGAAACGATTTTACCCAAAACGCTTCTTTAACATGGAATTTACAAAAGAACGGGTAATATAATGTCATAAGTGAACCATATATGATATCATAACAATGAATATGATTCTGTAATAAGTCAATAACATTATTTAAACCATTATACAGGAGCTTCGGACACGAACAAAGCAAATCGGACCTAAGGTAAGGGAAATATCACAATCTCATTTTTATCCGAGATTGTTTATTCGTAAGTATTTACTGGGGTGTATTTTATCATCCACATCCATGTTTACTCAATATGTAATATTATTTCCATCCACCTAAAATTGTTTAAATCCATTTTTACCCTTCGGTGAGTTTTAGTAATACGTATGAAAGGAATCTTTTGTCATTTTTCGTACGAGGTACTTTTTGACTTTTCCGACAAAAGTACGAAGAATGTTTTTTTAACTTATACGGCACGAACGGATTTCTACTGTTTTATAAAGCCTTATTTTCATGAAGCTTCCTCTAAAAGATTTCATGACTATTTTCAATAAAATCTCTTTCTTTTAAAATTGCATGATGTTTTGTGAAAAGAAATTGATTTTGAGGAAGAAAGGATATTTTCCTCAAGAATTCAATTCAAGTGTTTTATCAAAATTATTTTCCATCTAAGATAATAAAGGGTTCTGTTTCTATCCATATTTTTACATTGATTTGACTATGTTGTGATGGAATTATGTTTATGAATTCCTTTATCTCATATGAATTGATTTATGATGTCATGATGTTTCAAGAATCCCATTTTTATTACATGTGTTATGCGATGATGTATGTTTTATGATTATGTGGCACACATAAGAAAAGATTCATTATAAGATGGGTGGGACCTATATCTCCCTCCAATGCATTGGGTAAAGATTTTATATCTCATGAGATAGACATGGCTGGAATGGTAGGTTATACCGGTTCAGTGAAACAGGACTGAAACGAGGGTTGCTCGATTCAGAAAGGGAATTTGTCCACTAAGATAGTCTTGGCAATGAGTCATGACTAACAAGAAATGATTCTCTATGATTATGTGTGTATGCCACAAAGGTCCATGTTTTAAGTTATGATTATTGTGATTACATTTCACTGCCATGATTTACCCCATGTTATGAAATTATGATCTCTTTTGCAGGTTAAGATTTCCAAAAGTTATATGCTTTTGTATACGATGTGATTGATATTTCTTTTGTTTACCCTTACTGAGAATTTGAGCTCACCCTTTTATGTTTTCTTTTCCCCAGGATATAAAGAAAGGTTTTAGGTAAAAAAAAGGAAGATCTTTATGGGAGATATTGAAGATATTTCACCACGATTAGAAGATTATGTTCCGAGTTTCCAAAGACACTAAACTATTACGATCCTTGTGTGTGTGTTTTTGTTATGTACTAAGTATTCCGCAAAAGTAATGTAATGTCCATGTACGATAAGCTTCGGGTCTCTACAGTTGGTATCAGAGGAAAGGTTTAGTCAACCTTTGGAAACTAGGATGCGAAAACGTTAGTGAGATACCTAGAGATATTTCTAAGGTATGTCTAGGGATGCCCCTAAGGATAAGTATACGTATAGGATATAGTTCTAGAACTATGGTAACGATATTAGATTAAACCAAAGATGATAGATATTTAAGTTACTCCCCCTTTATTACGATTTTTGCATCTAACACTATTCTGTTTGGGTTTTAGAAAATGGCTGGAAACAAGATGATTCACAATAATGGAGGATATGATGGACAATGGAATGATATTCTTCATGAGAAACCAAGTGAAATGGGATTTGGATGTCCAAACATCATTATTATGCTGGATCAACAATCTCACAACATGATCAATAAAGTAAAATTTGGTAAGTTTCCTGACTCGACTAATAAGAGAAAGATGGAGTTCCATGATGATCATAGAGGAAAGAAAGTTCAATTTCCCCTATGTAAATCATGTGGGAAGAGGCATCAAGGAGAATGTTTCAAGGGAACTGGAAGATGCTTTGGGTGTGGAAAAGAAGGACACAAAGCAAGTAAGTGCAAAGGAAAAGGGTCGGTTAACACCATGAATGAGGATAATGGTATTGCTACGACATCAAAAATGGTTAAGTGTTTTAAATGTGGAATGTATGGGCATTATGCAAACAAATGCCCTAAGGGAAAGACTCATGAAGAGAATCAGTATGGTCATATGGGTAGTATTTATGTGGATGATGATGAAGAGACTACAAATGATATGTGAGATGAAAGAATTTTTGAAGCTCGGTCAATGGTTTGAGAATGTAGTGGCATGATTACATGTTTATCATGTGTAATTTTGGAATAAAGAGACATCTATGGATTGTTACACTGTTGTCTTTCCTTGTGTTTTGAAAGTATATGATTAATGTTACCAGTATCCATGAAGGTTATTCAGATATTTTTGGAATGTAGATGATATGCGCATAATGAAGGGATAAGGAGAAAATTAAATGTATGATAGTATTATGAGCTCATGATTGATATAAGGACTAAGTGATATCATGGTTTGAGTATATAGAATTTTGAGGATTTTGGTATGTGGAAAGTGTTAACTTCTAACTTCACTCATGTTTTCACTAAGGTATTCAAGAGAATACACGATTAAGGACTTTGAATGTTTGGAATGTGACCAACAAGACATATCTTATGATATGTGGGGATCAACGACAGTATTAAATCTCTGGTAATCGATGTCACTATATTATGAGAGTGGACTGCAGTATTATGTATAAGCCTAAAGATTAGACTGGATTATGTTGGACATAAGTTAGTATTGTTTAAGGATAGAAGATTTTCGATATTATTGATGGGATGTTATAGTAACGTAGTTTTAGAAAAAGGGACAACCTGCAGGACGGGCGACAGCCCATCGCTTCGGACAAGGCTGTAGGAATCGAACCCACAACCGAAGTGCGACTGGCCTTTATCGCCTACCACTGGCCTACAGGAAGTCCCTGTTTAGTAGAAATTAGTTTTATTATATTAAGCAGTATGATATATGAAGTATAAGTCCATTTTAGGAACCATATATGATTAATCTTACTACATAATGACTTATGTATATTTAATAATTTTTGCTAACCTTTTGTTTGAAACAGATGGAATGACCCGTCATTCTATCACATGATCTGCTAACACTTCACGAATAACAAATTCAACTTCATTTATTTAAGAGATGAAGTAGAAATTGTTCAAGGCACGAACAAAAGTGAGATTGTACCAAAATAAAGTAAGTATTTATTCTAAGAAAATTTTCAACTTTAGGGAAATGATCTTGAAAACCAAAAATGTTGTCCTAGTTCTCTTATACCCGATGAATCAGATGGTACCTTAGATCGTCACAAATTTATGGATTTGTGATTACTGGCTTTTCCATAGCCATGTTCTCTACCACTCTCCATTAGAACATGATGGTTAGATTTCTCTTCCATATCCAAATTTTCACCTATGTGGAAACCCAGTGATTAGTTTATTTGGGTAATCGTTACATTTCATACTTTAGTTTTTAAAGCCAAGTTTTGGTATTCCCTTTTACGATGTGGGTTTCTATTAAAGAAACTTTTGAATAGTAAACCATTTATAACCCCGACGAATTTTGAGGGCGAAATTCATTTTAAGGGGGGTAGAATGTAACAGCCCAAGATTTTATGAAAAATATTCTTTTTAATTTCACTAATGTCTTGTGTTATACGCTACACCAAAAGGAGATTCCACAACACGCATCCTTGACTTGCCTTGCATTACACGCAATCGCAACCTTCCTCGATAGCGTGTGTGGTACGTAATCCTGAGTTTCACGAAACAATGATATGCTATTAAAATATTATTAAAACTAGCTGTTATGAATAGTAATAACCACTTTTTAAATTTTAGAAATTTTAACTCTCAAAATGGACTTCATTTTTGGATTCGGAGTATCGAATTTAGCCTAAGGTGAAATTTTGGTACTTTTCGGATAACTTTCATATTCTGATGAATAGTGAAAATTACTAAATCATAATTAAAAATAACTTTTTTAATCGAAATAATTAATAGTGATAAATCATTAATTTGAGTGGTTTTAAAGTATATTTAGAATATATTTTTACAATTTAATACAATGTTGGTCAATGGTTGTAATTTCACATTTAAACCAGACATAATCAAATGTCAAATTTTTGATAGATATTATTTCTTAAAAACACGCTATTTGTTTTAACAGTGGGATTTAATTATAAAATTAATTAATGCAACTTATATGTTGGGAATTTTGTAAAATAGAAATCATTTTTGAATTCGGAATATCAATTATAGCTTAGGGTGAAATTTTGGCATTTTTCTGAAAAACATCAATTTTTGATGAATAGTGAAACCACTAAGTGGTAGGTTAAAAACTGAATTTTGCATAAAAATTAATTTTACCGCTTCTGTGAATGGAATTTCGAAAATCCGAGAGACACGGTTAATATCAAGGACTAAAATGTGGTTCAATGAGATGAAAATAAATTTTTGGTGAATAGTAACTTTTTACTTTTTTTACCACGGTTAATAGTAAATAGGGTAACTAAGGGTAAATATGATATTAATATTACCCTAACACATGACCTAATTCTATTGGACAAGTTTAATTCGACCTAAAACAAACTTAGGAATAAAATATGACCATTTAGGCCCACTTGGATTAGATTAGGACATTTATTATTAATTTATTTAATGAAGGGTTAAAATAGTTAAAATCAAAGTTTAATCAGTAAATCATTTCTAATATGGGGTTATACATAAGATAAATTCGATTTTAAATATTCATTAGAAATCTAAAAAGATTTACTACATGATGGTATTTTATTTGTAATTTTTAGACATCAAATAATTTAATTTATTTATGACACAAAGATGATGCAGTAATTATCTTGTTAATGAAATATTGACATAATTGATGTTATAAACACCAAATTAAATGTAATTTGAGACTTTTTATGAATTCCACTAATTTTATAGGTTACTATGTTATATTATTGTTGATTTAATAAACTTGGTTCTAAAATATAATTCTGTTATGACTTTCACAAAAATCATATATCAAATAGTGTCAAAATTGACACAAAATAGTTTTTAAATCAAATATTATATTATTAATTGTTATTTTATTCCTAAAAATCTAAGGTTCGGCCAAATGACTTAGATAAGGATATATGTGTTAATAATATACAATTTGGGGTTCGTTTGGCATGTTATAGTAAGTTTATTAACCATATAGTGAAAGAAAACAAAAAGACACGGTAAAAGTTAAATTATTTAACTTAGAGTTAAATCTAATTTATAAGGTTAAAATAATACCCTAAACTTGTATAAATCCTATTGGTTGATAGGATTTCGACCCATGCCCACTTTATCTTCGAAATAAGACCCTTTGGAACCATTATAAACCGATTTTGACTTTAATATAAAATAATATTTTGAGATATTCCTAAGGTGCCCCTCTCCTCCCCTATAAAAGGACACCTCCTCCCCCTCCTCCTCACACCAATTTGAGCACTCAAGCTCGGCCAAACCCTGCCAAAATCTCTTCTCCACTTCCCTAGAAACATCCTAGAGGTTCTGGTCTTACTCAAAGACCAATTTTAGTTCCCTAAGAGGAGGTCTCCAAAAGGCGCTTCAAAGAAGAGGTAATTACCGTTACCAATTATTTCATCTTTATTTCTTCTTCCACTTCTTCTTCTTAGGTTGTTTCATTATGAAGTAATAACATCAGTATCACTCATATACTGATATGTTATTATAAGTATGAAACAACCCTATTTCACCATCTATCCATCCTACGGAAAAAGAAATCACCGCGCGTGCGTACGTACGGAATACCGTCTCCACGTCGTGGTGTAATCTATTTTCCACCACCACCTTACATGGATGGGTATAATGGTGTAAAGAATAACTATACATAGTTATTAAAACATCATATTGATTCTGATATATTGTATAATCCACTACAATTCAATTCAATATTTATAGAAATGATATCATCGCTCGTGCGTACGTACGGAATACCGTCTCCACGACGCGATGAGATTCATTCTCCATGTTAACCATTTAAGAATGATTATAATGTATATATAAGAAATAATAATGAAATATATGGCATTATAAAGCTACTGTATTTATGTATATATATACATATGTATGTCATCTACTTACTTCCATTTCAAGACAATAAGGAATGGAAAACAGCGTTCATGCGTACGTACGGACTACCGTCTCCATGAACGGTGTTTTTCATTTTATTTATCTACCTATTATATATATATATACTGAATATATATGATATATAAATCATATTTTATATTCTGGAAGTAAGTAAATCATGATATAAGTAACAATGATGTCAAGAACAACAAGTCAAAACACCTACGATAAATGAAACGATTTTACCCAAAACGCTTCTTTAACATGGAATTTACAAAAGAACGGGTAATATAATGTCATAAGTGAACCATATATGATATCATAACAATGAATACGATTCTGTAATAAGTCAATAACATTATTTAAACCATTATACAGGAGCTTCGGACACGAACAAAGCAAATCGGACCTAAGGTAATGGAAATATCACAATCTCATTTTTATCCGAGATTGTTTATTCGTAAGTATTTACTGGGGTGTATTTTATCATCCACATCCATGTTTACTCAATATGTAATATTATTTCCATCCACCTAAAATTTTTTAAATCCATTTTTACCCTTCGGTGAGTTTTTAGTAATACGTATGAAAGGAATCTTTTGTCGTTTTTCGTACGAGGCACTTTTTGACTTTTCCGACAAAAGTACGAAGAATGTTTTTTTTAACTTATACGGCACGAACGGATTTCTACTGTTTTATAAAGCCTTATTTTCATGAAGCTTCCTCTAAAATATTTCATGACTATTTTCAATAAAATCTCTTTCTTTTAAAATTGCATGATGTTTTGTGAAAAGAAATTGATTTTGAGGAAGAAAGGATATTTTCCTCAAGAATTCAATTCAAGTGTTTTATCAAAATTATTTTCCATCTAAGATAATAAAGGGTTCTGTTTCTATCCATATTTTTACATTGATTTGACTATGTTGTGATGGAATTATGTTTATGAATTCCTTTATCTCATATGAATTGATTTATGATGTCATGATGTTTCAAGAATCCCATTTTTATTACATGTGTTATGCGATGATGTATGTTTTATGATTATGTGGTACACATAAGAAAGGATTCATTATAAGATGGGTGGGACCTATATCTCCCTCCAATGCATTGGGTAAAGATTTTATATCTCATGAGATAGACATGGCTGGAATGGTAGGTTATACCGGTTCAGTGAAACAGGACTGAAACGAGGGTTTCTCGATTCAGAAAGGGACTTTGTCCACTAAGATAGTCTTGGCAATGAGTCATGACTAACAAGAAATGATTCTCTAGGATTATGTGTGTATGCCACAAAGTTCCATGTTTTATGTTATGATTATTGTGATTACATTTCACTGCCATGATTTACCCCATGTTATGAAATTATGATCTCTTTTGCAGGTTAAGATTTCCAAAAGTTATATGCTTATGTATATGATGTGATTGATATTTCTTTTGTTTACCCTTACTGAGCATTTGAGCTCACCCTTTTATGTTTTCTTTTCCCCAGGATATAAAGAAATGTTTTAGGTAAAAAAAAGGAAGATCTTTATGGGAGATATTGAAGATATTTCACCACGATTAGAAGATTACGTTCCGAGTTTCCAAAGACACTAAACTATTACGATCCTTGTGTGTGTGTTTTTGTTATGTACTAAGTATTCCGCAAAAGTAATGTAATGTCCATGTACGATAAGCTTCGGGTCTCTACACTCTTTCTATCAAGCCAATGCAGAGGGAGTGGGAAAAACAAACAAGGCCATAACCCTCTTCCCTTGTTGGAATTTTGCTTCTCTCATTGCAAAATTTATCATCGGGTTGGGAGAGATTCCAGATGGCAGAAGATGGTTGCAGCCGACCATGATGGAGGCGGTACGTCGATGTGCACCGTAGGAGGAGGCCGTGATGCTATGTCGTGGTGGTCAACAGAGCAGATGTCATCAGCCGGTCATGATGGTTATGTGGAACTCCGTCGTGCGCCGCTTGAGGAGAAGGGTCATGGTTTTCCAGCGGTGGTGGGGCCAAGAAGGGCTGCTAGTAATGACCATCCACGGGTGGAGGCAGTGATTCTCAACAGTGCAACATGGTGGTGGGACATGAAACAGGTCCTGCAGGTGACCTAACAGTGCCCCTTTGGCACTCCCACTTTGCCTTCAAAAAGGATAGGGGGTCGCTCCCCTTCCATGTTCGCTCGGGTAGACCGCGCATGCCAGTGGGACATTACCCCCTGGCGGGCCAGGCTATGCCCCCTTTCCGGTCGGGCCGTTCCTCAGCTCAGCACGACTGCATCGGACCCAGATTGGTTAGGGAGACCCAAAATGGTTTGGGTTGTCCCTAACCGGGTTAGACCAGACTCTGACCCTACTAGGGGAAGTTCCACTTAAAGGGACATATCTTGAAATTTGGGTGTCCTTTTGACAAACCGTCTATGTATTTGTGACCCTTAGAGTAAGACATTCCTTTTGAAATACATCACTTGATTTTTGGTGACCATTGGCATATGGCCAGGTTGGATCGAACCCAAATCCAACTGGGCCCTCAGAACTAAAAAACTTTTAATTGACAGTCCGAGAGTCCAATTGATGCACCGTCTATCGCATTTGAACCCTTACGACACGACGGTCCTTTGGGTCACTCTACTGTGGAGCTTAGTAGAGGTTTAGGT
Source organism: Viscum album (assembly GCA_963277665.1). Taxonomy (NCBI): domain Eukaryota; kingdom Viridiplantae; phylum Streptophyta; class Magnoliopsida; order Santalales; family Viscaceae; genus Viscum; species Viscum album. Next base: position 1,023,946,753 of record OY728160.1, on the reverse strand, counting down.
TCAACTGATATCTCGAGGGGTAGATTCTATGGAACTCAAGCGCACCGTGTGTGAGGAATCCTGTGGTTGGATGTAACGTGAAGAATGAACATCGATCCTATGTGGATTAACATCTATCAATCCTATGTGAGTCAACATCTATCTGATCCTCTGTGGGTCAGTGAAAACCGATACTATGTGGGTCAAATCCTTTGTGGATCAGTGTGGGTTATTATATATTGATCATGTGTGGGTCAGAAGTAGTTACACATAAAGGAATATGATGATTTAGCTTACAAAAAATCATATGTACTTCTGTACATAAGTAATACCAGATTGTGAGATGAGTCTTTTCGCTTCGTGGTGTAATCTTTGTGGTGTTACCTATGTGGTATTTATACCTGCATGGTGTTATCTTTGTGGTGTTACCTATGTTGTAATTCTACCATTGTGGTGTTGTTTTCATGTTGTTATCTATGTGGTACTTCTATCTTCATGGTGTTACATGTTTGGTACTTCTACCTTCATGGTGATATCTTCGTGGTGTTACCTATAAATTACCTCTACATTCACGGTGTTACCTTTTTGGGATTCTTCGCTCATGTATGTGATGGGTATATCTTGATAACATAGGTATAAGTATGGGTATATACCTAAGTATAGTTCATGTCTATTAATATGCGCTTGAGATAGAGGTATTGCTTTTTTAGTTTTTCCATTGTGGAACTCTGGGAGACCTATGGGGGTCTCAGGGAAGCTACTGAGTATTGTTATACTCACCCCTGCACAGGCTATGCCAGCCACTTGTATTGTCATGTACAGACGACAAAAATCATTGATCGAGGCCGAGGGAGCCCAGACTAGACGGTGATCAGAGGTGGACCATTTGGAGTGACCTGACATAGGGACTACTAATCATGAGAAATAGCTACCCTTCAGGTAGATTCCATGGTGGATGATCCAGGAGCTGTTTTTCACATTTTAGTTGTTTCTATACTTTTAAGTTTTACTTCTTCCTTTCAGCTAGGCCTGTATTCCGACCCCTTTAATTTTAGAACACTTTTACTACAACAGTTTAGTTTGAGGCATCTTCTTGTTGTTTTCTTGGAATGTTGTTTTGTACTGGTTAAAATGTATTGTCTTCCTATTTTAGGGATACACCTTTCTAGTGCTAGTCGCCAGCCAGTGGCCTATGGAAGGCGGGCTTGGAATACTCACATCACGAGCCCCAAGGGATGGGTCGGGACATGAATAAAAATATTCTACACTAAAAATATCGTCTTCAAATGACATTTTCAAAGGTTTTAGTTCCATTTTAATACTTATCATTTTTAATTAAAATCTTGGTTATCCAACATTACGTATAACATCGGTAATGAATTTTTCAATCATTAATGGTTATAATTTTTTGATATGGTTGAAATTATCACATAAATGGTTAGGTGAGTAAATTTTAAACAATATATTACCCTCCTTAATATGAAATAAAAATATATAAAATTTTTTAACATAAAAATACTTCCAAAATGGGTTACGTTTAATTTTTTCAAAATTCATTAATATAATATTACAATTAATTGAATAAATAATTTTTTGGTAGGGTACAATCGATTAAGGTTATTTTATAATAAATAAAACATTATGAATAATTACCACCATTAAAATATATTAATTATTCACAACATAACCTTAATAATTTTTTCACAAGTTTCGATTATAATTATTTGAACATAAAAGTGATGTTTAATGTTAAGTGGGTGACATTTTATATTTTTCAATATATGAAATAATATAAATGATAATACGAGGAATAATTGAACAAAATGGCCATATTTTTTAGAGTTGGTAGGAAATGGTGCAACTCCAGCCACCCAATGGGATAAAGGAACTTGTTAAAGAAATCATAAACACTATTTACATGTTTCTCCCTTACTGGCGAGACATTAATTTTTAAAGGGTACTATTTATAATAGAAAAATATATAAGGGTATTATTTACCAAATACGATCCTTCTAATTCCAAACATGGAATCCAGTTTTCAAAATTAAATTTCTATATATGGTATTAATGAATTATAAAATATGTGTGAAAAAAATAAATAACTATTTTAAAAAAATACAGATTTAAGCATAAAACTGGATTTATTTATATTTCATACCTAGAAAATTATTAGATGAATGTGAATTTTTTTATTGATTATATAAAATATACTTATAACAAAAATAATTCACTAATATTGATCTTCCTTAATTATTATATTGAATATACTTTTCATGCATCAAAATAGTTTTTCAGAAGAATAACATTTTTAACTTCAAATGACTTTTATTTTCATTTAGAGTATATTGATAACTAATGAATTCATGTATAAAATAGTAGTTTTTTATAATTTATTTTTTCTTTTTAATACCCTCCATTTAAATGTCTATGCGAAAAGTTTCACATCAATTAAAAGTATTTCAATAGTATATCATTGTTCATTTATAGACGATGTTCCATATAAAGAATTCTAATATAGAAATAATGTTTTTTATAGAGAACAAAATAATATCATGGTGTCACATTTTACCACCTAAAAATGATTTTCACCCCCAAAATTCAATCACATTGATTTAAAAAAATTTGGGATACTTCTAGAACATAAAATCCTTAGGTTACAACATAGCTTCCTCAAATTTATGGTTTCAGCACATAAATTTAACAAGGTTAGTGGTCTTGTTTCATAGCGCATTCTACATATGATCTAGAATCCCCACTTGTTTTTCCTCAAAAGAGAGGGAATTCTAGTGTTTTAATTAATCTAAGATTAGTATATGTGATTCAGCACGTATGTACTTTATTTGGAGATATAAATTGAACAAATCATGAACTTGGTCGAGATTTGGTGGTAGCTTCTAGTGATTAGATTCCATCCCAATATGATCAAGAATCATGAAGTGTATAATATAAAATAGGTCTCATCATTATCATATAATTTAATTTCATTACTGTACTATGGAGATATATTCATATGAATACCATATCTCCAACTTTAAGACACTATATCTCAATGATGACTATCAATAAAATATTTGTGTTCACTCTAGGTTTCCCTTTTTGTGTTTTTGAATAGATCTGATCTTATATTCTATTTTCCTCTCTATCTTAGGTCCAACTAATTTCTTTCTCCAACATCAAAAAAATATATTTTATTTCAATACATTTTACTATATATAGTTAAATGGGATTCATTTTAATTCATAGGGAAAATCTATTATTATAAAAAAATTCACTATAAAAAGATGTTGATCCCAACCACCTTTGAAATATCATGATGTAGATCTAAAAATATAATCTTGAGTTTGAGTGGTCCAATTTGGCCAACTATATGTATGAGGAAAATAAGTGGTATTTAATCTCAACTTGGTATCTAGAGCATTCTAAACACGAGGATAGAACATTGAGGCAATCCCAAGATCTCAATAAAACATAATAGACTGTGGTCTTATTTGAATGCATACCACATGCTTAGTGTATATTATGGAAAGATGATAAAGTGGGAAATATTATCTGATATTATTGATGTTTTTGACCTCATAATTTGATGGAAAACATCTGAAATATCATTATAACCTTTCAATATTTTTTGAATTTTGATGATAAGATCCCTAGTAATGTTTTCCTATTTCCATTTTAGTGTTGGTAATGGTGGTAACATCCCCTTAGAATTCTGTCTTACCATATTAACTTGATGACATACCAAGAACCGATATATGTACTCTTTAATATCCATTTTCATATTATCCCACCATTAATATGATTATAGATCTCTCTACATTCTCATACTTCAAGGACGAATAAAGAATGATGAACTATGAGATTCATCTAACAAATCCTTCTTCTGTTATGGTATATATGGGACACATACTCAGTTTTTTAACATTTTAATTCAAATATTTTCATGATTAAACTTGGGAACATTACTCACCCTATTATATAATTTCTCACCTTCCTCTTGGGCCTTCTTATTTCATTCATCTATGGATTTTTAAAAGTTCATTAGAGAAATATAATATCATTCCCCTTTCCTCGTGACTTCAAGATTCATCTTCTACAAACCCATATATATTGGATCTCTTTTAGTCCTAATCATGGAAAAAACATGCATGTTCTTTTTGACTCGGTGAATCATCCATATTGTTCATTATCCCTGAGTGGTAATGTACTGAGCTTTCATAATCATTGATCATTGCCAATAATCCTCTCGAGAAGATATTCAAATATATATGTGTAAATATATACATCAATATTGTATGATTAGTATATATATATATATATCAATCACATTACCGTACCAGTAATGCTTCCATATGATCAATGAAAACATTACCACTACCAACTACAAATCATTTATTATATAATTATACTCATTAATTTTTAGTTGGTGATAACCATAAGAAATAATCATGTCATTCTACATGAGGAAACATCCTTGTCCCTTATTCTATTCAACAAAATAGATCACAAACCCTTATCCAATGCATGGTTGTGTAAAAACATGTGAATTAACCAACATTCTCTTTAGTTCTTTGAAATTATATTCACATTCATCTATCCATAAGATCTAAACCCCCTTACATGTAAAATTGATTATTAGATTAGATATTCCTGTGAAATAATTCAAAAACATCTATTGCATCTTATGAAAGCATGAAAACTGTGGATTTTGATTAACATGGTTGATCCGGGGCATTTCATAATAACATCCATATTTAAAGTGTCTACAAATATACCCTCACATGAGTTTATTGGACCAATGAATGAATATTTATATAGAAAAAATTCCAACATGGTAAAAATATAATACAAATAATACTATCTTATGGTTTTCAACACAATTATTAAATATTCATAATTATATTACTTACTCTTATAATATATATGAATAACATCTATAAAGACTTCCAAAAATTGATCTTGTTAATCTATCTAAAGAATCTATTGATTAAATACATAAATATAGAATTATTATAAGTATATCCATATGGAATTAATAAAAAATTATAATGATTATACCTCATATAGAAGGCTGTGTTAAGAATATCACCCTTTTATCATTTGATAATTTATCTAGATCGAAGATCAATAATCAAAAAACATATAGACCATCATATTTGATCAAAAACATCAGAAATATGGGATAAATAACAAATAGTCAAAATTGTATTCTTGTTAAGTTCTAAATAATCAATATGAAGATGTGTTGACCATTATTTCTTCTTAAAAAAGTAGTTCACCCCATTGAGAATAACTATATAGAATGAATAAATTTTCTTTGAACTCATATAATTTCCTTCTACATTCAAGAAATTAAATCATGGTCAACATATATTATGTATTGGAATTATTTTTAGAACCCCAAAAGGGTTCGATTAAAAACTCAACATCATGATTTGGGGGATAACTATGTTTATCCTTAGAAAATACATCATCATATTCCCAAACAATTATTCACATTATCAATTTTTAGTTTCTACCTAACCATTTGAGATAATTCTCCCTCTTGAATAGCTATATAAACCCATATGATATATGTAATTTCCATTTGGTGTTAAGTTTCATCCTATAATTGATACATGCTTTTAGGTCAATTCTTAATATTAAATGTAACTTCCCTTAATATAGAATTGATATAGGAAATATAATGAGAGATACAATCCATCCTTAAAATTACATAACATTCAACTATTGGAATAATAACAATATTTTCTATATGAACATTCCCACAAACAAATTTTGGAGAGGAATTATATACCTAAGATGAGTTTATCCTACCATTAATATATTCCACTAATAAATGACAATATAATCATAATATGGTGATAAGATATCATAATAAAATTAATTAGATATAAAAGATTGTCTATAACTAGAATAAAATAATATATTTTCAATCCAAGAGTGGATGATATGTGTATGTTCATTACATAACTACAAACATCCACTATGGATTTTATAATTGCATTAGCTTTTCCTTATCCAATTGGAATCTTTTGTGGTTTGTTCAACTAACATTTATGGAATTGGATGGAGTAGATCCTCATATACTTATAGTTGAGGAACTTTACTTTGATGGAATCTTCCTTACCCTTGAATTTATGATAATTATTTCATTTTTATACACACTTTATGTGAACACCTTTTACATTTAATAATGTTCTAAGGTGTTTCCTCCCATTGGTATTAGGCATTGGAAAAATTTCCCTTTAACTTCTTCTACATTTCAATTTTTTCCTTTAATCCTCTATTTCTATTAATTTCATACGAATTGATATGAATTTGATAATTATTTATCTATCTTAATATCACATGATATTATATCCCCATATGATGATAATGTTTGGGTGATGAGTTCCCCTTGAATGTTTTTCTCAAGCCCAAAAATGAAATAGTCAATCATACTATTTGAATTATGTGTTTAGCTTGTAACATTAATTTCAATGCTTTTAATGTGAGATACATATATAGAAACATTATCCTCTTCCTTTTGTCTAACATTCAATAATTTCCTCTCTATATAGACTTGGTGTTCATGGGAAAAATATTTTTCTATAAAATGTTTTATAAAATATTTCAATTCTATAGTTGTGATTTCTTAATAATCGATAGTGTTTTAAAACAATGACCTCCATTGATCCCGGTCCCGTGATAGATAAAAAACTATCCTGAAAACTATTTTCATTTAATTAATTCTCAATATATATAGAATTTATATGTAAAATTTCCATTGGTCAACTAATTTTTTTTAGTTACTTTAAATGTTGAATATTTTTGTCACAAGAAACAGTCTAACATTGTATCACCAAATTTAGGATATGAATTCTACTCTATACAATAATAATTATTGATAAAAACTTTAGTAAGATACCACTATATAGTTATAATTTGTTTAATTCCATATCTGTATTCATTATCATTCAAGGGAAATATGGACATTGATTACATGCATTGATATAGTTTCCATTCATTCCATAATGAACCATTTCTAAATAGTTGAATATAATATATTATAACATAAAATTATGAATAAAAAGGTATTATTTTTAAATTGGTTAAACAATTAACATAAACTAAAAATTTTGTATACCTAATCTCATCATTATAATCTTAGTTTCTCGTGGAAAATTAGAAAATCTGAAAAAATTAAAATCATTCATAATGGTTTAATAAAACTATGAATAATCCTTAGAATTTCTCCCCTTGAGTTTCAAGACATGTGAACAGTATATGCACACACACCCAGAACCTGAATAATGATCAATATAAACTCGACCAACTCTTTTCTGTTTAATTACACATGGATTCATATTTTTTAAAACTACATCCACATTCAGTATCTTGATATGGATGTATTGATAAGATTACCACATAATATATACCATCCAAAAACATTAGGATGTTATCTTTTATATAGAAATATCCTAAATATAAATTTATTATATAATATTTTCATGAATCTCTCACCAATAAATTTTTATTACCTAATCATCAACTATAGTGCACACCCTAGTTTGATCTATTGAGGATTTAACTCAAACACACTTTTCCATATTTATCACTAATCCAAACTAGAATATACTACCACAATAAACAACTAAAATAATGAGTTTTTATGAAATGTATGATATTGATATGTATATATATATACATATAAAATGAGAAACAAAAAAAGTTGACAAGAAAAATTTATTTTAGTGATGAATAATGAAGGGTTTTTCATAAGGAGGTCAAAATATACTATCATTTTTCCAAAAAAAATATAATCACTATTAAAATCAATTCTAAGATAAGATATATCACTTAACATCTTTTCATTGAATGTTTATTATCCCACACTGACCCTCCTTATACATGACAATACTCCCATAAATTATATCCATAATCATTCTCTACCACATATATTGTATTATGAATATGAAATAGAGGAATAAAAAAGTAGTTGTGAAGAATAAATCTAACGCCCTGACCCCAGTTACCCAGAGTCGGTGCATTATTACATAACATTGGCATGATCACAGGAAAGATAAAGTCTCGAAAGACCAATTAGTTTAGTAGCCTTGGAATAACTAGATACATTCATAAAGTTTACATTACATCATAAAAATTAAAACTACAACAATATAGTCTCCATAGTCCAGACTCTTATCCCCACATACTATCCCTACATATCATTCATAAATTATTTATTCACATCCTGGGAAAAATAAAACATAGAAAAGGGGTGAGCTCAAATTCCTAGTAAGGATAAAAATATAGCAGAAACTTTCATAAATAAGAATAAACATTTAAGGCAATGTATAACTAAAACAAAAGCCTTTTAAACTTTAACTTCAACATAGTATGGAAAAAATAAAATGAAATAATTCCATTTACTTATTCACATAGATATTCTACTAATCAAATAATCACATGCAATATCAATAACCACTTTCATAATGATGTAATGCATAATGTCAGACTATCATAACCACATAGCCAAGGCCTCGTGCCAAGTCTACAAATACGATTTTTTCAAGGCCTTGTGCCAAGACACTAGTGTGTCTCATGAGACCTACCGATGCATCGAGGAGCTATAGTGGGCTCCACCCATCACATATTAAGTCCAATGCATTCCTCATATGAATAGGTTTAAACATAACATATATATTTGTATTAAAACTATCATACTAAATCTCAATGCATTCTTCATAAACCATGAATGGTATTAAAATAGCACATCCACAGTCAAACATATCACTGAACCATAAATAAAATATTGAAGTTTTGTATCATAATAAATCCATTTCAAATAGGCTTAAAATCCATCAAAGGATGTTGACATAGATGGATTCAAAACTCCTTTTAGAGAAATATCTCTTTATATTTTGAAATAATTTAAGAGTCGTATATTTAGATAATAAAACATTTTCTTTGAAAATATTCTTATAATCTTGTAAGGGACGATTAAAAGATTTTATAATGGAGGAAAATAGCTACCCCCACTGTATAAGTTAAAAAAACATTCTTACCTTAATTCTGTCAAAAAGGTTAAAAAGGACCTTATTTGGAAAATGACAGAAAGATTCATTTATAAACCAATTATAAAAGTCAACAAGGGTATAAATGAATTTAACCCATATTCTAGTAAATAGTAATTTTATTTTTGAAATATGTTTTTACGAAACATGGATGTGGATGATAAAGAGATCCCAGTATATTATTACGTATAAACAACCTCGGATAATGAAGAGATTGCAAAATAAACCCTTACCAATTTGGTAACATACAAAACATACATCCCATGTAAGAGGTATCATACAATTAATATGTAAATACACATAAATTAAAGTGTATTAAAAAAAGAATACAATTATGGGCAGTACATACACCACAGAAAAGGTAATAGTGGCAATATGGCATGAATCTCACGGGAATAAGGAGTGAGATGAAAACCCATTAACTTTTACTTTTCCTTGGTTGAGGGTAGGTTAACCTCCTTTATAATGGTGAAATAATTGTTATTTAATTATACAATAATCATATACATTAATATGATATCATATATGATCTTTTAACATTGATTTGTTAATAATATCTTAGTATTATCATTGTTTCAGGTGTTAACTTACTCGTTTTCTTTTATATGTTTTGTTACGTAAGTCGTGTTTGTAATGGATAGGTTGTCTCTTAATCATATCCAGAATGATATCAAGTCCTTAGATACTATTATTAATCATCAAATCAGAATTATACTTGAATGGATACGATGGAGAATGAATCTCATCGCGTTCGTGGAGACGGTAGTCCGTACGTATGCAGGACCGACAATATCATTATTTTTATATTAAAATAATATATAATTGGATTTTATATCATATATACAGAATCATTATCATGTTATATTTATTATTTACATGAATTAAACATCATTATTATACCCAACCATATAATAATTTCTTGATTAACAATTACACCACGACGTGGAGACGGTAAGCCATACGTACGCACGTATGGTGACATGTTATTCAAAGGATGGATAAAATACTGAATATGATTGTACCATATTTATAATAACATCACATTATATATAATATACTAGAGATATTATTTTATAATCATAATAAAAAATAAAGTAGAAGAGGAAGAAAAATGAATTTGAAAAAGGGTGGTGAAAACATTACCTCTTCTTCGGGTTCTTTCTTTTGATTCGATCAAAAGGGCTCCTTGGGTTGGCTTTCGGATCAAACTAAGGCCTCTAGGTTGTAGTGAGGGAAGCTGAGAGAGTATTTGGGCCATGTTTGACAGAACCAAAAGGCATTGAAGGTGTCAATTAATGATAGGGTGGAGTTCCCTTTTATAAGAGGGGTGAGGGTCACCTTTGGAAAAGCCAGAGATATTATTTTATAATAAATTCATATTCAGTTTATAATGGATCAGATGTGGATTATATAATGATTAAGTTTGGGATAGTTCTAAATCCACTCGACCAATAGGATTTAGACAGGTTTGGGTTACAATATTAACCTTATCTTTAAGTATTAACTCTTAGTTAATTAGTTTCACTTTTACAATGTCTCTTTGTGTTTTTATATTATATAGTTAATAAACATACTATATAAATCCATTAGACCCTCAAGTGGTCCATTAATGATACACCTATCATGATATAAGTCTCTTGGCCGAACCTTTGATTTTTAGGAATTTAATATCAATTATTAATATAATATTTGTTTTTAAAACTCTTTTATGTCAATTTTGACACTTTTCAATAGTCGATTTTTTGTAAAAATCATAAAAGAATCATTACATCGAAAAAATTAATTAAAAAATTCCTAACATGTTATATTAACATATAAAATTAGTTTAATTCATAAAAAGTCTCAAATTATATTTATTTGGATATTTATAATATCAATTATTTTAATTTTTCACTATTAATGTAATTACTGCATCATCATTGTGTCATAAATAAATTAAATTATTTAATGTCTAAAAATTATAAATAAAATATCATTATGTAGGAAATCATTTTTTCTTTCTAATGAATATTTATAGTTGAAAATACAAGATATAAATTTCTATGTAAAATTAGTTTTTCTAAAAGATATATGCATATGTATATTTTGTATTTATTTTAACTTAATTAAAATAAAGTGTCCATATCACCTACAAGTGGCTCCATAGGGTCCCAAAATAGACCCAAAGATTCCCATGGTCGGAAATGTATCCACCAATAAGGTTAGGACACGTTTTAGGGTAATTTAGTATTATTATAATATTATTTTTTAACCCTTATTTACCATATTTACCCTTTAACCATGGTAAATAAAATATTTACCGAAGTAATTATTCAAAATGTTTAAAAATAAAAGTTACCTATTTGAACAATTTGGACACCCTGATTCCAAATATGGAATCCATTTTTCCAAATTCAAAATAGAGAAGTCGCAGAAATTAATTTAAAATCAATTCCCGCTGTTAAAACAAAAAGCGTGTTTTTAAGATATAATAACTATCAAAAGATTGATACTTGTTTATGTCTGGTTAAATTGTGAAATTATTTTCAATGAAAAACATTGTATTAAATGGTAAAAATATATTCTAAATATTCTTTAAAACAACTCAAATTCATAATTTATCACTATTAATTATTTTGTTTAAAAAAGTTGTTTTTAATTAAAATTTAGTAATTTTCACTATTCATCAAAATATTAAAGTTATCCGAAAAGTACCAAAATTTCACCTTAGGATAAATTCGATACTCCAAAAACAAAAATTAAGTCCATTTTGAGAGATAAATTTTTAAAAATTAGGTATTACTATTCATAACAACTAGTTTGATCGGTTGTGGTGTGTGTTAGAACTCGATGTTGCGTACAACACACGCTATTGAATTATTCAAAGGGAAACGTTCCGTAGAAGCTTGGGATGTTACATTCTCCCCTCCTTCAAATAATTTCGTCCTCGAAATTTCTATAATACTACCGCATGAAAAGGCTCGGGTGGTTCTTCATCATAAGTTCCTCGGGTTCTCACGTTGCCTCTTCCATTTTATGGTTTCTCCACAAGACTTTTACCAGACGAGTCATCCGGTTTCTCAGTACTTCTTCTCTCGTATCAAGAATCTTGATGGGCTCTTCACAATAAGATAGATCAGGTTCCAGTTCTAATTCCTCATAGGTGAGTACATGCGTTGGGTCAGGCATGAATTTCCTCAATTGTGATACGTGGAACACATCGTGAACTTTGGAGAGATTTGGCGGCATTGCCAAACGGTAAGCTACAGCCCCAATTCGTTCTAGAATTTCGAAAGGTACGATGTACCTGGGACTCAATTTACCTTTCTTACTAAAACGTATGACTCCCTTCCATTGAGATACCTTCAGGAAAACATGATCACTGGCTTGAAATTCCAAATCCTTCCTTTGATTATTTGCATAGCTCTTCTGCCTACTTTGAGCTGCTTTGATGTGGTTTTGGATTACCTTCACCTTTTCCATCGTTTTCTCCACCAGTTCTAGGCCTACAAATTTTCTTTCACCCATGTCCTCCCAACAGGATGATGTGCAACATCTATTTCCGTATAACGCTTTATATGGTTCTATATGAATACTCAAATGGAAGCTATTGTTATAGGAAAATTCTACCAGAGGTAAATATTGATCCCACATACCCTGAAAGTCAAGTGAGCATGATCTCAACAAGTATTCTAAGGTTTGAACAGTTCGTTCTGATTGTCCATCTATTTGATGGTGGTAGGCGGTGCTCAAATGAAGTTCAGTATCCAAGGATTTGTGAAGACTTTTCCAGAATATTGAAGTAAAATGGGGATCACGATCAGAAACAATCTATAGGGGTACTCCATGAAGTCTCACAACATCATCAATATATAGTCTTGTTAGATGTTCCAGTGGTAGATCTTCACTTATAGCAAGAAAATGTGCTGACTTGGTAAGACGATGAACAATAACCCATATTGAATTGTTCCATATAGGAGTCTTTGGTAGTCCCAAGACAATGTACATCATGATAATATCACATTTCCAATCAGGTATGGGAAGAGGTTGCAATACTCCACCAGGCTGTTGCCTTCCAGCTTTAACTTGTTGACAAACCATACATCTTGACATTAAATCCGAAATCTCCTTCTTCATGTTTTCCCACAAAAAATGTTCCTTCAAATGTATATACATTTTGGTGCACCCATGGTGTATAGAGAAATTGGAACTATGAGCATCATCCAGCAATTCCCTTTTTAGATCAGGTATATCGGGAACACAAAATCTCTTCCCGAATTTCAAAATTTCATCTTCATACACAAAGTCTCTCAATATCCCATCATTCACAGCTTTAATCTTCTTTGGAAATTCCTCGTAATCGGTCTGAGAACTCTTAATCCTTTCTAGTAAATATGGTTTGGCAACTATTTGAAAAAGAATTGATGTTTCACCTTCCATGGTTATTCCCATGTCCCTCTTCACTAGATCCATGAAAATTGGATCCCTTTCAACTCTGATATTGTTCAAAACTCCATGATCTTTTCTGCTTAAAGCATCTGCCACCTTGTTTTCCTTCCCCAGGTGATAGTGTATCTTGCAATCATAATCCTTGAGTAATTCAAGCCATCTCCTTTTTCTCATGTAGAGTTCTTTTTGTGATAAAATATACTTCAAACTCGTGTGATCAGTATAAATCTCACATTTTTCACCATAGAGGTAGTGTCTCCGTATCTTTAAAGAAAATATCAAAGCTGCTAACTCGAGATCATGAGTAGTATAGTTTTGGTCATGAGTTTTCAACTGTCGTGATGCATAGCCAATAACCCTATCATTCTGCATAAGGACACAACCAAGTCCTTTCTTGGATGCATCACTATAAATAATGACCCCATCATTCCCCGATGGTAGAGTAAATATTGGATAATTGACTAATATTCTCTTAAGTTCTTCGAAACATTCTTCACACTCTTTTGTCCAAACAAATTTAACCCATTTACGTGTGGTATTTTTTATTGGGTTAGGCAACCGGGAAAAATTCTGGACGAAACGTCGATAATAACCTGCTAAACCAATAAAACTGTGTACCTCAGTTATACTAATCGGTGCTGGCCATTCTTGGATTGCCTTGGTCTTAGAAGGATCAACAGAGATTCCATATTTAGAGAAAATATGGCCCAGAAAAGAAATCTCATGAAGCCAAAATTCACACTTGCTAAACTTCCCATATAATTCATGTCTTCTCAGAGTCTTCAGGATAATGCGCAAGTGGTTTTCATGATCCTTGTAGATTTTGGAGTATACCATGATATCATCAATAAATACCACCACAAATTCATCGAGATATTCTTTGAAGACTCTATTAATCAGATCCATGAATACAAAGGGTGCATTAGTCATCCCAAAAGGCATTACTGTAAACTCGTAATGCCCGTACCTATTTCAAAATGCTGTCTTCGGAATGTCTTCCTTCTTCACACACAATTGATGGTATCCAGATCAAAAGTCAATCTTTGAAAAGTATTTATCTTCATGGTGTTGGTCAAATAAATCATCAATGCGAGGTAGGGGATACATGTCCTTTATTGTTATAGCATTGATTTCCCTGTAGTCGATACATAACCTCCTAGATCCATCTTTCTTTTTAACAAAAAGAACAGGGGCTCCCCATGGAGAAACACTAGGGTGAATAAATCCCTTATTACTCAATTCCTCTAGTTGTTTCTTTAGTTCAAAAAATTCTAAAGTGGCCATTCTATAAGGGTTCTATGATGTAGGCCTTGATCTAGGAATTAAATCAATGGAAAATTAAACTTCTCATTCTGGAGGATGTCCAGGTAAATCTTCCTAAAACACATGTACATATTCATTCACAATAGGTACATCCTATATTTGAACATGGCTTTCCTCACCCACTATAATTTCATTCTCTTCCTCCCCAATAATTGAATTTAGTTGAGCTATTGGGTGTGGATCTAGATAAGAATTAGGTGGTGACGATTCTGCTCTAATGATAAGGTGTTCTTTATCATCATCATCAAAAATCATAACCTCCTTCTTCTTAAAATAAATCATTGCATCATGGTCTGAAAGACAATCCATACCGAGGATTATATCAAACTCAATCATAGGTATGATGATGAGATCCACAGATAAAGAACATTTATGTGTTCTAATTGGGACTGATTTACAAAACTTAGTTTCAATGATACTTCCCTTAGGAGTTTTAACTAACAACTCCCTTGTAAAATATAATTCGAAATATCTAATTTTCATAGCAAACTGGGAAGATATGAAACAATGTAATGATCCAGAATCAAATAATACATTTTCTAAACTTGAGGAAACCAATAAATAACTTTCCACCATATCTTTCAGAGCTTCTACCTCAACAGTAGTGATAGCAAAAGCTTGGCCTTGATCCCTTGGCATTTTTATAGGAAAGTTCCCCTGACGCTTCAGATATTCATTGGCATAATTTCCCATCTCCCTATAATTGTAGCACTGAACATTGGTAGCTTCCTTCTTCCCTTTTCCATCATGAGCTTGGTGGCATTTTTCACCACACTTGTAAGAGTCTCCCATTCCCTTCAAGAAAGTACAGGGTGTTTCTTCCCACATTTACCACATGATTTATATTCAAACATTCTCTTCTTCCCCTTATTTCCATTCCCATATTGATCAGCAGATCTCTTCTTCTTTTTGTTTTCTTTAAAGTCATAAGACTTAGATAATTCCTTTTCTGTATTGATAGCACATGAGATAATGTCTTCGTAGGAGGAGAAGGATTCTGAGACTAATGCTTGACGGAGAAATGGTTGTAACCCATCAAAGAAATGATCAATATTAATTCTTGGGTTACGTATATAATCTCAAGAATACCTTGCTAAACTTGTAAATTTAGCCTCATACTTTGCAACATTCTCATCCTCCTTTTGTCTCAGACTCAGAAATTGGCTTTCCATATCTGCTCGATGGTCACAAGGAAAGTATATTTCTAAAAAAAGATCTTTGAACTCCCTCCATTACATATTTGATACTTCATCATCTTCCTTCATGTTTTGAATCAATGACCACCATTGATCAGCATCTCCAGGGAGGTGGTAAACTGCCATGATAACTTTTTCCCTTTTACTACTCCCCAAAGCCTGAAATATTTTCTCTAGGGAATTTATCCATTGCTCAGCTACTAAGGGATTTGTACTCCCATTGAACGTTGGTGGTTGTTGCCTCATGAAGCGATCTAACATTGATCCTCCACGCTACAAATCAGGGTGCTCCATACGGGCAAGGTTATTATTCATAACCTGAGTGAGTTGTCCCATTATGGTGATTAGCTGATCGGCACCAGTTTCATCACCAGCTCCACTATAATTATCTTGAGCAGGAGGGAAATCCCTACATGGAGTGTTTGCATTGATACGGTTTCCATTTCTTCCACTAGGATTCATTTCTAAACAATGGAATAAACTAGATCAGTTTATGAATCAAAATACATAATTTCATACTAATAAAACACTTAACATAAATTGAACTATTTATGGATATAATCCATAATCATAAAAAAAAATTAATTGAGGAATTATATACTCATAAACCTTTCATAATGATTTGTAATGATAATGGGAGTTATCCTAAGCATATCCCCTGGGAGTGTCGTAACCAAGAGTGCAGCAAGGCCCATTGTCGTGCACCAGGTCTCATTCGAGTCTAGCTCAAAGCGGTGTTTTTGGGTTTTACCCCTAGGTACATATGTGTCAGAGCCACCTCTACCTACTCGTATCCATACATGGATGTATTGCTTGGAAAAATCACAAAATCTCTACAATACCAAAATTCTCGAAATTTCTTCTCTAATAATCCTCAAAGTCCATCTTAGGTCTATGTGCTCTAATCAGAGTTTATCTAAATCTAGCTTCCAAGGTTTGTACTAAACATCCTCTGATACCAACTGTAACGCCCCGACCCCACTTACCCAGAGTCGGTGTGTTATTATATAAAAGTTTCATGATCACAAGAATGATCAAGTCTCGAAAGACCAATTATTTAAGTAGCCTTGGAAAAACTAGATACATTCATAAAGTGTACATTACCTCATAAAAATGAAAACTACAATAATATGGTCTCAATATTCCACACTCTAATCCCCTCATACTATCCCTACAGGTCATTCATAAATTACTTCATCCCGTCCTAGGAAAAATAAAACATAGAAAAGGGGTGAACTCAATTGCCCAGTAAGGATACCAATATAGCGGAAACTTTCATAAATAAGAATAAAAATTTAAGGAAATGAATAACTAAAACAAAAGCCTTTTAAACTTTAACTTCAACATAGTATGGAAAAAATAACATGAAATAATGTCATTTACTTATTCACATGTATATTCTACTAATCGAATAATCACATGAAATATCAATAACAACTTTCATAATGATGGAATGCATAATGCCAAACTATCATAACCACATAGCCAAGGCCTCGTGCCATGACTACAAATAATATTTTGTCAAGCCCTTGTTCCAAGACACTAGTTTTACTCATGAGACCTACTGATGTATCGGGGAGCTATAGCGGGCTCCACCCATCACATATTAATTCCAATGCATTCCTCATATGAACAGTTTTGAACATAACATAAACATTCCTATTAAAAATAGCATATGAAATTTCAATACATTCTTCATAAACCATGAATGGTATAAATATAGAACATCCACAGTCAAACATATCACAAAACCTCAATAAAATATGGAAGTTTTGTATGATAATAAATCAACTTCAAATAGGATTAAAATCCATCAAAGGATGTTGACATAGATGAAATTAAAACTCCTTTGACAGAAATATATCTTTCTATTTTGAAATCATTTAAGAGTAATATATTTACAAAATAAAACATTTTATTTTAAAATATTCCTATAATCTTGTATGTGAGGCTTCAATGATTTTATAATGGCAGAAAATAGACGCACCCTCTGTTTAAGTTAAAAAAAACATTCATACCTTAATTCTATCAAAAACGTTAAAAAGGACCTCATTTGGAAAACGGCGGAAAGATTATTTTATAAAACAATTATAAAAGTCAACAAGGGTATAAATCACATTAACCCATATTCTAGTAAATAGTAAAAAATGTTTTGAAATACATTTTTAAGAAACATGGATGTGGATGATAAAGAGATCCCTGTAGATTATTATATATAAACAACCTCGGATAATGAAGAGATTGCGAAATAAACCCTTACCAATTTGATAACTTACAAAACATACACCCTATGAAATAGGTATCATACAATGAATATGTAAATACACATAAATTAATGTGTATTACACAAATAATATAATTATGGGAAGTACAAACACCACACAAAAGGTAATAGTGGCAATATGGCATGAATCTCATGTGAATAAGGAGTGAGATGAAAACCCCTTACCTTGTACTTTTACTCGGTTTAGGGTAGGTTAACCTCCTTTATAATGGTGAAATAATTGTTATTAAATTATTCAATAATAATATACATTAATATGATATCATATATTAATTTTTAACATTGATTTGTTAATAATATCTTAGTATTATCGTTGTTTCGGGTGTTAACTTACTCGTTTTCTTTTATATGTTTTGTTATGTAAGCCATGTTTGTCATGGATAGGCTATATATTAATCATATACAGAATGATATAAAGTCCTTAGATACTATTATTAATCATCAAATGAGAATTATACTTGAATGGACACGATGGAGAATGAATCTCATCGCGTTCATGGAGACGGTAGTCCGTACGTACGTACGAGCGACAATATCATTATTTTGATATTAAAATAATATATAATTGGATGGTATATCATATATACATAATAATTATCATGTTATATTTATTATTTACATGAATAACACATCATTATTATACCCATCCAAATAATAATTTAGTGAATAACAATTACACCACGACGTGGAGACGGTAAGCCGTACGTACGCACCTATGGTGACATGTAATTCAAAGGATGGATGGAATACTGAATATTATTGTACCATATTTATAATAAAATCATAGTATATATATGATACTGGAGTTATTATTTTAGAATGGTAATAACAAAGAAAGAAGAAGAGGAAGAAGAAATGAATTTGAAAAAGGGTGGTGAAAACATTACCTCTTCTTCGGGATTGTTCCATTTTATATGATCAAAAGGGCTCCTTAGGATGTCATTATGATCAAAATAAGGTCTCTAGGATGTAGTGAGGGATGTTTAGATAGTATTTGTGCAGATTTTGGCCGAACAAAAATGCTTTGAAGGTGTGAATTATTGATAAGGAGGAGTGTCCTTTTATAAGAGGGGTGAGAGGCACCTTTGGAAAAGCTAGAAATTGTATTTTATAATAAATTCATATTCGATTTATAATGGCTCCAAAGTGGATTATTTAAAGTTTAATGTGGGGATAGGTCGAAAACCACTCAACTAATATGATTTAGATTGGTTTGGGTTACTATATTAACCTTATCTTTAAGTATTAACTCTTAGTTAAATAGTTTCACTTTTACAAAGTCTCTTTGTATTTTTATATAATGTGGTTAATAAACATACTATATACATCCATGATACCCCCACGCGGTCCATTAAGGATACACCTATGTTGATATATGTCTGTTGGACAAACCGTAGATTTTTAGGAATTTAATATCAATTAATAATATAATATTGTTTTTAAAAACTCTTTTATGTCAATTTTGACACCATTCAATAGCTTACATTTGTAAAAATCATAACAGAATTATTTCTTCAAAATAAATAAATTAAATCATTCCTAACATGTCATATTAACCTAGAAAATTAGTTTAATTCATAAAAAGTCTCAAATTATATTTATTTCGGTATTCATAATATCAATTATTTTAATTTTTCACTATTTTGGTAATTACTACATCATCATTGTGTCATAAATAATTTAAATTATGTAATGTATAAAAATTATAAATAAAATATCATTATGTAAGAAATAATTTTATAATTGTAATTATTATTTATAGTCGAAAATAAAACGTATATAACCCAATGTAAAAATTGTTTTTCTAAATGATATATGCTTTTGTCAATTTTGTATTTATTTTAACTTAATTAAAATAAAGTGTCCCTATCACCTACAAGTGGCTCCATGGGGTCCCAAAATCGACACAAAGATGTCCAAGGTCTCATATGTATCCACCAATAAGGTTAGAACACGTTTTAGGTTAATTTAGTATTATTATAATATTATTTTTTAACCCTTATTTACCAGATTTACCCTTTAACCGTGGTAAATAAAATATTTACCGAAGTAATTATTCAAAATGTTTAAAAATAAAAGTTAATTATTTACACAATTTGGACACCCTGATTCCAAATATTGAATCCATTTTTCCAAATTCAAAACACAGAAGTGGCAGAAATTAATTTAAAATTAATTCTCGTTGTCAAAACAAAAAGCGTTTTTTTAAGATATAATAACTATCAAAAGATTGATACTTGTTTATGTTTGGTTTAATTGTGAAATTATTTCCAATGACCAAAATTGTATTAAATGGTAAAAATATAATCTAAATATACTTTAAAACAACTCAAACTCATAATTTATCACAATTAAATATTTTGATTTAAAAAGTTGTTTTTAATTAAAATTTAGTAATTTTCACTATTCATCAAAATATTAAAGTTATCCGAAAAGTACCAAAATTTCACCGTAGGATAAATTAGATATTCCAAATCCAAAAATGAAGTCCATTTTGAGAGATAAAATTTTAAAAATTAGGTATTACTATTCATAACGGCTAGTTTGATCGGTTGTGGTGTGTGTTAGAACTCGATGTTGCGTACAACACAGGCTATTGCATTATTCAAAGGGAAATGTACTGTAGAAGCGTGGGGTGTTACAATAACTCAAAATTATTTCAATTGGTGTGATCCCTTCCTAAAAACTAGCATCACCACAACTTAAATTATTTTAATAAAATAATGGGAATAATATTATTTCCTAATCTTAAGCATCACCCCCCCCCGAACAAGCATCGAAAATTGTTCTCCGTTTTTATGGAATTGAGAGGTGAATATTGGAGGGAAAATGTGGAAATCAATAAGAATAATAAAACAGGAAAAATTTAAATTTAAAATAGAATATAAAATTATTGAATTAGGAAAACAATTTATATTCAAAGTGGCCATATTACATTTCCAACCATGTAAATGGGAGTGGAGGTTATCAAATATAAGAAAACATGTGCCTATATATCAATGCAATGTTGTTCTCTAAATTTTGGAATATTTTCATCCCACATAATTGATTTATCGAGGAATGTGGTCTTCATTTATTTTTGTTATATTTATTTAATATCCAAAAAATAATTTTATTTCCATTCCACATTTATAGAAAATTTTATTTGATGATTTAATCAAGGAAATAGTTTTTTTCACAAAGTATATTCATATTTCCAACAACCAAATTACAAAAAAAAATTATTATATTTAAAGAAGTAAAAATTTTCATTTTTTACATTAATTAAATATTATTCTAATACGCATATATATCTCATTGATAAATTTGAGATCATAGGGATCTGTAATTTGGTAGATATGGGCCCAGAATAAAAATTTATTCAAATCTAGAAATATATTTCAAGGTTTAGATTGTGATGTGGAATGGAGCCACAAAATGTTACCTTTAGATATTAGTATAGTTGAATAAAATGAATACCAACAAGTATTTGTGGTTACTATAGAGTTATTTCATAAATTTAGTTAGTTTAAAAGAAGTTATTTCCTAAATTAAAATATAATATAAAAATATTTGAATTTAAAAATTAGGTTAGTTTCATAATTAATATCCAATTACAAAAACAACATATAATTGAGGAAATTACTATTAAAATATTAAACTCATGGAAGTAAAACATGTAATTACAGAATAATATATGTGAAAATATGATATTACTTATTACCCGATTCTTAAAAAATTCACTCTAGGGTTATTATCAAATATATGAATCAAAATCCATACTAAAACCAAAAGTTGGAAAATTTAGAAGATCTATCACAAAATAGAATTCCATCATGTCTCATTTATGAAAAAAAATTACCATTCATAAAATCTAACATTAAAATCCATTGAAATTAAAAAATTCATCCATGTCCCAATCATGATGAACTCACATTGAATTTATTATCACTCTTAATTGAAGAGAAATTAAATTTTAAAGTCCAGTAAGTTTCATGAATTTTTTTTTCATAATTTCTTTTGGATTTTACGAGTATGAAGTTTCTAGAGGCACCTGATTCGGAGGCCTGGTGTACCTGGAATCAATTTCTGATGTTTATCTTGGGTACGTTCAGTGAATGAACGAGCGGGTTTTCTTAACTTTTGAACTGGTGATCAGAAACAAAATCTGAGGGCACCGATGAAACTGTAGTGCCGGTAATTTCTTAGGGAGACCTTTTCTGGAGTTGCGTTCACACAGGAGGTGTTGTAAAAAAATTGGGGATTAAATGATAGTAACAGAAAATTGTGTGCAATTTTATTTTATCCACAGTAGTTAAACTCTCTCACGGAAAGTTGTTGGTGGGGCCCACGACCACTTAACATCCCATGTGTGGTTATGAGGGAGGTGGGGCCCACATGAGCCACCACCTTTTCAAATTCCCTAACTCCTTTAACCCCCCCCCCCTCTTAAATTATCTTACTCTCCCTCACATTAATAATTCCAACTTAACAACCCATTCATTTTGACAACTCAAGATTAATTAAGTGAATTCAAATTTTGAATGTTTGAAATGTTGGCATAAGTAAATAAAATAAGGAAACATCCTTATTTTATTTTGGTTGTTTCCTTGTGTGGAGACTTTGGGAAGAAAACTGAAAGTCTTGAAGAACTCCATTTCCTTCGTTGAAGAACGCCAAGACTTTGACGAAGAATGTCATCACCACAAGGGGAGATCGACCTGTCGTTCTATTCCCTCTCCGCAGCAGGTGTGAAACGCCATCCCCTCCTTGGATGCACACCAACGTCATCATCAAAACCACCCCCGCGAAGCTAGATTCTACGAATTTCTTCGAGGTAGGGGTTAAGTTCGAATTTAATCAATTAAATTTGTGCATTGTCTATCGTCGAGCATTTTGTATTTTTGGACACTTGTTTCCATATAATAGAGGTGGTCGGACCGCACAAACACGACCTAACCTCCTCCCCATTTTGTTGTTGGTTTTTTTTGTGGATGGAAATGGAGGCGACGCGGTGCCGATGCACCGCACGGGGACAAGAGAACCATGGCCGGAGCGGGCTGCGGCGGAGAAGCGTGGCGCAGTGGCGCTGCGCCGGTGAATCTGAAGGAACTACGGCCGGAGCAGGCCACGACGGGGGTGCGCTGCACCGTTGCGCCATGCCTGAGTACCAAGAGGTTGCGGCCGCGGCGGGCCGCGGTGGACTGGCGGGGTGCCTTTGCGCCGTGCCGGTCAGACAGGGGTTGCGACCTAAGGTCATGGTAGTTGTTGAGGAGGCGGCCAGACATGGTCAGCCACCAGCGCACCAGGAGGTGGGACTGGCGGGTCCTGTGGTAGCCACACCGGCCGGCCAATACGGCCGGCCATTTCCTAGAAGTCCGGGGGTTCAAAACCCTCGTCCAGTAAAACATGGGCTTACCCCACAGGGTTCCTCCATTTCGGAAATCAGGGCCCCCCCCCCTCGCGTCTAGCGCGCCCATGGGCCGAGCCACGGCCCGCGCTGGGCCGGACCGCCTGTGATAGGTCGGGCTATCGCGCTGGGCCGATCTTCGCCAGCCAGTCTGGGCCACACCCTCAGGGGCCGGACTCGTACCTGGGCCGGGTTGACCCTGTTCGGGCCGACCCAGGGGGTAATGGGCCGGGTCGGACCGGGCCCAAACCCCTATTTACGGACAAATCCATTCAAACACCCATAACATGGGCTACACACCTCCGATCGATGCACAGTCAGTTGAGTTGGGATCCTTGGATCGATACGGTCGTATCGGTATATTACAATCAAGATTTTGGAGAACTTTGGGTATGTCCAGGTTGGTTTGAACACGAAACCAACCGGGCCCTCGGAGCGGAAACACTTATAATGTGAGCTTCGGACGTCCGATTGATTTGCCTTCGACATTGTTGGATTCCTCTTAGTGAGAAGATTAATTTTGGCTTAATCCTCTTGAGGTTTGGACATAGTTGGAGTTAGGTTTGGTTGGTTTTACCATAAAAACCAACCAGGGCCCTGGGACGAAAAACCCAATAACTCTCAGACCGGGCATCCGATTGACGCTCCGTTTGTCGCATTTAGTTCCTTTTGATGAGACCGAACATTTGGATACATCGACTCTGTACTTCGTGACATTTGATGTATCGACCCCCTTGGCCCATGGACCGGACCCTCTCGGAATCGAGTGTGCTGTGTGTGGGAACCCTAGAGTTGGCTATGATGAAGATGACGACTTCCATACAAGGATCCTCTGTGGGTTCGATGAGGATGACTACCGTACAAGGATCCTCTGTGGGTTCGATGAGGATGACTACCGTACTTGGATCCTCAGTGGGTTCATGGAGGATGACAATTGTACTAGGATCCTCTTTGTGTTCGACGACCACATCTACCGTACTGGGGTCCTCCATGGGTTCGACGACGACGTCTACCGTGCTGGGATCCTCCGTGGGTTCGATGATGATGACTTCTGTACTAGAATCCTCTATGGGTTCAACAGTGTTGTCAACTGTACTTACATCCTCTGTGGGTTCGGCAGCGATTACTACTATACATGGATCCTCCATAGATTCGGTAGTGACGACTTCTGTACAAGGATCCTACGTGGGGTTAGCAGATGAGATGATTCAGAGGCTACATCTAATCATATCCAACTCTCTTTAGAAGTAGTATAACTATGTGAGATGAGTCTTGAGATTCAATCATTATCTTCGATTTTATTGACATGTTTTCCTGTGTGGATTGATTTGTGTTTTCCTGTGTGGATTGGTTTGATCTTTCCTGTGTGGACTGGGTTGAACATAAGCTTGTAAGGTGGAGCAGAACTGGAAATGATGACTTAGGTATATGTATGGGCACATACCTAAATAGAGTTGGTTGATACTTTTATTTGTATCTTTCCTTAGTGGTTAATCCTTTTTGGATTCTGGGAGACCATTGGGAGTCTCAGGTTCCCTATTGAGTATCATATACTCACCCCTGAATGGGCTACGCCCACACTACAATGTGTTGGTTGCAGATGACGTACATCGCTGATCATGGCTGAAGCTTGAGGAGCAGACAGTACCCGGAGGTGGACTATCAGGTGGGACGTACACGGAGAGGAAGGCCGGACTCGAGGATCCGATGAGACAGACTGTACTCACCCATCAAGTGGGAGTTCCTAGAGGATGTCATGGTGGTTGATTCTTGTCTTTCAGTTGTTATACTTTACTTTTCAGTTGTACTACACTTTTAGTTGGGTTTGTATACTGGCCCATTTACTTTCCCGCACTTACTTATGTATACAGTTTACTTAGTATTTTCTTCAATTAGCGTACTCTGTGATGTATGTTTTCTTTTATAAAGGCAATGGCTTCACTTTTATCGGGATTTACGCCTTTGGTGAAAGTCGCCAGCCCCTAGCCTACGGAAGGCGGGCTTTGTGTAGTCACTGCACAGGCCCCGACGATGGGTCGTTACAAATTTGTATCAGAGGAGATCGGTTCTACCATACAACTCAGGACTCTAATCATTCTACTATGTGAATCAATAGTGTTAAGGGCATTGAGTGTGGTTATCAATCTAGGGAGTACAATGTTGGTACGACAACTGACGCATCCATACACCAGGACCCTGACTTCTGATTTCTGACTCAGTACAAGAAAACATTGATTGCATGTGTGTTTCATAAGTTTTCTTTGTGATTACATTATTTCAGCTCACCAGGTATACTGTATTGACCATGGCACACCTGTTTCTTTCATTATGGCGCCACGACGATAGCCAGCTAGGGTTCTGTGGTTTGTTCGAGATGGCAGCCCAGCGAGTGACGAGGCCTCGGTGCAGGGCCCCATTATAGCAAAGGCACTGGTGGTACCTCTACCCACCGAGCCATCTATGCCACCAGACCTAACAGATGAGAGTGCACGTCACCATAGTGCACTGCACGAGTTTCAGCATCAGAGACCTCCTTGGTTACATGGGGAGACGGACCCTCAGGCAGCCGAGGATCAGCTGGAGGCTGTTGTTCGAGACATCAGATTAGTAGGGACACCAACTGACCTCATGGTGATCCTTGCAGCGAGTCTTCTACACATGAAAGCTGGTAAATGTTGGAGCCCAATGCTCTAGCAGCACGATGAGGCATCTCTACTTTGGATGTACTTAGGGGGAATATTCCACTCGGAGTTCGTTCCAGCCACCCTCTGTGCGGTGCACAATCATGAGCTACTACAGCTGCGGCAAGGCAGCATGATAGTAGTCCAGTAATCAGCGAGATTTACCGACCTCTCGCGCTACTCCAAATATTATTGTACGAGATCCATTCTTCAGGGCCCAGACCTTCGATCAGGGACTGAGGCATGAGATCATGGATTCGATGATCTCCCTCAACATCCCGACGCAGGTGGGGGTGCTAGAGAGAGCCCTTCTAGTAGAGAGTTTTCTCGCTGAGCAGTCACCAACGGTGAGATCCTCCACAGGACGACCCGCAACAGAGTCTTCTACAGCTAGAAGTAGGCAGATGATGAATAGGACCAAGCAGGCCAGACAATCAGATGATCAATCTCAGGATACAAGTCCGGTTGTGCGGGGCACACGAAACATATCCATCCACACAAGGAGCAGAAATTCTTATGCATGCGACGGGCAGGGTCACATGGCTCGAGACTTCCTAACCCGCCCTTTAGATGGGCAGTAAGAGGTAGAGGGACATCCCAAGTAGAGGTTCGACCATGGAGGTCTGCAGGGAGCAGTTGGACGACGCAGAGGAGCTGGCCGAGCATCGGGTGATGGTTGACGCTTTGAGGTCCTACCACCACTACCACCAGGAAGACAACCCCGACCACAAAGAATGGGTGGACATGAGAGAGCTCAGCTTCATGCAGCTGAGT
Organism: Viscum album; assembly: GCA_963277665.1. Classification (NCBI taxonomy): domain Eukaryota; kingdom Viridiplantae; phylum Streptophyta; class Magnoliopsida; order Santalales; family Viscaceae; genus Viscum; species Viscum album. The sequence continues at coordinate 1,023,919,643 of OY728160.1, read as the reverse complement.
CCTACGACCATGGTGATTTGGGACAAAATGAACAGGATCAAGATTAGCTCCAGGCATGGAGAAGTTTTTCATGTTGCTTCTAGCTTTTTGATGTTTTGTTTTTGGATGCTTTGTGTCTTTGTACCTTGAGTTGCAGTAAGAAAGGACACTTCTTCTAGTGATGTTTTCTTCCCTGTCCTTTCTATGTTGTTGATACTGAGAGGTTCCGAATAAAACTGTTGACTTGACCCTCACTTTCGAGATTCATATTGGAAGAGAACTAGTGACCACACACTGCTGCCGATAGTGTATCTCGACCCTTGGAGGCGAGAGTAACGATTGGATCTATTGGTATTAGCATCGAGGCCATACAATGTCGTCCATGGCATGAAATAGTACCATTAATGTCTGGATTTACTGTATTAGGAAAAGGATGTGGTTCATCCGAGGGATGATACCAGATTTCTCTTGTTGTAAAAGGAGGAATCTCAGCAGCTCTTCTATATCGTAGACGAAGAAGGGTGGAGTTGAGTTCTTACAAATGTCTAGTCTCACCCATTGTTCGTCGTGCCAACGGTTTACAGTTCTCACCAACTCAAAAGTCTCAGTTGTATCTTTTCTCTGAAAGACATGAACCTGAGATAACGGTGATGGCTTGAGTTCCTCCAGGACTATGACATCGAAACAGTTTATACTCTTGGGAAGGGGAACGTTGTAGAGGATGATCTTATTAGGAGATCAGGCATTCATCTGTTAGGAGTGGAAAGACAAAAACTGGCCGTGTTTTCAAATATCCTTTGTGGGAAGTATTGGAGTAAGTACAAGTAGAACTAGAGATGGTTCAGGCTATGACAGAGAAGGTCCAGGTCATCCAGGAGTGGATGAGGACAGCTCAGAGCCGACAGAAGTCTTATGCTGACAGGAGGTGGAGACCACTGGAGTTCGAGGATGGTGACTACGTATTCTTACAGGTCTCACCTTGACATGGATTATGGAGGTTTGGCCAGGGCGGCAAGTTGTCTCTGCGCTTTATCAGACCATTTCAGGTTCCCAGCCGGATAGGTGAGGTGGCTTATCGCCTGGCTCTTCAACCTCAGTTCCATCGGGTGCACGACGTCTTCCACGCATCTCAGCTGAGGAGATATGTGTACGACCCGAATCATATCATCGACCATGGGGATCTAGACATCGATGACGAGGATACTTTTGTGGAGGTCCTGGTGGAGATTGAGGATCGATAGGAGTAGGTCCTACATGGGCGGTCGATTCCTCTAGTGCGCATCAGGTGGCAGCACGGGAACCTCCAGGAGAGCACTTGGGAGAGGGAGGCTCAGATGCATGCACAATATTCTCATTTGATTCCCTAGTTTGTGATGTATCTTTACGGGGACGTAATTCCCTGATTTTGGATTAATATAAACACCCATAAATTTCAAGAATTTTTTTAATTTCTTTGGGACTTTATGAGTATGCAGTTTCTGATGGCACCTGATTCTGAGTCCCGGTGTGCCTGGAATCAATTTCTGAAGTTCAGCTTGGGTACGTTCAGGGAACGAACGAGCGAGTTTTTCTAACTTTTGAACCACTTCTCGGAAATGAAATCCAATGTCACTGATGAAACCGCAGTGCCAGTAATTGCTTTGGGAGACCTTTTCTGGAGTTGCGTTCACATGGGCGGAATTGTAAAAAAAATGGGGATTAAATGATAAGTAAAATAAAGTTGTGTGCAATTTTATTTTATCCATGGTAGTTAAACTGTCTCATGGGAAGTTGTTGGTGGGACCCACAACTACCCAACTTCCCATTTGTGGTTATGAGGGAGGTGGGGCCCACACGAGCCCCCACCTTTTCAAATTACCTAACTCCTCTAAACCCCCTCTTAAATTATGTGACTCTCTGTCACATTAATAATGCCAACTTAACTCCCCATTCATTTTGACAACTCAAGAATAATTAAGTGAATTCAAATTTGGAAATTTGGAAATGTTCCCATAAGTAAATAAAATAAGGCAACATCCTTATTTTATTTTGGTTGTTTCGTTGTGTGGAGACTTTGGGAAGAAAACTTGAATTCTTGAAGAACTCTATCGCCTTCGTTGAAGAACATCAAGACTTCGACGAAGAATGTCGTCACCGCAATGAGAGATCATCATTCGATTCTTTTCGCTCTCCATAGCCGGTGTGAAACGTCGTCCCCTCCTTGGTCGCATGCCAACGCCATCATCAAAACCACCCCTGTGACGCTAGCTTCTGTGAATTTCTCCACGGTAGGGGTTCAGTTCAAATTTAATCAATTAAATTGTCGCTTTGTCTATCGCCGAGCATATCGTGTTTTTGACCGCTTGTTATCAATATAACGGAGGAGGTCGGACCGCACAAACATGGTCGAACCTCCTCCCCTTTTTGTTGTTGGTTTTCTTTGTGGCTGGAAATGGAGGTGAAGTAGTGCCGATGCACCACGCAGGGACGAGAGAACCACGACCGTAGCGGGCCGCGGTGGAGATCCGCAGCACCGCCGTGATGCACCGGGGAATCCGAAGGAACCACGGCCGGAGCAGGCCGTGGCGGCGGTGCCCGGCATTGCCGCGTCGCGCCGGAGTACCAAGAGGCCACGACCGGGACGGGCCGCGGCAGAGGGGTGCGGAGCCATCGCGCCATGCCGGTCGGACATGGGACAGGCTGGGGCGGTTGCTAAAGAGGTGGCCGGACTCGGCCGGCCAATACGACCAGCCTTTTCCTAGAAGTCCGGGGGTTCAAAACCCCCGACCATCACAACAAGGGAAAACCCAACAGGGTCCTCCGTTTTGGTAATCAGGGAGGGCGGCGCCCCTCCCCCCATTAGCGTCTAGCTCGGCAACGAGCCGAGCCGTGGACCGTACTGGGCTGGACCACCCGCGCCGGGCCGGACCGCCCGCACTGGGCCGGACCGCCTGTGCAAGGTCGGGCCACCGTGCTAGGTGGGCCGGGCCACACCCTAATGAGCCGGACCTGGACCCAGGTCGGGTCGACCCTGTTCGAGGCGACCCAGGGGGTAATGGCCTGGGTCGGATCGGGCCCAAACCCCCTATTTACGGACAGATCTGTTCAAACGCCCATAACATGGGATAAAGTCCTCTGATTGATGCACCGTCAGTTGCGTTGGGATCCCTGAATCGAGATTGTCATTTCGGTACATTACACTCAAGGTTTTGGGGGAACTTTGTGCATGGCCGAGTGTGGTTGAACACGAAACCAACCGGGCCCTCGGAGCGGAAACACTTATAACTTGAGATTCAGACATCCGATTGACGTGTCGTTGACTTTTTTGGATTCCTCTTAGTGAGACGGTTTTTTTGGCTTACTCTGTTCGAGGTTTGGACATAGCTAACATATGGTCCGTTTTGTTTTATCTTAAAAACCTACTGGGCCCCTGGGACAAAAAGCCAATAACTGTCAGACTGGGCGTCTGATTGACGCGTCGTCTGTCGCGTTGAGTTACTTTTGACGAGATGGAACATCGTGATACATTAACTATGGAATTCATGAAAGGTGATGTATCGACCCCCTTGGATCTTGGTGCAGACCCTCATGTAATCGAGCATATTGAGTGCGGAAACCCTGGAGCTGGCTGCGACAAAGATGAAGACTTCCATACAAGGATCCTCTCTGTGTTCAATGAGGATGACTACCGTACAAGGATCCTCCGTGGGTTCGATGAGGACGACTACCGTACTAGGATCCTCAGTGGGTTTGATGAGGATGACTACTATACTAGGATACTCTGTGGGTTCGATGACGACGTCTACCGTACTGGGATCCTCCGTGGGTTTGACGACGACATCTACCGGGCTGGGATCCTCCGTGTGTTTGACGATGATGACTTCTGTACTAGGAGCCTCTGTGGGTTCAGCAGCGTTGTCGACTATACTTGGATCCTCCTTGGGTTCGGCAGAGATGACTACTATACTTGGATCCTCCGTGGATTCGGCAGTGACAAATTCTTTACTAGGATCCTATGTGGGGTCGACCGAGGAGATGATTAAGAGGCTACATCTAATAATCTCCATCTCTCATCAGATGTAGTATACATGTGTGAGCTAAGTCATGACATTCAATCAATATCTTCGATATGATTGACTTGTTTTCCTGTGTGGATTGTGTTGTGTTTTCCTATGTTGATTGGGTTGAACTTTCATGTGTGGACTGGGTTGAACTTGAGCTCGTGAGTTGGAGCTGAAATTTAATTGATTACTTAAGTATATGTATGGGAATATACCTAATTAGAGTTGGTTTATACTTGTATTTGTATCTTTCTCTTTGGTTTATCTTTTGTGGATTCTGGGAGACCTTCGGGAGTCTCAGCGTCCCTACTGAGTATCGTATACTCACCCCTTCACGGGCTATGCCCGCACTACGATGTGTTGGTTATAGATGACAGACACCGCTGATCGTGGATAAGTATCGAGGAGCAGATGGTACCCAGAGGTGGACTATCAGGTGGGACATACATGGAGAGGACGACCGGAATCGAGGAGCCGATGAGATAGACTATACTCACCATTCAGGTGGGAGATCTTAGAGGACATCCTGGCGGTTGCTGGTTGTCTTTCAGTTGTTGTACATTACTTTTTAGTTATACTGCACTTTCAGTTGGGTTTGTATACTGGCCCATTTACTTTCCAGCAATTAATTGTGTATACAGTTCATTTAGTGTTTACTTCAGTTTTCATACTCTGTGGTGTTTGTTTTCTTTTGTAAAGGCAATTCCTTCCCTTTTATCGGGATTTACGCCTTTGGTGCTAGTCTCCAGCCCCTGGCCTCTGGAAGGCTAGCTTGGGCTAGTCATGGCACGGGCCCCGAGGAAGGGTCATGACATAATTATAGAGTTATTATAATTCATGGAAATTTCATTTGTATCCATAATCTTGTAGAAATTATCATCTATTCACACCATAAGACATAAAAAATATTCGTAATCATGATGATTTTTTAAGGTTAATTCTATGGATACAAGTTAGTGGGTAAAACATTCAAATATTTATTGTTGAAATGAGGGGAATTAACACTTGAATACTAATTCATGAATATTAATATGAAAACATAAGAAATAAAGGGCACTCATTTACCTTATAAATTTAAAATACAGAACACTTTTCATGGGAAAAGAGTTAACACATTAATAAAATGAATTATTTCATACTATTTTTCCTTTTTTATTTTTAAAATTCCCATTTTTTGTTGGATTATGAGATGGAAATTAAGATAAATTAATGAACAATAATTATTCTCCTTATGTTTGAGAGTACATGAGTCATAATTGTAATTATATGGAACAATTCAATCTTCACTCCATATTTTCCTTTTTCTATTTCATTTTTACCTTTTTTAGGAGGATCATTATGTTAAAAATTAAGAAAAACTAATGAAATTTAATTATTAATAATATCAAAATTCCTAAAATATGGTCACACACATCACAACCTAATAACAGGTTGTATCCAAAATAACACACATGAAAATCTATTCTACCACACTCAAACATGAAATATTAATTCAAAAATATTAATTGGGAATACTGGTAAGTAAAATAATCATGTAATGTGGATTAATAAAATATTGATATTCATTGATTGTAAGGGATAGACAAGAGAATATGTAAATGTTGCTGTGAAGTTGATATATGTGGATTGCTAAAATAATTCCTCGATCACACCAAAAAAAATTATGACCTCTAATGATTTAAAAGAGAATAATCACATGCATTAGTTTTCAAAAAAATTTCTTTCAAAAAAGTTTCAGTATTGGGAAGAATAATAGAAAATGGTTCTGAATGAATCACCAGATGAGAAAACATTATTCTCTGTTTTAGGGGAATATATTTAACAAAAAAATCAAACTCTTAAAAATACATGAAAATAGATTTCTATCCATCATTATCCACATAAAAATCATATAAAATCCATATTATCTATAATAACTAATCCTCTCTCAACATATATATTTGTCATAAAAATTAATACAAATAATCATTGATGATGAATTGTACTAAAAAATAAAAAAACATTGAAATACTCCAAAACAGTATGACAGCCACCCCACAGATGATATTTCACTACCCATGATTTAATCACATGATGAAGATAATATTTTTATGTTTTTTTATTCTATAAATAATTTTTTATAATTCCATCATAGTGTTATTGTACGGGTGATTGTCACGTTTTTATTATTTAGTGGTAATTTGAGCTTAAATGAAAATAGGGTGAAATCTAGAATATGGTTAAATTTTTATCACTGGGGTATTTTGAACATAAAATTTAAATTGTTTTTCCTAATTGATTTATTGTTTTATTTATGAATCCAAGATTTATATCCTATAAAATTGACATCTGGGCCATTGGATGATTCAAGCTTCCAAAGGCCAAAAAAATTCATTGAATTTGGAAAAAATTTCGAGAGGATACCATGGACCCCAGCTCCCTAACAGAAGATTAAATACCTTCACACACCTCCAAATGCTTTTTTCGAGCTGGAAATGAACTAGAATTCATTTAAATGCATCCTCCATTCGTTTCAAGTCAAAATAAGTTCATTACGACATTATTTAAATGTTCTCAAGAAGTATAATATGAAAGGACGTCTTTGGAAGAAATTTTTCCATTGAGTAATTAATTGATATCAGCTAAACTATACATCAAAAACGTTTGAATGTTTTTGAGACATTATTTGGGAATAAATAAATAACATTACATAAGGTTAAAATTCATGATTCTAAATTGGGATGACTATAGTCATGTGGGAATGCAATGATGAGAAATTTGACGTGGTACATGGATAGAATTTAATGTATCAGAGTAAAAAAACATAACACTTAAATACAATGGTTAATAATGATGAAATTTTTAAGGTTAATGGAAGAGATATGATGAATAAACATTCATGGATAAACCTATTACAACTTTGGATATTTAATGGTACATCCACATATAATCCTTTGGAATAGAATTTTTGATAGAATTTTTTCACCCCCTCTCCCTATAAATATGTATCCTCAAACATTCCCAAATCATTAGCACTTCTATGTATCCATTTCATGTTTTATTATAGATTCTTTTCTGCTATAATAGTATTATTAATTTTTAATATATTTTACTCTTCTTTTTCATCTCATTTTCTTTTTTCTCTTTTTTTACCCCATTCTTCTCCACTATGATCTCTCATACTCATGATCTTGAGTAGGTAACCCAAAAAAGTAAACATGGGATCAATACAGTGATAAAAAAATTCATTATACATTCAAATTTAATGTTTCTTATTTATTAGAGTCTGGATAAGGGAGATTTTAGTTGGAAATGTTCCTTTCTATCTCAACGTTCCACCTGAGGATTTGCATTCTTTTTTTACAATATTCTCCCTCAATTGAGGAGGTGTATGTTTGGTCCCTCAATGATAGTTGAGTGTATCATATATCAAAACCCATAGGTACAATAGGTTGTTCATTCACATAAGGGGGTATGATAATGATGTAGATTTGAATCTAACAAAGAGATGATGGAGGTTCACTCTAGATAATTTTCTGGGAGGATATCTTTGTAGTCTATCGTCATTTTTCTCCATTCATTCAATCTATATTTTTTCAATTCATATTTAAATTTCATTATATTGTATTATCATTTCTACAACATCATTTCATTTAGATTTACTTCATAAATATTAAAAATATAATAAAATTTTAATTAAAAGTAGTGTGTTGTTGACCATAAATGCATCTCAAGAGAACGAACCAGGTCACCCCCTATGTTGCACTTAGTTATAAATATTTTAGAAAGAAAACATGAAAATGATCTGTAAATTTGGTGCCACAATATGGGAATCAAGTGGTTTTAATTCACTATTATTATTAATGTTTTCTAAATATTTTTTTTATTTAAAGAAATAAAAAAAATAAAAAAACAATAAGCAATCTCTTTGTTCATGAGGTATTTTAATTCAAAATTTTATTCATATACTGAATAGTCCCATGTGCCATGAATTTTTTTTGTAAAGATATTTATTCTAAGTTTTAAAGGATTATTGATATAGTTTAAAACCTAGAGATAACAATAGAATTGATTTCGTAATATGTAAGCATATACCAGGAGAAATTTTAACCTGATATAGAACCTGAAATAGAATGAGTGGTGAAATATATTTCAGCAATGATTTTTTTTTTGTTAATGAAAATGAGGCAGCTGAGAAAAAGCTTCTAAAATAACAAATCACATCATCCCACACTCATCCATTAGTTGATGATGTCTTGGAAGTAAACATTCCAGTTGATGGACTGATGGGAGATCATCATATTTGGAAGGAATCCTGAAATAGCATTATAGAAGATAACATGAAACTTGATCTTATCATCCATGAAAATAAACCATCAGAATCTTTCTACCTCTCTATTTCTTCAAAAAATGATAAATAAGATTCACATGTTGAGATTGAGTTTCCAATGGACATGCCAGAAGAGATAAATTACTGAGTTGAATTACTTGAACAAGATGATTTCATTATTAATAATTCATTTATTAATCTAATTCAAGATGAATTGTTTTCTAACTTGTCTTTATCTAAAATTTATGAAACACCACAAATGGAGAAGACCATGGAAGTTAAAAAAGAGACCACCCAAGTGTTGGTTATTGAATATGAACGGTTCAAAAATCATTTTTTGGTGTGACTATTCCTCAAAAAAAATTCTCATAGCATATGGAGGACACCCCGAACGTACAAATGGGGCTACCATATCTTCTATTCCCTACCATAATTGAACTCATATTATACCTTATTCATTTTGGGTGTTGGTAACACTTGCATCTTATTTTGTGTTCTCTACTTTTTATGATCACCCAGGGATATCGGTAAAATTAACATGTGGTGGTTCATCACAAAGAAACCACACCCACTGTTTTATTTGGAATAATCCATGATAATTGTCTGACTAGAGGTAGTGAAATATTAGAACCCACATGGGGGTCTAAACCATGTTATATCCTATTTTACATTTCAATTTATTTTTCATTTATTTTACTTATGATTTTTTATTTCATCATTTATAGGTCTATTTAATGTATCTATGTTCTCATCTCAAAGAATCTACTACCAAAATAATGACAGGTTGTATTTTACTGCAATTTTCTTTTATGCCCTCATATTTTTTTGAGCTACGATGACAGGTAGTAAAATTTAAGTGTGGGAGGAGTTTTAATCTCCATAGTTATTCTTGTGTGTTTATCCTTTTTTTTATTTTCTATAATTTTAGGATTTTTGAGAGTTATTGAATATTCTTATCACATTATACAAATCAATTTCTTTTGAAAAAGTTGAATTGATTTGTGAAATAATGGATTTTAAATATTTTTTGATGTGAATGTTTTTTCTTGATATGGATTTTCAATATTTTCTATGAGCTTGAATGATTTTTGAAATCCATTCCCAATGAAATAATAACTCAAAATATTTTTCCAATCCTGTGAGGTATTCTAAACCACTTGGACATATTATTCCTTATACCCACACATTCTTGAGAGAAGCATGGATTCTATGTGAGAACCATAATTTGAATCTTTTCTATTTTGATGTATTGGATTTCATTTAATATTTATTATATGACTGAGGAATATATTTTACTAGCCCCATATCAAGTGGATACCTACCCTTTTATCTATCATTCATTATCCATTTGATTTAGCAAATTTCATTATATGTTTAAGCCCCATTATAAACCAAATTTTCTTTACCTACCCGCAGTCTTGTTATTTTTATATGGATATTTCATGTTTGAGTGTGGGTGAAGATAATTATGTATGTTTTCATTGTAATGTGTTTCATTTTTGGGTGGTCTGATGTTTTTGATAACATTTTGGGTAGTGGATAATGAAAAAATTGGGTTTGAGTAATCATTTCGTTGTGCTTTATTTGTTTCATCTTGTTCATCATTAAAAAAGAAAATTAAAATAAAATAAAATGGAGTTGATCTTGAATTATTCAATGTATATTAATTTATGACTCATGTACTTCTATAAAAACAATGGAATGAATTTTCATTCATTCATTTTATTAAATTTTTACCACATCTTCAATAAAAATATAATCAAAAAAGAAAAAGAAAATAATGTTGTTCCTTTATAGAGATTAACAAAAGATCGAGGAAGAAAATAGATGATATAATTTTTTTAATCACATTTTGGATCATGTACAATGTCATAAAAATGGAGTGGTGGAATTTAAAAAAAATTAAGGAGATTTGAGTGAGGTTCATCCATTGTTTTTACTTGATTATTCATGCATTATACTCAAGAGTCCAACCTCCTCTTTCCTGCCTTAAATTTTTTATTCATTTTCCCTCAAAACATTATAGGAAGAGTAATTTAAACCATTAATTAAATCTCTCATGATAAAATTTATTTTCATGTTTCATACTATGGAGAAATGATAATTTTCACAAACCTATAGTGATACATGTGATTTCCAGGTATGAGCATAACTCCAAATTCAATTTCTTTTGAGTGAAGAGTGGCATAATATTCAATGTGAGGGTGGTTATTATTGGGACATAGATGGACTTATGAGGTTAAATAAATTTCCATGTGGAAAATTAAAATGAGATAGAATTTTTTTCATAGAAGATACATGATGAAATTCTTTTTGGATAAGATCATTGTTATTTTCCCATTTTTTATTATTGTTTGGATTTTGATTTGAATGTATGATGATTGGAAAGGAGTGCAATGGTCAAGTGTGAGGGAGTGATGAATACAATATTTTAATATATTTAATACTATAATTCATTTTTTATAATCCCAAAATAGTGTTACTTTATGTTGAACTGTTATATTTTTAGGTTTTAGAGGTAATTTGAACTAAAATACAGAATATGGTAAAATCTGGAATATTGACAGATTTTTATCACAATTGCATTATAGAAATAAAATCTAAATTATTTTTAAAAATTGTGTGATTATTTATTTACATAAATTATATATGTCATAGAACTTTTTCTTATGGACCAGGGGTTGATTCGAGCATCCAACGGCCCAAAATATTCATTGAAGTTGGAAAATTTTCCCGAAGGATAGTATGGACCCCACCTCCTTAATGGACTCATAAATTTGTGTACAAACCTCTAAATGCATTGAATTGGGATGGAAAATAATAGTTATTAAATTATTTAAAATCTTTATTAGTTTAAATTTAAAATATTATTATTAACGAATTCTTTGAATGCTTTAAACCGGTTTAATATGAAAGGTCTTCTCAATAAGAAATGGATCCATTGAGTAATTAATTAATATAATCTGAACCATGAATCCAAAAAGTTTTAAATCTTATAGATACATGAATAAAGAATAAAGTAACTACTTTTATAAGTAATACAATGTATTAATCAAAAATTTGGAGGACCATACTTGTATAAGAATGTGATGATGTCGAATCTGATGTGGCACTTGGAGAGAACTAATTGTCTTAGAGTAAAATGGTAATAACTCATACCTAGCTTGGTGAATGATGCATAATTGTTTAGGGTGAATGTATATATATAGTTGAACAACTTTAATGAAGAAACCTATTAAAAATTTCGATATTTAAAGGTGAATCCATGATTAAACTAATAGATGATACTTTTTGAGTGAAAACTTTCACCGCCTCTACCTATAAATATGTATCCTCACCCTTTGTGAAGGCATTGAATCTTCTATGTGAACATTTAAAATATATTATAGTTTCTCATCCAATGTAATATTATTATGATTTTTAATATGTTTTACTCTTTTTATTCATCTCATTTTCATTTTTTTATCTTTTGTTCTCTACCTCGTTGTTCTCCACAGTGACCTCTCATACTCGTGGTGATGAGTAACTTACCCAAGGAAGATCCCAAGGTATCAATCTTGTGTTAAAACCAAATCAACAGACATTCATGTTTTATGTTTATTATTTTATTAGATTTAGAATGAGGGAGATATTTGTGGGCAAGGTACCTTTGTGTCTCTAAATACCACATGAGGTTTAAATTTCTCTTCTAAAATATTATTCTTCGTTCGAGGAGGAGGATGTACGATCCCTCAGTGATCATTGAGTGAATCATATATCTACGACCATATGTATATTTTTTTCATGCATACTATGGATCATGATAATTAAGTATTTTTGAATACAATGAAGATACGATTAAGGTTAACTCTAGATAATCTATTAGGAGGACATCCTTTTAGTCTTACATCATTTTGACTCCATTCATTCAATCTAAATTTTTCATTTCATGTTTACATTTCATTATCTTGCATTATAATTTCTCAAAACTCCACTTCATATTTATATATTTCATAAATATGAAATATATAATAAAATTTGAATTTGATGTGGTGTGCGATTGACCAAAAAATCTCTTCAAGAGAATGACATAGGTTATCCACTGTTCTGCACTTTATCATAAATACTTTTGAAAGGGCGCATGAAAAGACTTCATCAGCTCCATTGAGAAATGATAAGGGAAAAATGGTACAGAATTATATGAAGAGAATTTATCTCAAAATGGAAACCTTATGTTTTGATCCTAACTGACACCACATGGACATAAAAATAAATAATAAAATAACCATAATAAAACTATTAAAAGATACATTGCGAGAGGAAATAGGAAATAAGTTGGTTTTACCCACCAAGTCGGTACTAGTTTTTAACTCCCATAGTTTGGAAATTCCATTTGTCACCCAAAGACTGATGGTGAATATTACTCCTGGGATTTAAGCCAACAAATTTTTTCCTTTTAAATTACACTCCTTAAAAATGGTTTTAGATGAATACAAGTATTAATTATATTATATTTATCTCTATGTTAATTTAGTAAATATTTCAATGTTAGGGTATAATAAAATGTTTCTGCCCTTTCTTCAACCACATATTATTTTTCCTCCTCAACATAAACATCCCATACCTGATCAAGTGATGTTGTCTAAAAAATTTCATTAAAAGAGAAGTCATAAAATATATCAAATTGAATTGGATTTAAAAAAATATTATTACTATTTTGGTTTTCCCCATTAAATATTTTAGGTTGGTACTTGATATCATATTATATTCCCACTTGCCAGCCGGTCTCAAAAAAAGTGTCATAATGTTCATCATCATCCTCAAAGGACATGAATATATTTGTCTAATTTAAAAAATTAATGAAGTTGGTGGTAATAAGAAATTTCAATTATATAATGTTAAAATAAAATGAGTTTAAAAAAAGATTTTTACCTTTATAAATCTCGGAATTTAGTTCTTCTTCATTGCTCAATGCCTCTTAGAGTAAGTTTGTTGTGGAAGGAGGTTTGTAGTAAATCTCCTATATTTTTTATTAAAATTACTCCAAATTGGTGTGTATTTTTAAAAAACGAGAGAGTGTTTAATAGGTACATAGTTTGAAATTAAAATTAATTTATAATCACATAATTATTAAACTTCTACAAAATTTTACCCGTATTCATTAAATTACTATGGTTCTCTTACATAGAAATAAGATGGATATTTCAATGTCATTAGACTCTATTGGAAATTGTATGGATTGGTTTGAAATTAGTTCCTTTATAATTTCTCACATGTATTTTCCTCAATTCAAAATATTATAAAAATTATTTGATTATTTTTTTTACTAACCTCATTTTGAGTTGTCAATTTTTTCATAGAGGAAGAAAAAATATCCATTTTCATCTTCAACTCTTCAATATAAATGCAATTCATTCAAAATTATTTATTCCACGGTCCATGATATTAATACTGAACCCAAGAAGAAAGAACATTCCAATTATATTTAAAATCACTATAAAACGCCATTTTTAGAAAAGTAGTTCATGAAAACTGATTTGCTTTGAAGTTAATTTATTTTTGAAAATAAAGATTTTTTTTTATTTTTTAAAAATCAAATGTGTTCAAGTGATTTACCTACCAAAATAGTAAGAAAATAAATTTGATTAATATTTCATAGAAACCCCAATAATTTTTTTTATTAATTAAATATGCAATATAGTGCACATCTAGGATTGATCTCTCGTGGAGGCCGCTCAAACACAATACTCTCCTGTTGATGCTATTTAAAACTACAACATACTACAATAATAAAATACTTATAAAATGGGGTTTATATGAAATTAATTATATTTAGGATATATATATTGTTAACACAAAAAAGAAATTAATAAAACCAACAATGATGTTAGTGTAAAATAAAGATGCAGATATTTTTAGGATTCTGTAGGAATTCTTTCATTAGTCATTAAAAATATTCTCATTATTATTTCAATATTGAGATAAACCCTATAACAGAACATCTCACAATTTAATTATCAATATTTCACAACATCCCTCTACTTGTGGGATGATACTCCCTTTCACATTAAACTTTTATATACTTCACCCTATATATAGCAACATGGTGATAAAAGAGATAAATAAAAATTGAATGGGAAGAATAACTAAATTCTAGTGAAAGAAGAGAAAAACATACAAAAAACTCAGGTTACCCACTACTAATTGGTAAGAATACAAAAATGGAAAAAATAATTCATGAACTCCATCATCATTATTCTACATAAAACATAAATAAATTCTAAAAGATTACCATTTTATTCTATAAAATATATAATAAGAAACCCCAGGCTTAGAAGACAAGATAACATCATGAAAATTTTCTATATACTTATTGTTGGATTAAATTAAATCTCTTTAATAGATTATATTACATTCGGAAATATTTTTATCTAGCACTACATGTGACATTTAGTTATCTGGCATTAAAAACAACAAATACTTTCTTTGATAGCTTGAATTACACCAATGACTGAGTTTTATCAAATATTATTTATATTATTATTAAAAAAAATTATCTCCTTGAATTTAAAATAGTAATTTTTAATTAAATTAAATAACTCATGAAATATATGGTTGAATTCATTGATTACCAATTAATAAGAAATTAATCTAAAAATGAATTGAATATAAATCGAATGTTTTATTAAAAAAAATATTTTTTTCATAGAAAGGAAATTTATCATCATAAATTATATTCATTACTATTAAATAATTATATTAATTAAATTTATATTTCATAATTTTATTAACATTCATCCTATGTATTTTATAGTCATAAGATAAGATGAAATCCAATTTTATACATAAAAGTTATATTTTTTCTAAAGGCAGTTTTGCATCACATTAATAGTTCCATAATTTTTAAAATATTGAAACAATTATAAATTTTTTGAAAAAAATAAAACTCATTTTTTAAATTTTAATTAAAAAATTATCCTATGTCGAAATGTTATTATTTTTCAGAGAGGTTTCGTTTTTTGATGAAGGATGAAAAATATAGAATTTTAATTCAAAAATATCTTTTTATATTAATTATTTATAGAATAAAATTAAGAAATAATTTATATTGAAGTAAAATATGAACAATTAAACATATATTGATATAATTTAGGTCACTTTTTTCATTTTTTTTGATACATTTAGATATTAAAACTTAATAATTTTTAAAAATTTCCACATTAAAAACCTAATTTTCTGTTTTGTCTATGAGATAAATTTTAATGTTAATTATCTCAAATATTTGAGTTTAATTTGAAAAAATGGATTTGAAATTTTGAATTTTAATAATTTATAGTGGATAATATTTTATTTATAATTTTAAATTTAAAATATTAATGAAAATTGTTTAAATTAATCACCAATATTAAGGAAAATTGAGCTTACCAACAGAATAAACATTAAAGTTAAAGGTAAAATAACCTAGAAATTGGTCAAACACATATTTTATTGACATATATATAACATATAAAATATTGGATCTACTTTTCGTCATTATCAGTGGAAAATCGGTTAAGTTAGAACTTCTAATAGTATTTACTTTTATTGTATTTAGAAGTGTGTCATTCCTCCTCCACTATAAAAATGCACTCACTCCCCCCAATAATCCACACATATCAAGAAATTTGTATCAAACAATATATTCCTAAATAACTCCAAAAATTCGGTCCCCTATTCGTAGAAAATATATTTTATGCATAAATCAAATCATTGTTTCTTTTGGTGAAAATCCAAGGAGGATACCTGAAGAACATGTAACGCTCTTATAAAAAAATCATTTTATTTACTTATCCTCCTCCATATATTAATTTATTTAATTATCATATAATAACCCCATTATATTAAATATTATAAGTTTTTATGTTATTTTTATGACTTATAACTACACACACTTCAATTAAATGGGTTATAAAATCATTGTTTGTATGTAAGGTGGTCTACTGCCTCACGAAGAGATATTGTTCATTTATCCATTAACATCATTTGAAGTTGCAAATAATTGTGGATTTTTAGTAAATAGATGAAATATATATAACATTAAAAATTTATTTATTCTTATTTAATTATTATATCACAAAAACATTTTTTCATTCCATTTTTTCGAATATGGTAATGCCGGTTGTGTATACAGAGGATTACCGTCTCGCGAAGCGTTGTTATTCATTCACTCTTTACATGGAATGTATTAAAGATGATTTTAATAAAAAAAAATGTGATATATATAACATAAATATGATTATTTAATGATAATTCACACACACACAGATATATATATAACACTTAATATTCATTTTATTAATATGATATGAAAATGCAAGCATCGTTCATTCACACATACAACCTACCATCTATATGAATGGTGAAATTCATTTACTGTGACTAAATTTTATAGATTACACTAAATAAATATATATGATATCTAAATCCGATTTTACATTGAAAATATGATTAAATCAAGATCTATGTAAGACTAACAAAAAATATAATATCAAAACATACTTGAAAAACAAGGAAATTAACACTCGAAATAATGAAAATAATGAATGATTATTAACAAAAATAGCCTAAGTTATTATAAAAGAATAGTATATGATATAATAAATTTTGATATGGTTATTATATAATTAAATAGAGTGTATAAAACCACTATAATGGATGCTAAATAAATTGGAACAAAAATAAATTTCAACGTAAAGGGAGTTCTAGTCTCACATTTATTTCATGGAGACTTTTTACATATTCACCATTGGTTTCATTTTTGTGGTATAATTAAATTTATATGGTGTGTATAATTTGAAAAGACATGTAATATCATGAAAATTTCATATTATTTTTATTTTATGATTTAATATGATTTAATTCCTCTAAATGGATTTTATTTAAAAGTTGCCAAATGGTAAATATTTTAATAACTCAATTTCATTTCATTGGGTTATACTACCAATTCATTATATTTTATATTATATGATTATTTTTATAATGGATTTTGACTATCTATTATTGTATTTCCACTTTTTTATGTGGATTTATAGTTGATACACATAATATAATCATTCATTAATTCTTACATTGACTTTTTGATCATTTTAAGGGTTTATTTCAAAATAACACTCTAATAGATATTTTTAATTCATTAATTTCCATTAAAAGATATTATATAATCATTGTCTAAATAACCAAGTAATTTTCATTCCTAGTATTTTTCATTATTTTTTTCAAATGATAATACTATTTTATAACTCATTGGTACATAAAATTATTGATAATATGTTTTAATAAATTATGACCTTATTTCACTCTTTAGTAGCAAATTCATTTTCTTAAAAAAATATGTTTTATAAAAATTCTTTCCAAAATAATTTCCTTAAACATTTAAAAATTATTTCTCAAAATTATATTTTCTGATACATTATTTTTCAAAAAATTCAATGTAATATTATTTTCACTATCTGAACATAGAACTTTTATAACATTTTTATCATGGAAAATGAATGTTTTATATAGAAGACACATAATTAATAACATTATGACAATAATTTTTGGGACAATTAATTTTCCAAATTATGAGGATAAATTAAATTTTTTAAATATAACAATCAAATAAAACAATTTTAATTTTTTTCAGTAATAAAAAAGAATATTTTCCTCAAGAACATTTTCAGAGTTCTTTTTGGGGTTTTTTATTTCATTAATGATAATAACTTGTATTCTTAATCCAATGGGTTTATATCATATTGATACCACCTTTATTATTTCCCTATATGTTTTATCGTTATTTGGACCAACGATGGTATGTACATAAACATATTAGAATTTTTTTCATCATTAACTTTCCCCTAGACTATTCACCTTCAGGTTTAATTGAATAGTATATTTCACATAAATATATATATCATTTTTCATGGGTGTAATTATTTACTAAACCATATAAATTTTTTACATGTGGTGTGTACTTTAATGTTATTTCATTAACTATGGAAATATTGATAATTAGTTATCTTTTTACAAATACATGTATTTGATAAGGAACATTATTAATGAATTAAATCGATTATTCGATAGATGATGATTTCATTAAATAAGTTTGATATAGGTGGGGCTAGGTTAATGATATCCCCTTAATGTATCAAATTTCTCATGGATTGAGTTAGTTTTTAAGACTTAGTGGGGTTTTCAGCTGGTATTTTTAAACAATATTGTGAATGGTCTTAATGGTAAAGGTATCATCTACCTCAGAAACATGGTGTCCAATAATTACACATTACCTTCATTCAGATTGAGCTATTATTATACATGATATTTTCTTCTTGAGAAAATATATTTAAGAATTTCATTCTCATTTAATTAATTATATAGATTTGTGTTCAGTTATTTATATTTCCATATTGTTTATGCAATTCCTTATGAATTTATAAATTATATGGAATGTGTGTTTAGTTATTTTAATTTCCATATTTTTTATGCAATTCCCTATCATTTTATTTAATATATGGAATGTTAATTCAGTTATTAGCTTTCAATATTTATTTTGATCATTGATTCATTATTTATTCTTCTATATTTAACCCTTACTGAGAATCCAAGATCAAGCTAATTTTGTTTCCTTTCCAAATGATTCAATGATGTTTACTATTACTAATATATAGAGATATGATTTTTAGAATAAATTCATTCTCAAAAAATCAATATTAAAAAATATGTTGTAATTTGTGTGTTCAATATTAATATAAGACTGAAGTATGTATCATGTTTATGAATGCTACTAAAATGATTGATCCTTCAAGATGTGAATCCTTTCATCATATTCCATTGTAAGAAAAGAAGGCATCGACTCTATGATTTCTGGGGACATGTCTCTATTTTTCGAATCATATGATGTTTAATAGAATCCTTCAAAACTATATTTATGATAACATTGATTAGGGAACATAACCCAAAGATATAATTTTAGGAAAAATATAGAAGAACATAGTAATATTTTGGTAAAATATCAGTAATGTACATCCCTAATTGGATACTATAAGGGAATGTGGTTCTGGAACATATGTACCTAGGGGTAACAACTCCATAAAAGTATGTAGATTGTGACACAAGCATAAATTGGTACATGAGAACATTCCTTAATTCACACCTAGTTTGATACTCCTTGTGGATATTCCTATAACTATTCACATTGTCATTATAAATAATTATGAAGGATTTGAATGAATATATAAAATCAATGACCTAGGATAAACCCAAGACTGAGGAATAGCATTTGTTTGAGTAAAAAATTTATTTATTTATGTATTATATTTTATGAAATGAATAGTTGAAGTATTTTAACATCGTATTAAGGTTATAAAAATCCTAAAACAGTTATGGATTTTGTAATCATTTTTTTATTCAATAGAAAATGGGTTATTGATACCATCTAGGGTTAATTAGTTCAATATTTAGGATATGATCATTGACTTAAATACTCTTTTACGTTTTATGTAATGAGAGTCTACCAAGATTATGTACATTTTGGAGAAATTTATGAAATGCATATGTTCATAAAGAAATGTTATTTGAGGAATAATTCCTTTACATTATGTAGATATATGTTAAGATGTATTCACAACCTTTAGGGTCAATAGTTTAATTAATTAATGTTTAATAATAGTAAAATATGACTATTATACTTTGGTAAAAATAGTTCATTTTGAAAAACTAAGAAAAAATGTTAATGATTAAATTTCATGGATTTTCATCATCTTTATTTTTTTTGGAATTATATAAATATATTTTAGAAAAATAAGAACCTATATTTTTGGTGTAAAAATATTGAATCTAGCATGTTTTTGGGTATTAAATGCACAATAGAAGGACCATAATAGTTTAACACCAACTACATTCATATTCAATGTTTTATTTAATAAGTCATTTTTTTGTTTAAATAATTGAAAAATAAATATTAATGATGACCAATTAGTATTAATTTTTTTTGGTTTATGGAATAATTTACTAACCTTATTGGTTTTTGAGAATATTTAGAGATATATATAAAGACCTATTTTATGCATATTTTAATCTATTAAAAGTATGTTTTTCTTATTTAGGAAAAAAATAATAATTTTTTGTATATACATTTCTTGAGGTAATGGATGATTCAGAAACATATCAAAAGAAACACAAAGGTTAAAATGGTGTTTATAAAAATATATCATGCATTTATATTCTATTATATACATAGGAACTAAAAAAATTATTCAACATTAGGGAAATTATCTAAAAAATGGTATTCTAATATATTAATTGTTTTTGAACTGGTGGCCTTTTAAATCATACCGGATGTGTGGTTTGAGTTACATAACATTCTATTGATCATAAAAATTTTGTGATCAATGATGACTACAATTTTAAATATTTGTTTACACATCTATTGTGTTTCCATATTCTCATTTCCGACATATTTATTTATTCATGGGATCCCAGTTATCGGACCCTTGTATATTACTTTTACTCTTTTTAAGAGGATAATTTATATTAACCCTTTTATGATATAGGATTTTTCGACAAAATAATTTTCAAATATAAATCCATGGATTACCCAGACCATGTTAAAATATTGATGACTAATTTTATTTAAGGCTGGGATAATGTGACGACTTTAACTTTTAAAATAAGAACATTTTATTTGATAGCATATGCAACATGAAACACCATGCTTAGAAAAAATATAACACAGTAACCCTTTCCAGAATAATTATTTTTCAATAAATTCAATCTCTTGAATAGTATATATTACCAAAACACTATGTTTATCATTATCTACACACAAAATTAAGATATATTCCATTACACCAAATAATGAATTTCATCAATGGTTTATATTTCATATAAGAATGAGTTTTACCAAATACTATTAATATTGTTATTTAAAATGAAAATTATCATGTAGCCATTAAATTTGATGTCATAAATAAAAATAAATAACTCTTAAAATATATGGTTGAATTCATTAGTTACTAATTAATTATAAATAAAAATAAAAACCAACTAAATATAAAGGTAAGGTTTTATAAAGGACTTTATATGCCCCAAAGAATATTTTTCAATTTTTTTATGTATTTTTAATTTTATTTTAAGTATTATATTTTTCTCTTGGATTTTCAAATATTTTTTTAAATGGAGTTTTTGGACCTAACATATGGTGGAACCTAAATAGTAGAAACCATGAACCACCCTATAGGAGATCATGCACCCCTTAGTGTCTGACTGTCTAGGCCACATAGCCTGCCACCGAAGCATGATGATAACCATTTGAACATTACCAAGGGTTAATATGAATAATATGGATGATATAATTGGAATGAACCCCTCCTCAAGAGATATTATGGTCTTATTTTCCTTCAGAAATGGGATTTTCATAGTTTCTTCAGGGTTTGGAAAACCGTGAGGTGAAACTGTATAACCTTTTAAGGGTACTAAAAAAGAAAAATTTCCAAAAATAATCACCCTAGTATTAAACCAAAATGCATCCTAAATCACCCCTATTCAAAATATCTAGCCATTTCTGTACCTCACCCTTCCTCTTGGGTGCGTTTTTCCCCAACATCATGGTTAATTTTTCATTGTATCTTCAAAGAACCATCATGTAATATCAAATTCTATTATTTTATTCCTTCTTCTAGATATCCTTCACCTTATTATTTGGGTTATTCATCCTATAGTGGGTGTTATTAACTAACAAGGATTCAATATTAATTTCTTAGGTTGAATGTTGATGATTATGGAATTATATTTCCTTTATATGGTCTCATTTTGGTGCAATTGTTGGTTTCCAGCATTTTCCATAAGTTTCCAAGACATAGGTAGGTGATTCTATGATTTATCATTATTGGATGATTTGGGAATGCTTTCTTTTATTCCTAAATGTGTTCCTTGGATTTTATTTATTTAGTTTGAATCATGATTTTAATGGTTTTTTGTGTTGGTATGGGTTGAAATGAAATTTGAAAAATATAAATGGTTCATTTTTAGTTACGTTTTAAATGATAGTCACGTTTGTGCATATATAAGAAGTCTTTAAAATGGTTTTCCAATTTAATGTGGGTTTTTGGATTGAGTGTTTTCATGTTTTTAAGAGTTTTTTTGTAAATGGTTGTTCTTACAATATAATAAGTGGAAATTGTGCACAATGTGAATCCTAGGTAACTATATGGGAATACTAGAAGTTTTATAGTAGTCATATCAACTAACTAGAGGCCTGATTCCCTCTAGTAAGTAATATTCTAAAATATTAAATATAAGATGATGGTTGGAGACCACTAGATCATAATAGGAATTACCCTCCAGTTTCTCATTTAATAAGATGATGTGGGTTAGGTTTTCTATAGCATGTCCCAGAGGTAATATATTCTGAGGGTCCCACTAACAATACTTCTCTAGGGATTCACATTATGCTCAAATGACATTATGATTACTATTGAAATATTGTGGAATTTAATTTACTATTAAATTTGAATTTTAAAGAATGATTTCCTTATGTGTTTTCCAAAAATGTTCCCTTAAATATTTTCTATGAAACTCCCCCTTTCTTTTTTATAAAACACAGCATGGTGATTTTTCCTCATATATTTTGGCATGGAATGATTATTTTATGCTATGTACTATTAGTATTTTGATAAAACCTTAAACACACTATTGGTAGTATATAGACCTCATTATGTTTGACCCATATAAAGGGAAGATGCTTCACATTGGAGATAGTGTATTCGGTTATTATTGTTTCTTTTCTTGTTGGTATTGGTGGAGGTGGTTTGGGGATGTTATCCTTCTTAATGAAAGGATATTTTTTGGTAGCATAGTTGTCCACCACCTCATTTTGGTGTTTTTTATTTATCATAAAATATAAAATAATTTAACTTATGATATAATTATTTCCTCTGTATATGGTTAATGATAATGTGGGGATATTTTATTTTTGATGTATGTTTATGGTTAATTATTTTTGTCAAATCAAACCCAAATATGGATTTTCTATGCCCGTGAAGTAGTTTCAAACCCATGGGTATTTAGAATTCCCTTCATGCCATGTCATGTTCTGTACTAAGAGTCAGGTTGTTTGGAATCCTAGATTGGATAATTCAAAAATGGCATTAGATCTAGGATTCACCCTTTCTTTGAGTAAAGAAATTTATGAGAGTCTAGATAGACAGACGTAATATCTGTTAAGGCTTCAGGTCATGCTTCCACATTGGTTGTTTGGATAACATG